>JBBBDQ010001184.1:850000-1520000 GCA_037127315.1 Ascarosepion bandense
TGGATGTAATTGAACAAGAAACCATTATACCCTAGTCCTGTTATTGCACAAACACTTTCGAGATATCCAGAGTAAAATCTCATGCTTCGCCGTTCTTTAATGTACTGAGTCGACGCTGCCTCGCTGTTGTCTGTCCATCTACGCGTGACAGGATGGAAATATATATGATATTTATTATAATAGGCTCATATAAATTTTAGCACTGTTATTCTTCTTTAAGCATTTTTATCATTGCCGGCATTTATTTTGCCACACGTCTATTGAACAGGTGTAGAGGCTCATCCCTTGTTTCCTGTTTAGGATGTGGTTTCTGGCTTTCTTCTTTCCAATCTTTTCACTCTTACGTAGCCCCCTGCACACCAGTGGCCTTACCTCCTTGCCCGGGGTGATATGATTAAAAAAATAAAATTACACACACACACACACACACACACACACACAAGACTTCAGTAACTTTCGGTGACTGGCATTTGTATACACCGCTTATATGTAACACTTTAAAATGTCCCTGCACTATTGCCATGAGCCTATGACACCAATCGGTCGAGTTTCGATCCCAGCCAGAAGCAAGTGGATGTTTAGCCACAGTGATGAGTTGTGAGACAGCAAAAGAAGCTTGTATGTAGATGACAAATATATATATAATTTACATATATGTAATTTACATATGTATATATATATATATATATATATATATATAACTTACGTATATATATATATATATATATATATATATATATATATAATTTACGTGTGTGATGGATTTGGCCAGACATTTCACGTGCTTGAATATTTTAAATCTTTTTTACTTAATTCTTCTCTTTTTTACTATAAATTTCTTCGATACTTAATGTTAATAGGTATACAAGTAAACGCGTGCCCTAAAAAATGACAGCAAATATTTATATCGATATGCCGTCCACAATGACGGAACATATTAGATAGACCTACTACTGAGTATCTTATATTAAGATGCAAGAAAAAATATTATTCAAACACTACAGTGTAACATGAGAGGAATATAGATACAGAAAGATTTTATTACAATTGAGCGGATATATATATTCTTCCCTACTCGACGGCATTATTATTACTGTAAAAATAAAATAATATGGCACTGCTAAAAAGCAAACACGCGACAAGAAGATTCCTAACTGGTACTTAATACAATGAACTGAGCTGACGCTGCCTCGCTATTGTCCTAATCACTTTGAGTGTGATAGGATATATATACATATATATATATACATATTCTGACACACTCATTGATAGTCACGCTAGTCTCTCCAACAAATAGCTACTACTGCTGCTAAGAAGGTTAGTTCACTGTGCTCGACCGGGAAGCTTTTTCTACGTAAGCATCCATCCTGCACATGTATAAATCTACCATTCATGCGTTCATTGAATATTGTTGTCATATCTGATCAGCGGCTCCTGCTATTTATCTCAGGATTCAAGTCAAAATTCAAAACAGGATCTTCAATGTAATCGATTTCGATTTGGCAGTACGACTTCAGTCACAATGTGGCTTTCCTCAAACTTTTCTACATTTTTTTAGACTTCTGCTCTGACGAGCTTCATTCCCTGGTGTTCTCACCACATGAAGGTATTCGTGCTAATATATTGCCAACTACTCCCCACC
The DNA here is from genome assembly GCA_037127315.1 of Ascarosepion bandense. Lineage (NCBI taxonomy): Eukaryota > Metazoa > Mollusca > Cephalopoda > Sepiida > Sepiidae > Ascarosepion > Ascarosepion bandense. The sequence continues at coordinate 851,643 of JBBBDQ010001184.1, forward strand.
CTTTACCGTAGAAAATCTACAAATGGAGCCGACACTTCTTATTTAACAGTTTCTTTTCTCGTACTTCTTTTCCGTGGAACGTTTATACTTGTTTCCGTGATAGCTACCATCTCCAAAATTTTAAGTTTAACGTAATTTGCCATCTTCCATCTTACTGATTCATATCCTTCTGTTATCACTTTTTCTATATGCCCTGTACGTTGTTTTGTTTTTCTTTTTTTCTTTTTTCATGCTCTTCTTCTCTCACTGTAACTCCTGTGCACTGATGGCAGTACTGCCTTGCTTGGGGTGAAAGGATTATTTCAAAAAATAAAAAATATCATGCAACATCACTTCATACATTTTTAAAAAATATTTTCAACATAGTTCTCATCTGATTACAACTGTGCATTCGGTTATGGCTTAATGACATCAGCGTCATTATCAAATAATCTATGAAAACTCAGCAGTATATCAAGATAATACAAGTTTTTCTCCTTCGTTCTTTGTCATATTGCAGTAGTACATAATTCAATTATATGAAATCTATGGTCTAACCTTGAAGCTTATCTTTTTGGATATCAACCGAAGATCAGTCACTTATATGAAGTAGGAATGAAGCTCCTTTATTTGACTGTAACCGAATATGTCTTAAACTCGACAGTAGAAGTTAACAGATAAGTAAATTTCTTTCTTTTATGTGCCGTGTCCCTTCAGGAAGTAAGCGATAATGGCTCTACATATCCCCCATTTTTGTAACTGCTACTAAATTTTGTCGTTTCGTTATTTCTCCTAAACCCATTATCCAATTACTAAAGACCAAGTATGTTACTCATAGCTTTTCTCTGTTCCTATTAACCTCAAACTCTCTTGTGAGGATCAGCTTTTCCAAGTACCTTTTATTCGTTCTTCTTTTTCTCTTCGTCTTCTATGTACCTTGTCTTTTCGAGATGTAAGCGATCATGGCTTTCCAAGTCTCCCTATCTCTGCTGGCTCTTAGCCCGATTGCTTCTGTTACACCTCGCAACCCCCGTTCTGTCATTCAACTGCTCAGGCCCTGCAAATATATTATCCTCTGCTTTCCCCTGTCTCTTTTTTCCTCTATCTGGCCTGGTAATATCAGGTTCTCCAAGACCTCATTTCATATTACACCTTCCAGGAACTTTATCTGTCTTTTCTTGATGCTAATTATTAATTTCCTTTTCGTTTCCATCATTTCCAAAACCTCATATGCTCGATCCCTGATACACGCAGCATCCACGCATCCCGTTTTCTTGCAGTTTATTAGTAGTCCTTTCTTGTCACTCTATTCACCTACCCTCTATAGGAGGTCTTGTAGTTTCCTTCCCATGTCTGCTAGCAGCACTGTGTTATCTGCTTACCTTATATTTTTGTTTAAATTGTGGCCTCCGATGACGAATCCTGGCATAACATCTTGGGTCCTCAGAATAGTCTCGCTGTACAAGTTGAATAGATCCGGTGACAAAAACACAACCTTGTCTTACACTTCTATCTATCTTTACGTATCCCAAACTCTTCAATTTCCTCATCCTTATGTTAAGTATAAGGTTCCTCTTTGTTTCTATTTTCCCCAAACCTCGTTGTTGCTCTTATGTTCAATCCATAGTATCCTCAGAATTCTTCTGCAGAATCACATTTATGTTGCTTCAAGTTTCTTCATCTTTGAGATTGCCCGGTATTCACTGCCATTCAATAGCACACATAATCAGGAAGAAGCACGGCGTGTTAACTCGTGTTTCTCCACTGAATGTTTAACCCGTAAGACAACTGAACTCGAATTCCCACTTTCAAGTTTTGATTGCTTGCTAAACCTGCTTTTATATGTTAGTCGGAATAATCTTGATATTTGGAATCTATATTTCCTTGCTTCCCACTTAAACTATTCGCAAAATATCCTTTAGGCTTTAATTGCTATTTTGTAAAATAATTATTTCTTTATAGAAACTCTTTCACAGCTACAGTTTTGAGCATTCATTTCTCTAACAGAGTTGTTTCTTTGAAAGTTGCTTTTTGTTCATGACTTTTCGCTTTACTTTTTGTAATTCACTTAGAAATGTTTCGTTTGACGCAGGTGCACACTACTAACAAAAAATATGACCCTAAACAAATTTTAAAAAATAAACTCAGAGAATTTTTAAATTTATTTCAGCAGTAAATATGCCATCAAGTTCAAGGCTATAAAAGTCGAAAACAAACGTTTATTGCCTATTTAAGTAGAGACAATAACAGAGTGTATAATAGTTTTAATTAATTCGCAACGAATCGATGTTTTTGTGTGCAAACCACAAAAATTGCTGCAAAGTCAAGATTCAGTTAATATTTTTCATGCTTCGTATTAGACTGTAAGTTATCATGGGATATACTTTTTCGATTAAACGGCAAATGAGGGTATTGTCTGTCTGTTTTGATCAGTGAAAACATAAATAAAATTTCATGTCTTATTGGTTTTCTTAGAAACGTCATTCGGGGAATTGTGAATCAAACAATCCTTGTCGAAGAGGAACCCAGACGAGACTTTGTCCTCCGGTATAGCCTCGATTGGGACAATGTAGACAAGAGCCCGATCTCGCGTATGTGGTGGTCTACGGATAATATTTGCTCTAGCGTACGTGCTCGGAATGATCACGGTCAAAAATCAGCATTGTGCCACATCGTACCTTTGTGATGAGGCTCGAGTAAATACTAAATTTATTGAAACATTCGGATTGTTTACTTAACCGTTCTTAATGACATTATATATTCGGCGGTTGTAATCTCCCGTCTTGCCAAGTGCATATAGCATTCGGAAAACTTCAGAACGTATAGACGGCATCCCTTATTTTGACTGTCGCAGTATTTTTAACGCATCGGAAGATTTGTAGAGACTTTAAGACAAAAGACTTGCTATTATAATATTATTCCACTATAAAATGGTGTATATCTCATCAGAAATAGAGACACCGCCCAGGATAGAGACACTTTTCATATATTTAAATCGAAGTTCCAGGATCAGTTAAGGTAGAAAGCCACACCCAAAAAAGTAATGCTGAATGCAACGTGTTATATGAAGGAAAGGGACTTTGTTATTAAATGAAGATCACGCGGATAGGATGTTTAGATTGATCTTTGACTGGAACGGCTCAAAATCGATGTATTCAAGGAAGCATTCACACATGAGTCTGTTACAGAAAGTGGTAATTCGTAAAAAAAATGGTCTGAATATAATTTTCTTTACACATTTGCAATGTGGGGAGGATAATAATATTTCTTACTTTCAAGACTCCGTAAACTGGAAAGTGAGTATTGAATATCTCAAGCCAAGATATGACAGTCATACTCAATGTTTGGTCTAATCTACCTCTTGTAAAAATAAAGCATGGTAGAATAAGTCAGATATGTCTTTTATTGGTCGGAGTTGAGATCCATTGCATGTCTATAATCAAGTTTTTTGGAAGTGTGCTCACAAATAGTGGTCCATCATCCCACAACTTAGAAATACAAAAGCTTAGTACAAAGGACTAGCATATGTAACTCATCAAGAATATCGAGTCCCATAGAAAATGACTAAAGTTTACGAGATGTCTCACACACTTACCAAAAATACCTAAAAGACAATTTTATAAAATACAATGCTGATGCGGAAGGTAATTAGAGAAAAGGTTTGAATAGAAAGATGTAGTGATTAAAACAATGTCCGGTATAATACATAACGACTAATTATATTCTGAAACCTTGCATGATACTTTAATCAAATGCGTTGCTAACATAGCTGTATCGCAAGACCAGAAATCGTAAATAATGCTCTGAAAACTCCTCCGTCAGTTGAGTTCAACCTGACGAACGCTTAGATCCAATGGTTCAGGAATTACGCCTATGTAAATTAAAAATTAAAATTCTATGTAAAATACATAGATTTACTTGGTTTTTTTTTTGCTTTGTTTTGTTTTTTGTTTTTTTTTATATTCTGTTGCAAATTTTAACCAGAAAACATCAACCTCTTGGATGTTAAAGCCAAAAAACTTCTTAGATTTTAAGAATTTCTGGAGATAATAATGATTTTAATAATACACATGTTATTAATTAACCCATAGATAGGGGTGAAGAGATGGATTCTAATTTTCTCACGGTATTTGAGATTTACTGAATATAACGAAGACGAGTAGAAATTAAATCAGATTTTTAGTTTCCAATTCCAGGCCGCTATCAAGACACTACACGCAATTTCAAGTTTACAGCACCTGGCATTCCCAAGCGGTCGTACATCTAATTATTGATCTGGCTCAACTTCCGTGATTTGACTAGAATCAGCGTTTAAGCGCAATAAGGTTATATGGCATTTAAAGTACTGATATTCAAACTACTTGATTCTAGGGGGTAAAAATACTCACCCAACATCAAGCATGTTTTCAATTCCGGATTCTTTTCTTGTAAGCTAGTTTCCACCCAAAAGTAGAGAAGTCACTCTGTCCTGTTACAGTTGATGGATTCTTGTTTCTAAAGGGTGATTTTTTGAAAGCTAAAACAACAATCCCGGCTAGAATTTGGTACTTACCCCGCCGACTCGATAACTGCCATGCTGCACTCACGCACAATAACACTTATAGCGATGTAATAATCAATGCAAGGCAATGAATTTTTACGGTGATGATCACATATACAGAGATTGATTTTTCCAGGACAGAATTTTTTTAAATTATTTTTTATAAAAAATTATTTTCTCAAAAGATTTTTTTTCATAAAATATTCAGCCACATTTAAATGTTACTTTTTCCTTTTTCATTTTTTTTCTTGTAGTCTGAGAGGAAAACTCATTGCTTCTAAATCGTATTTTGTTTTCCAATAAATCTTTCTTTGCTATTTAAATTTGTCTTTTATAGAAAATTAAATGTGTTTCTCAATAAAATTAAGTTGATTATTATTAATCCAGAGAAAACGAACAGCTCAGTGTCATACGGAGAAAACTAACCGTTACAAAACTATATTTAGTGTCGTTTTGAATTCTTTATCATAAGATCGGATACACCAAGCTGGATGTAATGATGCAATATTTTATATTAATCATAAAAATATTACCACCAACAGAAAGCCTGCAAGGTGACCATTAAAAAGCTCACTAAAAGAATTGGAAATACCAACAATAAATATATCAGGTCGGTGCAAAAGTTTTTGTTGATTTAAAATTTCCTTTTGAAAATGAAAAACTGTTTGTTTTTGAAAATCTTTATTCATAGCAATAACGATCTTTACTCTCTACAACTTGATTTCATCTGTCAACGTGCTTATAAATGCCTCGCTTGTAAAATTCTTTAGGTTTTGATATGAAATGAACCTAAGTTATGTTCAATCTCCTCTCGTGATGTTAATCTTAGGCGATCTAAATGGCTTTGTAATCCTCGAAATAAGTAATAATCCATGAAAGCTAGATCAGGAGAATATGCAGAATGGAGGATGATGTCACTTCTCATCACCTGTGACAAGCCTACCCAAAAAGGGTGTGTGAAAATGTCGTGAAAGCAAAGACTCGCAAGATGAAACACGTTGTAGCAGGTTCTCTGGAGAACATGGGTGAGAATATTGCAAAAAAAAAAGGAATGATGCTTTAATAATCTGAAAGATAAAGTTATAAATTAATCACGGTGTTATACTTAAGTAATAAGAATATAAGAAAAAAATTAATTACAATGATCTAAAATGCCCTTTTTACAAACCGGCAAAAACTTTTAAACTTTTAAAATGTATATATATATATATATATATATATATATATATATATTAAACTTAAAATTAAGATTAAACATACAACATTATACAAAAGTTTTTTAAAACTTAAAATTAAGATTAAACATACAACTTTATACAAAAACTGATAAAACGTTAATTTGCATTTACTTTCCAAAAAATACAAATTTAGATTTCTTGAAATAACTTCGCCTAAATACAATTATACTCCAAACTTGAATATATATATATTTAAAAAAAACCTATAAAATATAAAAAAATATTCCATACCGAAAAAATCTAAATTGGAAAGAAAAAAACACACCACCCCTATCACATCTATCTAAGATACGCAGGATCAAAGTAAATACGTGAACTAGGTCCACTAACAGCAGACATCAACCAATTAAACGATAGCCAACCATAAAAATGACCACTCAACAGCGCTCTCTTAGAAATCCTAACTAAAAGATATACCCAACCGATAAAAAGATAAAACATACATTCCAACGGATAATACCATTAATCAACAATTTCACACTTACACACCAAATTCCTCAAAAGTCTAACGGTCAAAACGAAACATTCACTTAATTACCAATAACCCCAACCAACCCCCACGACAACAACGAACCAAATATAAACAGAGAATGATTCCAAAACTTTATTTCCCCCGAAGAAGTAGCATCACTAAGCGAAGTGGCACAAACTTTGAATATATTAATTCTTATCTATATTAAAACATGCTTTATTCAAATTGACCTAAAAGACCTGTTATTAATTATTTCTATTTCATTTTTCTAGTTTGAATATAAAGAGTTATCTATTAAGATCGATTTTATAAAGAAACTGTCCAGAATTTCCATCGCATTCTATAAAATATGTTGGAATTAATTATAACTGAAAAGTTATGGATCGCAAATAGTTAAATGGCTGTTCCCAGACAGGTGATAGCCCCGATTTTACTATCTTTGCAGTATCAAAAATCTCACCTGTAGTAGCTCGTCATTTTTATTACAAAAGTAAATGTCATGAAAAATATAAAACCATTGTTTTAAAAATATCTGCATTAAAATAACTTTTCCACCTATTATTCTAAGAAGGATGGAGCAACATAAATAATTATTAGGCATAATTTCCCTAACTCTTTGTCGATCTAAGTAATTTAACTTATGGGATTTTTAGAGTTAAAAAGTCATGAAAAATTTAATTCACCGTTTCCTATTGCAATAAATTTTTTATAATATTTATTCCATTGTTTGACTGAAATCTTAGAATGAGAAATTAGCATATATTTACATTATGACGAATGTCTAGATCTTGGTTCTTGTTATCACAACGTTTAAACTAGTGTGCCTTCGGGTCTTCTTCAGGTGCCTGTTGATGTAAGTAGCCTTCAGTGACTATTAAATTGAACGTTTTATTTCGAATACACTTATTGATTTGCTCCCATTCCCTTGTACAAGGCTACCTCATCTATTTCTTTTTAGTATTGATCAATGCCTGATCGGGTGGATTTCATTGGCTCTGAGTCTCTACTACTCGGCATATGGATTAAACTTACAATTACTAAAGCAGGAAATTCGCAATACAAAGATTGAAGGCTAATTTTCTATGACAAACTGCTAAGACAAAAATGTATATTTATAATTAATAGTATGTATAGCCAGCTTGACACTGGACAAATGGATGTTGGACGGCCTTGGCTCAAATTTAAAAAACAAGCTAAAGAGTAACCTCTCAGGTGTCAATGTGCATCATATTAACTTTGAACGAGTTGCCTTGGAGATTGACAAGGGCGAAAAGCGTTAACAAATGTTCCTATTGATATATCTCGAGATCATCGCTGTTGTACCTTATATGAACATGTATCCAAATTACTATATATATATCCATATATAACAGAATTAGTTCAATTACAGGTTTTGATTATCTTTCATAGTTTAATTAATGACACGCGATACTAAAGTTAGAAGTTTTTATTTTATTTTATTTTTTTGCTTTAGGGTTTTTCTTTTGTTACTTTGAAGTGTGCTACTAAGCAAATGCAAAAAAAATGAATGCAAATAAAAAGAAATGCGCAAATAAGGTAAGACAAATTTAATGCACACTAATTCGAAGAATTTTGTAAAATGTTCTCGGTTGTAAATATTACTAACATGCCGTATTACCAAAGGTCAACCGAACAAGCTGATCGGTTTGTGGGTAATTTTAAGAGCGCTTTGACAAAGCAAGTCATAAAAACTGCAGACAAAAGCACTTCAAATTTTTGGGCAGTTTTTCAAATTACAATGCAAAGTCAGGTATTTGCCGGCAGAATTAATGTTTGCAAGAAAATTCAGTCGGTGTTCGACCAGTTGCTGCCAAGGGATAAATTAATAAAAAAGTAACAAATGTGATAGTAAATTTTTCAATTTTAACGAAAGATTTTTCAGATTGTATAGAAATGAGAAAAAATGTTAGATGTCGTAATAATGTCACGAATTGATGATAAAAGGATAGAATGGGAACGTAGAAGACATTATAATCAGTTTAAAAAGTTTTACCAAAAAAAAATGACCTGAAAGAATATAAGAAACTATGAAAGTACAGTATGATGTTTTTCATGTACCTACACACCAGGAATTCGTTGAATGTACAACTGCAATTAAAAAAAAACGGAAACGTATAAAAAAAAAAACTTGAAGAGAGTGATGACAAATAAATAAAAACATATACTTATTTTTAAAAGAAATCTCAAATGAGGGATGTTGCGAATTAAATACGCCATTTCCAGTGACTCAAATTATCTATTATAGACGCTTAAGTTAAGAACTTCAGTGAATCTAGAAAATACGTTGGAATCAGTCTGCCGAGTATTTCTTACAGACGTTACGGACTAACATTATAACCGAGTTATATATATATATATATATATATATATATATATATATATATATAAAGAGAGAGAGAAAGAAAGAAAGAAAGAAAGAAAGAAAGAAGGTGAACTTATTGACAAGATATTGATTTTTTTTTTAATATTAGTTATTTTCTCTTTTCTCAGCTTGTCTATTTTTTGAAAGAAAAAACTGTTCCTGAATATTCATATCTTTTTTCCTTTTAATATTTAGTTTAACTTTTTTGCATAATGTGGGTTTTGCCGTAAGAGCTGAAAGAAAATGAATTTTAAAACAGCTACAATTTTATTCTTAAACAATGAAAAGTAATATAAAAATATATGCTCTGTATAATACGAATTGCGAATAATATATATATGTCTTAATATGTACATCTGTAAGTTAGATTTTCTGCCGATTCTAAATATATACACAAAATCGATTAACAGATAATATATAGGGAATCATTTCCTGTATATCTTAATCATTTCACCTTCAAGCAAGTCGGAACCTCTACTAGTGCGCAGCGGGTTCTAGTGAAAAAATAACGTCTGGATACAGGAAGTATTAAAGAAAGGATAAAAGATGAATGTGATTCAAGAAGATAGAAAATGTGATTCAAGAAGATAGAAAATTATAATTGACGTTTCATTTACGTTTTTAGAGATTATAGCTAAAAAGTAATCAAGGGAATAGAGCTTCATAGGCGGGAAGTGTGAGAAAAGAAACTGTTAGAAGAGAAGCGGCGGCTACATTAAACCATTTCAACGATAAAACCGTGGGACCTACATGCCAATCTGGTAGTACGCTTAAATTCACGTACACGGGACATCAGGAAAAAAGGTCATCAGAATAGTTGCCATGAAATATTTTGTTGAAAAGACAGATGAGAAAGTGACTGAAGTCGAGATGCCATGTAAAAACATTGTAGATCATTTTGTTTTGTTGAGAACCTCGAATTGAACAGCAAGAGCATCCGACAAGATATGACAACATATTCAATGCACGGACGAATGTTATATTTATAAATGTGCAAGATGGGTTCTGACGAGATAAACCTTCTTGTCCGACAGAGAGATCCAACTTTCTTAGCAGCAGACGCAGCTATATATATATATACGTTTCGCCTAAGGTTGTTTGAAAAAGTAAGGCTCAGGAGGCGCAGTGTGTTGCTCTGAAAGAAACCTGCATCAGCCATGGTGATCGCTGTCAGGAAAATTTCTCTATGTTAAAAGAGATTAGTTTTGTTTTGGAGGCATTATGCAATAAATAAGAGACGGAACAATAGCTTAGTGGATTGAAACTTTACTTCCTGAATTTGATGATATTGTAATTGCGAATTCAGTCCATGGGCCTCCCAGTGGGACTGGATTTAGTATAAACTTACAAACAATAACTAAGCTGACTAAAAATTCCTAAATATTTGCAGTGGAACATGAACAGTCTACCTCCAAAAATTAAATAAAAAGAATATGTTCAGAATTCCCTGGTTAGCCTGATCGATATATTCCGGATGAAGGCTGTAAGGTACAATTGCGGAAACGTTGTGATTTCAACAACAAACATGAGATCAGTAGTTAGAATATAAATAATGTAAATAAAGAAACGATAACAAAAACATATAAATATGTAAAATGAATTGCAAGAGAGTTGATTTGTGTTGTTTTCTCTATGCCCAAAATGCCTACGATAAAATTTGATGAAAGAACTAGTTTTCTTTTGATCACCGAAGTTAATAGACGTCAGTCCCAGTCATTAAGTATATAGTTTTTTATTGATTTGTTTGTTAAAGCTATTATGGTTATGTAAATCCAGAAAATGATATTGACATGTACGAAATTTTAGAAAATCATAATTATTTACGAATGCAAGTTCTACTAATTAACCTCAAGCTGAGAATATAAGAGGTGGATTCGTATATAACGGTATTTGCGTATAAGCGGATATTACGAACCTGACTGATCTTGAAAAGGGTCGATAAACCATAAATGACAAATAAATCAATCTCTCTCTAACTTATAGAAATATGTTTACCTCGACGTCCTATGTGTTGTATAATAAATAATAGGCATGTGTAGTGGCATTCTTAACAATCGGGGTGCTTTTCTTGCACATCCTTTATGTACCAGCAATTTTAGCCTGTCGGCCATTCAGATATTCTCGGCATACCCTAAATAGTATTACCCGAAATCACCCAGAACAGTTGCTTTCTCAGATATAAGTAGTACATGACAGCTTGCGGCTTGCACTTCTTCCATGTCCCTCAGAAAATGACTGCTCATATCTTCCCACTATTTCAAAACGCTTAACAATGTTTATCCTTTTACTATCCCTAACCATCGATGTTCTGCTATACACTTACAAAAGTTTGTTACGCATGTTATTACCTATATTCTGTTTTCTTTGCTTTCAGTATGTTCTTTGAGTACTAACATTACCAGGAAATGTCCGATGTCTTGTTTATACTATGCAAAATATGGCCCTCAGCGATTGACATATATGTTAAAATTGAATTCCAGAGAGGGAGGTATGCATCTTTAAATTTAAAGTGGATAAGTAGTCAGGATAAATATTTTTAGTGTTGTTTTCTTCTTTTCTATTGATAGTCATCTTTATAAATGGCTGCCTCTCTGAGAACTACAAAATATAAAAAAAACAAACGGCTGCAAAAATTTGGTGAATGTTTCTTGCAAGTCTACACTTAATACAACAAGAATCTTTTTCTTCATCTATGTGCCCTGTCCCTTCAGGACGTAGGCGATCATGGTTCTCTACGTCTCCCTATCCCTTGTAGCTCTTAGTATGTTTGCTCCTGTTACACCTCGCAACCCCCGTTCCGTCATCCACCTGATTAGGCCCTGCAAGTATGTTATCCGCTGCCTTCCTCTGTTTCTTTTTCCTTCTATCTGGCCAGTCAGAATTAGGTTCTCCAAGCTCTTCTTTTTTATTGCATGTCCCAGGAACTTCAGTTGTCTCTTCCTGATGCTCAGTATTAAATTTCTTTTTGTTGCCATTCTTTCCAACACCTCATCGTTGCTTGCATGCTCAGTCCACGATATTCGCAGACACTACCGGTCATAATTATTAGGCCATCACAAAGAGTAAGCTACTGAAAGTGCTGTGCTGACAGACTGCATAAAGGTGTATAGAGTGGCTGGTTTACAAGAGCTAATGAAACTGCACATCAAAGAAAAAAGAGGCAGCGAAATAACAGCTAAAATGACACATAACTACGAACTTGTCCATCTATGAAAGGAAAAATTATTAAACTTTAAATTATAAATTTTGTGTTCACATTGATTTAAAAAAAAAGAAAATGGATTCAAGTGAATGTATCTAGTTGGTCTTGAAGAGGACACCCGTTTTTGAATCTCATAGAATGGCACCATAGAAGCAAATACAAAAACGTACTAAAAGAGCAGTAACAACATCTCTTAAAAATGTTGAGTAACAAATAAAATGGATATCACATGAAAACTGAAGCAAAAATATTGACATCATGAAGATCTTGAATTTTCATATTGCTCTAGACAAAAGGTTAGGAATGAAGAATAATTTATTTTACTGTAAAGCTGTTTAAAAAGAAAGATTTTTATGAATTTCAACCGAAAGTAGCACTAACTACTCGATAAATAAAAAAATGCCGTAAAAAGCAGAAATATCAAATCTACTTGAACTCTTAAGCAGAATAAAAAAATTATCTTTTAAGCAGAGTAAAAAAAGAATATTTTCTCTTGGGTTTTAGGAATTACTGTTACAGTTATCGAAGTAAGAATTATAAATTCCGAGAGCCAAATCCAAAAAACAATCTTTATTAATGTTAAAATTACAATAATTATACAATAGATTATCTGCTTAAAAGGTTCTTTAAGCAAATACGTTAAACTTTGTAACAGATATTTACAAAATGTTAACGAAAAATAAATATTACAATTAGTTAAGAAGAAAGACTTACTGAAAGGTTGTAAATTATTTCCCTTTGACTGGTTGAAAAACAATTGTTAAAACTTTTCCGTAAATTACTCAAAACGGAAACTTAATTACATTACGTAAATAATATATACGTAAATTAAATACGCATGGGTTAAATTCACCCTATTAAAATTATATATTTAAGTGACTTTTATATTATAGGCGGCAAGTCTAAAGAGCCAACAATGGGTTATATTCACCCAATAATTAATTATAAGTGACTTTTGTATTATAGGCGCAAAGTCTAAAGAGGCATTTACATTCAAGTTATGAAAACAATAATTATAACTTGAAAGAAATTACATATTAACACAGTTAATATATATAAATATTATTATAGAGGGCATTTGTAATACATCTATAGCGATTTACAATACAATTCCACATCTATACAAAGTAAACAATATTAAGTTGCTAAAATAAATATTTTCGCATCTTATTAAATAACGATTTCTTTCGAAATATCCGAAAGAGTGATCGGAGAAGATCTGAAACACGTCCGTTACAAGTAACGTTCAGATACATTCTGAAAATATTTTGACAAGCTTACGTAAACGAAAGATTTGGAAAACAAATTTTTCCGCATTGCGGCAGATTTTGAATTTAGTACATATGTCCACGAAAGCGTTCAATTCCAACGGCATATACAAATTTGTAATTAAGACTAATAAAACGCCCATATTCCAAATAAGGAACTTTTGGAATAAATCCTAAAACCGTCAGGATTAAGCGTTTATATAATTTAAATACAAAAATTTTGCTTTAATAATAGCAACAAAAACTTATATTTGAAAAAATTCAACCGTGAAAATATTTTTCAATAAAATATTAAAAAATAATTACCATTCAGTTGAAATACAGAAAAATAAATTTTACATCCTCCCAAGACAAAAAAAAATGCGATGAAATCCTAAACGTTTATCGCATATAAAAAAGTTAAACAATAGAAATACACTTTTTAAATTCTGAGACTGATCGAAAAAATTACAAAATTAGAAACAGTTACAGAAATGATATATTATTACATGTCCTAGTTGTGGACATAACGATAAAAATAAATTTTACAATTCACACTTGATATATTCAAGTGTTTACAGCAAATAGTTATACAAGAAAGTTTATGAATTACACTTGATGCACTTATCAAGTGTTTACAGCAAATAGTTATAAAAAGACAAAAAATAAAACAGCTATAGACCTTCAAATTTTATTATCAATCATTATATATATGGGTCACAGAGGCTGCTCATTTATATTTTACAGGAATAGCCTTTTTTTATTAAACTATGTATTTCTATTAATAGTAGAATCAGGAGAAAAATACTTTGCTTCATCAACAACAACTTGCGTTTGATGGACATGTGTCAATGACAATTCCATAGGATAAAGATGTTTAATGGAATGAATCTGTATAATACCATCACCTTTTTTAACATTGGCTGAACGCACATTACCATCGTCACCAATTATCAAATCTATGACCCTACCCAAAAGCCAATGGGGTCGAGTTTTAGCAGGACTTTTAATAAGCACTACGTCATCACCTTTCAGTTTATTAATAAATTGCTATTGATGTAGTTTTTTGCATTGTTTTCTCAAGTTAAGAGGGTATTCATCATACCAAATATTGTGAATCTTTTTCAGTAATTTATGTCTATTATCAAGAGAATCTGCAATGTCTATTTTATTATGAGTTATAATGCAATCATTACTTTTTCTATTTTGAGCATTAGTCTTTCTTTAACATACGGATTGATGAAATTAATAGGTAAAATAATATCTACTCCAGAATCAGACGAACATCTGTAAGTAAGAGGTCTTGAATTAATTGCACTTTGAATATCTGATAACAAAGTCAGCAACTCATAAAAATTATTTTTTGTTCTACCTATAGATTTATAAAAAACAGTTTTTATGGTTTTAATCATTCTCCCCCATACGCAACCAAAGCATGGAGAATATAGCGGAATAGTAAGATGTTTAATTTGGAAAATTCCAAATCTATTTTTGTAGTCGGAAGAATTTAAAAACTGATTTATAATACTACAACCAGAACTGAAAGATCTAGAATTATCACTATATAAGTATTTAAGAATACCATACAGATTCGGAAATCTGATCAAAGCTAAAACAAAGGATTCATATTCATATCCTCCAACAGCTCAATATGTATAATCCTTACATTAAGACATGTGAATACAAGCAAATAAACTTTTATATTTTCTTCTTTCCTATAGATCCATAAAGATCCAGCAAAATCCATTCCAGTATAAAGGAAAGGCCTCACTAAATTTACCCTATACTTTGGAAGATTTTTGCTAATTCAGGGTATTTAAAAGAAAGTGCGTTACATCTTTTACACACAAAACTACTAGCCAAGTAAGCTTTAACAGAATGTCTAGCTCGGGGAATCCAATAACCGCTTAATCTCAACCGCGCTAGAGTAACAGCGATACATTGCACTACGGTACTTTGTCATTTTCTCTCAGACATTTTAAATAACTCACTGGCCACTTTACTGTATTCTCACTTATCCACACTGGGCCTCTTACCCAAAAGTCAAAACAGGACTTAAATTTCTTGATTGTTAGACCTCTAGTTATAATCTCAGCAGGATTTTGCTATGAAGGAACGTATCTAAAACATATGTTTACACCATAGTTAGAAGATAATTCTTCCCTATTCAGGCTAATATCTTTTAGTATGTTGCTGACAAAAGTATTTTTGCAATTAACTTTAGAAGATAACAACCAAGCTAAGACGACTTGAGCATATACCGCTACATTTTATTTTTGTCAATTTCATGTCGGCAAATTATACTAATTAAGCTTTTTAAACACTTAATTGCTAGATATACGGCTAATAATTCCAAAGTAGGAAGAGATTTCTGAATCACAGGGGCAACTTTATATTTGGCAAAAAACAGAGTAGATTTTCCATTTTGAACAAGATAAATAGCCCAGCCATAGGTAGATTTAGAAGCGTCACAAAATACAAATATATTAGTAGGTAAATCATCCCTATACACAAATCTATGAAATGCAAATTTCCTTAACATGTTTAATTCTAGAGCTAAATTTCTCCATACTTTAACCTTTTCAGCTGATATTATATCATCCTAGCCAAGCTTCAATTTTCACAAATTACGTAACAATAATTTTCCTCTCACTGTCACAGGTAAACATAAAGAGAGAGTATCAAACACCCCAGCAGTTGGAGTCAAAACCTTCCTTTTAGTATTTGCAGAAGAATCGATGATTTTAACGTTCACTATTAAAACGTCATTTAGATAATCATATTTATAACTCATCATTTTACCAGGTCACTGCCATGCTCTACCATAGTATTGTCAGCAACCATTTGTTTCCTTAGTTTGTCTAAATTTGAATTACAAGACCTAAGGTGAAAATTACCTTCACCCATTATACTAACAAAGTCACAATAGCTTTTCAATAATGAATCAGGAGAATTACTAGTCAAAATTAAGTTATCTACATAAAATCTTGTGCTTAACATCTTCGCACATTTCTTGTTCTGATAACTTTTTAAATGAAATTGTATTAAAAAGTTGAGTATGAAGGGGCTAGCCATAAATCCAAAAATTATAGTAAATGAAGTGCAGACATTAATTTTTGACTAGCTGAACGCGGTATTTGAATGCATTCTAAAAACTAAATTAAGCAACAAGAAAAGGCTGTTTAACTGCTGCATAATGTGGGTTCTCCTCTGTGGCAGTAAATGCTGGGCAGTTTTCTGATAGATGATGAAATTTATGGTGACATCGGAATATAGTAGTAAAGAGAGATGCTGACAATACAGTGGATGAGACATTTTTACGCAGAATCAGAGATAGCAAGCATTTCTTTGACACATAATGAAAAAAGGAGGATTTGGAAAATTTTTCACTAGAATGTAAAGGGTACAGGAGAAGGATACGAATTACCTTGTGTGAATGGATAGCAGAACACGTATAGTAAACACGTTTCTAAAAACACGTATAGTAAACACGTTTCTAAAAACACGTATAGTAAACACGTTTCTAAAAACACGTATAGTAAACATGTTTCTAAAAACACGTATAGTAAACACGTTTCTAAAAACACGTATAGTAAACACGTTTCTAAAAACACGTATGGTAAACACGTTTCTAAAAACACGTATAGTAAACACGTTTCTAAAAACAAGAAACGATAAGAAGTTATGATGAGCCTTTTACTGACACTCTTAAGCGTCCTACTAAATAACACATAACCGGGGGAGATGATGTTGATTCATAATTTTCCGAATGGTATTTACAAATATAACAAATCAGACTGGAACTGAAACCCGTCTAACCGATTTCTAATTCCGAATCATCATCCATTACACAACCGGCACATTTAAGCTTACAACACCTGATATTTCTAAACCGTTACCTATCTAGATATTTGCCAGGCTTTATGTTGCTTAAATTGAGAACTGGTATTTCTAATTCCTTCTGAATTAGTGAGTATTATAAATATTATTTACGTAATATTAATTAATAATGTTCTTTCCCCACAGGAAGTGGTCGTATTTGCTTCAACATATGTTCTTGTTTCACTGAGTTTGGATCGACTAGATGCTATTGCCAGACCATTGAGGTTTACTGGAAGTGGTAAGTATCTACTTACGATATAGTAACACAAGCAATTTGGATGTTCTTTTTCTCGATGACTGACTTTTTCTGCAAGTCGGAATCAGGAGCGAAAACGCATAATATTGATCTTGATATCAATGTTCAATGGTGATGCAAGCATGAATTTTGTTTAAATATCACTCTCATAATTTATTATTGTTACTATTATTACTGAAAAGTGCCCATCTGTTAGAGAAGTGGTTTATTTTCATTTTGAATTGATAAAATTTTGAATAAGGACAATAATACAGATAAAAAACAGGAAAAAGATGCAAGAAACGAACAAGCCATGGCAACAATAAGACAATAAAAAAGTAAATTTAAAGTAGCAGCAGACCTCATGCGCAAAAATGATACAGCCAAGTTGTTATCGCAAGCTGACTTGAAGATAAGAAAGAAAAAAAACATATGGTTAAGATCAAGAATTTTTTATTTCTATTGAATAAAAAATAATCCAAGCATTCATCTATAAGATTTGTCTGCAAATTGAAAAAGTAGTAGGATTATCAACAGTCGTTCTCATCAAATTAAACTTCTCAAGAGTTAGAAATTATATACATTAAACAAATAATAATTTCGCCCAAATAAGTCGTTGCCAAATTATAATAACATTTTAAAGCCTACCTAAACTTTGTATTTTCATTGTACGTTTCACTAAATTGTATATATGTACGCAAATGTACCTCTTTATTGTTTACATTGAAATCGACACTGCATCGTGTCTAATACTGCGTGCTTTCATTATCAAAATATGGTTTAATGGTTTCTTAATGTGTCAAAATGATATTCATCTTGAAGGGCGAATTCTTTTGTCTATATTGTGTATATCTAGCTATGCTGTATAGGCCGCAGTGAGCATTATCCAACCATAAATTTAGAAAAATCTGCTTACTTTAAAAACGTTATCCGCTTCAGCTTCATGTTTTTTTATGTATAAACATTTAATGTTCGTTATCACACACACGTGTGTGTGTGTGTGTGTGTGTGTGTGTGTGTGTGTGTGTGTGTGTGTGTGTATTTAGAAGGCAATCATTTTCTTCAGACATATTTCATTAAAGACTACTGACAAGGTCCCAAATTAAGTATTTTATTTACTCTTTATGAGTTATAAAAATGTGTTATTCTCTAAACAGGGAAACCACCCAATAACACTAACTATAAACATGGCCACAATATGCTGACTGTGTTTGCAAAATAAAACATTCTGATAATTCTAGATATATTACAATAAGACATACATTCAGTTAAAAAGTATAAAAGATTAAAAGCATTCAAACTAGATATTGGCTAACAGAATAGCCCAAACGTCCTGATTTTCAGAATATTTGTACAATTTTCGCATACTTTATGATCAGTATAGAAAAAACGCAGATACAAAGGCAAGAATCATTATATATATATATATATATATATATATATATATATATATAAAGAGAGAGAGAAAGACGAAATATTCACAACATTTTTACAACCTATATTTAAATGATATAGGTCTCATCAGACAGAAAGTTCACTTACTGCCTGATGAATCAGATATGGTTGAAAATGGGCAGCAAGTAAATAGTGAATATTTCGTTCTTTAATATATTGTTGGCTCTGTATATTCAGTTTGCTATTGTGCACTGAGCCCGTTCTTAAAATGACCGTCTACTGGTTTAAACAATACTTCTTTGACTGTCATATATATATATATATATATATATATATATATATATATATATATATATATGATATTAGACATAGAAAATCTGTGAGCTATAAAACTATCCAATACTGAATTGGAAGCTCTTAGCTTGGTACTAAAATTCATAACGGGTTTTAATAAAGAACACCTAGTAGATATTTAATTCATTTAATTAAGAGCCATATGCACAATGACACAGTATTTACCAAATCTTTATTCAAATATTTTTAATGCCATTCTAGAAACAAATAATGAAGGAAATTCTATCACAGTGGCGCTTAAATTCATTATGAAACCTCACCCAAAATTAATTTTCATCATTTTCTCGAGGATAGCAGGTGGGATTTTTTTATGAAAAATACAATGAAACAATTAGATTACCACTTAACTATACTAAGATTTTGAGAAAATAGATGAACAAAAATAATTAGAGAAAGACAGAAATTAAAATAAAACAATTAAAAATAAATTAGTAATGAAAACACATCTTAGTATAAACTGATAGAATACCACGTCAGAATATACAAACTTTATGATCTATCCAAAACACTGAAAGCAGGCTTTTGAATGCAACCCATTAATTCAGAAATTGTTAGTGTTCCACACAAACTGGCAAGTCATAACAAACATTTTAAATCTTCCCATTATAACATACAACTCATTGCATAATAAAACTCAGGAAATCTTGTCCAAAACCTAAGGGAAATAGTTATGGCAGATAAAATTATGATTACTTTATATGTCCAATCACTTTAAACCACCGTCACTGTTAAAAAATTGCTTACTTTTTAAAAACATACTATAGTTTAATCAAAAATCAACCTATTACCACCAATAGCTAAACTGATTTCTGACTCATTACAAACCAAATAATTTTTAACAATGATTTATAGAAACAATAATTCGGATAATCAATGTGATCGCCTCATAGCTGAGCTTTAATTTGTTTTTAGCGTTTCTTTAATTTGGCCCATTCCAAAGAATTTTACCTAATCAATCAATACATTTCCAAAATAGTGGCCACGCATTATTAATATACCAGCAGTATAGACCGGCGTTGCTCGGGTATAATGAAAGCTTTAAAACTAATCCATGGTCCTGAAGTTCAGACTCTTTGGACGTTGGCACGAAAGGCTAAAAAGCAATAGTTATTTCCACTTAAAGCGAAACCGTAGACTGAAAGAAAAATGAATGGATGTAAGTCAAATTTTGATTTCGTGGTATCGATATCAAATAAGATTTTTCGTTGTAAACTGATTTTCGAAAACTAAATAAATCCTGTAAGTAAATGGTATCATGGCTGAGACTAAGAACTACAATTATATCTACTTAGAGCCAAACCCGAAGCAAAAACTAAAATAAAAGGTCTGAAAAATATACAGACATACAGGCAGATAAACAGACACATACGGAATCATCTTGCCTTTTATATATATATATATATATTTATTTATTTTTTTTTTATAAGCGTTTCACCCCGAGCAAGGCATGTCACTGCCACTCCTGTGCAGGGAGCTACATAGAGTGGAGAAAGGCTGATTAAATATAGGAAATGACAGAGGGTGGGTGATAGGAGGTAAGGATACCGAGAATGAGGGTTGGGTAGATGAGAGTGTTCTGAGAATAGTTGGGAGTTAGTGTGATAGGAGGTGTCTATTGACTCTACATTTAAACACCTGGAGATTGTAACTGTCGGGAAAGCAGACTTGTGGAAGGGAGTTCCACAGGCGGGAAGCGCGAGAAAAGAAGCTGGTGGAGTAGAATTTACGGTTACATCTTATTTGTTTAACTGTAAAAGGGTGGGACCTAGTTGCTAATCTAGTATCTCGTGTAAATTCGTGCTTAGGCGGCACCAGTGATCTAAGCTCATCGGTGCAGAAGCCATGAAAGTACTTGTAGAAGAGGCACAGGGAAGCCACATCACGCCGGTGTGAGAGCGGCTGCAGCCGGTCTGCCAAGTCAGTATCAACCACGTTACAGATCCTCCTTTGTATTTTGTCAAGAAGCCCAAGGAGAGCAGCAGGGGCACCCGACCAGATATGGCAGCAATATTCAATACACGGGCGGATGGTAGATTTTTATATGTGCAGAATAGATTCAGGTGGGAAAAATTTCCGGGCCCTGCACAGGGAGCCCACTTTCATAGCAGCAGATTTGGCAATGGATTCAATATAGTCATTCAATATAGTCATTCCATTTGAGGTCCGCCGAGAGTGTAAGGCCAAGGAGGCGTAGTATTTTACTCTCTGGGAGGCTAGCCTGTCCCATGCTAATGGGAGGTAGATGCGATTGTCTATGGTGATTAGTTGATAACAGCTTTGTTTTAGAGGCATTGAAATTTACCAGCCATTTCCTACCCCAGGTCACTACGGATTGGAGGTCCCTTTCAAGTACGGCAGCGAGGTTCACTTTGTCGTCCAGACCTGGTTTCTGATCGATGCGGGAGTAGATTGTTGTGTCGTCGGCATACATGCCAACTTGGGATCTAATGGTGTCGGGGAGATCATTAATGTAGATCAAAAAGAGCGTGGGACCTAGGATAGAACCTTGAGGGACGCCCGCGTTCGTCTGGTATATATATATATATATATTATCGATTTTATGCACTATTGTAAGAACTGCAACCTTGAAACTTCTGAATATCGTTTCTTATGTCTTTGTCTATGAGTGTATTAAATTTGCTTAAAATCGGACCATTCTATCTATAACCCAATTTTTCGATTATCGATTTTCGATATTTATCGGGGGTCCCTCGACACAAAACCTGGCTAAGAACACTCGCAGACGATAATAGTACAACTGTGTAAATTTTGAAGATAATCGGTTCAGCCATTTCGGAGTCCATAGGTAACGGGCACACACACACAGACCCACACATATAACAGATGCAAACAATACTTTCCCTCGATATAAAATTAAATCGTACTCATGATGACCAAGGTCTAAGTGTCTCTCGGAACTCTACAAAGGAAAATAATCTCGTAAATTCCCATTCTAGCCATAAAACGACGTAAACCCAGAACAATTACTGGATTCAATTTAACAACAGTCAGAATTTGTACTCTTCAGTATTTAATTGATGAGGAGAAATACATTGAAAATAATTTTATGTTTTTCCAATATCTGATTATTTCTTATTCAACGCGAAACAGGAACCTTCTTGAATTTCTCTAAATAACAGTATGAACCATTCAAGCCAATATACTAAAACTCAATACACTATCCTACCTATCAGTTCTTTGACAAATAAAATTAAATGTGTTACAACTGCTTTTAAAGCAATATGAAACCTTATCAGTAGGATGGTGTGGGTGCGATGGCCTTGGATATCTATGTCGAAAGAGCATTCAATCAGACAGTGAAATAAAAAAATTAGTTTTTTAAATTTTGAATTGTCTGTGCTTGTATGTACAAGCACTTTACAGACCCTTAAGGTGGTGTGAATGCAAATCCGTGTTTTAAAAGCGAGATCGGAATAAGACCTCCTAGACTACATTCGTCTTAAGGTCTTACAAGCAACTATTTAGCGCCCTGCATCAACAAACCTCTGTACGTGACTAGACCTAATAAATACAAAATAAAATAATAATCTAAAACTCGGAATTTATTCTATCTTCTTCAATGATTGCTACAAAGAATACATTCTAGGAACCTCGAGGAATTCGAAGAAATAATTATTTAAACACACAAGAGTTATTTCACAAAACAACACACTCTAGAAATTAGTCGCTCACCGTAATAACTGATTATAATTACGTTCTAAAAATGCTTCTTTTTTAAAATAGAAATTGTATACAAAATATCTTATCATTAAATCATCTATGGTAATTTAGGACACAAGTTCTAATAACATTTTACCTTTCTTTATATGCTATCAAAATGAGACATACTTAAAAACAATAGCAATCAAAGAAATAATAAAAACGTAGAAAAACTAAATGTGATCGGTTAGATTTTATGTACAATAATGTGTAAAAAAAACAAATTTAAATTTCAGCCTTCACAAATTTTCAGTGTTTTCTACATTTGTTTATTTTGTTTTACGGTATATCAAACACAATGGGTTATTTACTGTTGACAGCATCTTTATGATACGTCCGGATAAACAGAATATGTAATATTTGCCAGAAATCAGTTTGTAGATCAGTTTTCAATAATTAATTTTTGTAAAGAGTTTCTTTAAGAGTTAATGTTATTGCTGGTAATATCCTTTTAATGCATTGCTGGTATTTTTACTATAAAATCTATTTTTATCCGTTCATGTTTTTTGGACTCCAGCTTGGCTTTGGTTTTTATTTTACGTCATATCAACTTCAATGGTTTATTGAATTCCAGTAAAACTTTTACAATAGATTTGTGTGAACATGAGTTCGTTGTAACAAGTCAGTTTGTAGATCAGGCCTCATTAACATATTTCTATAAAGAGGGTTTTGTTGAAAGTCAGATGTTTTGCTGGTAATATTTTCTTTAAATATGTATTGCTGATAATATGTTAATTTTCGATATATTGCTGGTAATATTATTTTCCAAAAAAATGTATTGCTAATTTTTTAACTATAAAAATCTGTTTTTTTACTTTCATAGAGTTTTCACCACAGTTTTGGGGTTAACTACTTGCCCATAACTGGAACCCTAATAGGTACTATCACCCAGAATCAGGGTGGACCTTAGAGCAACAGCAATTAAGAGGCGGTCATACACTCATCAAAACCTCCCGATTAGAATACTTTTCTATCAGACGTAGCTTACCATTTCCCTGACACCTGTCTCTTTTGCCTTCAGACTGTTCGGTGAATATCAGTATTTAAAACCTGACTGGTCATTTTGGTGACTCCAAATTCTGTTAGAGAGTCATTTGCATACCTAACTTAAAATAAGCAATTTAAACCCGTGGAACTTGGCTAAAATATTTTGTCTCATTTTTCACATACGAAGAGGTATTCTAACTTATGCTACTACATTATCACCACCACTGATAGGCAGAAGAGGCTAGAAGAACTGAGGAGAGGAAAAAATTAAATTAGATTAAAATTTCTAACAATCAGCCACGTTAGATTTGGCTGCAATCGAATATTAAAGAATTATGCCCTCTTTCACTATAAACTTAAACTTATATGCAGACTCTACCTAAAGCAAACCTCATTGAACAAAAATCTCAAAGATCACTAATCTGTTCAATTGCCAAAATAAATACCTCTCGAATGTCTCAAAACTTTACCAACTAACAAACAAAATCCATCTATGACACCCATAAAAATTTAAGGTCCTAAAAAGAATGAATGAGATAGCTTAAAAAATCACCAAACAAAAACACTAACAAAAGTATAAAACTTATAGAAAATAAAGCTAATTCCAATACAATGACATACCCACATATATTCCAAATTAAAACACAACCAAACTATTTTCTACCCAAATATAGTTTTAATCAAAATGTCTTTTGCTTAAAATTAACATAACTATGTGAAATATTGGACAAAAGAAAATTAAAACCCTATTTTTCTCAAGCCTGTATTCGGGAAAAATTCTTAGAAAAACGTACAGATTTCAATTGTCATTGAGCAGAGATTCAACCTCCCCAAGATGTTTTCATGTTTTCGAAAATATATTGCTGGTAATATCTTTCTTCGAAAATGTATTGCGAAAATTTTTAGTATAAACGTCTGTTTTTACACTAACACAGTTTGCAGGTTAACTGTTTGCCCATAGCTGGGACCCTAATGGATGCTACCACCCATAATCTGGGTGGACCTGGGAATAACAGCAATTAAAAGGTCTTAATTCTCTAAATCTCATAATAAGAGTTTTTGCTGCTGGATATTGTTTATCGTCATACGAAGAATGGTTCCGCCAGAGAACATAATTATAACCAACTATCGCGTTTTTGCTTCTTCTCTCACTGCTGCACATTCGAATGATACAAATATATGCATAAGTACACATAACTTTTCCGCTTTGTCATATATATATATATATATATATATAGTCATCCGCAGACAGATCTGTTTCGCTGTATCGCAGCTCATCAGTACGGATAGACATCCGATTGCTTTTCACCCAGGATTGAAACCCGACCGAATTGGCGTCACTCGGCGATTCTACCTCTGAGCTATGGGCGCTTGGTAGAAGGAGGGAGACTTTTTAACGTCTATAGTATTATTATACACGCCCAATAGCTGAGTGTGTTATAATTCATTGCTGAATGAACGATTCGTAGATGCTACAGCAGCTACTGTTTTTAAAGTCTACCATTCCCCCAGAGTGCTGAATCAGGGTGTGAGAGCGTAAATAGTCATTCGCAGACAGAGTAGCTGGCATAAAGATCAGAACGATGTTAAGAAAAAGTTTAAATGTGAAATAACATTCTATTTTAAAGCTTCATAGAACATTTTATCAAGGAAAAATAAAGAAATAAAGGTAAATTATATTATTCCAAAACATAAGGCTCAATAAACTTATTTTGATAAAATTATGAGAATAATTATATAACATTCGAAAAAAAAATAGGGGATAAAAGCATCAGAACGGTTCACAAAATCTAACTATTATAATGTATAAATCATATCCAAATGAAAATAGCGTTCGTAATTCATTAGTACTTGATGTGAAAAATCTTTACGTTCAATAACAGCTTGACATCTTTTGCTACATGAGCAAATTAATGTCTTGCATTTATTATCGGATATTTTTCCCATTCACGTTGCAAATTAGTCCATAGTTCTTCGATGTTTTTGGGATTCTTTTCCTTAGTTCTTTCAAACATTCTCAAAGTGATTCATGTTTGGGTTTTGAGCATAACCTTTCAACCATCATGCCAACATCCGTTAGACGTTCTCGTGATATCTACAACCAAAGCTTCACTATTCTTGTCTAAAACTTGTCAAGAAGGCTTGAGAACAAGAGCCGGTTCAGGACATTCACTTAGGTCTAATTTAGGGATATCATTAATTTTGCATGCTTTGCTAGAAACACGTTCAATATTAAAGCCGAAATCATGGCAGGGGTTGTATACATATCACAAAGTAGAGACTCAGTTCTAAATGGAAAGTTAAGCAAATATATTCAAGAATTTGAAGTGAATATACGAGAAAACTATTATTCTTTATCACCAGAAGACAAAATGAATGAAAAAGGGATTGAGAACTTATCTTGTTAGAGAATATACGGTACTTCGATCTATCAGTGAAGAAACGCTTAACCTCTCTGAAGAAGCCTTTGCAATTATTACGAGTCGACACGAAGAGGTGTCTGTTGTAATCAGAGCTATCACACATGTATAACCTAAGAAAAAAAAGGATTCCTGAAGACTATAGCGGCTTCTTTAGGTATGAACCAAAGAGGCACTCCAAAGAAAATAACAAAATTAATCCAAGTCTATGTGTTGGTAACAGAAAAAATTTGGAAACTTCATGTTTAATAAATGAATCAAATTAAATATCAACAGACGCTACAGTGGGAATCCGATTTGGGGTGATCACTAATTTGGCAACGTTACGCCTTCATTCATATTCCCACATGACCCCAGCAGAGGAATTATTAGAGAAACGAGTAGGAGTGATGAGGAACGTATTGAGGAACGTATCTTATTAATTTCAGTCATCAGTAGGCCGATAGTTGTATAATGTTTCTGTCATGTTGGAAATATTTATGATTTAATTTCAGGTAATTTAGTAAACACTATTAAAAGTATCCTTCTGTTAATTGTAATGGAGATGCTCTGATAACGGATATATCTAAACTAAAAAAATAAACTGCAAGGACGTTTTGGTTTGATGCCTATAATTTTAGTGATACTTGTGAGGCCTTGCTCGGACTGCTGACTATCCTTTTACGCGATTATGTTGGTTCCAAATCGCTTCGGCCAACAAATTCTGCAGTTTTGTATGATCAATAAGGAGACTACCCAATTTCCTCACAAAACTATTTTCTGAAAAATAATGGGAGAAGAACCACGTTTTAAAGTAAAGAAATATTTAGTATTAGATGAGTTATTGAGAATGGAATTATCTTTTCTTCGATAATATGTTGAAACGGTCGCTGTATTTATCACACGATTCTTTTTTCTGTCTGCCACCATTTTTGAGAAAAGACAGTGACGACACTCATGGCTAGTTGAGGTAATTCTGAAACATAATGATAGCATCAAAACGAATTGTTACAAACCTCCGAAAAATTGTAGGATTGCCTTGATAATTTATTTGGTTAATACTGTCTGACTTAAGCAAAGCCTTTTAACGTCAAAAGATCAGATATTTGTGAGACTAAATTTTGACACTAGCGCAATCAGAACCAAAAAATTCACTAGAACAAAACTAGTTTTATTTACATGATATACAATTAGACTAAGGTCCTTAGGTTTTTCTGTTACTATCAAAAACGTTTCGACTGTTTTTCATTTCGGCTTTCTTCATCGGCCTAGAGAAGTAATGCGTTGGTTCGTGAATCTGTAGCATAGCTATTGTGAGTTCAGTCTCTCGACCGATTAGTACATACACACAACAGAACTGTATTAAAAAAAAGACGAGCTATCCGTTGACACGCAAAACATCCACCGTAGCCAAAAAGTAGATTGAAAAATGATTTATTTCGAAATTTTTCGTATGTTATCTCGATTAAATGACTACTAAAAAAAACCGGAGGGCAAAACTGCCAAAACGTTGTGATAATAACAACAGAGATAAAAAAAAATTAAACCAATTGTAACTGATTTAAACTCCTCATTCCAGAGAAATCCGACAAAATGAATATTTTCTAAAAGATCAGAACAGTGAAAACTTGACTGGATTTGGATTCGTTGATAAAAGCATTGCGTAAAAAAATATTGAGCTGGAGTGACCTACCACTGTCCCAGGTCTTCAACGTTGGTATATACATTACAAACTATATTAAATAGACATTTCAGGAGGCACCTACAAACAAAATAAATCTCTATACGCTGACAACAGAAAAAAAACCTTGTCAATATTGGGGTTCATTTTTAATAAACCAGTTAGTGTCTCCTAAAACTGGGTGTTTTTGTAGACATTTCCATAATACTATCTGATCTGCCACTAGACTAATTTTCTGTGAAATCGAGAGAGAACGAAATGCAATTTCGTTGGCTTCTGAAAAACAGCTGATGCACCGCAGCGATATTTATTACATCGAGATTAGTTTTATAAAAGAATTCCTACAAAAAAACTGTCACTCTAAGCTAAAGTCTCAGGACGACCATTATCTAATCTCATAATCTGCACTTTCTCGTTTTGCGTCTATACAACCTAATTCAGTAACCCGCTTCAATGATTTCGATGTTGTGTCTGGTACTGCGTTAATATTTAATAAAAAAAGAAAGAAAAAACATACAATAAGTATATAACTCAAAACCTCGAAAAACCGGTGATTCAGTCACCCTCAATAGACTAAAAAATACCAAGATTTTAAAAGCAAAAGTAGATAACATTTTGAGATTAGGGAAAAATCGAATTTGCTGTTTAACAATAACTCTATGAACAATAACTTCTGATGTTATCCATATGTACATAAAGTTGTTAAAAGTTGTTCCAACTCTCGATATTAGACATAGTTTACATGGAAACGTCAATACCGTATTTTTTTATTCTATTTATTTTTTTTATAAATGTACTCTCGAAAGTCGGCAATAAGAAACCATCCTGTGTGATTTTATTTCAGTAAAAACGACATACGTAATATTCTTAGTAAATATTAAAACTAGTTAATTTTCAAGATTTCGCGTCATTAATAACCAGAAACCAAGTGAACCAAGTCTTATTTTTTTTATTTTTTTTTGTTTTTAATCATTTCACCCCGAGCAAGGCAGAAACGCCACTGATGTGCTGGGGGTTACATAAATGTAAAAAGATTAATTAGAAAAGAGTGAGGAGTACAAGCTAGTTAGAAAGGAACAATAGAACGCTGAGAAAGCAGGTGCGATGACAGATACATACGTGGAGAGAAAGGGAAGGTTATACAGGGGAGGGGAGAGAGCTAGAGGCCAGTGGTTAGTAGATGAGTATTAACTTTGCATTTAAATTTCTGGAGGTTGTAGCCGTCAGGAAAGCAAGAATACGGGAGGGAGTTCCACAGGCGGGAAGTGCGAGAGAGGAAGCTGCAGGAGTAGAATTGTCGTCTACATTTGGCTAACCTGACTGTGAATGGGTGGGACCCAGTTGTCAGTCTGGTTGCACGGGTAAACACCTGTTGAAGAGGCATCAGTGACTTAAGCTCATCCGAGCAGAAGCCATGAAAGTATTTATAGAAGAGACAGAGGGAGGCCACATTTCGACGATGGGAAAGTGGCTGCAGTCGAGTCGCCAGATCAGTACCTATCACATTACAGACTCTCCTTTGGAGCTTGTCAAGAACACTGAGGAGAACGGCAGGGGCACCTGATCATAAATGGCAGCAGTACTCCATGCAGGTGTATCAAGTTCAGGGATCCGTCTTGATGCAGTAACTATTTATTACATTGCTATGGCTGATATAATAGAGCAGCTGTTTCGTTTCCCTAATGTAAAATTCAGTAGATATTCAAAAATAAAAAGGGTGTAAGTACATCAATTTAAATATGTGGGAAGCGTTTTAGCAGAGGACGGAATGGTTTACGGACATATCACGTTCAGACACCGCCTCATGCACAATCACAGAAGTTAAGCAACGTTGAATCTGTTAAATACCTAGATTAGTGATTGTCTGGGAATACTAAGTGCTGTAAACTTGGATGTGCGGATGTTGTAATAGTAAATGACTTTGGATTGTTTTTAATCGGAGAGCCGAGTTCCAATTACGATTGTGTTCGTTATATTCACTTATGAGCAATGCCTTGGTAAAGATATGAATCTGCATATTGTCCGTTGATTAGCAAGACTAGCATCACTAAAAATTATCTTTGAAAATTATTACAATCTCAAGAAAATGTTTTTAAATAATCTGCAAAGTGTAGGAAACGAATAGATCAAATAAAATGACGGAAAGTGAAGACGCATTAAAATAATAAAAAGTGCCTAGCAAAGCTAAGCAAAGAATTAAGAACTAGGAAAGTTTTGTTAGAAACAAAGAGAAGAAAACTGAACACTTAGGTAATAGGATCTGACGTGTCTTGCCACGTGATTCATAACTGTTAAGTAATGTCAGTCCTATAATAGAGAAAAAGCTGAACAATCACATCACAGATATATAATAAGTTTGTCTTTAATTATTTGAGCGGTGATTAGCGAACATATTTAATGAAAATGTGTGACATTTATTTACTGATGCAATGATTATCACTTCTTTTTTTTTTCAAAGAGAATTATTAAGTTCAGTATTAATTAAGCTGTCTCTCAAGACTGTGCCCCTCCCATAAATTTGCGCACGGGTTAATGCCTTTCGCCAAAAGTCTTCAGTAAAATTAAGGAACAAGCAGATTGATCTATATTTTTCCTATGCCCCAATTACTCGCCTTTATGCAACATGCATTAAGGTAACCAAAAATAAAAATGTGGAAGAAACTGGAAAATTTCTGCTACTAATCCCATTTATTCGAAGGATCCTCTTTTATATTTGGTCTTTTACCATGAATAGTTATTTCCCATACTGTCGCAACTGTTACAATATGTGTGGTTTCTCACAGAACAATGAGAATGTCTACGTAGCTTTAGTGAGCGCGATGGTTTTGTGCATTCAATGCCTACCTCTCTCGGAATAACTCTCTCGATAAACATTACAAAACTTCTAACATAAGTGTGTTTCTGATAATGATAGAGAAATCAAATTTAAAAGAAAGAAAATAACTTATTGAAGAGAAATAGTTGTTTTAACATCATATGGCC
Organism: Ascarosepion bandense; assembly: GCA_037127315.1. Classification (NCBI taxonomy): domain Eukaryota; kingdom Metazoa; phylum Mollusca; class Cephalopoda; order Sepiida; family Sepiidae; genus Ascarosepion; species Ascarosepion bandense. The sequence goes on from JBBBDQ010001184.1 coordinate 882,339, forward strand.
TAAACTCACAAAGAAAACTAGAAGACTAAATCTTGTCATCTTAAAGAAAGAAAAGGTTTGAGAGCAGCTGTCGCCTTTCCAATAGGTCAACTTATAATTAGGGTAGAAAGGTGAGAAAATGTGTTATATTGACATGGAAGTTGTCACGTTCCTTCTTGATGCAAGAGGAACAGTCCATAAAGGCTTTATAAAATAGTGAAAGAATTGTAAATCTGAGCCCGAAGTTAAAATTAGAGACGAAGTACGAAATTAACCGGTATATTAAGCGGGTGTTGCTGCATTGAGAAAAATAGTTATCTCTTGGACTTAAACTTGAGTAACCAGGAAATAGACAATGCTCTGTTGAAGAACAACATTTAAAATGATTTTATTATTTAGTTAAAAACACAAAGTTTTTGTTATGACGCTACCACTTAAGCCAACGGGGTTAGTGAATTAGAAATACGTTCTATATTGTTTGATCAAAGTTCTTTCTTAGAACTAATCTCTTGTTAGTGAATTGGTCTTCAGTGAAAGAAAAATCCGTGCTAAAACTGAAAACATCTTTCTTTAAACTGCACGTTTTGTTTGCCCACCATAAGATTCTTTGACTTCAGCTGAATGAGAGAACATGAAAACACTGTGTGTTTAAAATTGGCCATCTTTGTGACACTGAAGATATTTGTCTCGTTTTCAAATTAGCTGGAGTTTTGGTCAGAATAAAAACTACTCAACAAATATTTACATCCTTTTCGGACTGCTTTCTGTCCCTGCTTTAGAAGAGACCATGCCGACTTCATTGTTATATTGAACATATAAACTACAAATAGTCGTTATATTTCCCTTATCTTACAATCTATCGATCTATTATATCTATTATAAATTTACTAGACGTTTCACATGCCAAGTCACTTTGATCTGCTGCCTTATGCTGTCGTGTCTTGGAATTATTTACCTCTGTAGCAAATTGGTATTAGCAAATTTGTCCTAATTAAAGGCGTTGTCGATTCTTTCACATAAGGCACGCAGGTGTCGTGGTACAATGGTAGATGCGATAACATTGTAATTGAGCTTTTTGCGATAAATACTTTACCTCTTCCTCAAACAAACATCATAAACATAAATTTATTGAAAACACAAGTTGCCTCCATTTGGTTCATAAGAAAAACGGAAAAACAAATATTTCCGAAATTAAAATATATATTTCATAGTCTATGATTGCCCCATCAAAAAGAGGGGAATCATGGCTTTCCATAACATTCTATACCTTGTAGTTCTCAGCAACATTAGCCATTTTTGCTAAACCTCCCATCCATTTTGCCAAGCACGTCAGGTATGTGCTCTGCTACCTCTCCCACGGCTTTTACCTTAAAGAGATTTGGAGGATACAGTACACCAAACATGTGAGCAACGATAGGGTTTTGGAGAAGATGGAACGAAAAGGAAACTTATACTTAACGTCAGTATAAGACAGCTGAGGTTTTCGAGACACGTAATGAGGAAGGTGGGCTTAGAGAATCTGATACTCATAGAACGGATAGAGGAAAAGAGAGACGCGGCTTACGAATTGTTTATGCATTTACACAGAAACAACCAAAACAAAACATAATTTGAGTCCTAATGAATATATCGTGGCTGACTATACGAATATGTCCAACTGCTAATGTGACTAGACAATCGTTGTTCTAGACACTCACACAAATATATTTTAACATCAACAACCTCTAGGTTATAATTTAAATGTATTTAGTGTTATATTGTTTGTCCAGGCTCAAGTCTCTCTTGTGTTCGTTGATGTTGGATTTTACATCACGTGATGTCTCCGCCACATGAACAGTTTTGCATTGTAAACTAAGGAGAAAATACATTGAAAATTTAATAACGTTATTATCAACTATAAACACACATACAAAACACAAAAAATATTGTATTACATGACCATCTTTCTATAAAACCATTATTAAAGAATTTAACTTGTATATTTCTAATACAACGAATATATGATTAAACAAATCAAACATAAATTAGAATTTGACAACCCACTGATGTGACCGGATAGAGATGAAGTATTTAGAAGTACTATAAAAAATACATTCAAAATTACGACCACACACACACACATATACACACACACTATATATATATTCATTGTGATAATATTTAGCTGTAATGTTCTTAGTTTTCAGTGGTTTTACTGGTAAAAGGTTTTTGGGTTAGCAGTTTTTTTATCGTAAAGTGTTCAATATCAGGGTGCAGATAGAGCGCTGATAAGTACAAAGAAATGATCTCTTTAACAGTGACGATTCATGTTGACTTTGAAGTTTCGTGAGGACAACGTTATGCTAGAGTACTTTCAATTAAATTTACTGATATATATATATATATATATGTGTGTGTGTGTGTGTGTGTGTGTGTGTGAAATATGTATGTATGTATGTATGTATGTATACATATATGCAAATTTTTATATATATGATATTATTTATATATTATATATGTGCGGTATATATTTGAAAGCGTTCAATATCAGTGATAGAGCTAGCATATCTGACTGAATATATATATATATATATATATATATATATATATATATATATATGGTAATGTGACAGTTATCAACATCGATTAGTTTCACGGAATTTACAATGTCATTGACTTACCTTTGAAAAACACTTGAGGAAAAAGTAATTGACTGGTGAACATGAAATTTTGTTATTTGACAAAAAACATCTTTCTAAGCTAATTTTAGTACGTTCAATACGAAAATCGCATCTATTTTCCCCCATCACATTAGAATTTTTATGGAAAAGACATTTTGCTATTTTTTCCAAATATGCCTGTTTTGGCAGTTGTTCAATAGCTCATTTTCTGGCAAGAAATACTGAATCCGTCCTGCTATTCAAAGTATCTCTGTTTTCTGTGTTTATGAGACTGTCGTGCCAAGGATCAGCACTTTTTACTAAATAAAGTTTTGTCGTTCTTTGCAGTAAACATGATATTCGGACATTAGAATATCTTTTGTGTCCTTTTGTATATTTTACCAAAAGAACAACTACTTTTCCCTTGAATTCTTCCATTAAGAAAGAATTAAGGGGTATTCCATAACACTTAGAACTATTTTTCTTCTTGGATCTCAAGTCCAAAATTCAGTTAATATGTGTATACTGAGACAACGTTTGGCTTCAGCATCGCCATATCTACTGCTAATGTACTGACTACCATCTCTGAGTACATATACTAAGCTCTCTCGTTAAGAACGGCAAAGCTCGAGCTGTTTCCCAGGATATCTCCGATGCATTTGATAAGGTCTGGCACACTGGCCTTCTGTGAAAGCTAATGGGCTATAGTATCACTGGATGCTTGTTTGACTTAGTTCAATCCTGCCTATCAAACCGCATAATGAAGGTCATTGTGGACGGGCTTGGCTCCAGATCCTATCACACTGACCCAGGGGTCCCCAGGGCTCTATCTTAGATCCGACGGTCTTCTTAATGTGATCAAATCTCAAGTAGGCATTTAAGCTGACAACATCACTATTTACTCCAGCCTTAGTAAGAAATCAGCGAACAAAGAAGGCGGACAAAGATAATCTCGCTGCTGATCTTGAGAATGACTTCCAATTTGTGGTGGACTGCAGTAAGAAATAGCTTTAACGCTTCCAAAATGAAGCGGCTATCTACCACAATTGGCAATACCTCTTGTCCACCATAATCATGGATTAAGCTCACCTCAAGTACATTAAATTAAGAGCTAAATCTACTGTTAGTATGGCTGGGTCACTGTTTAGGGCCAGGAAGTTTTTCTCGTCTGAATTCATCTTACACATAAAAATCAACCATCCGCCCATGCATTGAAGTCTGTTGTCATATCTGGTTGGGTATCCCTACGACTCATCTCAGGGTTCTCGACAGGATCCAGAGGAGAATCTTTAATGTAATCGATCCCGACCAGCCACTTTCTCACTGACGGAATGTGGCTTCACTATGTCTCTTCTTCAAATATTTTAATGGCTTCTTAGGTATCTGATGTCCTCTCTACAAGAATTTACTTGAGCAACTGGATAGGCAACAAGGTTCTATACTCTTACAATAAAAAAACAAATGCAGCCGACACTTCTATTCTAATGGTTTCTTTTCTTGCAATTCCCGCAAATGGAACTCTCTTCTGTATAATTGCTTCCCTGATAGTTACAATCTCCAAGGGTTTAAATGCAACGTAAGTTATCATACCTTATCCCCTAGATTCCCATCTTTCTCTTAGCTTTTCTACAACACATTCTATATCGTGTTCTTCTCCCTTTTCACTCTACTCTCAAGCAGCTCTCTTCTCACCAGTATTTCCATCCTTCTCTTACTCATTCTCTGACACCTCTTGTAACCGGGTCTTCTTTCTCTTCGCTATCCTCCTATGTAACACTTCACTTAAGTGTCTTTTTGCGCACCAGTGGCAGTATTGTCATGTTTGTGGTAAAACGATTAAATAAAATGCCAAAAAATGGTCAACCATAGACATAAATTTTGATTTGATTAGGCAAAGTGAAGGTTACATTTGGAATTAGCATAAAAAAATTGATAAGTTTGATCTAAAATAATAAAATAACCATGAAAATAAAATTCTAAACTAGTCTAATGTGAATCAACATTATAGACATCATGTTAAGTGCCTGAAATCTTTTAAAAATCTCGTCTCTCTCATTCGACGTTTATTTTGAAATGACGCTTTCATTTCAGATTATTGTTTAATATTTCAAGAATTCTCAGAAAAAGTTACGTTAATAAAAACAAGAACTAATTAAATGCCTATTTATTTTCATACGCCAATGTTTTTCCCTCACTGAAAAAAAAAACGCAAAATAATAACGGTCTAGTTAGAGGATGTTTATCATATTAAATGTTGTTTATTCTGAAAGTACTTTGGTTGGAGAGCATGAAATTGTGTGCTGCTTATAAAATAACAATAGATTTTGATTATCAACATAATATATATTTTTCTTCTTGTCTTATGGCATCTTTTCAATTAACATTATGAAATTGTCCTCACAAAATTTTTTTTCGGAGCCAATACCCACCGTTAGTGAATTTTGCAGTTTTCTACGGCGTTTATTGTGTTAGCAAAATTATGTTAATATTGGGACAAATCTTGATCGAAACTGGAATATCTGATGACTTCCTCCGATGAGAGAAGTTTTCATTCAAGCTTTAAAAATATTTGCCTGGCTAAATGAATAATTTAGCAATATCTTGATGGAATATTATGCTTTTTCTGTTTACATATATCAAGATGCACTATTTTAAAGGTTTGTTAGTCTAAGTGTATGTTTAAATCAATTGCCTGATTCTTCGGAAGGGGATGAGTTTAGAGTAGACCCTTTCAATCCAATCTTTTACAAAATAAAACTTTATGCGTGTGAAAGTCGTTCTTTTCGTTTTAATGTGGCAAGTTTATGTCTAATGTAGACAAATATGTTATGTTCACTACTGTTGTATTTTTTTCCTATCATTGCCTGTTCAATTTGTTTAAAAAAGCATAATTTAAATGAGTTTTTTTTTCGCTGAATTTTAGTGAAATTCATATATAAAAGTGACTAATATTCCTAACAGATTCAAAATCTTTTAAATCTTTTTTCAATATTCCGTGTTTATTGGTTACTTCCCGTGTTGCATAATCTTGACGATTCTTATATGCCTTTTTCAGCTGTTCCACGAAACTGCAGACAAGAATTAGCGAGAACTATATATATATATATATATATAGATAATTGTGTATTTGGGTAGCAATTAATTTTTTTAATGCAAGTTTTGTTAACTTTCGTTGTAGGTATAAGATTTTATAAGCTGAGCGCACTTCGATATTTAAAACATTTCAAAATTTTTTATATCATTTATGCCCTGAAAAGACATAAATGAAGGCATGAAAATTATATCAAAAATTTTAAATCCAGGTGAAAAGAATTAACAGTTTTACAATTCCGAGTTCTCCGATTGGCTAACATTACCTGATGACGAGGTAAAAATTACGAAACATAGAAATATCCGTGACGCAATATAAACTGTTTTACTTCTGAATAAAAAAATTAATCATATATATATATATATATATATATATATATATATATATATATATATAGTATTAATATTTGTTTAGTATTTCTGCTTGCTTCTGTGTAAATGACCATTGTATATAAAGATATCATTGAACGTCAGATAGACGAAACAGGGCGAATATTTATTTCGGGGAGAAATTCAGCTAACATGTCATTACTTCAGCCTCTCTGGTTATTAAATATTGACGAAATTTCCTTCACCTTTTAATTTAAGTGTCGTTGGCTAGTCATCCGTTCTCACACCTCTCTGAACAGATACAGAGGTTTATTCTTTGTTTCATATTTAGGATCGGGTTTCAGGTTCCTTGTAAACTTTTTGAATTCTCTTTCACTATCAGTAGCGGCTTGCATCATAATAGCGATATTGCCTTGCTATGGGGGTACAAACTTTTACAAAAATAAATAAATAAATAAATAAATAAATAAGATGGCTGGAATAAGGAAATATCGGGTGAATTTTTTTCAAAAAAAGAAATTTTCATCCGGATTACCAACCGACATATGGCTGAGATTCTTTAACTAAATCCAGAAAACCTCCTGGGGTATGATTGGTGATAACCTACTTTGTACTTCATACTTGTAAATAGCGTATAAACAGCCTATAGTTTAATCACTAACTACCAACTTTAAACCAGTTTATGTCACTTTGACTATTGTAGTATCAGTCACGTTTTTTTGTTTTTGTTTGTTTTTTATCTAGAATACTATGTAATGGACCTTTTCTAGAACGTACTAGTCTTGGTCAGTTAATACAGTTTTGGGATTGAGATAAACTCGTTGCTCTAAACTTATATTTGAAAGTTTCAGCAAACAATTCTGGACAGTATTTTGATGAGTGTGGGGTTGAGAATACCAGATGCCCTACGTTCGGATATATGGATGGTATAATAGAATTGTTAATCGGTGAACTGATTTCTAATTTAGTTGGGTTCGTTATATTTACTTAATCGCAAATACCTTTATGAAAGCCAAGAATCAACATCTTCTTCCCATCTATGGGTTAATTAGTAAGAAGTGTATCATTAAAACCGTTATCCCAGAAAATTCCGGCATTAAATAACTTATAGAGGTTGATATGCAGCTAAAAATCAACAAACCACGGAAACAATAAAAATTATGGCATGTAGACTCTACAGCCAAAATTGACTAATATTCAATAATTTTCAGTAAAAGCCGCATGCACCTAGAGGTCTGGTTATTTATGCGAAAATCAAGTAATCGAAATAAAATTAGGGACTGTAGGATCCACAAAATAAATATTTTGGATGTGTGACACTGCACCCATAGATACAATAATATTCTGTACAATAATGTTCTCACTGCTGAAGGCCTACTCGAGGTAGTAGTGCACAGAGTAAGAAACACAGTTTGTTGATGAAGATAACGCTTTGGCCTAGACTCGAAGCACAAAGCAGCGGTTTAATGTATAATTTAAGCAAATATATGAAAATGAGGGCTTATCTAATAGCGTAACACATCTGCTGAAGCCACAGGTTTAAAATAGGCTAGCCTTGAATATAATCTTACACCATCACGAAATTTGAAACTCAAAAGTACGGATTTGCGAGAATATATTTGCAAATTTGCCTCTGTGTGTGTGTGTGCGCGCGCGCGCGCGTGGGGAATGAGAGAGAGAAAAGTTTGTGTGTATGTGCACTGTTTGGTATTCGTGAACTCTCAGTAAGCGTTGATGAATGTCATGAGGTGCAATGTTTGTTTTATTTTCCGTATGAAAGAACTCAGTGCTTCGTGCGCATTTTCTTGACTATGCTATTCCGTACAATTCATCAAAGTGTGACTGGCAAAAAAATGTTTTGTGGGCGTTTTCCAGACTGGAAAATTGACGAAACTGGCCATTTACTTAGAAAACAGAAATTTTCACTACTGTCTTCTATTTCACTGTCGTCCTTCTCTCTCTCTCTATCTATCTATCCATCTCTCTCTCTCTCTCTCTCTCTCTTTCATATTGTGGTTTTCCTTTCTTGTTATTTTTACGGTTATATTTTTGTAACTTTTCTCTCTCTATATCTCTCTCGCAACATTTCTAGATAGTAGTATATTATCCCACTGTTAATCTCATAGTTCTTACATAAAGACAGTTTCCTTAATTCTCATCACGGTATACGAAAATGCGCTTATAAATTATCGTAAGAATATGAAAGCCAAAAGTGATAAGAATATAAATATTAGCAATTAATATAAGAATGGTTCAAAAGTTTCTAGCTTTTTTTAATTAAAACTTTTTATTCAGTCATCAGTATTCAGTCATCATAATATGTTAGCTCATTATGAATTAATACCGTCTTTCTATGAACAATCTGTTTTGACCTTAAAAAAACCATTGCAGTTTTGATTCCTTTCATTTTTCGATTATGTTTCCCATATTTTCAAATTATAAATCCGTTGGTTACACAAGTTTTGTGTGACACAAAATAATTGATAACTTTTCAGAATAAAACGCATATACAAAAAATGCACCTAATTCTAAATTCAGTTAATTTGCTGCGTTGTATTTTTTTATTCACCACACCCCAAGCAAAGCGAGAACGCCATTACTGCACAGGGGGTTACACACAGAAAAAGATGGGGAGAGAGGAGGAAGAAATGTACAGGTGTTGTTGAAGAAAATATAAAAGATATATGGAATTCAGGGAGATAGAATATGGCAACTGACATGGCATTTAAACTTTTGGATGTAGTAGCTATCAGGGAAGCAAGTAAAGAGTAGGAAGTTCCACAGACATGAACTGCGAAAAAAGAAACTGTTAGAGTATAAAAGGCGGTCACATGTCAACATTTCAACGTAAAATGGTGGGAATTAGCTGCCAGATATGGCAACAGTATTCAATGCACGGACGAATAGTAGTTTATTAATGTGCAAGATGAATTCTGAGGAGAAAAGCTTTTTGGGCTAGCACAGTAACCCAGCCTTTCTAGCAGTCGATGCAGTTATAGATTCGATGTAGTCGTTCCACTTCAGGTCAGTTGAGAGGGTGATGCTAAGAAGGCGCAGGGTGTCGCTCTACAGGAGATTAACATCATCCATTTTGATGTCTGGTGGGAAAGTTTTTTTTATGGTGGTTAAAGAATAGCTGTTTAGTTTTGAAGACATTAAAATTTTCTAGCCTTTTTCTCTCCCAGTCCACCAAGATCATTGCTAAGCAGAACCTTTTCAGTAGATTTAATAGATTTTTTTTTCTTTTAGTTTCTCAAATGAATGAGTTCACTGGTCTTTTGCAAGCGAATATATATTTTGTGGTGACATATTCTTTTATATTTTATTTAATATCAGTTTTCAAGTTCTGAAGTTTTCTAGGAACGTTTTTTGTTTTAGCTCAAAAGTTTTAAAAGGTGTAAACAACTGTTTTTATTTAATCACCATATAGAACCATTTTATGCCTTCGATCATCTTGGTTGATGCTAACCTCTAGAAGAGCAATCTTTTGCGACGACTTTGGTTCGTGTTTTTAGTGACATGAAGCGAGGTGATTATACTGAATTAATTGAAAGGTCTACTACTAGAAGTATTGGTTTACTCTGTCGAGTCAGACAATTATTTTTCGTCAGAAACCATCGAGTATATTTATAAATCTACGGTTCGTCTATGCTTCTTTGAATATTGCTGCCGTATCTGATCTAGTGATTGTATTCTATATACAACGGAGAGTCTGTAATGTGATCGATACCGACTTGGCAGACCGGCTGCAGTCTCCCTCTCACCGGCGTGACGTAGCTTCCCTATATCTCTTCTATAAATACTCTCACGGCTTCTGCTCCGATGTACTTAGATCACTGGTGCCCCCTAGGTACGAATTTGCACGAGATACTAGATTAGCCACTAGGTCTCACCCTTTTACAGTGAAGCCGATAAAATGTAACCGCAATTTCTACTCCACAGCTTCTTTTCTGGCACTTCCCGACTGTGGAATTCCCTTCCACGTGATTACTTCCCCGACGGCTACAATCTCCAGGAGTTTAAATGTAAGATCAACAGACTCTTCCTAACAAACCAACTTGCATCCATTCTCACAAACCCTCTTCCCATATACCCAACGCTCAGTCTTACCCGTATATCACCCTCCTTCTGACATTTCCTTTATCTAAACACTCTTTCTCTTTACCTTCCCCTATATAACCCCTGGCGCAATAGTGGCAGTGGAATGCCTTGCTTGAGGTGAAATGATTAAAAATATCTCTAGATTACTGACAGAATACCAAGAAACGTCGGTAATGCAGTCAATTTCTCTCTTTCTTACTTAAAATATTTTCAAGGCGATCGTTCTGATTAGCTTTCTACCTTAGTATTTTGCATGAATGTAAGCATGCTACTAGATTGGCAACTACGTTTCACGTTTTACTGTTGAAATAGCTCTATGAAACCGTATATTCTATTCAGAGAGTTTATTTTCTCGCACTTTTCGCATGTAGAGCTTATTTCTGATTTCTTGCTCGCACTCACGATCTTCAAAAATTTTAATGCAACATCAATCGCTATCTTCTGTCTTCCATTCTCTTATTTTACTTTTTCATCGCTAAAGTCTTATCATTCTTTTTCACTTACAGTAACACTTTGCGTTTTAGTGACATTTAGTACCTAGCTTGGGGTGACCCCCTCAAATATCCCCACAGATGCTTGCGTCTACTACATATTATACTAAGCAAGTTGGATCTATTTCCTAATACTAGACTTTTGAGATATCTCTCAAAGACAATTATTATTCATTTCTAACTAGCATGTACATTCATTTTCATCTGGCCAAATATTAATAACACGCATTATTTGATTTTGCAGGCTATATAAAGGCAGAAAATAATTTTAGATTGTAAGAACTTTTTAAAGACAATAATTATTTTTCATGATACAAGTTTCACTAATTAACAAACAGCTACAAGAGAATAAATTTTCTAGTTTATTTGCGCGTAAGTAAATATCAGTGTGGAAAGGGAAGTTGGCTCTCCGATTGCCAATTCCAAGCCGTTATCTATTGCATCATCGGCACATCCAAGCATGCAGCACTTGGTATTCCAGAATCGTCTCCAAACTAGATCAGACTTGACGTTGCTTAACTTTGGTGATTGTACGAAAACGCTATTTCAAAAGTGATATTTTTCTAAGCACTAAATGTGCAGGGCCTCTCAAAAGGTGATATTTCAAAAGCATTAACGTGCTAACTGTGCTCGCATTTACTGTTTGATCTCCATAGATTTTCAGTAAGATTCAAGGAACATGAAACATATGTTTGTGTGTGCGTGTGCACGCGCGCACACCCACACGCGCTCACACACACACGCACACATATATATATTTTAATAAATATACATATTATCCTACGTCCATGGAACGACTCCGAGTTTCATACATTATGCAAGCATCAGGTGCATATTTCAAACTGAGACTTTTATATTTTTTAATATAAGTTCACTCGGTGTTCTAATTACTTATTAATCTTGTTATTAAAAAGACAGGAACTTAACTATATAAGATTTAATTCCCATGAACATCGAGTGAACTTAAATTAAAATCTATTAAATTTTCAGTTTCAAATATGCACCTGATGATTGCATAACGCTTAAAAATACGAGTCATGCCATTGACGTAGTATGATATGTATATATATATATATATATATATATATATATATATATATATATATATATATAATACAGCTCTGCTTATACATTGAGCACTGTTTTTTAACACTTGAATAATAATTTTCTTTTTTAATCATTTCACTCCGGGCAAGCCGTAAATGGCACCGATGTGCGGGGGGCTACATAACTGAAAGAAAATTAATTAGAGGAGGGAGAAGAGGATTACAAATCAATTAGGAAGAAGTAATAGAAAGATGAAAATGCAGGTGTGATGACAGTTGCAAGCGGGGAAAGAAAGGGAAGTATATACGGGGTGGGGGAAGAGCTAGAGTCAAGTGGTTAGTAGATGAGTATTGACTTTGCATTTAAATTCCTGGAGGTTGTAGCCGCCAGGAAAGCAAGAATATGGGAGCGAGTTCCACAGGCGGAAAGTGCGAGAGACGCTGCAGGAGTAGAATTGTCGTCTGCATTTGGCTAACCTAATTGTGAATGGGTGGGACCCAGTTGCCATTCTGATTGCACGAGTAAACACCTGTTGAGGAGGCACCAGTGACTTAAGTTCATCTGAGCAGAAGCCATGAAAGTACTTATAGAACAAAGGGAGGCCACATCTCGTCGGTGGGGAAGTGGCTGTAGTCGAGCCGCCAAGTCAGCACCTATCACGTTACTAACTCTCCTTTGGAGCCTGTCGAGTACACTGACGTGAGCGGCAGAGGCGCCTGACTATAAATGGCAGCAGTACTCCATGCAGGGTCGAATGGTAGACTTGCATATATGCAGGATGGATTCAGGCGGAAAGAACGTCCTGGATCGACACAGTGACCCAACCTTCTTAGCAGTGGATTTAGCTATGGATTCGATGTAGCGGTTCCGTTTGAGATCAGAAGAGAGGGTAAGGCCGAGGAGGCGCAGCGTATTGCACTCATGGAGAATTGCTTGGTCCATGCTTATGGGAGGCAGGAGAGGTTGCCTGTAATGGTTGACAGACAACAGCTTGGTCTTGGACGCACTGAAGTTGACAAGCCACTTCTTGCCCCAATTCACCACAGAGTGTAGATCCCGTTCAAGATCAGCAGCGAGATTGTGTCTGTCCGACATGCCAGGTTTCTTACTGGAGCGGGAGTATATTGTGGTGTCATCTGCGTAGATGCCTACTTGGGACTTGATCTCATCTGGGAGGTCGTTGATGAAAATAAGGAAGAGCGTCGGGCCCAGGATAGAGCCCTGGGGGACACCGGCATTCGTGCTGTAGGATGAAGAGGCATGCCCATTCAAAACGACCTTCATTCTGCGGTTGTTTGAAAAAGGCTGGATTAGGTCAAGCAGGCGTCCGGTAATGCCGTAACCCCGTAGCTTGCAAAGGAGGCCAGAGTGCCAAACTCTGTCAAAAGACTTGGAGATGTCCAGAGCAACTGCACGAGCCTCGTCTGACTCATCGAGGGTCTGGAGCATGTACTCCGTAAAGTGGAGCAGTGGAGCTGCCAAAGCGGAAGCCATATTGCTTGTCAGAGAAGAGTTTGTGGGCAGTAAGATGTTGAACTATTTCAGCATTGATTATGGCCTCGAACACTTTCCCGAATATCGGTAGAAGACTGATAGGGCGATAGTTGGATGGGTCCGAGGGTTCACCACAATTCTTAAAAACAGAAACGACTGAAGAGAACTTCCAGCATGCAAGAAAACAGGAAGCAGAAAGGCAGTAGTTAAACAGTTTAGAGAGGACAGGGAAGAGTTCAGGGGCACACCTCTTAAGGAATATCACCGGGATTCCGTCGTCACCGCTCGCCTTATGGTGGTCAAGATTTGAAATTACTCGGGATACTACCTTCGGGGTAATATGTACGTCGTGCAGTTTGGTTTCAGTTCTAACAGGGAAGTCGGGTGAGCATATTCCAGATGAGTTAAACGTGGAGTTGGATGAGAATCTGCGGACGAAGCACTCAGTTTTGTCCGCAGATGATGTGAGAACCTCAAATTCATGGATTAAAGGAGGTATAGAGGATTTGCAGTTGTTAAACACCCGTTTGCATATTCGCCAGTAGTCCTTGGAGCCGAACTTGTGGTCAGCTATGCGCTGTCGCATTCTCTCAGCGAACAACCGTTTGGCGTCATTCAGGATTCTCTTGCACTTATTGCGAGCAGACATGAAGAGGCGCCTAATATGATCAGATGACTGGCTCCTGAATAGTCGGAAATAATGGTTCCTGTGGGCAATGGCGGCCGAACAGGCAGGAGAGAACCACGAAGAGGAATGAGGTTTTAGGCAATACTTCACCCATGACGAGACCTCAGATGCACAGTCATCAACTGGGAGATTGAACACTTTTCCCCAAGGGACGTCGCAGAGGAAATCGCGAAATGCATCCCAGTCAGCTTTCTGGTAGCGGTAGGAGGTCCTATACATATGAGCAGCCTCACTTGCGTATTTATTAATTTATGTCACTATGTATGTATGCGAATATATATATATATATATATATATATATATATATATATATATATATTGCGTATTTGGGCTGCAATATCTCTACTATGTCTGTTTCACAAAGATTAATAGACAGGATATTATGGTCAATTTGTTCATATGTGATAATATTATTGTATTTTTTTTAGAACATAAATTATTTTAAAAAATTGTCCGAATGTTTTATTTTTTCTGATCGCTTTCGGCTATAGTGTTATTTATAATCAAGGATGAAGTTTATTTTACTTGAAAATGAATCTGCAAGGAGTTTATGTATGTGTTTAGAGTCATGTGAATTTTTATTTCTTGCATCAGATAAGTATGTGATTGAGAGTGCTTTGTGCTTCTGTCCAGTGATATTCATACTGTTACTAATATATTTGAAATTTTTTTTGCATATAAGTCTCATCACGCAAAGCAAGATAAATCTACATTTTAAATATATTTTTAGCTCTTCATCCCTCTGTTCAGCTATTATTTGAACATTTTCTGGTATGTGATATGTGATAATATTTAGCTTAACATACGAACGAGTGCCAGAAGAATCAAGCTTCTGTTCACAACGGTGACATATCTTTGATTTTATCTATACTGCAAAGTGAAATTATGCACTGATGTGCGTCACGGTAGAAGTATTAGCGTTGATAAATAGCATCTATCGGCTTCCACGATTATATGTATTTATGTATTAATATTACAAAAAGTTTTTTATATTATATATACGGAGTTGATTTAACTGATAACACCTTTTTGCAATACAATTGTTAGGAAGCTTGGCAGATTTAGATAAAGATCCGCTAAATGCCTGAACGTGTCCCAATACTGAGCTACACTGAGAAAATAAAGTATGGCGCCCCCATCAGTCTATTGTGGTTGGACATTAATATTGAATAGCAAGTTTGATCGTATAGATATGGCCTTATGCAAAAATTAAGCGAAATATTTGATTCCAGTTATGATGCTTAAAACGAGATAAAAACTGCACAAATGAATAGTTAATGATGTTTATGCTGGCAATTATTCCGACACGCACGAACGTTATCAACCTTTAATTGAGTGCAAATGAATTAATAAGAATAAAGACATTTTGGAACTACTATAAATATTTACCAATTATATTTATATCAAAAAAGGAGATATGCACACGTTTACTGATGCGTTAAGCATATATGATGCTAAAATATGTCGTATCAAGATGACACTGTTCAGTCGCGGAGATTGCGTGGTAAGTGTTTTCTAAAGATTGAAGTGACTCACACGTCAATCCAGACGCTTAGGTCACGTGACTGTTAAAATTCACTATTCCACAGTGAAAACTATCACGTAGTACAATACACGCATGATAAATATACCGAATACAACGCCCTTGAAAATTTGCTTAAGCACCGGCCGAAAGCTTTCGGAACAATAAAAACTATTAGCTAATTTTATATTCTTTAACACCTAAGAACAAGAAATGAAAATGTTGGAATAATTCAATAAAACATTGGTTAAAACATCGTTGCCGACGGTATTCAATGAAAGATGCTTGCAATAAATGCTGCTCTCTCTCTCTCTCTCTCTCTGTATATATATATATATATTGGATAAAGAAATAGGGTTGTTCCAACGAGAGAAATTGGTATAGAAGAAAAAGTGGAAGAAGCCGTGAACGTTTTCTTTAAAGTGTATATTTATTGTTTTATTTATTAAACATGTTATGATACATTCAGTCAGTTAAGTGCCATACGTGATACACTCTTGGGCGACATGTCTCGAAAGAGACATGACTGACTGGGCAGAAGATTATCCCGCAGTAGGTTGGCATTGCTCTCTGCGGTAGACTGGTTGCCAGCCAAGGTTATAGAACCGAATCTGTCCTGTTATTTAACCCATAAATGGAAGGAAGAGACGGATTAATACCTTTCCCAAGGGTATTTGCGCATAAGTGAATGCAAGGAATTCAGTTAGAATTCGAACTCAGCTCTCCGATTCCTCGTTCCTAGTCGCTATCGACTGTAATACGTGTCCATAATGGTATTTGTGACGCTACACGTGTTTCGAGTCTAAAATTGACTCTCTTCAGGCGAATACATTTGGAGCGTTACTTATCGAGTTCCTTTTGTTCTAATGTCCAACTTGTTGTTTTATAAATATGTAAGTAGAAAAAATAAGAAAATAAATAAAATCAGTAAAATAAAATAAAATAAAATAAAATAAAATAAAATAAGATAAATCAAATTTTGGCACGTTGAATGTTCTGTGTTTTTTTCACATCAGCACGTACATAAATGGAGAAACAGATAATTAAATTAACAGATAAATGAATTAAGTGGTTATCCCAATTTGAAATGATTTGGGTTTAGGGTTACCTTTTTAGTATGTTAAAATTATCTTCAGGTTGCCTTTGCTTATCTATCATCCTTTTCATCAGTCAGTTACTAAAAAAGTTAACCCGAGACCCAAATCATTTCAAATTGGGATAACCACTTGATTCATTCATCTGTTAATTTATTTATCTGTTTATCCATTTATGTGGATGTGCGTTGTGGTACAGTGGATATAGGCTCGGAACGAGAAGCCGGCGAGCCGAATTCGAATTCCAGTTAAATCCAGTGTATTCACATACGCGCAAATACCCCTGGGAAAGGTATTAATCCGTCTCTTCCTTCCAGTTATTGGTTAAATAGCAGGACAGATTGGGTTCTATAGCCTTGGTCGGCAACCAGTCTATCGCAGAAAGCAATGGCAACCTACTGCGGGATAATCTTCTGCCCAGTCAGTCATGCCTCGTGTATCGTGTATCACCAAAAAAAAAACCAAAGCGTGTATCACGTATGGCACTTAACTGACTGACTGATCCATTCATGCATGTGCTGACGTGAAAAACACAGAACATTCCACGTGCCAACATTTGATTTATTTTATTGATTTTATTGATTTTTTATTTTTTCTATTTACTTATATATAAAACAACAATTAGGACATCAGAAACAAAAGGAACTCAATAAGTAAAGCCACAAATTTATTCGCCTGAAGAGAGTCAATTTTAGACTCGAAACTCGTGCAATGTTACAAATCCCATTATGGACACTTAATATATAATAACATGTATAATAACACGTATAATAACAAAAACAATAAATATACGCTGTAAAGAAAACGTTCACGGCTTATCACACTTTTTATTATATATATATATATATATATATATATAACATTGTAACGGACCATCCTGGTTTCCGACATAATTCATTGGTCAGATGTAGGTTACACTCTAACAGCTTTTTTCCAACGAACTGCTATATTGTAATACACGCGCTCAAAAGCTTGCTTCCCTCGATAGCTGCGATCGTAACATATTCAAATAGAACGTTAACCGTTATCTACCATAAACAGTACGTTACACTCTCACTTTCGAGTAATATCATACTATGTTAGCTTGGAATAGATTGAGTGCCTTGTAAAAGGTGAACATATAATTATTTATTTATTTTTTGGTCAAAATTAAATTAGACCAGTACACAGTTGTATTAAAAATAGTTCAATACAATTATATTTCAGAACGTTTGAAAGTTTTTCGTTTGTAAGCGAGTTATTACACAACCAAGTTTTCTACCTCCCGGTTTCTTCAGGCGATTTACTCTAACTCAACCAAACAGACAAATAAAAAAATTGATAGAAAAAACATTATCTGGTTCAATTCATCATTTAACTTAGGAGTAAAAACCAAAATAGGAAAAATATTTTTAAACTGATCGATAAACACTTTCCAAAAAGTTCAAAATCAAACAAAATTTTCAATAGGAATATAATAAAACTGAGTGACAGCTGTACTAGTAAGTTTAATAATTTCATAAAGAAACAAAATGCCAGAAACCTAAAAAGCAACGTACAAAATAAAATCATTAACAAGGAATGTAACTGTAGGAACAAAAATAAATGTACTCTTCAAGGACTTTCTAATACGAAACAATCATTTACAAAGCAAAAGCACATTATTTAAGTGGGAAAAAAAACATATTTGGGATGAACAAAATTATTTTAAGGCTATATAGTTTAATCGCAAGTCTATATTTAAACTAAAAAACGGGAAAAAATAAAAAAATAAAATTACCTAGCCACGTGTGGAAATTGAAATTGAAATATGGAAAAAAACAGACATAACATGGATTATAATAAACAGAGCCAAGTCGGAAAATGGTGACAAAATATGTAAACTATGCCCAGAAATGTTTGTTATTATGTCATTCCCAAACAAAAATGAATTGCTAAATGAAAGAATAGAAATTATGACCAAAGTGTAACCATACCAACAAATACCTATAAAGATCATACAATCATAGAATAAAACCTTGTGGCTTCTCCTAATTTTGAAAATTGTGTATTCATAAAAATACCTCTTACGTCAGCGTTCTTTCAAAAGGTAAAATCAGTTATTGTAAATAGCCTTAAGACATTGGAACGTAGAAACCGTGATTCAGTAATAACTCATTTATATATATATATATATATATATATATATATATATATATATATATATATATAGCGTATCGAGGCAAAATTTATTTATTTTAAGTCAACACAAGATAAAATCGTCGCTGATGGTGGATGTTATTGTGTTACCACCCTTATAACCTCTCTGAAGATGGTTCATATGAGCCGAAAGCTTACAACCAATTTAATTAAAAATTATCCAAATGTTGGAGAATGTTTGTCTTTATTCTCAACTGAAATTAAAGCCAAATACGACGTTTAGAACGGCTCATGATTAAACATAATAGGCATTCATTGTCTCTTACATTTAACAGTATATGCTTAGAATATATATATATATATATATATATATATATATATATATATATATATAAAGAATATGGTCATTTCTACATGTCAATCTAATACTCGTATCATCGGTGATCATATTTCATTTGAAAAATCCGTATCCTTGAGAAAAAAAATGGTGGAAGAGGAATATAAAGTGGACGGGAAAAGCGTTTCAGGTAGGCTAACGGAATAAAAAATCTGCTAGTTGGTAAAGGAGGTCGAAATAGATATAACTAAAGAAAAAATATAAAAAGTAAAAAATATGTATATAGAAAAGAAATGTGTCAAACATCGCCCGATCTTTTTATTTTTTTTCCCAATTTTTTTTCCTTTCAATCAAAAAATACGCTCCATATAGCATTAATATCAAAATAATTTACTGAAAAAAATTTCCTCATAAATAAAAAAATGATAAAATGAATTATATGGCTAATTAGAACAAAAGACAACAATTTTAAATAATTATAATTTAAATTAATTAAAGGAAATTAGAAATAATTATAAATCTGGCCTCGTACTTAAGAAATATTTCTGATAGAACCTAATATTAAATTGGAAGAAACAAAAAGAATGTATTTTACAATATATATAATCAATATTTATATATAAATATAAAAAAAATCTTAAAATGCAGGATGAAACCACTAACTAAAGAATTTAAATCGTTTAATATTTTTAGTAGATTAAATTGAAATTAAGAAATAAACTGCATTAATATTAAACCAAATAGGCTAATTCTTTCTTACGTTAAAATAAAAAAATATAGAATCGGAGTGAAAAAAGCTGGAATGAAAAGGGATATAAAAATGGGAAGTATTATTATAAATATTCTGAAGTGTAGTGCTAAAAAGAGGAAATAAATCAATTATTTTAGTCGTATTAAATTTTAAATTAATTAAATTTAAAATTTATGACGCCACAATTAGACTATTAAATGATTAGATTAGAAGATATATAGATTAAAGAAAGTTTAACGTAATATAATTAATTATACTGTTAATAAGAAGAAATGAAAGGAAACAACTATTTAACAGAAATTTAAATTTGGGTTGATATCTAGGGGGTTTATATCTAAATTTAAAATTTAAAACTTTGAATTTATTACAACATTTGTTTATAAATTCTTTTCTTAAGTTTAAAAGCAAATTTTACTTAGTATATTTTATATGCTCTAATATTTTCAACTAAACATAGATTGCATCTATCGTAAAGGTTATCGGGTGTGCAGGTCGAACCTATTAGTCTAGAACTCATTATTGATTTGAATCCCTGTATATTCAACTTAAAAATTCTTCAAGAAAGAAATGGCTAGAATTATAGATTAGGGTTAGAAAAAGAGTGTTTATGGGAGTAGTAATCTTGTTTAAGTTACCCCGCCGAAATTCCACTCTTAATTTTGCAATTTATGGGGAAGATTTTGGGTTGGTAGATTACATAGCTAAACTTACATTTGCCTTCCAACAAACAACGTTTCACTAACCTACAATTGAAAGATAATGAAATACTAGTTTTACCATTACTATTATCTAAATTCTTTAAAATCTGTCTATTGTGGCTGTTTTGGCTATATATTTGCTCTGAAAATAAATGATTTTAATTATATTGAGCCCTCTGGAGGGATCAGTTTTAATATTTAATTTCTATTAATTAATATTTATAGGAACCATTTGGGATTTTTATTTCAAGCCGCTTTTATATATATATATATATATATATATATATATATATATATATATATACTCCCTCTGGCAGGATTTGAACTTGCATCCGTTCTTTGCAGAAGCCTTGTAGTGATTACTCATATATGATTAGATGCTCCGTTTATTTTTAACGTGTTATATTTCGTCTATTGGCCTGAATATTCCTAGAGGTTTTATTAGAAAATTGTGCCGTCTAGTATGATTTCATCCTGCGTTTTTCATTGCGTCATGAGTACGCAAATTTAAAGTAAAAAAAATACATGTCGGATTAATAGATAAAATACCATTTATTTAGAAATTATTTTATTTACGTTATGAACTTTTGAAGAGTTAGACTAGAAATATGTACTCATAAGACAAAATGTTTCGCATGCTGATGGAGAGCGCATGTTTAGGATTGCTCTCTGAGAAGAAGACTTAGCATAATAATATAATACCGTGGATTGAAATTATAAATGCATGCACAATATGATTCTGCTCATGAATGTTGTTTTGGATAGGAAAGAGAAAAATAGGTAGTAACAGGTACGTGTTTTGTGAATAAAAAACAGAAAATAATTTTGAATGTTTGTAAAGAAAAGAAACATAATTGCACTCGTAAAATTAATTAAAGGAGAAAATTCTAACAAGGTGTTCATCTTATATGACTTCTATTTTCTATTCGTTTTCGGTAATTTCACTTGTAAAATTCGTAGAAATTTCCCCTGAAAGTTGGCTGTTTCGTCAATGTATACGAAATATCTCCTTGTAGGGTGTAATCTAATAACAGCTCTAAGTAGAAGCTTTCTTTGTCTAGTTCAGATTTAGCTCTGAACAAGTTTTATTTTATTTTGATTGATGTTTACAAGCGCGATGGAACATGAGATGTGCTTATTTTATTACCTCATAGGACACGGTTAACATTGGCATTTACTAAATGATCACTGGTATATTCAAAGATATTTGGCAGCTCTTACCGTCTGTAATCTTTCATTTTCAGCAGGTTACATGTACAAATTACATGGCTTTCTTGCCTTAAACATGCATTCAATTCCACCCTTAAATTTCCGAGGGCGCTATTTTGTGATATTGAGAAGGCTATGCTGAAACATTCATGATTTCAGGAAAGTATTTCTAAAATGATTTAAAAAGCATATGTTAGATCTTGTGGTTTAAATATGATATTCGTCCCCACTAAATTTGCCTTGCGAATAAGTTCATCTGTAGACTTATTCTTTGTATAATTCTAAGAACTGCTGCAATATACATACATACATACATACATATATACATACATACATACATACATACATACATACATACATATAAAGTAGTATCTTTGGTATTTGGTAAGGTTAATTCCACAGGGATATAAATCCGATGAGAACTCAGTGTTAGAATTTAACAGAATATTATAAGGAAAATAAGTTGGAATTTTGGGGAGCTCTTACAGACCGATTATCAGACAAAATTCCTACTACAATAAATGGGCTAGATTTATCTAGACAAAAATAATCATGGGAGGAAAAAGTCGGTATGAGGAGGTTAGATTTACAGTATTAGTTATTATTGGCGTCTGTATTTTTATCCCAAGCGATAAGATAGAAAATCTATCCTGTTTATTGTTGTAGGAAAAATAATAAATCACCAAAGTAACATACAAGAGAACAACACAATAAGCAACCAAGAACTTACAACTCTAATAAATGCATTAAAAAGCTAATAGAACTATTAAAACTCAGTATACAACACAATAAACCAAACACCCATAGTCAAAACAAGTTTTATCCTGTCAACCTCAAACAAAAAATAATCTATGAGAACAAAACAAATAATTCAGAAAACCCCAACCCAAAGTAAAAAAAAATCCTTCAAGAAATAGAACCATCCAAATATTCACAAGAGAAACTAAAGATTAATAAAAGAAATAGCACAGCAAAGTACATCACTGAAGAAGCAACAAAAATGGATAGAAATGAACAAAACTCTATCTCATCTCAAATAATAGCAGAATTATTATCCAGACAAAGACCTACAAAAGAACCTAATTGAAAATCGAATTAAACAAAATCAAACAGACTGGAGAAAAAAGATACCCCGAAGAAAAAAAAACACATGATAAGAAGCAAAGCTCTAACAGACTAGAACACATTATTGAAATTATGGACACTTCACTCGCTAAACATAAATCGGAGAAGCAAAACTCATAACAATATCTTAATACGTAAGCATGATGCAAACATTATACATTGGAATTATCAAGGCCAAAAAAGCAAACATAAATAAACTATTGTTACTCATGACTAATCACATTTTCGCCGTCATTTTCGTTTAAGAAACATGCCGAAAACCAAATAAAATAAACATAAAAACCATACGCAATATAACTACATACATGATGCTCAACAAAGGATACCTGGAGGCGTATCAATCCTAATTAAAAATGACATCTCTCAAAGAAAAATTTTTTGTCAAAACAAAACTACAAACAATCGTTACAAAAACTACCCTATATAAAACCGTTAACAAATGCTTTATTTACATCCCAACTCATTGCCCCATAAAAGAAACTGATATAATTTAACTAGTAGAACACCTTACGAAACTATTCATATTAAGCGATTTTAATAGACACAATGTTATATGTCGATCCACGAATCAGGACAAAAAACTGAAAAACATGGGGAATTTAATTAACAACAATGACTTATGTTTACTAAATGACAAGTCTGATACACATCTATTATTTAAAGCTCAATACCTACCCAACTAACTCCTCTGCCTCTCACTGAATATTTAAACCTAAATACGAAAATCTATTTGATATAAACGAAAATGCTATCAATTAGCTTTATCATGGAAATACTAGACTGCTATGTGATATCTGTCCTTCTTTATGGCAGCGAATATTGGAAAATCTCTTTAAGTATGAAAGAGAGGTTCGAGGGAGCAGAAATATAGTTCTATAGCAGAATGCTGAGGATACCAAGGAGTAAGCACGTGAGCAATGTTAAGTATATGGCGAGGTGTTAGAGAGGATGCAAATTAAAGGAATTCCCATAATTAACATCAGAAAGAGACAGCTGAGGCCCCTGGGACACGTGATGAGGAAAGAGGGCCTGACGGATCTAATACTCACGGGACAGATTGAAAGAAAGAGACAGGAGAAAGCGGTAGGAGGCATTTGATAGGCTTGAGCAAATGGAGGAAAGAGCAGTGTTTGGGAGAGATACCAACAAGGAAATATATCAAGAGTTACTAGAGACAGGAACAAACGGAAATCCATAATCACTTAAGTTTTGAAAGAGACACAGTACATGAAGAAGAAGAATACATAAAACTGCCATCACAAAATTCTATCTTGATTAATGAAACAACCTCAGATACTGCTAAACCTTACTAAATATCCTAAAAATAATACCAATGTATGTGACTACATGAAATAAATCCAAAATGTTCTACAAGAACACCCAAATTATAAGCATATATACACCAATGGCTTAAAAATATTGGGAAGAGTTTGATGCTCTGTTAGACTTAATAGTATAAAAAAGCAGAAACGATTGCCTGTCAATCTTCAGTGCAGAAAGCTCAGCCATACAATTGGCTTTCAGATAATATAGAATCCAGTGAGTCAGATAGACCCATCTTCTCAGATTCACTATCTGTACTTACATCACAGAATGATAAAAATGTGTTAGATCCCTGAATAAATAAATTATTAAATAGGATGAAAACCATAGAAAAATGGTTTAATAGTCTTATGCTGGATACCGAACAATGTTGGTATGCAAAGCAATGGCTGAACAGGACCCTTTCAAAATTTCACATACCGACTTCCTACTCATTATAAACAGGACTATTAAAGATAATTTGCAGCAATTATGGAAGAATTGTCAAAGCAGCAAAATACACAACATCAAACTATTCATTAGTGAATGACAGCCAATTTACAGAAAGATAAGAAGTGTAGGTGGTACTAGTCAGACTCCATATATGATGCATACACATATATAACCTACCAACATCTACTAAAAAATGAGGAACTACCAGTATGTCTTCAATAAAAATAACCATACACTGTTAAACACATACTAATATATTTTTATAACCTTTAGCAAACTCAAAAAAATACTACAAATTGGATAATTAAAAAGACTTATTTGAAAATAACATGGTTAGCATCATAGATTTCATTAACGAAATTAAGCTCTGCAGGAATATATATAAGAATACGATGTAACAAATCTGATTATTTACGTTGTTGTGAAACTAATTGTATACAACCTAAAATTCGCCCACAAAAAACTAACAAAATTAATCTCAGATAAATTTCCCTTATATAATCCGCTGCGCCCAAAATGAATTAACTTTAATTATTTACCAGAAAAATTTCTTTGGCATTAAATGATGCATCTAGGTTGATGATATCAATGAAACCAAGCAATCAATCAAAATCTTTTTTGGGAGAGTGAATAATCAAGAGAGCCGAAGAGTTGAAAAACGCCAGTAAGGTCATGCAAAGGTGTGACTGGCAAAACACCAACGGCTTCCAAAGCGGTTCGTTAATTCGAGATTGTATGGTTTTCAAGTTCTGGCCAACAGTGCAGCCTGCTTTGTATGTTAGGGAGAAAATAACTTCTTGGCCACTCAGCCTAAAAATTCTCGATCCCGTCTTTTATCCTAGAAACGCTAACGTACTATACACTCTGATAATAAAGTTTGGGTTAGGCTGTTTGGATTCTTTGTACTATTTTTCTGTTATCATTTCTTCCGAAAAGTATGGTTGATTCTTACGCAAGACGTTAGCATTAAAACTGAATCATATGTAAGTTGGTGAGTTGTCACGGGGTTCAGTTCTAAACATAACTGAGTGTGTGTGTTTGTATGTGTGTGTGTGAATGTGTGTTTGTGTTCACACACTTAAATTATCTAATAAATTAGGTTAGTGCTTCTTGCTGTTTTCATCTATGGAATTTGACTTGCAGATATGTTTTCCCCAGGTGAATCAATTGCTTTGAGAGATACTGAAAGTGCACGGAACCAATTTCCATTACCAAACACCAAAAGTGTTTTGGAAAGTTTCAGTGAAGTGATATATCAAATGTATTGAACTGCGGAGTAAATATATGGAATATCTTATGTACGTGATTTAGGCTCAAGACATTTCTACTTGTTCGGAGCCGTGTATATATCGTATTAGGGCAAAGAATCTGTGACTTTAGCTGAGCAGGTTCGTTGCTTACTTCGAAGTTTCGTGACGATACTGTTATGATCTCTTCACTCGTCGAGTCTGTTTTTTTTTGTTTTTTTTTGTTTTTTTTTTCAAGCCGGCAATGGTTTTGCTGAGGTGAAGTGGTAAATTCTTTGCATTAAAACTATCAATGCTTTATCTTCGTCCTGATAATGAGCATTTCATAATATAAAAATCCTGCTTGTCAAAATATATTTTATCATTAAAACTATTGAAAAACAACAATCCTGGCGCCAAAATCTCTCACAATATATATATATATATATATATATATATATATATATATATGTTTGAAGGGCTTCTAACTCACGAAGTAGGCGATCATGTATCACCAAAATTTCTTCTTCCAAGTAGGTCTTAGTAAATGTTGTCTTTTTATCTCTCCTAAATTATTTTCTTTTATAGATATATACAATTTCTAATGTAGTATACGCGTTTATTTCTCTGTTTCTCCTTCCCTCAATCTGTCCTGTAAATATCAAATTTTCTAAACTATCTTTTCTCACAATTTATGTTAGAAATTTCAACTTTCTCTTCTTAGTGTTATGCATTAATTATCTTTGTGTTACATTTCCTCTAAAATTTTGTAACTGTTTATATGATTTTTCATTTTCTCTCAGAATCCTTTCTTAAAACCATATTTCTGTTGCATCAAGTCTCTTTTTCATATCTGAAGAGATTTTCCAGCATTCACTACTACGTACGTGTACTGATGTTACATAACAATTTATTACTGTTTTTTTGTTTATAATGGCTTCCAAAGTAATAAGAAACAGTTCATGTTTCTTATTACTTTGGAAGCCATTCTTTACTATTACAATAGACTTTTGGATTTCAATGTCACACTTTTTGTCTTGTCCACCTATAGCTTTGTGATGGGCATCGTTTATAAAAAAACGTAGAAATACCATTTTACACCTTGTTATTGGAATAAAAATATTTATATTGATTATAATTTTCACGACGTTTCAACAATCGTATCTTCTGAAATCTTCAGGTATCTGTTGTCAACTTTAAAACATTGTCGGAAACATGGAGTTTACCATTTATTTAGTTCATCCGGATAGACTTCCAATTTAATTTTCCATGGTTTGGGGATATTTCATTTTCACAGTGGGTTTATTTGTCCGTTTTTTCCACTGAAACATAATGTCTAATTTTCAGTAGTACCAGATCTATGGAATGAACTCATTATTGATAGCGAAGAAATGTTTTAACAAACGCTTTAATTCGCCAGTTTGTATGACAACGAATAACCCTTTTTATATTGTCAGTATGGACAATGCGTGCTGATTCTAAACTGTTCGCTTGATAAGGTTATATCTCTTATATTGAGCAATGTGTTGCAGGGAAACATTGCATAAAATATATATATATATATATATATATACAGAGAGAGAAACAGAGAGAGGGGGTTCTAGTCACCTGAAAATCGCGAGAGTGTAAAACTTGAGTATTGGCATGAGCTGTCTTTTGTTAAATGATGTTGTGATGTGTTTAAATAGCCTAGGCGCTGAATAATTAGGTAGGTCAGTGCATTTTTCTTTTTCTTTCCTAATTTGGGAAATTTTTCTTGTTTTCTAATCTATTGTGTCGTTAGGAAGAAACAACGGATTTTTTAAGTAAAATTTATTTTTACTCTTAATCGAACCATAGAAATATTGATTAAATTTCTGTGTGTGTGTGTGTGTGTGTGTGTGTGTGTGTGTGTGTGTGTGTGTGTGTGTGTGTGTGCGCGCGCGCGCGCGAAAGCTGAACATTAAATTTGCACGTGAACTGAGCGTGATTTCCGGTGATTAATTTGGAAAATCTTTCAAGATAATTGTCTGTTTTTAATTAAAATTTCTGTTCATACTCAGGGATTAATTAAATTATTTTTGAAATATTTATTCTCTTTTTTAATATTTGCAGATATGTATTCTTTTAATCTTTTCCCTCCCTTCTTTTAATTTTTATGGAATTCTGATAATTTATCTTGTATCTCAAAATGTTTCTACTTTTTGAAGATAATTATGAGGAGAATGTAAATCATCAATATTCTTTGGTCATACATGACACGAACCGTAGGAAATCTGCTCTGAATCTAAAATAAGAGACATAGTAAAAAGATATATGTTAGAAAATCATTTAACTTTTTTATGAATAAAATAAATATTATGGAACATTATTGCCTTAAGAAAAAAAAATTCGTTGAATAATGTATTTTTATAAAAAGATTTTCTTAAAAATTTTAAAAATGTTTTAATAATCATAAATGAAAAGGTTTGATTGTGTGTGTAATGTTTGTGTACAAACGTGTCAATTTTGCGATAGGAACATCCATAATGTTGTATCATCGAGGTGGTAGGACGATACCCCAAAAATATGTGCTGACTATTTACAGCACAATCTCTATGCTAAGGGATATACAAGAACAAAATGTAGAAGAGCGGAGAATTTAAGTTAAATCGAGAGAGTACAGTTCGAGTATAACCGCCAATGACCCTCCACAGGTATCAACCCTCTTCCCACATAAGAGGATGCCCGAGATAGATGCGGCACTCTACTCTTCGGCAGAGCCCTGTCTGGGTTTCCCTCCGCCTGAAGGCAGATAATCCGACGAAGTGAACGACTGATGCACGCATTCGATCTCCTCAGAATATCAATGACACTCCGAATTATTTACTGTCCCCCAACGTGGGCAGAAGTCCGAGGCAGATGCGGCACAAAGACAATTAACGTGGGTAAAACTGAGCCTGTAAGCGCGGACAAAAATTCTTGCCTGTTTTTTCTCAGACAAGACTCTACCCTTCACCGGATTCCTGTCTGGATTCCTCTCTGCCTGAACAAAGTAAACGACTGACACACGCAGTCGATATCTTCAGACTGTCAACGACACTCCTAAATCCTAAATAGCTATTAGTCTTATTTTTTATTCTTTCTTTATTTTATTTTATTTTTTTGTCACAATGAAAATCATGAATCAGATAGTTATCCAAAGTGCCCCATTTTTTACCTCACTTTAATGACTACGCTACTCAGGAATATATTGACCTTAGGAAAACAGAACTGTCTGTCCAATTTTACAGAAGTTGCAAAATATATAAACCTATTTTATATTTACTGGACAATAATAAATGTAAAAACACCATACAAACGTTGTCGACTAAGAAATAAATACTGTAATTCAATTAGAAAAACAAGAGAATTTTTAATTTCTCTCTGTATTCTCTGACTGGTTAGAATCTTAGACTAAGATTACTAGAAAAAATGGCGAATTAAAAAAAAGAAAATTTCACTGCTTTGCATTATACAACCTATGCATTTCTAGAACTGACAAAGTATTGCAAAGAAGAATGGAAAATGCTATACATATTACCTGGTAAATTTCCAACTGATCACCTTGTGGTAAGGTTTGGTCTGTACCAACGACTGGGTGAGTATCGGTATAATATCTCAATGCGACAAATGTTTGAGTGTACAAATATTAGAATGCTAACAGTTTTAAAATTGAGCTTACCATTTAATCAGTATGCATTCAAATTGATTTGCATAATTTACAAGAACCAAACTGAGATGAACTGACAAAGGAGCAAAAATTAAATGTGTATAAATTTAGAATTGATGTTAAAGATGATGATGTTAATAAATGTAGAGAGATTCTTCCTGTAATACTATACTTAGCAGGTTATTGCTGTTATGCAGTTTATAAGAAAACTAAATGAAATAGTTGCAAATATTTAATATCTGGAAGGAAAAACGTGGACGAAATACCTGAAATAAACAGCTATTTTCAGGGGATTAATAAATATTCCCTCTTATATCCTAATGATACAACTACAAATTTTATTTTATATAATTATTCAGTCATCGGTAAGCTGATTAATAATCTTTCTTTTCTTCATTCAGTAAATCAAAGGAAATTAGCCATGCATATAACATTGCATGTTTTGGCAAATAATGAGTTTATTTTTAATGTTGACACTTGTGATGAGGGTCACAATACAGAAAAAAATAGGAAAAGAAATGTTTGTATGAAGATCTAAAAATGCTCTTTTAAAACATCTTTGTTCTATTGAAAATAATATTACAAGTAACAAGTTAAACAAAAAAAGAGAACTTCAAACATTCAGCTAAATTTTGCATCTGTAACGTATTTTTCTATATGTATTGTTTTATTTTTAACCTATTTATTGTTTGCATCTAATTTATTTCTTTGTTTGCATTTAATTTATTTGTTTCTTATTTATATTCAGCTGGTTTATTTATTCATCAATTACTTGTAATTTGCTTGTCTCTTTATTCGGCTAATGTTTGTTCCCTACTACATAATTCAGTTGTTGCTGTAGATTATGAGAGTAAGAATCACTTACGATATTGTAGCTTTACAAAGTAATTGTTAAAATCGAAATAAAAACGTGAAAATTAAAACAATGCTGATTAAAATTTTTAAAAATGTTTTCAAATTTAAAGTAATTAAAATAATGAACTAATTTCAGTCTTCAAATTTTAATGAAATTTAACGTGATGTTTATTTACTTTAACGCCATATTCTGCAACATGTTTTTTTTTATTATTAAACATTTAGAAAAGAAGGAATATTAAATAAAATACTTTTTCTGTTTTAAACTTAATTTTAAAAAGTTTTCTAAGACATTTCTTTATTTTACAATAATTAATTATTGTCGGTCTCGCTAAGACCTACCCTACTCTACTTTTGTGACGTCACGTCACAGTCAAGCTTGCCGGTAATTTTTCATATGACAGAAACGGCAAGACAAGCGCTTTATGCGAATATCCTTAACGAAGCTTAGTTAAAGTTTATTAGAAAGAATGTATAATTAGTCAAGATAAACAGTTTGAACAACATGAATATGCTCAGACTCTCACTCGCGACACTCACTCGCGAATTGTGACATCAGGCTAGTAAAACAGTTGATATTTCGAATATAACTCGTCTACACAGTTTCACTCACAAGTTGCAGATCAAGCCAACATATGGTTTTCAGACACTTTCCGAAAATACTGCACAAACTAGGAACGCCAAGAAATCGAACATGGAGATATTTAAAAAAGGTTTCGTAAAAGCGGAAAGTGAATGCTTTATCTAATTATTTATTTATTTATATATATATATATATATATATATATATATATTGAAAGAGATATATTTATATATTGATACTTATCTGTTGTAAATATTGTTGGAATAACAAATCTGAATATGTGGAAAAACTTAATTATATTAATAAATACGAAGAAATCAGCGCACCTGTATACATGAAAGATAATTGAATTTCACGTATGTTTTGAAAGAATCTGATAAGTTCCATTTGTTTTCTTTCAGAAATTAATTATAAGTGAAATTCTTTTTTAAAACTAATTTAATAATCTCCTACTAGATAATCCATTTTGGCTTTTTCTCCTTGCTTAATCTGACAATACTCTTTTATAGCACCATATTAATTGCTGGTCCCCTTTTAAATGTTTAAGAAGTTGTTCAATGTGATCGGAAAAAATTAAAACATCGCAGAAAGCGATTCAGTAAAAGAAATGGAGCACAAACATTAATGCTAAAATATATTGTTAAAAGTAGAAGGGATGAGAAGCGATTCATGGTATTAGAACTGAGTTCAATTTCTACCTGGATCTTCTTGTTTTTCCTTTTTGATTTAATACGCTTGTAATAAACGCAATAGTCTACTTCTCCAATGGAAAATATCATGATTAAATGCTATGTTACTTTTATTTGGAAAAAAAGTCACATAAGGGAGGGACTGGGTTCGTTATCGAACTACATTTCAATTAATGATGTACCTATCAAGCAGAAGAGAAAGGTTTTAAAACTTTGACAGAATCCAAAGAATATGTGTTAACGATGACGCTAATGGCTCAGTTAAATAAGCAACAGAAAAAATGTACAAGAAAATCAACATAGAAATTATTGAAAACGGATTCGGGGGAAAAGGAAATTGATCGAATTATGAGAGCAGATAAAGAAAAAAGTATCAGTTTAATTAAAATCAGGAATAATCTTTTTCAACAAAGACGATACTTCACCATCTTGCAGAATATATGAGAAATCTTATAAAAATATGGAATACATTCTGATTTTTCAAGTAAAGTTCAGAATGTGTATACTAGATAAAGACATGATCATGTAGCCAAAATCATACATTAGAAGTTGGGTGAAAATAAATGTTACAAACATATCATTAAATGTAAAATAAATGACCTAATCATAAATCTGAGAAATTCTTCGAGTACGAAGCAAACAATGATTTGTGGTATTTTTCAATATAATAATATAATTAATTGTAGCGCAAAAAACAAAAATTAAACGGACTCACTAATCGAAAATAAAATAAAAAGTAATATTACTCATTGTCATTGTTTAAAGGAGTCTTCTGATACAAGGATAAAACAAACTGATGAAGAGAAAGCAATCAACTATAATACTTTTAACTCGAAGACATTAAAAGTATGAAGAAGGTCACAATAATAGCAGTTGTCATTTCTGGACTTGCTACGATGACTGAAAGAATACAATAGATGCATTAACGGCGTAACTTACTTTTGTAAAATATTCAACGATAGACCAATATATAGTAAAAAAAACTGTAAACATTTTAAAATAACAGAATTATTAAAAATGTTTTGAACAATGAATTTAATCTAACCTGAGTCATGAACGACCGCAAGTATATTTTTATAAGATTTAGTTTGGGAAGAACGCAAACACATAACATGGCAATATGAGAGTGCTCTCGGCTTTTATGGCGCCCCGAAGTGCCAATAATTTGAGCCGGCCCTGATTGAAATTGTTTAAAATGTACGAATTTTGTCTTTGTGAGTTAAGTGAGATAATTATAAATATCCGGTTTATGACCACAGACTTTCTGGCAAAATGACATCTGACGGATGAAGAAGAGTTTCGAAACTAATGATGTGATTCCACAGGTAGATGCTGAGAATACTACGGACAGAACACGATGAACAAGAAGAAAAATAATATAGAAAAAACTCATGATTAATGTCAGAAACAGACATTTAAAATATTTGGAATATATTATGAAGAATAACGGCTTGGTAAAGGCTTGTGCGAACAGGGAATAAAAAGAACGAGTAATTTACCTAAGTTTTTTAATCATTTCAAGTAAGACGTACATAGCTCTAAGAAACAAAGGATTACCCGGAGAGAAAGAGAAAATTATAATGAGCATAAAAGGCAATAAAAGAACAATGTTCAGGATGACGTAAGATGTGATTGAAGTAGCATTTAACTTTTTGACGAACGTAGTTGACAGAAAAGCAAAAACTTGGAAGAGAGTTTCACCAGCGAGAAGTTTGAGATAAGAAACTATTAAAATAGGACATCTAACTACTTCAACAGTTAAATGATGAAACCTATTAGGGCTCATGAGGACAATTGCCATAAAAAAAACATTTATATAAAAGACAGACGGAAGCCACGTGACAGTGGTGAGAAATTAACTGAAGTCAGGATGCCAAGTCAGGACCAATATCATTACAAACCCTTCATTGGACTGTGTTTTGTTGAATTGAACAGAGCTATGAAGAGTCAGTAAAGAGTCAAAACATGCTTCAAAATACAAAGAATCACTTCGTTGCCCTAATAAGCAATGTAATGCGTTGTGGTACAGTGGGTATCGGCTCGGAACAAGAAACCGGGGATCCGAGTTCGAATTCCAGTTGAATCCATTGTATTTACTTACGCGCAAATACCCTTGGTAAAGGTATTAATCCGTCTCTTCCTTACAGTTATGGGTTAAATAGCAGCACAGATTGGGTTCTATAGCCTTGGTCAGCAACCAGTCTACCGCAGAAAGCAATGACAACCTACTGCGGGATAATCTTCTGCCCAGTCAGTCATGTCTCTTTCGAGACATGATCGCCTAAGCGTGTATCACGTATGGCACTTAACGGACTGAATACTACCGAATATTGTAAGAAAATATTACACATAAGTTATCAGAATTCAAGCGCAAACAATAGTAAAAATCTACACTTCCTTGTGCTTTTTTGAACTCTCTGCCATTTCAAAATTCCATTACTATAAACCAACAGCTCTAATGATAACATAAAATATTATAATTTTCTTCAGTATAAGCTTAACTGCAATTATCCCCGACAGCAGAGTTTAGAATACACTGCATGCTTTTCATACCGCGGATAAAATCCCACTAAAAGAGAACGCCCTACAACGGATAAATAGGACTTATATTGATTTATTTTTATTACTTTTTTCTATTTGGTTTTTACTACTTGAACACAATACAAGGCTCATGAGTTACTCAAAGTATAGGATTACTTAATGAGGTGCATGATATGAACCTCGGAGGAGGAAGTAGGAAATAAAGATTTCGAGGAGATGTTTGACAGGTAAATATTTAAGAAAATCTTAAAATGGTTATCTTTGTAGTGCTTTTGGAATTTAAAAAGAATTTTAAATATAAAATTAATATAATTTACAATATAACAATTATTGAATAAAACTTGAAGGCAAAAATATGTTTTTTTATTGAGACAAAAGCGTAATACAGTGAGTTTGGTTAAGAAAGAAATATGTAAAAATTAAATAAGGATAATTGATATAACATTGTGGTGCAGTGGATGCCGAGTTCGAGTTACAGTTGAATGCCTTGCATTCACTTACGCACAAATACCCTTGGAAAAGGTATTAATCGGTCTCTTCTCTCCAGTTATGGATTAAATAATAGGAGGAGATAATTTCTATTTCCTTGGCTGGCAACCAGTCCACCACAGAAAGCAATGGCAACCTACTGCGGGATAATCTTCTGCCCAACCAGTCATATCTCGAAAAAGACATGATCGCTCAAAGCGTGTATCACTTATGGCACTTAACTGACTGATATAAAATTAACAGAAAAGGAACTAAAATCAGGAATATAAACAGCGGCATATATTAGTATAAAGAGAAAGAAAATTAGGTGGAAATATACGTTGTTAAAAGTGAAATAGAATTGTTGGACAAAAGTCAATACAGTTATAGCAAGAATACATGGATTATAGGCACATTGTAATAGACAAAGAGATACAGAAAGATAGAAAATAACAGAAAGAAAATGTTTAGGAAGACAGAAAGCAAACAATGCAAACCAATAACAGTGTAGCAGAATAAGAGAAAAATCTGAAAAAAGCCGAAAACAATGAATAGAGTTTTAAGGAAACCATAAAGTTTCATCGCTGAAAATATTTTGCAAATAAAAAAAAACAAACAAAAAAATATGGCGAGATTCTGGACAAAACTTTTCCAATTTCCCACGTCTAAAACATCTAAATATACTTTTCAATGTCAGCACTTTCGTTTTCGTCCATTTGTTGTTTTAATATTTTGCATCTCTTTCGCAGTTTCTTCGAAGAAGTATTGACAAATCGTCATCAATATGGCATGATCTAAAATTCATAAAGATATAACGATAGTCAAGTATGCAGCTCCTTATCGCTGACTAGTGACAATATAGATTCATTCATAAGATTTTACTTCGCTTTGAATCGCAGTGGTTAAAAGCCAATGTAATTTTGTGCTTTTTGATTGGGTTGGTTTTGTCGTACTAATGCAAAATTTGATTCACAAACCATGGTTTGCAATCTTCCAGGCGCGCATTTTAATCTATGAAATACTTGCTTCCTCGATTGCAAATAGCGTGTCTTAAAAGCTACACCATATTTTAAACGAGTTTCCAACATTTTCTAAGGCGTAAGGCAATGTCAAGTTGAAACATGGGATCAAGCACAACCACCGAAATTCAGCAACGTCGAGCCTGTTAAGTATCCAGCTGGTTGACCATTTGGAAATATTAGCTGATGTTAGCCTCGGTGTGCGGGCGGTTTAATGGAAACGACTCGGAATATGATATCAGGGAGCCGTGTTTCAATTTCAGTCGGTTTCGTTATATTAATTTACACACAAATACCCTTGAGAAATGTGTCTTTCTAGTTATAAAGTTTTTTGAAGAAAAGCTAGCTAGAAGATGAAACATTTTATTAACACCAATTTTATATCTAAGTGGAGATTCCCTTGTAAAATTAAAATGACAAAATGTTTTTTTCTTGTAGGTTTATTTATATAGTGAAGTAATTATAGAATTCTTACAAGACTCAAGGAAGACATTTGCGAGCGAGAGTTTATTTTTATTTTTATTTTTATTTTTTGTTTAAGCTCATATGTGAAGATGAGTACGGAATGTAGTTTTAAGATTATAAAATTTGTATTTGTTCTCATTTAAAATGAAAATATCATCTATGTAACGGACATATGTCGTCGGTTTGTTAATTTAAAAAAAACTGAGTTTTCTACGTGGGACATGCAAAAGATATAGAATCATGGACCAAGACGGTTTCACATACTTACTCCGTCGTTACTGATCTACCCAATTTCAGAAATAATTATATCGGACATACATCTACGAAACTGACACAAAGACTCAGACTATATCTCCGAGAGCAGAGCTCAATTCGATCTCATTGAAACATATGCGGCGACCAATCAAACCCCATCAGTAACAAATGTTGACAACACAAATATCATAGTATCATCCACATGCAAAAAAGGTAGAAATAATGGAAGCATTATTAATAAAAAGAAAAACTAAAGACTCAATAATATCAACTACAAACACGCTAACAATGTGCTTATATTTTCCTGTGAATAAAACACTACATATATTCTGTTACACGTTAAAAAAATCTACTCCCAATAATAGCTAAAAGTATAGCCGGGAGCACTCAGATAAAATATTTCACAAATTTGATAGAATTCATGACCGCAAAAAATTTCATGATATCAAATGAAGACTTACATAAAAAATTTAAATATAATACTTATCTGTCATTTAAAATGCAACAATCATATATATATATATATATATATATATATATATATATATATATATATGTGTGTGTGTGTGTGTGTGTGTGTGTGTGTGGTGTGTGTGTGAATATATATTTACATATATGTATATATATATATATATATATATATATTTTAAATTCATCTATGTATTTATATGTGTATATTTGTATATACATTTCATTTATATCTCTATAGATATATAAAATTGATATGTATGTGCACATGAATATATATATATATATATATATATATATATATATATATAACGTTCACGTATGCATGTCAATATATATGATTTCACATATGTATTTATGTGTATATATATATGCATCTGTATTTATATATAAATATAAATTTCACGTCTATATGTGTATATATATATATACACATATATATATAAATTTCGCATAAGTATGTCTGTATATATATATATATATATATATATAACTTACGTAACTGTGTGTGCAGCTATATATATATATATTTATATATATATATATATGTATATATATATACACATTTCAACTACGTGCAGGTGTATATAATTTTTTTTGTTGGAAAAATATGTCGTTGCTGACACGTGTGGTAAAACACAAGTATAGAGGCAACGAACATAACCGTTGAATAACTTGTTTTACTGGGTTCATAAATCTCGTTCTGAAGTTTCACGAGGACTACAAAGAAATAATACGTGTCCTACTCGTAGTAATTAAAATATTCAGTGCAATAAAAAAACATTAGACGAACGAATTATGATTCAACTCTTGGCGCTGCAAAAGCAACAGCAAGTCCTACAACAAAAATAAAGACCACCATGAACAGCAATTTTAGTTACACAAACAAAAACAAATGTTTTTCGAGTTGTTGAGTATTAAAACAACGGGGGAAAACCGTCTGATTCATTCACTCCAGGCGCTATTGCGAATTCTCTTAGCGAGTTTGTATTCCATCCGGCAGACGGAATAAATTTTCAAAATTATTATTGAGAAAATTGTCCCCTCCTGAACATAAAAATGCATAAATTTTAATTTGCCGAAACTACTAGGCGAGTTAAATTTTGGGAAAACTGTAGAGATATTATTATTATTATTTATGAAAAATTGAATGGACAAGCGGACCGATTAATATAATTAATGAAAGGACTTGGAGAAAAAGGATTAAAATTAGTTCATTGACATCGAAAAAAGTTGCATGTAGTGATTCAGAGAAGAAATTAAACATTTTAAGTGAGTTCACCTGCAATATTTTTTCGTTGAAAAAAAAAATTGTCTTTATTGGGAAGGGATGGCCTTTTCATGATATAATTTTTTGCACCTGACAATCAATTAATTCTGCAATCAAGTATATATTGTCACAACAAATAGTATTACGGCAACGAAATAATTCAAAACTGAATTAAAAAGTAAGTCCCTACAAGTTTTTAGAAGGTCTTGCCACGTGCACAAAAGCAAATGCGAATTTTGAAATTAAAGAAAATACAACACCAATATACAAATCAAAAAGGCGTGTACCTTTTGCGGCGTTAGATCAGATCAATAATGTATTGAAAAAGCTAGAAGAGTTAAAAGTCATTTTTAGACTACATTAAATGGGCATTGCCAACTGTTTACGTGAAGAAAAAAAGAATAATAAATTTCGCGTATGTGCTGATTTCCCAATGGAACTTAATGAAAGCTTACAAAATTATAATTACCCGTTACCAAGTCCGGAAGAAATTTTCGACAAATTAATCGGGAATTTTTTATTTCTAATGAGGATTTTTCCGACGCCTACTTACAAGGTAGAAGAAAAGTGTTCGAAATTACTATCAACACTTGGTCTGTATAAATTTATCCGACATTCCTTTTGGGATAAAAGTGGTTCACTGCATTTATCAACAAATTATTGGACACAATTTTTGCTGTGTTAGTTTGCGCGCAAGCATATCTGGTTGACGTACTGTTTAAAAATGAAAACAGTCGCCAACATGCGGAAAGTATCAAAGAATACTGGTTCAAAATTAGCGAAATAAAATGTGAGATATTTTTGCCCAGTATAAAATATCTTGGACAAATTATTGACGAAAAGTGACTACCTGAACCTGCGCGATCAAGCGCAATTAAAGACATGCCCGATCCGACAAATTTAGTGAAAGTGCAAGTATTTTAAGGTTAGCAATCTACTACCATATGCATAGATCAAATTTTCATGTGTTGAAAGCACCATTAAATGCCTTGTTAAGGAGAGTAAATGAATGGATTTATGCTGAAAAATGCCCCAGCGCATTTAGAAAGATCATTATCATTAACGCATTTTGATCCCAAATTTATAATTGTCGTTGCATCAAATGCAAATGATTCGGGAACTGGAGTAGTAATATTGCATAAATGTGACGATGGAACAACTAAGCAAAAAACGCATGCATCGAAGTCATTAATAGCTACTGAGAAATATTACAGCCAGATCGAGAAGGAATCTTTGGCTATAATGTTTGATATGAAAAGAACTTCTTTTAAACACCGAATATCGTCCGTGTTTATACATAATTAAAAAAGGTGGCCCCACACACCCAACAAACAGACTGCAACGCTAAGGGACTGTACTACTGAATATCCAACATAAAATAGAATTTTTACTCTCAAAGAAATTAAGTCATGCTGATAGACTTTCTGG
Source organism: Ascarosepion bandense (assembly GCA_037127315.1). NCBI lineage: Eukaryota > Metazoa > Mollusca > Cephalopoda > Sepiida > Sepiidae > Ascarosepion > Ascarosepion bandense. The sequence goes on from JBBBDQ010001184.1 coordinate 921,744, forward strand.
TTTTATTCCGAAATTCGGCAAAACACTGGAAGATAGACACAATGGCTGCGTTTTCAGAATTACGCGAAATCCTAACCCTAGATCTGGTATATGATTGGCAGAATTGATCTTCGCAAGAAAAATGAAGACTATGTTCATCAAGATAGCAACTGAAGGAAAGGCGAAAATATCTAAGAATGCCCCTGTAAATCATTATTTAACCCGGGAGAAAAGGTATTTTTTAAACTGAACCAAAGTGAAAAATAATTTTGGAAAGATGATGTGGTTAAACAACAGGATCATTCAAACAATTTAGATGGTGTGGGAGTTCCAGAAAATCTTTTGATAACATTTTTGAGTATTGTTCGAAAGATTCGTTAGTAGGTTGACATTGCGCAAAGATACTGAAATATTTTAACTCGCTAACAGCGAGTTATAAAAAAAAATTAAAAATAAAAATGGGTGTAATATTAGAGGAGGTCTAAATAGAGAATTTGGCAAATACTTACTTCACGTTTTTTCCTTTTTTAAATGTCTAAAATGAGAATTTGGCATATAATACGTACACATACACACACACACTTATCTTTTTTTTTCTCTTCTTTCCACCATATGAAGTCGACATTCGTCAACATGACTACCGAAGACTTTTCCTCTTCTTAATTTGTTATCTCTTATTTCTCATTTAACCCTTTTCCTGGCTACCTCATTTATATTTTTCTTATTCTCTTCCATTCCAGTGACACGGTTAAACTTTGTCATTTAATACAGACCTAATCAAAAGTCTTCTTCTTTAATCGAGTTTTGTATCCTCTTCTCTGCCTTTTTTCCGTAAACACTGCATCAACAGCTGGACAAAAAATTTTTAGCTTAATTTTTCTTTCTTATTCTTTTACTTATTTCTAATATAAACTTCCTGTGTATGAAAATGTTTTTGGGTAATCTTCCGGTATAAAGAGGGGAAACATGAAAACAAATTCGATTCCAATAACATTCAAACCCAGCAAGCAATCTCTTTGAGCAAATATACATCAAATTCTGCAAGTCTTCTCTCTGTAAACAGAGAAAATGCTTGCTGTTTTTGAATGCATTTTCTCCTTCTCATCTTTTATTTTCAAAGCATAAAAAAATTATTAGAAATAAACTTGAGAAATTCTGGGACGAAACCGATTGTTTATTTTAGTTTATGATATAAAAATGTCATCCAAATTTCTTATTCCTCGGTAATATATATATATATATATATATATATATATATATATATATATACTATAGTCATCCGCAGACAGATCTGTTTCGCTGTATTACAGCTCATCAGTACGACTTAGACTCCGGTCGCTTCGTAACCCAGGATTGAAATATATATATGTGTGTGTGTGTGTGACATGTATATATATATATATGTGATATATATGTAGATCATATGTATGTATATATATATATGTATGTATATACTTACAACATATGTATGTGTGTATATATATATATCACATATCTATACATATATAGATGTATAATACGTATGTTTTATGTATATATATATATTATATATGTATTTAATTATACATATATATATTTCATACACATATATTCACATATGCATGTATATATATAACTATTTATTCCCTTATGTGATATAATATATATATATATATATATATATATATATATATATATAATTCGTAATATATACACATACACTAACATATATTAGAATTAGTAGAAATTAACTGAATGACGTTACTTTTCTTTTCAGAACTCCAATCATATTAGAATTGTCCAAATACTAAAACTTTCGACAATTCTTATATAATTTAATTTCTGAAAAGAAAAAAAATCAAACAATCAGATGAAAACTATATAATAAAATCAATGATAATACCTTGTCTCTCACTTTTAATGAATCCTATATATATATATATATATATATATATATATATATATATATATAAACTAGATTTATACATTTGCAGCACGTTTTTTCTTCAAAAGATTAAACACAATCTTACATGGCTTCACCCGAGATCCAAGCATGGTCACATGATAGACTACATCATTCGTCAACGAGATTTCAGTGATGTTTCTTCGGTGCATGTAATGCGTAACCTCACAATGTTGAACTGACCACAAAGTAGCGCGTGGAAAGTTCAAGCTGAGTATTCATGAGTGAATTTGTATCAGTGGAGCGAAAGCAATTGAAGGCGAGCAGATATATTTGTAACTGTGATTGAAAGACATTATATCTTCAACTTTAACGGCACCTGGGAGAACTTTATCGACCAATTATATTCAGTAGGGATTAAGAAAACACCAGTATTGGTTTGATGACAACAATATTCACATCAACCAGTTATTGAAAACCAAGCACACTCTATATCATGGGCGTCAAACTCATTATGATGCGGAAACCACATTAACTCAAATTTAAATGAAGTGGGCCGGAGGTGTACAAAAAATGTCAAGATGAAAAAATATATTGTTTTTATTCTATCAGATTTATTTCATCTTATAATGCAATACGATACTTTGAAATAAAGCAAATTAGCTTAGCGAATTCATACAAAACATTCTAACATTCAGAATGCTATCAGTGCCATACGTAATACACGCTTTTGGGTGATCATGTCTCGAAAGCGACATGACTGACTGGACAGAAGATTATCCTGCCGTAGTTTTCCATTGCTTTCTAAGGTAGACAGGTTGCCAGCCAAAGCTATAGAACCCAATCTGTCATGTTATTTAACCCATAACTGGAGGAAAGATACGGATTAATACCTTTCCCAAGGGTATTTGTGAGTAATTGAATGCAACGAATTCAACAAGAATTCGAACTCGGCTCCCCGATTTCTCGTTCTGAATCGATATCCACTGCACCACAACGCACATCAGAATGCTATAACTAGGCTAACTTCAACTTTAGCTTTCTAACAATATTAACCATTTAGTAAATTTAGTGTGATCTAGGCATTTGAAACGTTTTAGTCTTAACAAATGCAACAATAAGAGAGGATACTTCATATGAAGCTGCAAATTTCAGGATGTCATTCAAGTTTTGTATGTTAGCCTTGAACGGAAATTGTTTCTGTTGATACTCATTACAGAGAAAACTTGCTCGCATAGGTAAATAGCGCCAAGCATACACGCAATTTTGGCAGCTAGATCTCTCAATTTGGGGCAACTAGGTAAAAGATACTTCTACATTTCGATGCTCACAAAAGTTCAAGTTTTACGCACACTTCAAGTCAATTATATCGAGTTGCATATCGGTTAGCCCATCGGTAATTGTCACAGAGAAGAGACTACAAAAGATTTTGAATTTTATCTCCAGTACATTAAATAGTTGAATGCACCTCTCGAACCGTTCAAGCAAACTGGAATTTCTTTTTTGTTCTGGCCCAAGTGACTCCTGAACGTTTCTAGCATTGCAAAGATCTTTTAAACATGAAAAATAAGCAGGGTTTTTGTTTGATAACTGCATCTCCCACGAAACAAACTTAGACATGTTGTGTGACATCTTTTTTATGAGCATGCAACGTTCTATTCAGGTTATTAAATGGTCGTCTATATCCATAGTAAATGCAAGGTCCCGTACCCATTCCAGCTACTGTAATTGCACCACAGGCTTCCTTATTATTTTCATGACCTTTACAATTTCCCCTCATTGTTCGGAAAACTTACTTTAGTATGGTATGGCAAATTATAGCGAACACAATTATCAATAAGAAGAGTGTCTAACTGACGATGGTTCAGGCCTCTGGAACGTCAAATTTAACAGTTTTAACAACTTCCATCACATGATCAATTTGAAGTGACTTGCAGCAAAATGTCTCTTCGTGGAAAGTTCAGAAGCCTAGCCCTCCATTTGTAGTATGCACTTTCTCCTTCAATTTCGCTACAGCACAATCTTTCTTTCCAGTTACTGAAGGTGAACCATCTGTAGCAACAGGGAAGTAGTAATATTGCTTAAATGTGACGAGCCACAACACTGACAGTACGAGCCCAATCTACTCTGTCCAATACTCCAACAAGTGAATCGATAAAGTCTTCAGTTTTTGTCATTCCTGCCATTGATACTTATTGAATAAATAATTCAGTAACTGTTAAACTTGCATCAGCACCACGTATGAAAATTTCAAGCTGAACAATATCTGTAATGTCAGTATTCTCATAAATGGCAACTGAAAAAGCCACAAAAGATGCCACTTTTTTTCTTGAGATGGCCATCTATATCAGCTGAATATCTGGAATACAATTGTAAATAGTGTTCCTTGTCAAGCTTATATTAGCAAAAGACTGGCGTTTTTCGGGACACATAATGTTTTTAACTTTCACAAATTCCCCGTCAGAGAATGGCTTGGATGCTACAGCAATTTCATTAGCAATGAGGTAGCTAGGTTTTACAGCCGCTTTACTAACCTCCATACTATGATTAAAAATGACCAACTGTTTCTTTAAGCCATACAAAAATTTCTTTACTTTGTTCGTCTTTTCTTTTCCTTGCAAATTTCTGAATTTATCGCTATGGTGACTGTCATAGTGCAAGCAAATGTTATATTCCTTCATAACAAAAACTTGCTGCATGCATATTAAACACACAGATTTTTCATCTATATATGTGAAAAATATGAATTTGTCCACTTCTCTTTGAATACTCTGCGTTCTGTATCAACCTTTTGTTGTTGTCTTTTTGTTCTTTTTTTACAACAAAAAGGTGAAAAATTAACATAATTTTAAAAGCAATACCACAATACACGTGACACATGTAATATTTTAGGCTGGTTTCCAAAATGCCAAGATATTATATTAAACACAATATTCTCGTTATTGCAGAGTGAAAGATGTGCAGGTATTTTTTTTTTTTTTTTTGATGCTGGCCTATTGTCGGCTCGGGCAATAAAAACGTTTGATGTATTCTGACTGGCCAGATGATTTCTGTCTGGCACGTTCGACAATGCGAATAAACTACTGGGCTAATCTCTTAAATGCCAGCTAGTACAGGCGAGAAAAACAGGTTTCAGTTTGTTCAAAGATTGTTACTAGGGCCACATTGACGCTCATGGCGGATAGGATCCTTTGACATCCCTATTCTTCATAAAAAGCTTCTTAACCAGAATCTTCAAAAGCAATCAGCATTTAAGAAAACTTACAAGGACCACAAGTCAACTTTACCACGCGACCTACGCAAGATGAAAAATGTTTGGTGAAGGAACTTGGCCTTTGATATTTAACAAACCACAACACTGAAAACTCCAAATTATTCTATTCTTTCATACGTCAAGTCTTTGGTCCAGCAACCTTCTGAGTTACATCTCTGAAGTCAAAAGAAAAAGCTAATACCATACAAAAACCAAAAGAAATACTTTAACAGACGTATTTGATAAGATTTCTTTCGTTGATTATAGCATTATAGAGAGTCTGCCAACATATTGATGCTTAAGCAAATCTTGAAAAGGTCGGACAGGCAACCAGACAAATAAACCCTGGTAAAGCACCTAGTCTAGACGACAACTCGGTCGAATTGCTGAAGATTGGAAGTCAAAACATGACGGAAATTATATTAAATCTCATTATTGATTGTTGGAATGTGGCCATGATCGCACAAGATAGGGTTGATGGTATCTGCTCTCTCTCTATACAAATGAAAAGGTGAAAAATCGATGTGATAACTATTGAGGTATCAATTTGTTGGAAGTTTTGGGGGGAGTACTCACAAGAATATTACTTAAGAGCCTGGAAGACGACATCTGTCGTAGATATCCCAGACTCACAGAGTGATTTCAGGATTAGAAGCGGGACAGTTGACATGATTTTATTTGTGCTACAGATTCAAAAGAAATGTATTGAGCAGTACATACTCCTCTATCAGGGATTTGTCGATTTAATAGCCTTCGACACTATCAACTGGGAAGCCCTCTGGATAGCACTCAGAAAGGAAGCATGTCCACCATAGTTCGTAGAAATAGTCAAGCTGCTGCACAGAAATAGGAAATACCGGGTTACTTTCTATGGACAACTCTCAGACAAAACCCCTATTGACAGTGGTATACAAAATAGGTGATATTCTTGCCCAAACGCTTTATTTATCGTTTTTGTTGTGCTACTTGCGCATGCTTTCCAAGATTGTGACGAAGGCATCCATTTGCTCTTCAGAACCACTAAAAGTGATTTCGATCTAAGAAAGATCAATGCTAAGTCGAAAACTTTCCAAAGTTTCATTAGAGATCTACTCTACACAAACGACGCTGACTTATTCGCTCATACAGAAGCTGGCATACAGCATATTGCGCAGCTTTGGTTTCAATATAGGCCCCACAAAATCCAAGGCAATGTTAACTTCTGTCCCCAGAAGGCCATATACTGAGATTAATATCTTGATTCATGGAACGCAATTAAAAGTTAAAAGTAGTTGAGAAGTTCGTGTACCTTTGGAGTACAATTCCAAAATGTGGATCATTGAATGCAGAAATATATATATACGCATCCAGAAAGTCTCTGTAGCATTCGGAAAAGTGAAATTGATAATATGGACAGCTCGTGATATTACCAAGCATACTAAGATGAAGGTATGAAGGGTTGAAAATGTGATTTCTGTCGGCGCATATTTCATTCAAATTCTGGTTGGGTGAAGCATGTGAGGTCACGTAAAAAAAGACCTCTTAACATTCCTCAGACACAGAACGTCGCAGTCTGCACACTCTGTGGAAAAATATGCAAAACCAGTACTAAAAAAGGACATGATCGTGCACAAGAATCATATACAGCGATGTGAATCCATGAAAGTTGTGGCCAGCACATTGTTCATCTGGCACTTGTGTGAAAAATCATCCAAATCCACAGCAGGGCTGGCAAGCCACTTTCGAGATCATGCATGAGAGAGATATGAAATGAGTGGCGAACGTGGTTACGTGGCCAACATCTGGGTATCCATTAAAGATAATGTTCAAAACAAATAAATTTCAATAAATATGTCGGTTAATACCAATGTCGTAAATTTCCCTATAATTTCGATTGCGTTTGTTTACATTAGGAAACAATCCTAAACAGAGATAGACGTTTTTAAAAGAAATCAGAAGAATATATAGTTAAAAAGCTTAATTCGGATCTAATTGTGGTATCGACACACTATAAGAGAATATGCAGGTTCGAATCCTGCCGGAAGATAGATATTCTCAAAGCAATATTTTTCTAACATTTGGTTGGTCGATAATCGAAATGTACTGTAAAATCATAAAAAACAGACTATCCACTCAAAGACAAGTATCCATTAAAAACAATATTCAAAACAAAAATAAATATTTAATTATATATATATATATATATATATATATATATATATATATATATATATATATATATATTCATACAAGCTTGTTTTGCTGTATCACAGCTCATCAGTGTAGCTAGAGTTCTACTTGCCTCCGGCCAGAATCGGAACTCGACCGATTTGGTGTCAGTCAAAGTCGCTGACATCTAAGCAAAAGAAAATTTTAGCGTGTTTTATATAAGCAGTATATATATATATATATATATATATATATATATATATATATATATATATATATATATATAATTTTTCAACAAGTTATTTGGTTTCTACCATGAATGGTGTCTTCAAGCGATTTTTAATAACTCAAATTTTCAACAAGTTCTGCAACATAATTGTATAAAACACTTTTAAATTCAAATGTGTACTTGTCTAACCCTATTAGGACCAAAAACTAAGTATTAAACAATCAATCAATAAATCAATATATATATATACAATCGTTTCACCCTAAGCCAGGCGATACTGCCACTAGTGCGCAGTGGTTTACATGAGTGTAGAGTGAAAAAATATACCACGTTACTTCGGTTGTTGGGGAAAGGATATGAGAAAATGGGAATCAAGGTGATAAGAGATGGCGATTGACGTTGCACTTAAACCTTTGGAGATTGTAGCTATCAGAGTAACACTTATTCAGAAGCAATTTCCATGGCGTGAAGTGCGAGAAAAGAAACCACTAATGTAGAAGTGGTGATCTAGTAGATTGTGCAGAATTCGTATAGACGGGGCACCACGGAGATAAAAGCATCAGAGCAGAAGCCATGAAAATATTTGTTGAAGAGACATAGGAAAGACGCATCAGGACGGTAAGAAAATGATTGACGTCAGTCTGGATTTTGTCTAGAACGCCGCGTCGAATAGCAGAAGCACTGGCACACATATGGCGATAATATTCAATACAAAGTCGAATGGTAGTTTTGTAAATATGCACGTTGGATTGTAACAAGAACTTCCAAGCCTTACACAGTTACCCTACCTTCCTAACAGAAAATGCAGCTATTGATTCGGTGTAGTTGTTACAGTTCAGTTCGGTTCAAAGAGTGAGGCTGAGAAGGCGCAATGTATTGCATTCCGGGAGACTATTATGATCTTGCTGATGGAGGTTAGGAAAGTTTCTCTATGGCTGTTAAAGGATTATAGTTTCTTTTTAGAAGCATTAAAATTTAAGCATTCCTTACCCCAGTCCACAACAGATTTGAGGTATTTTTTCAGCATCGAGGTTTACTTTGTAAACTCTGGGAGATTTTTTATTGACACGGAAGTAAATGGTGGTGTCGACTGAATAGATGCCTACTTGAGAACTGATTAGATCAGGAAAAGCGTAGGACCTTAGATATAGTTTTGAGGGACACATGCGCTCGTATAATAGGATCTGTAAGCATGCCTGTTCAATAGGATTTTGATTGCACGATTTGCTAGGAACGATTACATTAAAGCGAACAAACGTCTAGTTATGATATATGCCTGTATCTTGCTTAGAAGGTCAGCGTGCCTGACCCTGTTATAGGCTTGCAATATATACAGGTTAATAGGCTGGTATATGTATATGGGAATTGTGGTTACCCTATCAGCAGCAGAAGTCATACTGTTTTTCACAGTATAGGTTGTGGGATGTGAGATGATGAACCACGTCAGCAATGATAACGATTTTGAGCATTGTGCCAAAGTTAGATAGGAGGCTGATAGGACGATAACTCCCAAAAAGCAGGAAAGAAAGAAGCAGCGAGGCAATTGCAGTAGAGTTTGGAGAGAAAAGAGAATTACGTTATTTCATATATCCACATGCAAACGTGTTTCGCTGTATTACAGCTCATCAGTGTGGCTAGACAAATGCACTTGCTTTTGGCCGGGATCGAAATACGAATGATTTGGTGTCAGTCAAAGTCGCTACCCCCTGTGGAATCAGAGAAAGGAAATTTTAACGTGTTGTACATAAGCAGTGTATACATACGCCTGTGAGCGAAAGAATTCTATTCATTTCTGAAGAGTAACACCCCCACATATATATGTGTGTGTGTATCTCTCTCTCTCTCTCTCTCTCTCTCTCTCTATATATATATATATATATATATATATATATATATATATATGTATAAAATAGACACATGTATTTATATATATTCAACTCATTCCCTTCCTATCAATGCCTTCAAACTCAACGGACAGGTCTCTTTCAACCAGACTAGCAACATTTAGCATTCTGTAGTCCTATTAAACTACAAAGGAACTTAATGTGATAAAATATATACATCATTCAATATTGGTGAGATGCTGGTTTTTTTTTTGTGTGTGTGTGTGTGTGCGTGTGTGTGTGTGTGTGAGTGTGTAACATGGAAAGTCAGAACATTCTCTTATTATCGTATATTAGATAGTGCAACTTAGTAGAAAAGGTCATACAAGTATTAGATGGAGGCTTTGCACAAACTAATTCCATTCTGTAGAAAATATACAGCAGATTTTGGTTAAGTAGAATTGGATATCTGGTGATATAGATAGATTCGAGAGTTTTTTTTTAAAATCAGATTCACAATCAAATCACATTATATTTTATGTGTATGTGTAAATGTTTATGTCAAGATAGTGTTGGTGTACATTGTGCGTTGAATAAATTGTCGTTTAAATCACGCATGATTGAAAATGACAGTGACATCTCTTTTAAATAGATATATTTACCAAATGTACATCGGAACACAATCGAGTAAATTTATTCCAAAAAGTTACCTTTTACGAATCTCTTCCACTCCCCACAGATTGACACCCAAACACTCTTATATATTTGTGCTGGAGCTCCGACGCCAATGCCAACAGTAGAGCATCTTTTTTTCTAAATTTCTGGTGGATTGAATTGTGTTACTTTTTCTTATAGAAGCTTACCCAACTATAGTATAGCTTCTGATAGAAGCTTACGCAACTTGACAGTATAGTAGGGTCTACTACACTGTCAAGTCGACAAAATTAAACTAACAACGCGCATGCTTGGAATTAAAATGAAATTTTAAATGGAGAAAATTTAATCATGCATTTTGCATGTTTGTTTATGTAACATTTGATAGATAATTAATTTGCTATTATATTAAGGATATAAATCACTTGTCTATAGATCAGTCACATTACACTCAACATTTCTCACTTCAAAATCTTGGACAATTACGATTCCTTTTACTTTTAATGATCTACCTTTGAGAGTTTTACCTGTCGTTTTTCATGTTCAACGACCTACGAATTTGTTGAACAGTGTCTAAACGTTTGATGTCATTCCACCAATGTTTAACTTCAAAATCGTTAACATGTATAAATGAGATTAACACAGCTCTGTTAAATGCACAATAAGCCAAAGATAATTTAATTATTTTGTACGGAGAACTGACAAGCTTTTAAAAAGCCCCAACTGACTGGAGTCAAATTATTTCCATGAATTTCCAATACTTTTGATTTTACAAATCAAGAAATATAACCTGAAGCTTTTAGACTTTTCATGGTCGATATAGATCAATATGAGAAATACACCAAATTAGCAACCAGATTGTATATTAGTTCCGAGAAACAATAGTCAGTATTAGGGCTGATTCGAAACCATCATAAGACGGAACCTTTCTTTGTGTACCATTAATATAAATAGCCATCCACGTCAATGGTGAACAGCAACTCTTTGGAATGTTTCCATTAAGTTCATGAACTTACATAGAAGCTTATTTCTGTATAATAGAAAATTTCTGCATTTGTCACGTCCCTTTATAATGTAAAGGATCATGGCTATCCTTCTGTTAAAGAATTTTCCAGAGAGTTAAATTTTCAAATTTGTTTACTGGGTTCTATTGCAATGCCATATGTCATTCGGTGTTCGGGGAGAAATGATTTAGGGGTGCATATTTTGTAAGTCAGCGTTTGCTTTCTTCTGATTAGATCTGATCAGTTATTCGATTCATGTCTAGGATTTAGCTTCATGGCTACTTTCTTATTCGATGCATTACTCAAACACCCATCCTTTTTTTCATTTTTATTGATAATAATAATATAATTTGATTAGTGAGCTTTGAAGTATTATTTCACACTTCGTATTTTTACTCTCCTCCTTTTCACATGTTATGTACACAAAATTATTTAAAAGTGTTTATCTTTTTTTTATATCTGTATCTTAGCTCGCGTTCTTAGGCCTTCTCATTCATAAGAACATCCTAACCTATGGTGCTGTGCGTTTCAAATGTTGCCTGAAGTTTTGCGTTTACTTGTAATTACCTGAACTTAATATTCAGACGAAAATTTCATCTTTGTTTTGTTCCACGGCTGTTTTCACTTATCTGATAAATATTTGAATCTTCTTTCTCTTCATCATAATTTCATCTTTTTTATTTCATAAGAATCATATTGCATATATAAGCGCAGAATTTGTTTTATACATTCGACACTAACAAGAAATTTTAAACCTCAGCTAAAGTAATATTTGTATTCCTTTTCTACTTGACAAGATGGTATGAATTCAATTCTTCTTAAAGCTAATAAGAGAATTCTCTCTTAAGCTCGTACCATATAACCCATTACAATCCTTCACGTGTTCTCCGAGGACATGACCAATAACAATTCCCCTACTACACATAATTGCTTCGACAAATGTCATGACGTACCAAGTGTGGTACTCCGACCTTCTATAAAAGGTCATTTTAAATTTTAATCATAAATTGTTAGAAGTTCAAACAATACGTATCGTTTATTTTTTTTTTCGTTTCATTTCTGTTGTATATTTGTTTCCTTATGAGTACGAGACAGTGTCATAAGATCAGAAATATTTTCTTGACATTTTTCACTGAACACTCATGTAAAAAGAAATAATCAAAATTCCATAGATAAAACTCTTCGTAAATTGTGAGCTGTGCTTGTGATTGTGAGAACAATCTTTTGCGTTGTTTAATGCATGGCCCACCATTTATCACTTCAATGAGTCTGTCAGAACTTGTTCTTATCAAACAGAGGTTTCCAACGACAACTGAAATTATTGATCTATTCATGTGCCACATGTTCGCGATTTTGACTTCACGATTCTTGTTTTTGATAGTTTTTTAAGATCTTCAAAGTCTGCAGGATCCGCTGTGTCCATAAGAAAGCAAATTCTGATTTTGTGGTATTTCATCATAATGTTTTTGACCATTCTTTTTCTTCTTCTTCTTCTTCTTCTTCTTCTTATTATTATTATTATTATTATTATTATTATTATTATTATGTCATTTTTCATCATATTTCGATTTCTGCATTGGTCTCACTACCAACCAAGTCTGCGGGGAGACCTAAGGAAGGTAGTGGCGTGTTGTTATGACTCCATTTCATGTTTTTCTATCCTCCCTATCATCCCCAGCATTACATAGATAACGTTTTCCTTAGTGTGTGGGCTGTACTTAATAATACAATTTTTTGTATATCTCTTAAGCTGGGGTTTCCAGGGATTCTTTCAATGTGTTGTTTTGTTCCATTTTTTATCATTCCAAGTGCACCTACTATCACTGGCACAACTCTTGTTTTCAATTTCCACATTTTTTCTATTTCAATTTCCAGGTCTTTATATTTTGACAGTTTTTCAAATTCCTTGATTGCTATGTTACAATCCGCTGGACAAGCCATATCAATTAATAGACAAGTTTTCTCCTTCTGGTTTTTAACAATAATGTCTGGCCTGTTTGCTTCAATTTTTCTGTCTGTGTAGATGGTGTAATCCCATAGAATGGTTACATCTTCTATTTCTGTAACCGGTGCTGGATGATGTTCATACCAGTGTTTGTTTACAGCTTTTCCATAATGTTTGCACATTGCCCAATGTAAATATTGCCCAACTCTATCGTGGCGATTTTTATATTCGTTTGGGGCAAGCACAGAACAGCCTGAGATTAGGTGGTCTATTGTTTCTTGGTGTTTATCACAAAACCTGCATTTTGGATCCATATTATTATGCATAATATTTGCCTGAAAGTTTCTCGTGAAAAGACTTTGGTCTTGTGCTGCAAGTATAAATCCTTCAGTTTCAGACTTTAATCCAGATGCACGTAACCATCGATGAGTATTAACTTTGTCAACATTGGATTTATTGGCACGTACTGGATATTGGCCATGCAGAGGTTTGTCTTGCCAGCGCTGTTTCATCTTTTCAAGAGCTTTATCTTTGGCTTTCATTTTCATATTTTTTGCCGCAATAGTTGGTTCTTGGCTACTGTTATGCTTTTCTACAGAATCTACTAACTGTAATTCTTGTTTGTATTTACTGCCTTCTTTTATTATTGAATATTTTTTCTTTCTTTCTTCATGTTGCCTTACTAATTGTATCATCCAATCCTTTGTTGTTTCTATGTATGTTAGTAAGCCAATAGTTGTTGTCTTGTATGACAATTCCAGCTGAATAAGACCTCTTCCACCTTCTTTACGGGGTATGTATAGACGGTCTACATCAGCCTTTGGGTGATGCATCCTATGCTTAGAAAGAAGCTTTCTTGTTTTAGCATCCATTCGCCTGATGTCGTTTAGAGTCCAGTTTAAGATGTTGAAGCTATATTGGACAACTGGGATTGCAAGGCTATTAATGGCCATAACTCTATTCTGTGAATTTAATTCAGTTTTTAATATCATTCGTAGCCTTCTATAGTACTCTTTACGCACTATTTCTTTCATTTTTTTATGGTGAATGTTTTCGCTCTCATTTACACCTAGGTATTTATAAGCTTCTTCTGGTTTCAATTCTTTTATTGTTACAGCAGGGTCTAGGCTAATTGAGGATGTTTCTTGTATTGATCCACGTAAAACTGTAGCTTTAGCACATTTATTCAAATTAAATTTCATTCCAATGTCTTCGCTGAAGCATTTTACAGTTTGCAGAAGACCTTCCAGCTCATTATCATTCTTAGCATATAACTTTAAGTCATCCATGTAAAATAGATGGCTTATTTTCTTTTGGCCTATTTTATAACCACATTCTGTCTTATTAAGTTGACTGGTTAGTGCTATTAATGATATGCAGAATAGTAAGGGAGATAAAGAATCACCTTGAAATATACCTCTTTTGATGTTTATTTCATCAGACTTATAGGTTCCATTTATATGATTGAGGTAAAGGGTTGTTTTCCATATAGACATGCACTGTTTGATGAAATTGATGATGACGGGCGATATCTTGTATATATTTAAAGTCTTTAAAATCCATTCATGTGGCACACTATCGAATGCCTTTCGGTAGTCTATCCAGGCAGTACTAAGATTTTTCTTTGTCTTGTAGCAGTTTTCCAGGATCATTTTGTTAATTAGCAATTGGTCTTTACAGCCATAACAGCCACGTTTTCAACCTTTTTGTTCAAGCGGTATCATGTCATTTCTTTCTAAGAATAAATATGTTTGTTTTGTTAAAATAGATGTTAGTCATTATTATTATTATTATTATTATTGTTATTATTATTATTATTATTATTACTAATGATATTATTATTATTAGTAGTAGTAGTAGCAAAGTTGTAGTATTTCATTTTATTTGATTTGTTGTATGATACACTACTAAATAAAGCATTTTACCTAAGACCTCATGTAGAATGAAGTTTGTTTAAGACATTTATTGACCATATTGTATTGACAGTTTTCTCGAATATTATATATGTATATATATATATATATATATATATATATATATATGAATGTGTGTGTGTGTGTGTGTGTTTGAATTTATGTATCATTAATAGTTTTTATCTACATGGACAAGCAATCAGAAAAGTAAAGCTCTTTAATTACTATTATTATTATATCATCATCATCTTCATTTTATACCGATTTCTATTATGATCACACAAACTACCACGTCTACGGGAAAACGTAAGGCAGTGTTATGGCTGCATTTCATGATTTGGTTTTTAACATCCACAACATGGACAAAATTTTTCTTAGTGTGTGAGCTAGTACTTTTCAAGATCATTTTTGTATTTATTTGATACTGAGATTTCCAGATATTTTTCCTAAGAGCTGTTGTGTTCCTTTTATCACTCTAAATGCGCCTACTATAATATCACCAATTGAATATTTTATTGTTTTCAGAAGACCTTCCAGCACAGTGTCATTTCTAGCATACAATTTTTAGTCATTCGTGTAAAATAGATGGTTTATATTCGTTTTGACATATCTTATATCTCTGTTTCTCCCTGTTAAGTTCACTGGTTAATGTTATTAGGGCTATACAAAATAGTAATGGAGAAAAGTCACTTAATTCTTTCTTTAGTTCATAGGAATTCATTTCCATTCCTTATTTTGCATTTTCTTTAGACTTCTGCCTTTTCTACGTTTAATATTTGTTTATATTAACAGATACAGATATCTATTTTATAATGTTGCTGCTCTAGTTAATTAGATTAGTTGTTCATTACATAAAACATACTATTGTTTTTACTACCATCACTAGTCTTTTTAAATAAATTGTCAAAAAATTAATAGAAAAAGATAACATTTGGTTAATAAAGTTTCGAATTTATACGAAGAATAACGTATCACAGTTTTGAAATAAAAAAAAAGTAAGAATAAATGTAATATCCCTGCAAATTAGAAAAGTAAACAATATCTTACTTATAAATTTGAAGAAAACAGCAATAATATGTATCGGAGTATATTTATAACAATGCAAGATATTGATAACTTATTTTTTGCATTAGCTTATATATATATAGATTTTATTCATGTGTTAACGAGCTATTAATCAAATAAGGATTCTTCTTTCCGGTGTTTTCAAGCTATTTACAATAAGTTAGTGTAAATTTCCTGAAGAAACCCAAAGGTAGAAACCGCGATTGCGTAATAACTCGTTTACAAATTAAAAATATTCAAAAGTTCTACATTATAATTGTATCGAACACTTTTCAATTCAAACTCTGTGCTGTTCTAATTTAATTATGACCCAAAATTAAATAATTATATACACACACGCACACACACACACACACACACACATATATATATATATATATATATATATATATATATATATATATATATATAAACTTTATTTGTTCATAACGATCTTGGCCAAAGTCCTAAGCGTTATCAACAACTAATATTTTAGTTTTTGTAAGGAAATATGAATAATACAGATAAGAAAACTAATTCAATATTCCATTAAGGTTATTGAAAGTAAACAGATAGATTATATATGAAAACGAAGAAAAGAAAGAAAAAAGCATAGTTATGTTAAAATAATAGTAAAATTAACAAAACTATTTACATTTTTAAAGAAAACCGTTATATTTTCAGGACCTTTGAAAATCACATCATTCTCGTTGTAATTCCAGTAGTTTAATTGTAATTTCTTATTATTCATCTTATTCTTATTTTACTTATTCTTCTTCTCATTATTGTTTTTATTCCTCTTCTACTCTTTTTAAAGATTCCTATACCCAATACAATTACATGAAGGATGCAGTGAAAAAATCGTACAAAAAAAGTAATGTTAAATAAATACGGTTTTATCCATTTTATTGTTTCATATGTTTCTCAACGTGTCTTAAGAAAATAATTCAGACTTTGAGATGAAATAAAAACTTATTTGTCCAATCATTTTTAATCCGGTATTTTTTATCCTTATAAATTAGTGATTATTTTGTTATTTTATAATTAAATTTCTTAGTTTTTAAAATGAAGCCGTTTTTTGTCTTGAACGTGATTACGGCCCCAGTATTTAGAACACATCTTAGGGAGCAAAAGAAAATGATCAATATATAAGGGGAGGTTAGAAATGCTAATAATTTTAATGTTATATTTTTAATGGCTAGCAAATGTTACAAATTTTTTTTTTAATCATTTCACCCCGAGCAAGGCGGAAATGCCACTGATGTGCAGGGGGCTACATAACTGTAAAAAGATTAATTAGAAAAGAGTGAGGACTAAAAACTAGTTAGAAAGGAGCAATAGAAAGCTAAGAAAGCAGGTACGATGACAGATGCATAGTTGGAGAGAAGGGAAGCTTATACGGGGGTGGGGAGAGAGCTAAAGTCCAGTGGTTAGTAGATGAGTATTGACTCTGCATTTAAACTTCTGGAGGTTGTAGCCGTCACGAAAGCAAGAATACGGGAGCGAGTTCCACAGGCGGGAAGTGCGAGAGAAGAAGCTGCAGGAGTAGAATTGTCGTCTGCATTTGGCTAACCTGACTGTGAATGGGTGGGACCCAGTTGCCAGTCTGGTTGCACGAGTAAACACCTGTTGAGGAGGCACCAGTGACTTAAGTTCGTCCGAGCAGAAGCCATGAAAGTATTTATAGAACAGACAAAGGGAGGCGACATCTCGACGGTGGGGAAGTGGCTGCAGTCGAACCGCCAGATCAGCACCTATCACATTATAAACTGGATCCTGTCAAGAACACTGAGGAGAAGGGCAGGGGCGCCTGACCATAAATAGTATCAGTACTCCATGCACGGACGGATGGTTGACTTGTATATATGTAGGATGGATTCTGGCGGAAAAAACATCCTGGATCAACATAGTGACCCAAACTTCTTAGCAGTAGATTTTGCTATGGATTCAATATAGTGGTTCCATTTAAGGTCTGAGAACAGGGTAAGTCCGAGGAGGCGTAGTGTATTGCTCTCCGGAAGAATCGCTTGGTCCATGCTTATGGGAGGCAGGAGAGGTTGCCTGTAATGGTTGACAGACAACAGCTTGGTCTTAGACGAATTGAAGTTGACAAGCCACTTCTTGCCCCAGTTCACCACGGAGTGTAGATCCCGTTCAAGGTCAGCAGCGAGATTATGTCTGTCCGCCACGACAGGTTTCTTACTGGTGCGGGAGTATATTGTAGTGTCATCTGCATAGATGCCTACTTGGGACTTGATCTCATCTGGGAGGTCGTTGATGAAAATAAGGAAGAGCGTCGGGCCCAGGATAGAGTCCTGTGGGACACCAGCATTCGTGCTGTAGGATGAAGAGGCACGCCCGTTCAAAACGACCTTCATTTTGCGGTTATTTAGAAAAGATTGCATAGGAGGCCAGAGTGCCAAACCCTGTCGAAAGCCTTGGAGATGTCCAGAGCAACTGCGCGAGCCTCGTCAGACTCATCAAGGGCCTGTAGCATGTATATAACAGACGGTAACTGTCATGTAGAATAAATTGTCGACACTGACACACGTAGTCTAACGCTGATCGCCATTTAACAAAAAAAACACTATAACAATGGACCATTCCACTGGGGATCACGTGACTACTATAATGAACTACATGAAGCACCAGATAGAAGTCTGTGTGGATCGATCGGATACAAGTAGCAGCAGAGTTCAGTGGGATATTACAGCGTAGATAACTCAGGATGACTCCCAATAGAGGATACTACGTATTATCAAGAAGAAACACTTAATGCAGTACTATTCGTGAGATACGCGAATAACTATATTGAAAATGAAAAGATACGGTAATATCACCTCATAGTAATAACTATTACTACAAATTCACGAGTAACTGGAGTAATATACCAAGTCCCAAGGCAATACAACTGTGTGATACTACAAAACATCAGTAACCTTTTAGGTCACAACAATGGCCAACGAGGTTACATAATTTTTCTCTAACGAATACAACATTGGTGACAAGAGTGTTGGACTTACAAAGAGGAAGAAAAATATTTTTCTCTCACCAATGTAAGGGAGGTGTCAAGGACTTGGACTCACACGTAAGAAAAAGAAGAAGAAAAATGACCCCTCTCTCTAACTATACATTTGGCGAGAAAATTCGGATTCGGGCACAAAATTACCGGAACTATTATTACATTACTCACTAAAATAGTAAATTACAATAAAGGAATTAATAATTATGATACAAATATTGGAATTGCGGAAACAACAAGAACTGCAATTAAAATTTCAGAAGGTCTACTTAAATAACAAACAACAAGAAAAAATACATTCGCAAGTGCTGAAGGACCAGCAAGAAGAAAACGTTCAGCTAAAGCAACAACAAATGTTCTTTAAATTACATTTGAAAAATAAGGCAGACAAAAATGGGGCAGATTCGTTTATTCCAGACGCAATTTCAAACTTAACAAAAGAATTCAATGACAATCCAAGAATGATATAACCTTCAAAACATACTATAGAAGATACGAAGTAAGCTTCGAGAAGGATTGTGTTGTCTGGAAAGAGGAAAAAAGGTCCGCCTACTATTAAAGAAGTTGGCCTCATGTGAACACGAAAAATATATTAATTACATTCTGCCCAAAGAGCCTGAAGTAATAAGCTTTAAAAAAAACTTAACATATTTTCGTGAAAGAACATCATCTTACAATGGAAGGTGGAATTGCCTAAATCAAGTAAAATCTGAAGAAGATGATTTTTACCACATACGTAGGAATCATTAACAAAGAATGCGAAAAATTCAAAGTCAATTAATTAACTTCACACTCTTTTACGTGTTTAATATTCGTCCTATATCAAGTGCGGGCGCTGATATAAGATCAAAGATCTCAACCAAACTTAAAAGGGACTCGAAAATAACTCTGCAAAATATTTCTGAAGAAAGTCGGATCATGGAAATTTGAGACCTGGACAGCGAAAAAAAATGGAGGAGACAGAAAATTATAAAATACATAATCAAATGAAAAATATAGTCTTTTTGAATCTCCTAACAGCAAAAAAAAACATTCCTCAGTTATCGTACCCAGCACGTAATACTTGTAACGAATGTGGTAGAAATCCCTTTAAATCTGATTGATTTTTCAGAAATATATGCTATCGGTGGTGCAGTATAGGCCTATAAAAGTAACTGCTTCACATCCGAAAAATGGAATGGAAAAGTTGTACAAAATCGGTAAATAAGGCAATTGCATTGAATAAAGTTTGCACGCAAATGAAAAAAATTACTAATACTACGACCGAGAAATCTACGAAAAGGAAAATTGTTTTCGTTACAATTAACAACACGATGATGAAATTAAAATTAGATACTGGGTCTGACATCAGTTATCAACGAAAAACTTGGAGAAACCTGGGTAAATTTATACTAATAAATATAACAAAAATTGCTCGAGTCGGTTCAGGTAAAACGTTAGAGTTTCTACGTGACTTCACTTGTATTATTTGTTTTGTGGGTCAGACTAAAGAAGCGGTTGTTTACATGTTAGAAAACACTAGTAACTTGTTCGGAACTGATGACATCACACTATTTAATCTGTGGAGCATGGCCGGAAAATTCCTTGGGTAACAAAATTAATATCGAAACCACAAATAATAGATTCGAAACCGAGTTAAAAAGAAATTTTTTTCATATACGCTTTTTGTCATTTAGAAGGAAGTGACACCTCAAAAGAGGTAGGAAGTTGAATGTAGAAAGAATGTCGACACCGACATACGTGGTTGAACACTGATAGCCAGATAACAAATAAAACTCGTGAGCACGATAATAAACTATTCAGTATGGGAAAATCGTCATGGGAAATTCGTCATGGGAAAATCAACCAGAATTTTTGTCAATGCTTGCGAGCACGATTTTCCAAATAATTGTCCTTGTGTCGCATTTATCTCGATCATCTGTCACGATATGAGGTTGTAAATAACTCAACAGACAGAATTGGTTTTTCACTTTATCAAGCTCTTTGCCTTTGGGCGGACAGGAACATAGATGAGGCACCCCCAAAGGGTAGAATCTCGTCTAGGGAAAAGCAAATGAAATTTAATATCTTGACCAAGTGGATCAACCCGATTACGAATAGCCGCATCAGTCGTACTTGTTACAGGCGAGTTGCAAAGTTCAGTGTTCAAAATGTGATATTACTATTTAGTCCTTGTGTAGATTAATCGGGAGGAATCCCATATGAGCATACTACGTATTATCAGGAGGAGCTTCTTCATACAGGAATATTCGCGAGATACGTGAATAACTATCTTGCAAATAGCAAGATACCGGAAGATCACCTCGTATTAATAACTGTTTCTACAGAATCTACGAGTAACCGATGTAATATGCGAAGATCCAAGACAGTAAAATCGGTGGAGTTCTCTGAATATTGGCGATATTTTCTATCTCCGAAAGTATCAATTATAATTAAAATTTAGATCCATGAAAACAGCGTTAGTTTAAGCTGATATGGGATTTATACAAGATATATTTTTCCAATATAATATATTTTGTCAATTCGCATTTTCATAGATAACGAAAATGACATACTATGCAGAAACAGTTCTATCCCAAAATTCAGCCATGGTCGGAGTGATCGAAATATCAATTACAACGAATGCTTGTAATTCAATGATTGTATAAGTTACATATTGGTTATTTTATTAAATATCTTCATATTATTTTCAGTCACGATCTCAATCAGTCGCATTAAACGCAAGAATGCATCGACAAAATTATACCGGAGGCGTAAAAAATTGAACGTTAAAATAATAAATCTGAAATCTTGCTTCTTTCTAATGACATTTTTTTCATTTTTGTCCCATAATAAAACTTGCGCCATTTCAATGGACCGTTAACCACACTCTAAATCGAATGCTGTCAATCAATAACCTCCCTAGCCCACTTTTAAAGATTTTGACCAGAATTAACCCAAAAATATCGAAAAACATCTGAATTATATTTTTAGTATTATCTAGACATGTAAATTGCGAAATATAAACGATTTTTGGCACTCTTATATTACGTATATATTTATAACACATTTGTATTTTTATTAGACATCATTCAATTTTTTTTATCAAGTAAGCGAATGTTTTTTATTACTTAACCGATATTATAATTTATCGATATTGTTTATAAAATTAGATTTGTAAATTTATGTAAGACAGTAGAAATTTGCCCACGTGCTTGAATCTGACCAACAAAGATTTAAAACCAGATAGCTTACTTCAAATATTTTTCATTACAAAAGGATAACAACTAAGATATTTGTAGATCTGACATAGCAATGAAGACATAAAAAAACTATTTAAACTATTCGGGATATTTACTAATACGGGGTTTGTTTTTTCTGTGCCTAAATTTCTTTCTGTTCAAAACAAAATGCTATTTCCTTTTTTTATAGGAACTCGAGCGCGGATTTTGGTTGCCTCAGCTTGGATATTTTCAGTTCTTTTTTCGATCCCTTCTTTGGTGCTCTTTGAAGACACCCAATCTCCAACGGACGAATCAATTAGATTCTGTTATCTGGACCTATCCGAAAAATGGCATTGGATGGTAAGTTAATGAAATTGTTCTTTCTTCTTCTTTTGATCTTCATTTTTATTATAATTTTAGTTTATATGATTAAATTTCTTTTCATACTTTATTTCTTCGTTTCTTTATTTTTCAACATTGCTTTCCTGTATTTATTGTTCATTCTTTTTTTCTGCGTCTTTCATTCTTTTTTTGTATCTCCCATTCTTTCTTCCTTTGCTAAATATATTTTATTTCAGTTTTTGTTACTTCTTGTTGCTGTTTGATTGGTTTTTGTTTTTGTTTGTTATTTCTTGTGGCTGCTCGTATGCTCTTTCTGGTTGTTATTAGTTTCTTTTGTCCTTCCTTGTTCTTTCCTGCTGCTTGCTTGATTGTTTTTCTCGTTGCTGCGTGTATGCTTATCTTGTAACTGTTTGTCGTGTTATTTTCTGATGGCGTTTGTTTCTTGTTCTTATATTTTGTTCTTTCTTGTTGATTGTTTGTGTTTCATGTTGCGGCTGTGTTGTTTTTTATTCTGTTTGTTGTTTCTTTATTTTGTTTTGTTTCTTAATGCTGCCTGTTTGTTCCCTATTCTTATGCTGATTCTCTGTCGATTCATGTTCGTGTGTACTTTCATGTTGATTTTTATTTCTTATTGCAGGTTGTTTATTTAATGTTACTGTTTGTTATTTCATGTTGATTTTTTTGTTTCACTCCGTGTTTGTCCTTTCTTGTTGCCAATTGTTTTTTGCTTTTATGTCGTTTTATTTTTGATTCTTTCTTGTTGCTCTTTTTTCTTGTGCTTTGTCTCTTCTCTCTTATTGCAGCATGATTGTTTGCTCTTTCTTGTTGCTGCTTCATTGTTTTTTCTTGTGTCTGATCTTTTGTCGCTGTTTTGTTCATACCTGCTGACGTTTGCACTTTCTTGGTCATTTTTTTGTTCTACCTTATTGCAGTTTGTTGGTTATTGCAGTGGTGTTCTTTCATGTTTGTGTTAATTGTTTTTACTTGTCGACTGCGTATTTGATCTTTCTTGTTGCAGCCCTATTTTTAATTGTCTGTTCGTTATTTTTTATGGTGTTGATTCTTTACCTTGCATTTGTATGTTTTGTTCTTTCTGGTTTCTGATTGTTATGGTCTTTCTTGTCGTGGCTTTTGTTTTGGCCCTTTTTTCCCTTTGTTCTTTTGTTTCTTTCTTCTTTCTCGCTAATATTTTTCACACATTCTTCTTTGTTTCTTTGTTCTTTTGTGTTGCTGTTTGTCATTCATTGTTCTTATTTGTTTTAGTCTTTTTATATTGATGCTTCTTTCTTTTATTGCTGTTTATTTGTATTGATCTTTCTTGCCGTTGTTTTTGTTCTTTCTTGTTGCTCTTTCTTATTTGTGGTTAGTTCTTGTGGATGTTTTTGTTCTTTCTTGTAGATGTTTGATTTTTTTTTTATTGTTTTTGCGTTTTTCTTTGTTGCTTCTTGGTCGTTGCTGCATATTGGATTGTTTGTTCGTTCATCTTACTGCTTGTTTGCATTTCTCTTTCATGTGGCTCTTTCTTTTATCCCTTCTTTTTACATTCTTGTTGGTGTTTTTCTTTCCCTGTGGCTATATATCTGTTCTTGTTACAGTTGGTTAACATATTTGTTTGTTCTTATTTTATGTTTATGTTTGTTCATGTGAGCGTTTCGGTATTTGTTCTTGTTTGTTTTCTGTGCTTCTTTATTTATTTATGATGGTTGTTGAGGTTTTTTGGCAAATTGATACTTCTTCTTTATTGTTGCTGCGTGTTTGTTCTTCCTTGTTGCTGCTTGTTTGTGTTATTGTTTGTTGATTCATGTTGTTGGTTGATTGTTCTTTCTTGTTTGTGTATGTTTGTTAACTCTTGTTTCTGCTTGATCGTTCTTTCTTGTCCGTGTCTGTTTGTTAACTTTTGTGTTCATTTTCTTGTTCTTTGTTGCTGCTTGTTTTCTTTAAGTTAGTTTTTGCTCTTTTTTGTTGATATTTGTTCTTTTTGTTGTTTGTTTTAATTTTTGTTTTTGGTTTTCTCTTTCCTCGTTGTTTTTTGTTTGTTTTGTTCTTTTTGATGCTCCTTGTTGGTTCAGTTATCCTTGTGTATATCTTTAGTATTTTTTCTTGTTGGTGTTTGTTTTTTTTAATCTTTTTCTTATTGTTTCTTTGTTTAATTTTCTTGTTACTTTCTTGTTCTTTCCTGTTGTTGCTTGTTCCTTTTTTGTTTATGGTGTTTGTACTTTGTTTCCTATTACTGGTTGCTGATCTATTCTTTATTGGGGCTGATAGTCTTTTCTTGTTACAGTTTGTTTATTTTATCTTATTGTCGCTGTTTTTTGTTCTTGTTGCTGTTTGTGCTTTCTTTTTTATTTGTTTTTGTTTCTTTTTCTTTCTTGTTTTCATGCTTGTTAATGTTTTTTGTTTCACATTCCAGCATGATTCTTTGATTATTCTTATCTTTTTTTTTTTTTTTTTTTGGCTTTCGTTCGTTTTTTTCAATTTATTTTTGCTTTTCTTGATGTTGTTTATTTTTCTTGAGGTTGTTTATTTGTTCGTTTTTTCTTCATACTCTGTTTTTTTTCATTTTGCTGTTTTTTATTTGCTGCTGTTTATTTCAGTTAATTATGTTTTTTTTCTTTTTTCTAGTTGCTGTTTGTTTTTTCATTTTGCTGTGTTTCTTCTTTCCTGATGCTTTTTGCTGCTGTTTATATTTTTTAAATTTTGTGACCGTTTGTTTCCTTATTCCTGATCGCTCTTTCTTTTGTTGCTACGTGATGGGCTCTTCCTTTTTCTCCCTGTTTGTACTTTCTTGTTGCTGTTTTCTCTTCTTGCTGTTTGGCTGTTTTGTTCTTTTTTTTGCTGATTGTTCTTGTTTCATGTTTGCTTTTCTTTGTTCTTATTTGCTTTTCTTTGTTCTTGTCACACTTTTTTTGTTTTGTTACATTTGTTCGTTTTTGCTACTAGTTTAGTATTTATAATGCTCTCTCTTGTTTTTTCTTCTTCCTTGTCTTTTGTTTATTCTTCTTGCTGTTTGCTTGTCTGTTTCTTCTTGTTGCCGTATGTTTGCTCCTCTTTTTTCAGCCTTATTTTTCTTGTTTTTATTTGACCTCTTTCGATTTACTTATTATTTTATTTTTCTTGTTTTTCTCGCTTGTTGCTGTTAGTTTTATTTATGTTGCTGTTGGCTTATTCTTTGTTGGGTTTTTTTTCTTGTTTTTGTTTGTTCTTATTTGATGACCTTTCTTTTTCTTTCTTGTTGCTGTTATTTTTTTATGTAGATATTTCATTGTTGTTTCATTCTTGTTTCTCTTTGTTCTCCCTTTTGTTGCTGTTTTTCTCTTTTGTTGAGGCCTATTTTTCTATTTTGCTGACTTTTTTCTTGTTTCTTCATTCTGTTTTTATTCATTCTTGTTTTTGTCTGATAATTTACTCTTTGTTTTTCCTTTCTTTTTGCTGTTTGTTATATTCTTAATGCTTTCTTTCATTTACTGTAGCTATTCACTTTTTCTTGATACTGTTATTTGTTCTCTCTTCCTTTATTTTATCTTGATGCTGCTTGTTTATTTTTTTGTTTCTGCTTGTATTTTTTTGTTTGTTGTTTTTTTATTGCTGCTTTTTGTTTTGTTTTGTTCTTTTTTTTTTTGCTGTGTCTGCTTGTTCGTTTCTTCTTAGTTTCTGCTTCCTTTTCCTTACTGGTTGTTTTTATTTTATTTTTGTTTCTACCGGTTTGTTTTTTGTCATTGTTTATTTTGTTCTCCCAGCACATTTTATTTACATAATTCGTGATGCACTGGCTGACATCTACATTAAAGATCATTGTTAAAGATGATGTTTTTCATAAACTGCACGTTCTTCCGACTACCTTCTCTTGCATTTCTCTCTGTGGTGTTACATAAAAATTGGCTTATGCATCAAATATTAATAATGACGAAGCCCTTCTTCAGCATGTCATGAAAGCCTGTGAAACCATTCCACACAGTGTTGGTGTATTTGAAAGGGCCCCGACGCTTGCACGTGTGTGCAGATACAAGAGGATCACATTTTGAACATTTGTTAATAGTTGCTGAATTGAGGTAGAAAGTTGATTTTTGGCTGTGTATTTATGTATACGTTTTACCTTATTCAAGTGATTTTTAGATTGTATCTTGGACTGCACATGAAAAATGAATTCCAGTTTGTTTCCATTCCGGAGAAAAGATTTTTAATAGACATTTTCCTTTTATGCTCATTATTTTCTCTATTTTAGGAAATAAACACTAATAGACAGAAACACACACACCTACCCCCCATATATATATATATTTGTGTGTGTGTGTGTATGGGCATGTTATTTAAGGTGGAGTGTTTTTATCAGTTCTAGCACCAAAGTCTGATATGTTCTAAATATAAGTTTACATTAGAAAATTGAAAGTATAATTTTGTAAGCTGGTCAACTAAATGTAATCTTGAATGATTCAGTCTCGGTACTTACTTACGCGGTGTTTCTTTATTTTGAATTATATATATTTTGAAAATAGTATTTTGCATATATTTTGAATATGTGATGTTTGTATAATAATAGTTTCTAGGTTTTGTGAGTTTCCATGCACTGGCGGTTGTAGAATATTTTGGCACTATCCACTAATATTTGTCTCATGTCAGTAGTTTATTTTTGTTGTTTGTGATATTCATGTAGATATGTGCACGAATTTTACAGTTTCGAGAAACTGTGATGCATCTGTGTCCAACATAAGAATTTAATGCCTTCATTTGTTATTAATAGTCGTAATCTCTCAGAAGGTCTGAGAATTTATAAATTTTGTGTGTCATTCTGGATTTCTACTTGCGCATAAGTGAATATAACGAATGGAAGTGAAACTCAGTCCTACTATAAAAAATCCCGAGTGTCATTACACCTCTTTCATATATAGTTTTTACAGCAACTGGTATTCAAAAGCGGTCATCCATCAACGTAGTTACAAAGCTCAACGTTACTTAACTTCGGTGGTCTTATGTGAACCAGTGTTGTGTGATTATAAACCTAGTATCTAATATGAGATATTTTAATAAAAAGTGCGAGTGTCATACAAGCAAATTCCAGTAGTTGTATTATTTCAGTTAATTTTAACAAGTATCTTTTCTAATGCAAACAAGAGTTTCAACATGCATCTATGCATAGAATGTATGCATGTTAAACATCAGTTTCAATTCTAAAAATGAACATATTCAAGTATTGGAACGATGTTTGATAAAGCTTGAAAAGAACATGTCAATAAAAAAAGGTAGTTTTATTTTTTTTTTCATTTCAGTTTCATGAAGCCATCAGGAGAGGTAGTGTTGACTTGGTTATATTACTAAAGCAAATGTTGAGGCCATCTTATTTAAAAACCGTATGAAATCAATTGAACGTACAGGAAACTGGTAACAATAATATAATTGTTGTTTGTTAGAATTATAATTTCTGGTGGAATGATTACAAAAGAAAGTAATTTTCTTTCGAACAGGCATATGATATTTTTGTAATCAAAATAATGATGAATGTTTGTCTTGTTCTTTCTGAAGTGTGTGCAGTTTGAAATTTGGCGTTCATTAAACATTTTGTGATTTTGTGTTTTTAATTGACAGGAAACGATGAGTGAATAATAATTTTTCCAATCGAGTTTCTTAAGAGGAAACATGTCAGATTGGTGTCTTTTCAATATTCTTGTGATGTTGGACTTAAAAAGCTTCATATTCAAAAATGTTGAGTGACTTTTCGTGCATGACCTCAAAGCTTTATTGTAAATAAAAATGATATAGTTAAGAATTTAGCTTGCAAACCACAGATTAATAAAAGTTTCTTAATCTATCTCAGCTTCGGCAATCCTATTTGGGATTATATCTTAAATTCTGGGATAAGTTTTGTTTCGTCTGATTAGGTTACTTGTGCTTTCGTATTTAATTATCTCAGGTAGGGTTGAAAATAAAGCTTGGAGCTTGATTTTCAGTAACGTACCTGGTTAAATGGGAAATATTTTTAATATCACTTGCCTTTCTCTTTTAATTTTTACTGGAAATGGATTTCTTTAATACTTTTTAATCTAATATATACATGTTACTTCCTATATAATTTTTCATAGATTTGATAACTTTCACTTAAAAGCTATAAAGATCTTGGTGATATATTTGTTTACGATCGCATCACGTTAAAAATCACTTCCTGTACGATAATGGAAGTTAATCAAAATCGGTAGCGGTCAGTACGTAGATGAATGACTGATTGGTAACCTTAAATGTACGTGTGGTCTAATCAATATTATCTCGGCAGTGTTAATCGCAAAACCGATTTTCAAATCTCGTTAGACTCGTCATATTCACTTATCAGCAAATGCCATTGAGAAATATAGTAATCTACCTCTTCTACACTTAGCTATGGGTTAAGTAGTAATATTTGTATCACTAAGCCATTATTATCTCGAAGAAAACAATCTCTTGTAATTTAAAACTATTTTCTGACATAAAATAATCTGCAGACCGTTCATAAACCACAGAAAACGATTCAATCAATTATTCAATCAATCTATCAATATATCAGTTTCCAACTGTGAATATTTGAAGAAACACAAACACACACTATATATAAGATTTAACGGGTATCTGAGTACACGAAGCAATAGTAAGATTCAGTTTAGTCTTGGTTCATTTTTAGTAGTGACCAAATCACAGATTCATAGACATTGAATGTTCCGAACAGCAGTTAAATGTGTCAACTATAATATGACCCTAACATTGATAAGTTACGAAATTTTAAAGATGTCATTTTTACTAATAGCTGTCATATATTTGTTACTTGAGGAAACAGACTCTGGTGGAAGTATCTTCGACCACTATAGTTTTGACTTCATGACTAGGGTCATCAATTATCTGTCCTATCATAATTTGCATTTCTCAAACGTCTAATCAACAACCTCATTCAATTATACCACTACTCTGAATGGCTCTTGGCCTTGTATTGGATGAACGTTTATTAAATACATTCATATAGAAACCACTTGACTATACAGACTCTGAAGTGTCCTTGATACTGGTAAAAACATTCCAATCAAGTCAATTTTAGTGCCGAAGCAGCTTTTTAATTAATAGCTCCTTTTTCCCTGGGAGTCGTATCAAACAAGAAGTAGACAACTTTGTGCGCCCTATTGTTTAAACCTTAGCCTTATTCATATATTTCTTATGAATTATTGTGTTAATTTTACGGGAACAAAATTCGAAGGGCTATTAGAATTCGACACGCTAATCTCAATTTTTGTAACCAATCTTAACAGTTAGTGACGTCAACGGGAAACCACTCCACAATCTTCCCCAGTAAAACATAGCAATTCACAGATAACAAAATAAAGAAATTTGTGGCGAGTCTTAATCGTATAAAGGGGCATAGAAATTTATTTTTTTATATTATATACAGCTCTCCACAAATATGTTTTACTGTAGGGAGATAATTTTAATGCCAATATTAAAATATTTGAAGTATTAGGTCATATTATTCTTTCTTATGCTACAAAGGATAACATAACGGTATTATAAAAAATTGGTTATAGGGCGAATCCGTTTAAATACCATGAAACTTATGTAACTGTAGTTAAATATAGTGTCTCTATTTCAGTTTTCTTTTCATGTTTTCTTTTTTTTTTTTATTCCACAGCTTTACGTTACATTACTTGCCGTCTCACTCTTTATTATTCCGGCTGTCATCATCATCGTTTGTTATACAACCATTGTCTATGTAATCTGGAAAAATAGTCACCTACTCATGCCATCACCGGACGGTAGTACAAAAAGCAGTAAACGAAACAAAACCAAGAACTATATTCGGCCAACAGGTTTGTATTTCACATTTTCTCTTTCATATAAATCTATTTTCAAATGTATCCATATCTGTTGTCAAAAACAGCTCTAGTCGTATGATACGTATTGGAAACGTCAAACAGATAAAAAGTACCTGAATAATGTAATAATAGCAGACGATGGTTAATGCGAATCAGAAATCTGAAGACGAATAGAAATAGCCAAACAAATTTTATAAAGGTAAGCAAAGTAGTAAAATATACAACAATATAAATACATACAAAAAATCTGAATGTGAGATCTAATATTCCACATGCTAACGGAAATTGGATAACTTACTTAAAAGTAAAGGTGATACTTGGAGGGACCAAGATGGGGTTCTACTGATGAATGATAAAATCCCAATAAGAGAATATATGAGCAAAGACGAAATATTAACAAAAAATATTAGGAAACTTATAGATAAACAGTTAAAATTTATAGGTCATCTATTGTGAAAACAGAGCTCCGAAAATTTTATAAACACGTGATATAATGCAGACAAGAATGGAAGTTGGGAAACAACTAGTAAGCTACTTCTTGAGTTTGTGTGAATAGATAAAAGAACAGAGGGGAAAAAGAGTAGAGATGTATAAAAGATTTATGCTCTATGGAAGTGTCGTGATTGCCCACTTCCTAAAAATAAATATTCAGCATTTCTTTTATCTAAAATTTGGCTACTAGAAATATAAAATTAAAAGAAATTTAACTATTTCTTACGTAAAGACGATGTATATGTAGGTTGAATTTCGATGTTTTCTAGGGGCTTATGATTGAGCGATTTCGTCTATGTCTCAGTTTTACCCATATTCAAGTATTTTAAATTTTGGCGCAGCCAACATGATAAGTATCACGAATTGTAACTGAGAAACTAGATTCTTCATTGGTTAAAATTGTCGTGAGCTGTTAAATATGTCCAACGGCTGTTTAACTTTAAAGATGATTTTAGTATCGGATTGTTCTGCATATTATAAATATAATCTCTAATATATGTCCTTACCATTAATAATATATCCACTTTTTACGAGTAGTTGACTTTTTTTTTCTTTTTTTTTAATCATATCACCCCGAGCAAGGCGGTAACGCCACTGATGCGCAGGGGGCTACGTAAGGGTAAAAAGAATGGAAAAGAGAAAGCCGGAAACCACATCCTAAACAGGAAACAAGGGATGAGCCTCTTCACCTGTTCAATAGATGTGGGTGGAGTGTGAACCGGGCGATAGTTTAGTCTATCTACTCCAATTGAAAAAAAAAGAATAATAAAGGAAAAGAGTGAAAAGATTGGAAAAGAGAAAACCGGAAACCGCATCCTAAACAGGAAACAAGGGATGAGCCTCTTCACCTGTTCAATAGATGTGGGTGGAGTGTGAACCGGGTTGTGTTGTTGAATAATATATTGTTAAGTGATAATTGTTAAGCATACGGAATGTGGTATTTTTCGCGCGGTGTCAGCCAGTTAAATTAGTAATTGTGTATCCTACTTATAAAATTGATGCATGCACACCATAGGAAATGCAATTTACTGAATAGAAGCTGCATTCGTAGATAATAATAGTGTAATTTATTGTTTTCTATTGCCTGGGTTAGTAATGATGACGAGTTTTTTCAAGTTTTCTGCAGTATATTTTTACTATTATATATTTATCAACTGAAATTGTGCATTTGCATATACTGCTTTTAATGACTGCTTCGTTAAAATTTAGTTCATTTGGTGATAATAAAATAGGTTTATTGGGATAGTGATTTTATTGCTTTATGTAGTTGTCGTAGAGATTTTTTAATAGTTTAATTTGCTTGGTGGTAATAGGTATACTTGAAAATTACCGAAACCATGAGTTGAAAACTTGTTAACTAACATCTGACCCAAAGATATGCTTTTATCTACGTATAAAAAAATTACCGATATATATATAATCTCTAATAAAATATGTATCAATACAAAGTATATATACATATATATTATGAAATAGAGTTCTTAGATATTTTATATTAATGGGCGATAGCGCTCATCCTCAGGATTATAGCATGCCTAAATATAATGAACTAAATATTGCGTTTTAGGATGTAAGACACACACACACACACACACACACACACACACATACACATACACACACATATATATATATATATATATATATACGCAGAACATCTATATGTAGAAACCATATATGTATGTACAAGAGAACAAATTTTAGTACCTTGAAATAAAAAAAGTCGCGGAACCGTTCGAAATACGGTTGGATTCGGTTCAGTGAATGTTTGCACAAATTGTTAAGAATCCATCACTTCCCGACACCCCACTAATAATTAAAAAGCAGCAAATTCTGAGTTATCTACACCTGGTTGGCAACTAGTCTACGAAAGAGGTAACTCTTTATTCAATATTCAAAATCCTATATAACCCTGACTAAGCAAATGCTGTATGGTCATCGAAACGCTATGTCTGTGATTTTCGACTGTGAGGAAATTATAAATATATAGATAACATAAACACTTTCTTTTATTTACATACGCTCCTTTCTTGCTATTTCTTTTCTTTCATAAATTATATTGTTTTATTATTATTATTCTAGACATATATATATATATATTGTTTGAAATATATTACTGGCAGTTAACGTGGTGTTGTAAATCTGAATGTCATATCTCCTCTGTTTTGCAGACAGTTATTGAAAACACTCAAAATTTGCTCAGCACACATACAATTTTGGCTCCTAATTAAATTTCTACATTCTTTCTCAGAAACCCATTAAGACAGGCTCCGAGTTTCACTTGCTAAATACTGGCGTTTGATTGGTATGTAAATTGAAGCGTTATGTTCTTGCCTACGACCGACAGTCAGACCGGAAACTAACAAGACATATTTATTCTTTCCTAATACATGTATGTGAGAATATTTAGGAGCGAATGGCAACCCTAAGAACCATACCCAGAGACCAAAAATGAGAAATCTAACAAGCCTACGTGAAATTTAAATAAAAATTAACCGAATAACTCAGAGTTCAGCCACAGATTCCCACTCGAAATCAGACTTATCGGAATTTCTGCCTTTAGGCGGAGAGGAACATAGTCCAGGCTATTCCGAACAGCAGAGTCTCACCTGTAGAAAATACACATAATAGCAATAGCGACAAGAAATTAGAACCACGTTAGTGATTTTTTTTTCTTTACTGTGCGTAAAAGAAAAACAAATAAAGAGAAACAGATAATTTTAAATATGGAATAATAATTAGCCGAAGTGGAAAATAACAGTAAACCATAGCATTTGTTGGAATTTCAGAAACAGCAAACGTTAATGAAAATAATTAATAAAGAAACGGAACATTCTCTAATTTCTTTCACTCCCTACGCGAATCTCATGGCTGAAATTACATACAATTCATATGATGGAATTAAATTAACTTTTCCGCTTATTTTAGAAGATGCGAGAACATTTACAGAGAAGAATACGGTAACTGGGGAGGTGATAATAACAAAATTTTTGTTGAGAAAGTTAATACCAGTAGAACATGAAAAATACTGAAATTTGCTTTGAAGAAAGGGTAGATATTCTAAATATACTTTTTCGCGAGAGAATTTCGTTATTCAATTTTCGTTGGAAATTTAGGAATCTGACGAAAAAAGATACTGTCACATAGGCTGGAATCCGTAACATAAACTGATTTCAAATATTTTAAAGGATTATTTTTTGTTGAAGGATTAGCGGGGAAAAGATAAAGAATTACGTGCTAAAATGCCAACGTATCTTGGAAAAAAAAACTAACACTAAAGAAAATATTGGAGAAATGCCAGAGAATCCTAAATTTGAAATGCAATACAGAGAAAAAATGAAGAAGAAATACGCATATATATGCAGGCCAAAGAAAAATATGGATAAAATATTAATCTATGTGTCAGACGTAGAAGGTTACATCACGGAGATGACTGCCCCTTTAACAATTTAAAGTGCTACAACTGTGAACATGTAAAATAAAAAAGGTTACACTATAACACTAAAGGAAGAAAATTTCTCAAAGAAAAAATTTATACAGAAACTGAAAAAATAATGACAAACAAAAAAAAAAACAAAGAAAATATATGTATGTGAAAATTAAAAATGTTGATGTAAAGATACAACTAGGCACAATAATAACACAATAGTCGACTACGCCACATGGAAAGTAAACACAAAACCCATATTAAAAGGGACTTAGAAGATCGCATGTGGCGTTTTGGGTGAAAATTTATTTTTTATTGGTGAAATGACTGGCAACGTTTCATTTCGTAACAAGTGTGTAAAAGCTAAAGCTTGTGTGTTACAAGTTACTACAAACTTACTCGAGAGAAACTGGATGAAATTATTTGAGTTATACGATTTACCTATTGTTATATATTGCCAAAATATAAGTAAACATCTGAAAAGTTAAGAGAAAACAAAGTGGATATTTCAAGGAATAATTGAAAAAATATTTTCTGGACAATCTGTCGGATAACTTAGGTCGGTGGTTCCAAAATGAAAGCAACATTTCAAGTAATAAATGGGTCGAGACAATATTTACAATAAAACGAAGCCTATCGATCGCAGCACTGGATCAAGTCATCGAAGAATTAGACAGACTTGAAGAAATAGGTGTAAAGGAAAAAGTTGACTCTTTAAAACGGATAGCAAAAGCAGTATATTTAAATACAAAACAGACATTTATTATTAAATTTTATTTCGAAGAAAGAAATTCTTACGCGTTTAGAAAATAGATTGCATCGCTGCGGTAAAATCTTGTCAAATTACGATCTTAGGATGAAATAAAACAGCTAAAAAATTAGGACATGCAAAATGTTTATCAAGGTTGTTACCCCAAAAAAAAAAAAAAAAGAAATTACTTAACCGTTTGTAGATACTGTGATTGCTACAGTGAAAACTGAAACAGAAATTAAAAATCTATTATGCAATGTAGTACGTGAACTACTAGTT
Source organism: Ascarosepion bandense (assembly GCA_037127315.1). Taxonomy (NCBI): domain Eukaryota; kingdom Metazoa; phylum Mollusca; class Cephalopoda; order Sepiida; family Sepiidae; genus Ascarosepion; species Ascarosepion bandense. The sequence continues at coordinate 956,954 of JBBBDQ010001184.1, forward strand.
ACCCTGGAAGAAATAAAAGTAAAATTAAAGCAAAATATGTTTTTTTTCGAAAAAACACAAATAAAAGAAAGGAAAATTTAAGGGCAATTCTTAGAATGAAATCCAGACTTGAACACTTATTCGCTGCATGATCTAGTACCAGTGATTTCGCACAGAGTAATAATACCTATATTATGACAGTGGATAGTAAAATAATTTCATTGAGGACATTTCATGGATTAAATCTCTAATAAGAAGTTACGTATACTGAACTAAAAAATCAAGACGTTGAAAAAATTTTAAGTTTGCAGAGGTTAACCTCTGACAGCAAAATCACCTATCATTATGAACTAGGCCAAAGAACGTGGTTAAGATTGAACATATATTTTGCAGGTCCAACAAACGAACCACATTATCTGGTAGTAATATATATCTTTACTAAGTGAGCTGAAATTTGTAATTGAAAAAAAAAACATTTATTGTTACATTAATTTTTTTAGCTGAACCGTTTGCATGATCTGACATTCCAGATGCCATATTCTTCAATAATAGAACACAATTCACCGCTTACGAATTAAACAAAAAGTGTAAAATATTCTCGATTGAATATATTATACTATCCGCTGTATCACCCAAAGGTCAAACAAACATACTAATCCGTTTTAGGGACTTTTAAGAGACTTTGAAAAATGCAAGTAATAAAAAAATAAATGAAGAAGCATTACAAAAGTTTTTCACAGTATACCAGATAACGTCGAATTCGAATACACCGATAGACATGTCACCGACAGAACTGAGTTTATGTAAGAAAAATTAAATCAGTGTTTGACAAGTTTTTATTAGGGCGATAAAAGAATGGATAACAAAAAAGACAGAATTTTATTTTTAAAATTGACGAAAATGTGTTGTTCATGATATAAAAAAAAGGAAAATAAATGCAGGAAAACGGCATAATAAAGTCAAGAATTGAGAAAACTATTACTACAGAGAAAAAATGAGAATACAAAACACACAGGAATCAGTTAAAGCAAAGTTTACCGAATAATAGCTCACAACAAAGCAAGTACCTATGTAATTTCTTTATGATATATTTGACGAACCAAGTATGAGTATAATGCAAATTGTCCGATACCGTGGTTAAGGGGGTTAGGTAAATTTTGATCCTTCGTCCGAGTGTACGTGCTTAGGCCTTACACGTTAAACCTAACCTTATGTAACATCCAGTCTCAGTGGAAAAATGTGGGTAAATATCCAGAGCTTCGACAGAGGTTTGATAATGTGTTTGATAGAGTACCTCTGGAGTCAGTCGAAACGTAATGTTATAACCTTCAGTAATGAGTTATAACAGATATGATCTAGACAAAATATGTCCCTTACAACAATGATTCTGAAGCAGTTATATGTAAAATAAACTGTCACAGCGGCTCTTTATAGTACATTGGGAAAACTGGCTGAAATGTAAAGAAAACATATCATTTAACAGAAAATGTAACTCATACACAATAATTAATTAAATGCATTAGTTATACACAGGAATAAATTCAATCATAAGTATGATCTAAATAGTGTCACACTTATTAAAATAGAAACTTATTTAGACAGAAAGTACTCGGAAGTATCCTGAACTTTATCAACATATATATCGGTTTCCAGGATCTTTTAAAATACTTCCATTAGTAAAATAATTATTTTTTGAAAGTGAACGTACATAAGAAAAGATGTTAAAAACTAAAATGAAACCATATTAATTTAAATATTAATTTAATAAACATCATCGTTTACTCATTTTCGCTTATTAGACATTGAATTACCTTAGTCAGTATTCACCATATTATACCTTTTTAGTTAACCTGATGAATATCTATGAGCATCACGGAAATTTTAAAAGAATAAAGAGTGTGTGTTAGTTATTCTGATTACAATTCAGATGTATTTCTGGCTTCTGTCCAAGATAATGTAAATCCAACTAGAAGTCGCATAAAAAAATTCTCAAACATTTTCTCAATCAAATCAACTCTAGAATATTTCGTTCCGTACGGGAACCAAATGAAACAAGCAGTAACATCAAAGAAAACAAACAACACGTATAATTCAAGAGATCTTGATAACAATTTTGTCTAAAATAAGTGGAGCGTGACATGAGAAAGTAGCGAAATGTTGGTTTTTCAGTGTCTGTAAATAAAAGAAATTTCCCTTATACCACTATATTTCAGCACTTGAGCTGAAATACAGCGATAGTATGTAACGAAAACATTGAAATTAATTTTTACTTTCAGGAAGTTTGGAAATCATACAACACACACACACACACACACACACACACACACACACACACACACACAATTAAAATAGCAAAAAACACTAGAGACCCGACAACTTCTTATTATTAAAACAAAAATACTGTCACATATACTATAAAAAACAATTACACATACTATTAAACATTAAAGATAAACTGCTTAGCATCAATATGAAGGGTCATATTTAGGAAATACCATACATTCATGAAAAAAATAATGTAACTATAGATAATAAACACAAGGAAAGTTTCTCTCACCCGTGTTCTAATATTTGTGTTCGGTGACTTTAATGCCCATCATGCCAACTAGCTAAAAAATTATGTCACTAATCTATATGGCGTCCATAACCTAAATTTCTCAGTATCTCACGCATGTTTTGTATTTTCCCACGCGTTTCCCCAGTAACCCTGAAGAGCTTCCCTTCTAGATCCCTGCTTTACTTCTATCTATGACTCTTACCATGCAGCCCTCCCCTATTGGCAACTCTGATCATAATGTGGTTTTCGTTGATATATCTTTCCACGCTCCTCCTTTCAGGAATATCCGACCAGCAAAATATCTTACTGCTACCAAAGAGTGATCTGGAACTCGTTCCACATTTTTCTTTGTGATGTACCTTGGATCAAAATCTTTAGTCTCCCTGTTGAAGACTGTGCCTCTGAGGTCTCCTCCTGGACGAAATCTTTCGATGTTATCATTTCAGCAATTAAATTTAAATTAAATCTTGTTTATCTCTTAACTCTCACTTACATCCTAATCTGCTATTGCCAACAGGAATTATTTCTTCCGGTTTTAGCAGAGCGATGTTTCTATCTACAAAAGTCGGCGTTTTGTGTCTACTCGTAATAAATGCAAGCGTGTCCTAAATGATGCTAAGCTGTTGTTTAATGATGAATGAAGCAGCGTACAACAACTCGAAATACTTGTTCCAAAGACTACTGGTGACACTGTAAAAGTATGCTAAAACTTAGCAAACATTTGATTCCTACTCGCTCTAATCAATTTGAGGCCTTCACATCCGCAGCAGACAAGGTTGACTTCTTTACTTGCAAATTCTTTTCTACTGACAAACTTCACTTCTCTAGAAAGATACACCCTACTTCCAACCTAGAACTGAGACCCAACTGACTGATGTATACATAAACCCGTCTCTTGTCTCTAACATAGTTTCTAAGCTTGAGTCTCATAAGGATAGCGGAGATTATGGTATTCCAGTCATCGTCATAAAGAAATATGCCCCTGAACTCTCGCCTGTCTTTTACCAACTATATAACTATTGCCCAGCTGCTTCTTGTTATCCTTCTTGTACTTGTTGCTTTTAAAAATTCTGGACAGCTCTCTGACCCGTCTAATTATCGACTTATCAGAATCTTACCGCATTTTGGCAAAGTTTTCAAGGCTATTACCAATACTGAAAGGGTTTATCATTACAATTCCCACATCTACTCTCAAACACCACTATGGCTTCCGCTTCGCTAATTCTACTGCTGATATGCTAACAGTCATCACTGAATAGGTATACCAAGATAAGAAAACCAAGTTCAAGATGTTGCCTTGCATATCTCGAAAGTGATTAATAGGGTTTAGCATACAGGTTTTTTGCGCAAACTACAGTGCTACGGTATTTCTGCACGACTGAACGATTTAATCAAATCGTTCTTATCAAATCGACATCCTTTTATACAATCCTAGGTCTTACACTTTTCAATGATCATCCTGATGTAAGAAGGAGGCATCTATGAAGATAACACCACCATTTACTTCTGTATCAATGAGAAATCTGCCAAGGATAACAAAGTAAACCTCGCTACGGCTCTTGGAAAGAACCACCAATCTGTGATGGATTAGAGTAAGCAATGGCTCGTAAATTGTAATGCTTCCAAAACGAAGCTGCTCTCCCTTAACTGCCCAAGAAAAAATTTCCTAATTTTCATGAGTATAGACTACGCTAGTCTTCCAAAAAGAAACACTCAGTGTTTCCTTGGCCTTACCTTATCAACCAATCTTAGGTGAAATGACTACATCAAATCAACAGGTAGAGTTAATATCTAGAAGTCGTCAGAATTCATCCTACACATTTATAAATCTACTATTCGTTTGTGTGTTAAATACTGTTGCCATATCTGGTCGCGTTCTCCTGCTATTCATCTCGGAGTTCTCGAAAAATCCAAAGAAAGGATCTGCAATGTAATTGATCCTAATATAGCAGCTCGACTTCAGTCACGTTCTCACCGACGGGGTATACCTTCTCTCTGTCTTTCTTATAAATATATTCACAGCTTCTGCTCGAACGAGACGAGTTTCTTTCCCTTGTGCCCCAACCTCATGAACTTTGCGTTTCTGAAACCTCTTTTCCGTTTGCTTGCTTCCTTGATAGCTACAGAATCCAAAAGTTTATGTGCAACGTCAACCAATATTTTTTATCGCTTTAATATCTGTCTTTCTCTTCAACTTGACTGGCAACTAGTTTCGAGTCTTTTACCGTTGAAATAGTTAAATATAGCCGCCTCTCTTACTCTAACAGTTTTTTGGGTATCTTTTTTTATGCATTTTGCATTTTGCGTTCTAGAACACAATTTCCTTTGCTTGCTTTCCTGATAGCTACAATATTCAAAAGTTTAAGTGCAGCGTCAATTGACATCTTCTAGATCCTTGATTCGCTTATCTCTCATATACTTTCTTCAACATCCCTGGTAACTTGTTTTTCTCTTTTTTTTTTCTCCCTTTCTTTTTATCTCAGTGTAACGCTGTAAGGACGAGTGGCTATTTTGCCTTGCTTTTGGTGAAAAGGTTATAAAAACAAGAACGAGCTAATATATAAATCAGTGATATTTAAAGACTATGAAGCCAATCTACCAAAAATTATCTTTGGTCGTGGCTTATGAAAGCCGAAATATTCAGATACTGAACAATATATTCTTAAACTTTTAACATAAACCGGTAAAAAAATGTCGAAATATAGAAAAACGAATAAAGATTCTTCGGTCTTTAACTAAACTTTTATAAATAGACTTTATATATATATATATATATATATATATATATATATGCGGTGTATATAGAGAAGAATACAAAGGAGTGTCTTGTACATAAAGTGGCAAAATTGCTCTCTAGGAGAGCTCTAAATATATATGTATACAAATACATATAGAGCAAATTTATATAAAATTAAGACAGGCACGTTATTCCAAGGTTAACAGAAAGTATGGTCCTATTTCAGGCGAACCATTTTCAGCTTCCCTCTTTATTGTACAGAAGATTTTACGCGTCTGAAATACGCCTACACTTCTACTTAAGCATGGAATAACGTGTCTGCCTTTATTTTTACATGTATAAATTCCAGATGAAGATGACTGAAGGTTTTATTGTTTTGAGTGCCCTGGCATTTATTTTTTATGGACAGTGCTCAATATAATAAGTATTATAGAGCTTAATATAATTATATATTTATGAATTAATTGTACATTGCGACATAGAAATTTCTATGTTTTGATATAGATTCTCATCATCAGTCAATGTTGATGATGGTTGTGCAGAAGATTTTCATTTAAATGACAAAAACCTTAGGTTTTCTGTGTATGTATGTATGTCGGAAGATATAAAATTTACATGCGTATTTCTTTTGTCTAATCAAAGCGGAAATTCATTTTGGGATTTGGCCCCAAAGAATACAAACTAACCAACTTTTTCTTTTTTTTTTCTTTTTCCTCCCTCATCCTACCCTTTTCCCTTGTTTTTTCCCTACTTAACGATCAAGATGTTAACCTGCTTTTAACTTGATCTTATCAGCTTTATTGTGGGTGTTTTTATTTTTATTTGTTTTTGTTTCCTTTAGGTACCAATGATATTTCGATAGAGATGGTTCTATTTTTGTATTTGTTATTATTAAATGAAGAGGTGTGCTTGTAAATCCGCTACTTCAGAGTATTTATAGTACTCCCTATATAAATTTTTATATTATTTAGGTTTTCCTTTGTCAAGAATTTGCGTTGATTGTTTATTGATTCCGTTAAGCACCTGTTTTCTAATGGACAGTCTATAGGGTTTTTACAATTACATATTTCTTGTTTAAATTATTATTTTTTGTTATCCGTGTGTTTTTATTGATTTTGTTAAAGTTATTTAAAATATTATTGCGATTTTTTCTTATAATTTTTTCTAGTTTGTTTATACAGCTGTAACTTAATTTAATAGTATTTTTATTAAAGATCTTACTTAGTGGATATTTTTTTCTGGAAAGTGTTTCTTAAAGTGAGGAATTTTTCCCCAATTTACTACTAGTGATCTGGTTGAAAGTGGGTGTGTACCAGATGATATTCATATTCCTATTTTTTCACTTTTATATATATATATATATATATATATATATATATATATATATATATATAATACCAATTTCTGGTGCCTTGAGGACGATGAAGATAAACGGATCAAAGAGATAAGATATTTCTTGTATATTTTGAAGCGTAACGTCATAAAAAATTATTGCATTCACTTATACTGCTAAGTATATCATATCAATGTACATTTTAAAATTGTTTATTGATTCTATGTTTAAAGATTTGAAAAAACATGTAACATTTTTATCAAATTATGATAGATTAAGAGACATAAAACTGAAACTCGAAAGCAAAACTATGGTGTTCTGAATGTAATTTTACTTCACTGGAAATAATATGAACAAACATAAGTTAATTTTATTTAAGTATTGTTTATTAGAAATTTAATCACCTACATTTAATATGTAGGTGATTTATTGTCCGACAATAAAACAATTGTCAATGCAACACTTTAAAAAATCTTGGATTACTCCGGAAAAAATTTAAAAGATTATTTTCAAAATCTTTAGAAATAACCTAAGTTTTGAAATAAATAGTTATCTGTAGGTGTTAATTCTAGTGAGTATAAAGGGTGTGTAAATGTTTTTTCTCTTGTGTTTATTATGCAGTTTGTCTTCGTGAATTGCCATGCTGATATGAAAGGATTTTTTGTTTATATCATCGAAACGTCTGGGCGTTATGTAAGACAACAATCTGTAGGTCAAAGCCTAGTTGTTAAATAACCATATGGATTAAAGCGTTCATTTGTTAGTTTGGTGACATAGTAAATCTGAAGTGAAGCCCTGTACCTAGTAGTACATACTTAGATACATTGTAAACGGAATGTGCAATAATCGAACAGTACGAAATAAGAACAACATATCTCTAGATATTAACAGCGGAACGAGAAAAATGTAATCCTGTAGAATAAAGAGAATTGTTAATTTCAGAATTCCCTGAAGGGTAATCGCTTTAGTAGACACCTTAAGAAGTCCAGAAGGTACAACAGCAAAAAAACATTGTAATCCTAATATTAGTTTTAATGTAAAAAATAAGAATAAACTTTTCATTTCATAAATCTACACAGAAGTACCAAAACAGAACACATTAAACGTAATTCTTCATTTATCTGGTCAAGTTCTTGCAATTAATGTGTGCAGTGATCACCACTCCCAGTTGTATTAGGTCTTAATAGACGGACACCTTTCATATTCTACATGTCACGATGAAAATACATCTGTGATAAAGTCCTTTTTTGTTTTGTTTTGATACTGGTTCTTAATTCTGTAGATGGTAAAATATTGTGTTTATTTCTCAACCGAAAATTGATGAGGGACAGATCCTTCTTTGCAAGTTTTCCTAATCGTTTTTCTATATCTGTGGACAGTTGTTCATGACACATTAAATATTTGTTACAATACTTTGCTACTTTGCAATGGATCTAATTCAATAATCTCTTTCAAAATTTCTTCCGTCGGAGTTGTTCGTCATCCAGAGTGAGGTCTTTTTCTAATATTTCAATAGCGCTGTTTAAACTTTGTAAATCTTTAGCATCTGATTGCGTTTAGATGTTGCTTCTCGGGTAATAGCTGTGGCTAAATACTGAACAATTGCGTGATCAGAAAATTGATTCCATTGTAGAAAAATCACAGACGACGAAAAACAGTTGGATAAATCCTTTTGGTTTATTCAAGTGCTTCAACTTTGAAAACGAAAATTGTTAAAATTATTAAACTCGTAAAATGGAGAAAAAAATTCCCGTAGCGCTGACAGGAGCTACTAAAACTTTTCATTTTTTTAGAGATTTGACTCCTCCTTTCTGTCAGTTAAATTATGAAAAATCATAAATAAACCTCTGGCTCAAACTAGTTCCAGATCAAAATATTTGATTTTAGACTGATCCGAGTTGAAGAGGAGTGTTTTATCTAAATGCTTTGAACGGGTATACCTAAGAAAGGACTAATCTTTCTATACCTAACTCGTTTCATTAAAAAAAAACGCTTAGTTCTACAGATAACAGCAGACATGTACGTGCCTTCTCTGCATTTATATACACTGTACAAATGTTTTGAATAAACCTCTAGCAGTACTTCATGTACAGCGTCTTTTCATGATCATGTATTCCACTTGGCTCTGTCTCTAGTCGTTGTCAATATTTTTCCTCTTGGTATCTCTCCCAAACCCAGCCCCACTATCCAATTGTTCAAACTTGTCAAGTATGTTTCGCTCTGCTTTCCTCCCCTTTATCTCTTTCCTTCTACCCATGCTTTGAGTATTAAATTCTCCAGGCTGATGTTAAGTATGAGTTTTGTTCTCCCTTGCATCCTCTCCAAAACCTAATCGTTATTTACGTACTCAGTCCATGGTAACCTCAGAATCCTTCTGTAAAATCATATTTCTTCTGCCTCAGGCCTCTACTTTATCCTTGATTATATCATCCAACATTCGCTTCTCTTCAGAAGGCCAGATATCATAGCAATCCAGCACTCTTATCTTTGTTTCCAATGAAATTTTCTTGACCCTCAGTACTCTAGTTAGCTACTGAAATGCGTATTTGACCATCCCAATACGTCTTTAAATCTCAATGCCGCACTTTCCATCCTCTGCCGGAACACTTCCCAGGTACTTGCTTTATTTTAGTTCTCCGTCCTGTAATTGTCATTAAAAGGTTTTCTTTTTGATGATGATTATACATTCAGTTTCTTGAAGTTTATGTTCAGTCCTTTCTTCTCATTTGTTTTTGCTACCTTCTGTAGTAGAACCTGCATTTTTTCCGTGTCATCCACGTATCTTACATTGTTGATATTGTAGAAGCCAATGACGAATCATGGCAAAGATTTCTCTCGGAATTTTTTCGCTGTATAAGTTTATTAGATCCGGTGAGAAAATATATCATTGTTTTCTCTTTTCTATTTTTTGTATACCTGCTAAATCAATTTTCTATCCAGATGCAAGCGGTTTACTGCCAATATATATTTTTGATTATCCTAACGTCTTTACCAAAAATATCGAGCTTGTAGACCATATCTGCCAAGTCTTTATAGCGTACTTTGTCAAAAGCTTTTGCGTAGTCTATAAAACACAGATAAAGGTACTTTTGCATTTGTTTAGCTTTCTTTTTCATATCATTATGAGCCTGAATATCACATTCCTCGTTCTGGTATCTTTAATGAAGCCACACTGTTCTTGACTTGTCACATTCCTTTGCACTTGGCTTCTTAGGTAGTGCAATGAAAATTGATCTGCGTAGGTCCTTCAGTATACTGCTACTGTTGCAGATTTCATTTAATATATCTGGGATCCTCTCTATGCCTAGGTCCTGGGTATGACGGTAAACTGCATCCGGCAGCAAGGCCTCTGATTAGGAGGTTGTGAGGAACATGGAACCACCTCTTAATTGCTGTTGTTCCCAGGTCCACCCTGACCCGGAGTGGTAACACCTGCTAGGGTCCCAGCTATGGGTAAATAGTTAACCCCCCCAAACCGGAGGGGTCAAAATGCTATGAATGTATTTACCAACAAAATTTTTTTGAATGAAACATATATTACCAACAAAACTTTTTTGAATGAAAACTATATTACCAACAAAACTTTAGTGAATGAAAACTATATTACCAACAAAACTTTAGTGAATGAAAACTATATTATCAACAAAACTTTACTGAATGAAAAATATATTACCAACAAAACAAACACTGACCCTTAAATGACTAAAATGGTTGATGGGTCGTTATTCTTAAACCAAACCAATCTCTATGCCTAAGCCGTCTAAAGATGTCAATATCTCTGTTACAATCCCGTCGGGTCTTGCTGCTTTGGTTCTGTTCAATTTAGGTATTGCTAATTCCACTTCGGTTTTCATTTTTTCTTATCCATTTGTATTTTTGTGTATTACTGGTTTCTCTCTCTTTTCTTTTTTTGTGTATTACTGGTTTCTCTCTCTTGTCTGATATACTTGTCCCATCTCTGAAGTATTTTTCTTTTTCAAGTATGAATGTTCCTGCCTTTGCTTTTATACATCGTAATGCTGAGCGGGGACTTTATCCAGTTAATTCAAATATATTTTATGCATATCTCCTTTATTTGTTTTGCTCACTCCTCGTACTTTGGTGCATTTGTCGTTGAGCCATCTCTTTTTAGCCTGTTTTCATTTGCTCCTTTTTCCTTGTGTATTGGCTTGTATTCTGTTCCGTATCTTGACATCTGTTTCTGTCTCTTTTGTATCATACCAAGGATCTCTTCAGGAATCCACTTGTTTTTCTTCGGACAAGTTTTTTTTTTGTTGGGATGATGTCCTTCGCTAATGTCACTAGATCTATTCTTATTGCGTTCATTTTGAGATTCCGTTTCCAATTTGGCCTCGTATTTCATTTTCACGCTCTTCGTATACATTTCCCGCAGGTTCGTGTCATTCACGTATCTATTTTACTGCAGTTTTAGGATTGTGTTGGCTTTCTTTAATCTGCTTAGTTTTATCCTTAGTTTGCATACAACTGTTAGTTGGTCACATCCACAGTCAGCACTTGGGTAGGCGATACAGTAAAAGACTACTTTCTATATCTCTTGTTGATCGTATTATAATCAATTTTGTTCTTAATTTCCACTCCTTGACTTTTCCATGTCTATAGTCGTCTTGAGTGCTCTTCGAACCAGGTGTTGGTTATTATATGGTAATTTACTGTGCAATATTGAACCCATTTCTTACCACAGCTATTGCGGTATCCCAGTCCGAAGTTGCCCACCGTTTCACCTTCCCTCCCTTGGCCAACTTTAGTATTCATAGCTTCCATGATAATTCGGATTTTTTGCGATTGGCATCGTGCCTTGGCGTAATCGAGTATGGAGTAAGATGATTCTATTTCTTCTTCTGTACTTTGTGTGTTAGGTGCATATGCAAATATTACGATATCCTGAGGCCCCCCTTTAAGTTTAACTACTAGAATTCTTTTAGATATCTGACAGTATCCCATAATGCATGTCCTTATGGCTTTATCCACTATAACGCCAACTCCTTTTAAACTTTTTTCACCGCCTGCGTCACTGATGAAGTCTCCATTGTTTGGCCATTTCGTTTCACATATGCCTAAATGTTTATCTTTAATCTAGTCATCTCCTGCTTTACATTGGCTAGCTGTTCACAGTTGTTCATGAGTCTGACATTTCACGTCCCAATAGTTATTTTTTGTTTCTTGCAAACAGTCTTAAGATAACGGTTCGGTAACACCTGTCGCTCATGCGAGGGATAAATTCTGAAGAAATGTGTCCCCTTTACGCTGTTAATAGCAGTACTACTCTTTCAGAAACATACAGTAAGCATCAGTTAAGGTTTCTTTTATCAAAATTATAATCCATGGAGTTGAACATTTAAATGCCGTGTAAATGGTACACTCTCAGAGAGAAGAGATAGTAAATAAATACTAGGCTCATTTCTGCCTTGGTTGGTTGATTCGTAATTAATACGATTCAAATACTGGTTTATTTTTCGAACAATAATATTTGTGTATGTTAGGAAGAATTGGCCATATGTTAGGAAGAATTGGCCATATGTTAAAAATTTCTCGCTGCTCCATGCTTCATCGTATGATAAAATTGATTACGACCAGAGGATGATCTGACTGCAAAATCATTTACACCAGACGACATTGAAGTTAGCCAACAAATTTAAAGATAACCAACGAATCTCTGATTGCTAAATAAATTGTTCGCACAGTCAGTACAATAATGCTGTTTTTCTTTTATGTGAACAATTAAAGGTAAAAAGATGACCATCTTTGAAAACAAATTTTAGATATTCTAAAACCACGAAATACTAGCTCACCAAATAAATGATTTGTTTTACAAAGATAATAATATTTCAGAAATTAAACTGCCTGCAAGTTTTTTGGGAAACCAATGATTAAGGCAAAAAGTACATTACCCTATTGAACAAAATGTATTCGTCGGAACAAAAAAACATGGTATTTATAAGTGAATGTAAAAGATATTATTTTGATATTTATACATAGATTTATTAAGCAGAAGCAATAAATTGTTCTGTTTTGTTACACTATATTTCATCATTTTCCAGCTTCATGATTGCATTTCTAAAAGGTATCATTGTGGATGATGATCAAGTATAATTAGGTTTAGATACTTAGGTATTTCTTCCTATTACGGAACCGTTTTGTGGATCGAAATAATTCAAGTGAAGATAGTGTGCGTAGAAGGACATCCAAATTAATTTTTACAATTTCTCCCTGACCTGGAAAAAGAGTGATGTCTAATGTCTTGTCGAAAAATGAGATAGCCTTTCGATTGGCCAATTCCAGAAGATATTCACCAATTTCATTTTTAACCGTTTTACACACGAAGAGCAGGACTTGGCTTAAATCAACATCTGTTTCTGCGGAAGGATATCATCATACAAAATGTTTATCTATTCCTATCAGATAATGTTATTCGGATGCAAACTTTTCTTTCTAGTCTTCAGAAGCTTTTACTCAACTTTGTTGTACCCAATACATTTTTCATGGAGTGTCACTGTTTTATTTTTTGTTGCTTTTTTTAATGTGTAGTTCTTTATGTTTTTGGTCAGAGAATCACAGACAAATCCAGGATATTACATTTTTCTTCTCAACACATTTAATCGTCTTAGCGATTTCCGTATCCATTTTTAGATGCCTTACAACCTTCATATGAAATATGTGGAGTATTCTATATATTTGTGAGGAGAACTATCTTTAAAAAGCATTTCATTTTTGTCACAATTAATAACTGCAGGCAGGCTGGAATGTTTTTTGTAATCCAGGTAATATTCTAAACCTAGTAACCCACTACCCTCAGCTACAGCACCATCTACATAAATGGCACATATACATTTTAATGTTTTTTTGTGTTTTTGCTTTCCGGAAATAAGAACATCAACTAACGGAAACCAATTTCATTTTGATCCAGTTTCACTTCACCTTAAATTATTTAAAATTAAAAATATACGCACATGTCACATAGAAAGAAAACATACTGAACTTCCAGAATAATTATATATGCCATAACTTTCAGTTACTTATGAAACTAAAACACATGTTCAAATGCAAACTATTGATAACATGATACGACATTTTGATTCAGCTAAATGAGACAATGAAATGATCCAAAATTACATAAAAGAGAAAAGTCATAATGTTTTATTAGGATAAAGCAAAACCGCGTTTTTGATGACCAGATAGAGAAAATAACATAATAGATATTGCAGCTATGAATTGCTATTTATTCGAGTCATTGCGTAATTCTTTTAATGCAATAATTTATTTTAAAATTAATAAAAATGTATTTTCGAAATGCAGTTCTTCTAAATATAGCTTTTCGTATTCAGACTCTGCACATTGACAGTTGAATGCTACAGACGAAATTGCCAAATCCGAAATATCTTAAATAATATTTTAGCACTATGTCTAAATATGGCATGATCACTTAACCTTTTAGCTAAAAAGTTCATGTGTGTCTTTTATACAGCTTCTCACCGAGTTATAATTTTCTGCTAAAATGCCTGCCGCGTATTAGTATTGGTCTACAGGGAATTTTCTGCATTTTTCCTATCTAAGTTTAAAGCAATGGTATAAAATGATAGATAGTAAGATAAATAGATAATTATATTTCTATAGAAGTATGTACACTCAGCAAATTTCAGAAAAATTGGTGTATTGAAATAATATTGATCGAATTGAATTATAAATACATATTCAATAGTATTTTTCTAAATAAATTCATCCCAAACAAGGCAATATTTCTACTCAGATGCAAGAAGATTCAAGAAAAGTGAATGAGAATATTTTAAAAGGAAATTTAAACTTAATCCTAAACTAGAAACAAGGGAAAAGCCTCTGCTCGCGTCCAGAATACTGGGAAAGAGTGCGAATCGGATAATAGAAAAACCTATCTACACCAACTTAGAAAAAATATAGATAAATAGTACATAAAATGTTACTTTAGGAGGAGACGTATGAAGTATAGAGTTACAGAAAACCTTTTACTAAACAGGAAAAAACCTTTACTCCTGTTTAAATTAAGGAAAGGTAACCGAACTATAAGTGAAAAGTTTGACTCTTATTAATTCGTCTATTTTCAGTTAAACATATATCTATTGTTTTCTTATAATCATTTCACCACCAAGCAAGTTATGACTGCCAATGTTGCGCAGGTGGTTACAGAATGATTGTTATATTGAAATAGCAAGTGATGTCATATCAGCATACATACACACAGAGATAGAAGATATGTCTCTAGAAATACGTTTAGTTTTATTAAAGTCTATATTTATTAAGTATCAACGCTATTTCTAAATTGAGATAGTGAGTGATCGAATTAGATAAGTAGACTGATTTTGAATTCACTATTACAGATTAATGCATCGTCTGGCAGTAGCATCGATTAAAAGTTCATTCGTTTAAACTTAGTAAAATTTAAAAACAAGAGCTTCATAAACTCAGTATAATGCAAAGTTAATTTGCCAGGCTTTTTACGTAGAAATATAAAATAAGAGACACGCTTAAAATATAAGACATAAAACTCAATTTTGTTGACTCTGTGATAAATAGTATATGCAAAAAATAAATAAAAATTTTCAAAGAGCTTAAGTCATTTCCTGATAGAATGAGGCACATTACAGGTTGTAACAAGTGTGCCTCTCGAAAGTACTGTCGGCTCTGCAATACTGTATTAAACAAAAGTAAATCTTCTATCTATCATTTCGTCTTTCAATTTGAGCTGTCAAAAAACTGTAGATAATGCAGGATGTTGTTCCTTAAAATCTTCCAAATTTCACATTAGGAGTGTTATTACATATTTCATTTGAAGCTAAATCCTTATTTAGTGATATAGGTACGGAAGCCAGGAATGTCGCTAGTACGCAGGGGGTTACAGTGAGTGGAGAAATAAGAGACAAGTAATGTTGAAGAAAGAATAAGAAATAGATGGGAATCAGACAAATAGAAGATAGTAATTGACATTACATATAAAACTTTTAGAGAATTTAGCTATCAGGGAAGCAAGCAACTGAAAATAAGTTCCAAAAACGGAAAGTGCGAATAAAGAAACTGTTGGATTAGAAAAAACGGTTACACTTATCTATTTCGACAGTAAAAAGGTAGGACCATGATGCCAATTTAGTCAGTCAGTTCGATGCCATACGTGACACACGCTTGGGTAATTATGTCTAGAGACATGACTGACAGAGCAGAATATATTCTAGATGTGAGTTACTATTACTTTCTGCGGCAGACTGCTTGTCAACCAAGGCTGAAGATACCAATCTGCCCTGTTATTTAGAGAGAAGAGACGGATTAACACCTTTTTTTTAAAAAAAAAAGGGTATTTGCGCGTAAGTGAATGCAACGAATTCAACTGGAATTCAAACTCGGGGCTTCGATTTCTCGTTTCGAGACAATATGCAGCGCATCACAACGCACATACACCCCAATCAAGTAGTACACATAAATACATGTGGTCGAGGGATCGAGAAAACAAGCTCGTGAGAGCAGTTGCCATTAACATACTTGTAGAAAAGACAGAGGGAAGCCACATCATCTCAGTGAAAAAGTAACTGAAGGCTAGTTGCAAAGTCAGCATTGCAGATCCTCTTTTAAATTTTGTAAGATCCTCAAGATGAATGGCAAGAA
Organism: Ascarosepion bandense; assembly: GCA_037127315.1. NCBI lineage: Eukaryota > Metazoa > Mollusca > Cephalopoda > Sepiida > Sepiidae > Ascarosepion > Ascarosepion bandense. The sequence continues at coordinate 973,205 of JBBBDQ010001184.1, forward strand.
CACGCAACCAAATATGGCAACAGTATTCAATGCACATACGCATTGCCGATTAATAAACGTGCAAAATGGATTCTGACGAAAGAAAAAACTCCTGGACTCACACAGCAACCCAACATTCTTAGCAGTAGATGCAGTGTAATTATTCTATTGCAGTCATTTGAGAGAGTGAGACCAAGGAAGCGTCATCTGTTGTTCTCTAGGAGACTAGCATTATCCATTCTGATATACAAGAATGTTTCTCTATAGTGGCTAAAGAAGAGCAGTTTCGTTTCGGAATCCTTAAAATTTACGAGCCATTTCTTATCTTATTCAGTCACAGATTGGAGTTTCTTTTAAAGGGCAGCAGCCAGGTTTATTTTGTCAACCTTGTCTGATGCTTTCGAGATATCAAGAGCAACACCTCGACCTTCGCCGCTCTTATCAAGAGCCTGATATATATATATATATATATTGTGATGGTCGTTAGCTCAAAGTGGAAGCCATATTATTTAACGAGAGAAGTGTGTGAGATGTTAGACGCCTATTTCATCATTGTTAATAGCCTTAAATACCTTGCCAAAAAGAGATAAGAGGTTAATAGAACGATAATTAGAGGTGACAGATGGCTCCCTAGAGCTTTTAACTACAGAGGAAGATTTCTAACTAGCAAGTAAAGCAGGTAACAGTGAGGCAATAAATATAGAGTTTAGAGAGGACTGGAGCCAGCTGAAAGGTACATTTCTTAAGAACGATGAATAGGATTCCATCACCTCCGCTTGTCTTATGGGAGTAAAGATCAGTAAATATGTTAGACACTAGAGACAGGGTTACATATATATTATTCAGTTGAGCCTGAATTCTAGGTGTAAAATTAGGGTTGGGTAGTCCAGACGAGTCAATCGTAGAGTTTGACATGAATGTACGAGCAAAGTACTCAACCTTTGCTGTGGATGTTAGTACTTTATATCGCTTGAATAGAGGAGGAAATTTTCTGTTGTTCAACAGAACCGCCAGTAATCTTTGAAACCAACCTTGCGAGATATTATACGCTGCTTCATTCTATATGCAAACAACAGTTTTGCAACATTTACAACACGCTTGCATTATTACGAGCAGAGACAAAGTGGTGCTTACTGTGATCAGACGTGTCGCTCCGGTAAAGCCGGAAGAAGTGATTTCTGTAGACGATGGCATCTGATTAAGTAGGAGAGAACCAGAGATGAACGAGTTTAATTCAGAGTTTCTTAGCTATCATGAAAGCATCAATGCCGTCTTTCACTCATGAGGAGACTCCAGTGACGTCGTCTTGGACGGAGAGGCTAAAAACTTTATTCCAAGAGACATTACAAAAGAATTCACGAAACTTGTTCAAGTCCGTCTGTTGAAAGCAGTAAAATATTCAGCTGGTAGGAGGTTCCTGGCTGATGAGAGAGTATAAAGAAACGTTTACTGATACTACCATGATCAATACTGCCAAGAAGGCATGGCTGCATCCCATGGCAAGAGTCTGTGATAGAAATAATGAGGATAAGCATGTCTATTGTGGTTACTGTGGAAACGTGTGGAAAAATCCACCACATGCGTAAGAGATTGAGTGGCTGAGAAATTCCGCGTTTACACGCCAGGAAATTTCAGCGACAGAGTTTATCCAGTCACTTAGCGTTTTGTGTATTGAAGTCACCGAACCCAAATAAATTAGCAAATGGCTGGAAGGAAATGGCTTTCGTTATATTGTCTAAAATACTACTATAGAGGAGAGGAAGGGGAGCGATAGAAAAGAATTAGATAGCTTATTGAGTTTAGCAAAAAGAGAGACGGAGACATATGTGGACAAGAGATTCAAAAGTGATTTCTCTAGCCAGATAGAGAGATTTTTGCTGATAAATCACCCAGTCCATGCATGTGAACATCGCAGTCCTTCCTAAAGAAATTAAGTTATCGAGAAATCAAGCGAGGGCATTGTAGAATAAGATTAGTTTCACAGAGAGCACAAATGTCAGGAGACCTTTTGTAGAGGAACGATTCAACACTGCAAAATTTGGTATGAATACAAAGGACGCTAAAGAAAGAAGTACTGAGAGGTTTAGGTGTTTTTTAACTGGCTGGTTTATTTTTATATCTTAATTGTGTGTTGTCCTGATTTAGAGTTATATCGGTAAGGAGAGGCCTAGAGAAGCAGTAACAGTAGGTCGTCAAATGCAATACCTGTAAGAAAGAAAATGCAGCATAATAAAATTTCAGGGTTGCCCACTGGAGGCGCTTGCAGGAGCACCTATCCATATGAGTATGGCACTACAAGAACTTTGATAATGTTCAACTGTTGATCAGAGCAGACTCTCAAAACGCTACGTAAGAGTTTGTGTTTCTAAATACAAGACAGAAGAAGCATCAAGAAAACTGCCAACTCGATACCCTCAGTATGAAGAGCCATCGCTACCATCCTCACACTTCACAAAAAAACCCTTGAAAATACTACTATTAAGAATTGAGGAAGGGAAAGAAATCGGTAACCTTTTCCTAAACAATACATAAAGGATGAGCTTCTACTCCTGTTCAAAGAAATGAATACGGACTGGATGATAGTCGAACTTATCTAGTTCAATTGAAAATAATAAAATCAATAAGGTGTAAATTAGTAGGAGTCAGAATAAGTTAGTATACGCCATTAGAGATTCAATAAATGATTTTAAAATCTCAGAAACACAAATAAAAACACAGATAAAAAATAATAAAAATCTAATGATAAAAGTAATTTACCTCGATTTTAACAAAAAATTAACTAATGACATTACAGAATTCAACATTCAAATAAGATAAACGTTAACACTCGAAACGCTCAGACAAATTTGAAAATATACCCCTGTCTAAATTAAAAAATGCTGCTTGCAGACATTAAATACGAAATGTTTTTTTTTTTAAAAGTGAAAAAAACGTTTGAATAACAAATTTTAGGAATAGGAAATCAACATTAGTCTAGTCAGAAAAACAAAACAAGCATTAGGAATTTTACGACAATTACTTTCCAAATTTACATACTCATTCATAAAAAGAGAATAATATTAAATAAATTAAAATTATTCATAATAATGGATAAATGTATAAGTAATTTAACAAAATACAGGCTATTGAATGTTCTTAATATAATAATTCTTAAACTTGTGACATAACATTTATTTTAAAAATTCATAGTAAAACAGTCAGTGATTATTATGATATACCTTAAAAAATAATAAAAGTATGAATATAGACTAAGAATTATACAAGTATGAATTAATAATTGCAAATTCATAATAAATTAAACAACAAAAATATAACAGTAAATGCATAATTAAAAAAACGAATCAAAGTTTTCTTTCAAAATGTGACATCTGTGTATTATTCAGTTGTTTATTAATTTAACTAGCTGAAAAACTTTACGTAACCTCAAACTAAATATTGTAGACTTTTTAAGATGCAAGACCATAGTTTTACCAGAAATACCTACAACTAATATCGTATTACTTAAAGAATAATATATATGCTAGGTTTTGCGATTCAGTGTGAGTAGCAGTTGTCATAGCATAGTTCTGTGTGTTCTCTGTGACGACAGCCTATTTCCTGTCCTTGTTCTCCAAGTACTCTTTACCTGTACTGGTCTCTTCATTTGCATACAGTACCTCACCGTCATAAATCAGAGAGGTTTCACGCCCTTGTTATTTCTCTTACTACTCCTAATTATTTTGGTTTTGTATTTTCCTCCCTCTTGTCTCTCTTGCTTTTTCCTCTATATTGATCTCGGTCTCTCTTCATTTTCCTCCTCATCTACATCCATTTACTCATTCTCATCTTCTTCCATTTTCCTGTTCTGTTTCAATTCCATTTAACTTTCTGCCTTGTCTTGTTCTTGACCTCCCATTTCCACATCCTCCAGTTTGTCTACGCTTCTGAATTTATCTGCTTGTGCCAGTATATGTTGCCTTTGTTCCTGATATTTTATCTTTACATCCTTCAGCTCGTTTCTGCTTTTGAACTGAACTTCATATGCCAGTGTATCTTGTCTCTTCTTTTTCAATATAGCCGTCTTGGGACCTTTTTGCCGTATCTAGTTTCGTCCCTTTATTCTTTCTATACCACGTTTTACTAGTTGCAAGGACGGTTCTGATTTGTTTTCTCATTAAGGCCAAGGGGCTGGTTTCCTTCATGCATGTTGAATAGATCTGTAACTCGGAGGCATTTTGATAAACACGTTTCTCTACATTCTGTAAGTGATGAAAAAGCACTTAATCTTATTTTCAGTGTTTGTAACATTCTTTCTACAATTCCAATAAATTGTGGTTGATACGAAGTGTCTTGTATGGGATGCATCCAATTTGATTTAACCACACACGTCGCTAAATTTGGATGCATTGTCGGTGACAAGGGTCCATTCTTTGAGAAAATGTTTCTTAGTATTTGATTTATTGTAATGGCATTTCTGGCTTTTACTCTGACTTCTGATCATGCTGAATATGAGTCCATTAATACTAAGAATACTCCCCTTTATCTGATATGTGATCCATATGAACCCTAATCCACGGCTCTGCTTCTTTCAATTTCTATTTGATTATACGATGGCTTGAGATCAATTTTTGCGAATTACTATATATTTGCTAACTCGTCGCTTGCAGTTTCGATATTTGGCAACGGATATGAGTCTGAACATACCTGTTTATTCACCCTTAACTTATAATCACCACATATATTTAAATATCCATTAGCTTTCCTTATCGCTACTTTTGGTGATGACCAAGTTCTACCACCTTGAGTTACTCTTTCTAGTATGCCGGTTTTTAATTTTGCAACGACCAAAGATAGGTTATGAACTTGAAGTTTTCTTAACTCTATATACTTTGAGTGATACTTTTCCTGTAGTCGAATGCTTGCTTTATAGCCTTTTACCAAATCCTACTGCATGGAATTGATTAGTCTAGCTGTGTCTACTTTTAATACACCAATCCCTAATGATCCGTGTTCTTTTTTTCATGCCACAAGTGTAATGAGAATTATTACACAACGCTTGTCGGTTTTAAAATTGCCTTGAAATGTGCCCATTTTTTTATGATCGTTTCATCAAATTCCTTTAGTTGTTCGCAGCTTGTTCTTAATTTCGGTCATCCTAACTTTATTCTAATTTTTTTTTTTTTTGTTACCAGCGTTATTTCACTGCCCGTCTCAACTTGCATGTCAAATATTTGGCTATTTATCCGTTTTTTTTTCTCTACCTCTTTTTTGTGCATTCATTGTAAATACATTAGCTTCTTCTTCGGAGGTTGTTTGAACAGTTTTTACTTTTCTTATTTGCTTTTCGTATTTCCATACGTTTTGAAAATGATATTTCTTTTTTTTTTTCAAATCGGGCATATATTTCTCAGAGATGAACATTTATACTTGTCTCTCATATGACTTTTTCCACAGTATTTACATTAATTATGGATTTAGTAGTGCTCATCCTATATGTCACAAATTCTTCGTTTGGTCGATTAGATTCTCTGAGCAACTCTAATTGTTGCAAAAACTTGATGCTAGCTTCCAAACTTATTTTGCTACTCAGCAGACATTTTAGTATCTTTTGCTAGTGGTTTTGCTCCTGCAAGCTTTCAGTTAATCTAAGAAGAAAAATTAATTGATTAACTGTCGTCACTTCATGGGCTCCCAAGTTTTAAAATTTACAATAATTTACTCGTTCTTTCAATCTATGTAAGCATTGCATAATGGACTTCTGTGGTGATTGTTTAGTTTTCAAAGTCTTGGTTCTTTTTCTTTTTCTTTTTATTTTTTTGTCTTATGATTTCTTTTACGACTTACACGATTTGCTCAAACGCTATTTCTTCTAACTCGCTAACAGTTAACACATTGTTAAAATTATTTTTACAGCTTCGCATCCAACTGTAGCAAGACATAAATCAGTTATCTCGTTTTCTCCTCCATCGGTCTTGGAGTCGATTTATTTTTTTACTCTTGAAAATGCCGCAGACTTTCTCATCCATGTTTTTACCTTTTCTGGTTCGTCCAAGTGAAATCATGGATCTTCTCGCCGATGCCATTATTATGTTTCACATATCAATGTGGGTAGCAATATCAATATCCCAGTTCTGCGTGTCCTCTGTGACGACAGGCTATTTTCTGTCCTACTTCTCTAAATACACTTTATCTATACTGGTCTTTTCATTCGTATACGAGACTACAATATATATGAAAACTAGTTGATTACTCAATCCGGATCATTAAAAGAAAATCGGATAAATTAACGAAGAAAAATGCATATTTACCTTAAAATACTAGTGTAGCAAGGCTATCGACAAAGCAGGTACCTTTAACCCCGCTTGGAATTAAAGTAATACGATCGAATCAAGGACAACAAAGACGAGAGTTTATAAATTCAAGCCAAATTTTTATTGACAAAATCTGGCAAACGTATTTACAGAATGTTTGTTGAGTCGGCAGTGTCAATCGAAAGGATCGTTTGGTTCCAAGGCGGTAGACGAGTGGCTGGCAGGGCCGTGCAGAGGTAATGCTGGTTGCTAGATGTTTTGCTTCGGTCGTTCCAAGAAGGACTGTTGCTGGAGACGGTTAGAACTGTCGCATACGTAACCAGCTAGTCCTAAAAAAGACTGTAGCACATGTACACAGTTAGAGAATCCTAAAAAGGACTGTTGCACCTGTAATCAGTTAGCCCTTAGAAGGGCTGTTGTATATATAGCCGGGATACGACTTCTGCTGGTGCCTGGTGCACCTGCTGCTTCTGCCTGGTGCTTGGTGCGTCTGCTGCTTGGTGCGCCCGCTGGGGCTGGTTGGTGCTTTGGTGGGCCTGCTGCTTCTGTTTGGTGCGTCTGCTGCTTGGTGCGCTCTCTGGTGCTGGTGGCTGCTGCTGCAGGGGTACGTTGCCGATAGCCCCCTACAAGTGGTGCCCGCCGACGTTTGATATTTACGATCGATCAAGATGGCAACAGAGTGGGAACAGCACTCTCCCATAAACGTAGCGATGCCACCCTCAAACCTACCCGCATACAACCACCAAAACGAAAATTGGTTTCTTCAACTGGAAGCGATTTTCTCAGTACGGAGGAATATCATTGCAACAGACAAAATTTGCCTACGTAGTGAAAGTCTTGCCACCTTCAGTGGTCGACGAAGTGGCCAACATCCTGGAAAATGTTTTTTCCTGGAAAATGTTTTTTCCTGGAAAATGTTTTTTCCTGGAAAATGTTACCCGAGCAGGAGCCATATTTTCATCTAAAGGATGTAATTCTAAAACGTACCGGCCGTTCGGACGAAGAGCTACTCCGCGAACTTTTCACCAACGTTACCAGGGGTGACAAAACACCCTCACAAATCCTACACTTTATGAAGAGCCGACTGGGAAAACATTCGATGGCTGAATCTATTCTGCGTGAACCGTGTATAGACAAGCTACTTACCACAATAATGCAGATATTAGCGCTGATCGTGGAAAACACACCACTGGACCAGGTAGCAGACTCCGCTGACCGTATCGATGCAAAAATGGACCAAGGAGTATGTGCCGTGAGGTACCCAGACGTCACACCGACCAAAGATGAGGATCTAAGAAAGGTGGTAACTGACATGCAACAGCAGCTACAGGATATCCGTCTACTGCTCTCCCGCAAACTAAGACTAGTAAAAATAGCAATAATTTATATTTACGCTTAAAAAAATGTTACATTTTGAGCAGTCATTTTTGTTGTAATTCGGTGTCTCTAATTTGATCTAAAAACTTAGCCCAAGAATCCCTTGTTAATTTTAACACCTCTAAAAAGTGAAAGTAGCTATTCAGGTTCAAATTTCAGTCGATTCTGTTTCGCTCTCTTCGCGCTAATGCAATTGGATTGAAAAAATGCAGGAATTACTCTTCCTTCAACTACCATTTAAATAGAAGTGGTGACTTGGCTTTCTTGCCTTTCATAGGAGCCACTCTAGTAGCAAAAGAATGCTGAATTCTAGCATGAGTACGTTTGTTTGTAGTCTTGGTTGTACATGATGAACTATTTTTAGGTTATCCATTCTTTCGAAAAGTGTAGCTTGCCCTACAGGAATTTTTATCGATATAATACCTTCGTTTCCTTAGACAAGATGTAACCATAAAGATAGATTACTAAATTTTTTCAAAAACATCTATGTGAAAAATTAATAAACGGGACTCAAATTTGAACTCGACTCGCAGTTTCCATTTTCCCGCGTAGATAGCCGGTACGCTAACCGCATGACCCGCACATATACGGCTTTTGTAAATTCAATTTTTATTGATGTTTTCTCTGTACAGATACTAAAAATACTAAAAAGCGTCTCATTATGGTCTCATAGAATGCATCATGAATAGTGTGTTCGATTCTCGGTAATCTATATTTATCATACTGTGCATGAAAAAAGATATTACCCTGGTGGGTAATGATTAGCAATCCTAGCTAAAAGCCAAAATTTTTAATATTAATTTTTAAAGACGTGAATGTTCTACTTTGAAGATTAATATAAAAAATCTTTCGAGATCTATCTAAATTTAAGTCTGACTTAAGATGAGTAAATAGAAAAATTAAGAAAAATTTGCTGAAATTCACTGAGATATATGAGGCCGAATTTGATTGATTTCTTCATCTACAGATTGAGCAAGAAGTAAGGTCAAAGATTAATAGCTGAATGACTGATAAAAAAGATCGATTGAAAGGGCGAGGAATCGTAAATATGTTTTCGCTATCATTATTAATGGATTATTAGTTCTCGTGGAGGATTCAGATGAGATTCTTGTAAGTGGTTTCGTTTTTAATTCTTTTGCTCTTGTTAAGTTTTATGTATGCGGAAGATTCACATCTTGATTAAATCTTTTTTATCTCACGAATTACATATGCTGTATATTTTATTTGTTACCGCTGTTAAAAGTCTTCGTGTAATGTGATTCCTGGGATTCGATAAATACACTAATCTACAAAATCCAATGTAGGGAAATTTGCTTCGAAATCCACAGGATTCATTCACAATATATTTTTATAGAACAATAGTTTGTAGCTAATAGTTTAAACAGAGAACTGTTTTTTTTTCTGCCATATGCACGGCTGGTGCAAACTGTAAGTGAGCAACGCTTTGCATTTTCTTGAATCGAAAGGATCATATCGAATGAATTACTAGGTCTACTCCTAGGTATATTACTCTATTATTTCTTGACAGAAAATTCTTCATCAGAAAACTTCTTGCACATTTATAAATCTACTAATCGTCCGTACATTAAACATAATTGTCATATCTGCTCTAGCGTTCCGACTATACAAGTTCTATTGAAAAAATAACAAGACAGGTTTCACAAACAGTTTTTTAAAATTTAAGTCTACAAACTACATGGTTTCCATTTTAAAAGTACCCTCTCGAACTTCATGCACATATCTGTCATTTTCTGTCACGTTTCTATGCACTGCTGGAAAGATTCTTCTTTGATGTCCTCATCTCTGTCGTTACTGTTTTCTTCATAGTCACCACTTCTTCAAAACGGATCCTTGAACTTAGAGCAAAATAAGGTAAATAAGGAGTTTGTTCCAGTATGAACGGTGAGGCTCTTCTCGGCCAGGACTTCCGGATACTCATGGCGTTTTGAGCAGGTGCATTGTTGTAATGATTCAGACACGAATTGAACTCAGCTCACAAAAGTATGTAAAAACAAAAAACCAAAGGTTGTAGAAAGCTTTTAAGGTGATAACACTCTTTTGTCCATAGGTTTCAGGGCCCACTGCAGCCGTTACATTTCACACAGAACTCATTCCTTTGAGAGCCTTGAGAAAATTCAAAAAGATTCAAAATTCAAAGACTTTTCTATCAAGTAATTGATCTTTATCTGTCATTTCAGCTTTAGTCATTTTCTCATCATCGCATATTGGTCATTTCTACAAATATTTTTATAGTAATTCTTACTGGCTTTTTTCCAAGCTGCCCCGACTACATGAATTTAAGCCTACTACTAAATTGGTAACTAGGTTTTACTGTTGAATTAGCTAGAGACAACCGTCAGTTTTATTCTAATAGTTTCTTTTCTCGTGCTTCTTGCCTGTGGAGCTCCCTTTCGATTTCTTACTTCTCTGCTACCGATAATCTTCAAAAATTATAGTGTTCTCATTATAGTTACTTTTGTCTTGCTTTGGATTAAATGAATAAAAATAATTTAAAACGAGTTAGTCCATATACATAACCTCGATACATATCTGAAAAAAGCTGTTTAAGAATATACTTGTTAGCATAATATTTTGTGTTGTTAGACAAAACTACCCCAAGCCAGCCTATAATATGTTCAGTGTTTTTATTTCCTATAATACATTGTTTATAACTGATCCATACACCACCGCAGTTTATTGTATTATATCGTATTTAACTAAATCAAGATAAATGTAAACGCAGGCCCCTAAGTAATGTTCAGTTTATCCACGACTAGCAGTATAGCCCGGCGTTGCTCGGGTGTAATGAAAGCTTTAAACTAATCCAAGGTTCTAGAGCTCAGACTCAACCTAAAGAATATCTGTGTGAAGTTTGGTGAGAATCGGATAAAAATTGTGTATTTGTATAAATGACATACAGACAGATAAACAGACACACACAAACATCTTGCCTTATATATATATATATATATATATATATATATATATATATATATATATATATTACCGATTTTCTGCACTTTTGTAAGAACTGCAACCTTGAAACTTCTGAATATCGTTTCTTATGTGTGTGAGTGTATCAAATTTGATTAAAATCGGACCACTCCTTCTATAACCTGATTTTTTTTCGATTATCGATTTTCCATATTTATCGGGAGTAACTAGCTAAGAACACTTGCAGATGCTTATAGTACAACTGTGTAAATTTTCAAGAAAATCGGTTCAGCCGTTTCGGAGTCTATAGGTAACGGACACACACACACACACACACACACACACACACACACACACACACACACACATAGACAAAGTTCCATTTATAAATAAGTTTAGATATCCAGATTTACGATCGTTTAAGATTGTTGCATTGAACGGTTATGATTATGGGAGAATAGCATTGGGAATAACGAAAAATGAAGGTTCTTTTTCAAACACTGAATATTACTTAGGAACAACGAAGGATGCCTCGAAATAGCCGGACAGTGTTCTAATTTCGCATATGATTAGCAGTTGATTACGAATGAAATATAATGACTATTTGTTGCTGAAGATTGAAAATAATCTCCTTTTCAATTTTATCTGAGATACATTTGCATTAATATATACTTTGTTATTACAGAATAACAGTATTTCTATCTGCCTTTTCAAGAAACTCAATATCTTCATTATTTTGTTAAAAGTGTTCCTATTCTTTTACTTTATGCATTTCTCTATTTATTGTCAGTTTTCTTACAGAATCTATACCATACATCCAATCACATTTATTGAACATTATTTTTTATTTGCTTCTTCGCAGCATGTGTTGCGAATACATGAATTTTTGAGGTTAAAAAATTATAAAAATTTTAAAAATACATTACCAATTATGCAACATAAAGTCTGCTTTTCATATAATTGGATGCATTTCCAGATGAATATATGTAGTTTTCGCAAGCATAGAAATGATTTTAAAATCTTTAACAGCCACGTAGTTATGAGAATCTCTTTTCCAAAATACTTTTAAATGATTTTTATTCGAAGAAAAAATGAAAAAGAAACTAAAAACCTCTTATCTGCATGTATATCTGTGATGGATTTGCTTTGTATCAGGACAAATTAAAAGAAAAGGATTTTTGATACTGGAGATTTTAATGATGTGATTATTTGGTCTACAGCAAGAAGTAGAGTAGGCAAAAAGTAAAAATTACTTTCATGTTTCTTTAAATGAACATCTTATAGAGTAGCGGGGGACCTAACATGTTTGAAAATGGTAGTGTATGTTTCTAATTTTATGAGATTTCATGTTCTAATATCAAAAGTTCAAATAAGACGCATAAGGAATGATTAAAGATTTTGAAAATAATAGCTTGTAAATTAAAAGAAATAATTATTATGTGTTATTAGGACACACATGTTTATTTTAATTGTTTTATTCACAAACTGTTTGCGGTTTTACCATCGGTTCTCTTCTTGAAGTTTCATATTTAAAGTAATTGAACCTGAAGGCTTTCTCCATATGTTCTAATCGATTGTTCTAATCAAATATGTTCTAATCAAAAACGTTTCAATCGATGTGAAACCGAGATTTCTTTAGGTATTCGACACGCATCAGTTGTACACTGCGACTTTCTTTAAACATTTTGGTCGTTATATCTTTCGAATAATAGAAACACATCACTCAATACATTCCGGAACAAACTAATGAGAAAGCCCTTAGGCAAAACTTCGACTTTTTTCATCAACATAGTATTCTTTTATGGTGAGATACTGATTGCAACGCTTCTCTAATAATTCTATGCCTTTTTTGTAAAACGATTTGTCTTTGACTACAAAATACGCGTCAGTTTCCGATGTCACTTCTTCATTGGGGCCAAACCTATTTCCCCTGGAATATACTTTTGAGGTCTGCTAGCAACTAGTAGTCATTAGTGGCCAGATCTGGAGAATAGGGTGGATGCGGAAAGCAATTTTAAGTGTAATTCATGCAGCTTTCGCATTGTTGCTATCGACTAGTTACACGGTACGTTGTCTTGATGAAAGATCACTTTTTTATTCTTCATTTGTGGCCGTTTTTTAGCGATGTCTTTCTTCAAACGCACCTATAATGCTCTATAATATTTGCTATTGACGGTTCTTCTTTGTCAATGTAATTGATGAACAAAATACCTTGAGTCTCTCAAAATATGGAGGCTAAAATCTTGCCTGCTAATGTTTGCGTTTTTGGTCGCTTTTGACTGCTTTCACTAGCTGCTGTCCACTCAGCTCACTGCCAATTTGATTTCAAAGTGAGGTGGTGGATCCATTTTTATCAATTGTTACATATTTACGCAAAAATTGTTCTTGTTGCGTTGAAACAATTGCAAACAACGCTCTAAATCTTCGGCGAGTATTAGTTTTTGATCGACTGTGAGAAAACGTCGCACCCACTATGAACACAGCTTTCTCATTGACAAGTGTTCATGTCAATGGGTGAATGCACTGCCTTCTTATATGTACAAGACTTTTGCTATCTTACACAACTTCAATTTACGATTCGACCAAAACGAGTTTATGGTTTTTTGTTGTTTTTCGGGACAACAGCTTTCTTTGGGCAACTTAAGCGTTTAGCATATCTTTTGTCTGTACGACCGTGTTTAAAGACAGCATACTCCCTCTTAACCGTTGTTTCCAATAGAGCAGAGTTTGAATAACAATTCTGAAGACATTCTTTGTTTGAATAGTATTTTTCTATAAGAAAGGAACGGTTTATCAGAAGACGAAATTCAGATTTTTTCATTGTTTTGAATGTTTGCAACAATAACTCCACTTAAATAAGTGTAATTTGTAAACTAATAATCCGATTGTGCCCAAAGTTTCTCAGGTGCAATTTGAAGATTTGTACTTCATAAAAATTATATGGATTTTTTTTTGTTAGTGACGCCATTTATATGTCAGGCTCTGGACTTATTGACTTATCACGAAAAAAGTCCGACTGAAGTATCTGTCTTTGTACTTAATTGAAGTTATGACTGATAGATTTCATAAATATCCGTTATTGGAGCAATTTCATTTAACTAATGTGTCTCTTATTGCACGTGTGTAGATTTGATTAAAACATAAAATTATACTGCGAACATTGCTGAAACGTACGGTATAAAAAATAATGCGAGAAAGCCTAATACTGTAGCTATGACGATGACATTGACATTTTGAAAACATGTGCAAAAAAAAAATATCTTCAGCCTGTATACAAAGTTAAAAAGAGAGTAAATAGTATAGAAAATCTGGAAAAGTAGAGAGTTGATGACATTTTTCTTTTTCAGTACTAAGTCCTAGGAAAATATTTCTTTTAAAAAAATAACCTAAATGGCATGACTTTTCTGATTCAAGTGGATATCGTGAATAATGTCATTCTGATCTCAAGAAATTTATGTCAACAAATTGGTAAACCAAAATTAACAAAATGTCATCTAAAACTGAGAAAATTTGATGGATCTTTTCATAAAAAATTGGGGTTACTTCCATGGAGCTTTTCAAACGAGTGATGGATTTGACATTATTACTATTACAGTAGTGAGATGTTTAAAAATTATGTATTTTAGGTATAGATGTTAGTTAAAGTTAATCGAGAAAAGTAAAAATGGAAGTGTTGATGGTGGGGTATAAAGAGAACTTGTAGATTATATATTCACCTTTTATTTTTGGTAGTCGGCGAAAGAAGTGGTACAGGAAGAAATATGGTAGCATATAGCAATAGTTGGCAGGGTGACAGTAAATGGATTTCTTACATTATAGTTTAAAGAGAAGCGGATACAGATTTAAGAATATGCGGTGAATTTTAAAATAGACGTAAATCATAAAATATGAAAGGATCATTTTTTCTATTCCAATATTATGACCGCTTTCCGCAAATTATCGGGCATTAAATTTTTGCAAAGATTTATTTAAAGTCGCCCTACAATAAAATACAGATAGATGATAAATTCATGGAAATTATCAATAAATATCCCCATAAAATTAAGATGGACGATAATACCTTTTGGAGTTAACACAACAAGAGAAAAAGGAAAATGTGTTAACTGAAGAAATTAGTAATATGATTAGTTGTAAAGATGTATTTGCTTTGATGCCTATCACTAAAATATTAAATCAAAACCGGAACATGTGTTAAACAAATTTAAAAAATGCAAGTACGACAATAAACAAATACAAAGATGAATTTGTTTGTGATACTGTTTCATATTTATATACGAAATTTTAAACGATGGTATTGCACCAGATTCCAAAGTTAATTAAGTAATTTTCAGATGCATCTATACCCACTAATAAAAATAATTAGAATTCTTTTTATGATTGGTTAAGTTTTAAAATAGATACATAGCATAATACAGCGACTCAATAGAATCATTGAAGTAAACAGGAAAAATAAGATTAAAAGCATTTCCCTAAGTAACTATACTACGGACGGTTACTTACCAAGTTTATTACTGAGTTATAGAACGATTCCACACGCAGACAGATTACAAAGCCCATCTGCGTTAATTGGAATGCAAATAAGATTTCCATAAAAATATCTTACTCAACAAATAAAAATATGTGGCATAAGAAGAAAAAGTAGCAAGTCCTGATAGGGCTAATTTCATCATGCAAAGAGGACATGACACGAGAATTATATCAAAAAAATGAAAAAGCCTAACAGTCAATTCTGAAGGAATTAAGATCAAAATTGGAATGAAAGACTCTCTGATGGAATAAGATTATGACAGATAAGAAAGAAATAATTCTTCAGAAAAATGTACCTATTGTCAGATGCGAAGTAGAAGAGAAATAATGTGTAGAGCGAAGAACAACTCTATAAAACAGAAAATAATGATTATAAAATGGAATTTGTGATCCAACAAAAAAATAAAGTTATTTTTATGTTTATTTTACTGATTGATTTATATTGTTTAGATTAGGAAAGAATCGTTGCATACACTTATTGAAATATTTAAATTAAAATTATTATACATTAAAAATAATTTTTAATTCCAGGATCCTGTGCCGAAGCTGCCTCGACTAAATTTCATTCCAGCAGTACAAGTTCCAGGGGAGTGATTCCGAAAGCGAAAATTAAAACCATCAAGATGACATTCCTTATAGTTCTCGGTAAGATAACTGATTTATCAATTTCTTTTCCTCGAAAGGAGAGAAAACACTTTAAATCACTGATTTTTTTGTATGAGAAAGTGAGAGATGTATTGAAACACTATCTCTCACTTACACTTTTCCCTCCCTCTCGGCCCCTCCTCTTTCGTTCCTCTCTCTCCCTCACCTCTCTCTTTCTATATATATATATATATATATGGTATTATAGAACTGAACATGGTACTTTAATTTCATGACTGAACGCTAACATGTAAGAAAGTCTGCCACTCACACCCATCCGTCTATCTATTTGCTTTTACATATGTTCATTTTTGTATGCATTCATCCGTTCGTTTGTCTATTTAAAAGTTTTGTTTAGACAAGAGGGTCACGTCAAGAATTTTTCAGCACCCAACTTAGATGTTATTTTGAAACAATAATTAGGTGATCAGTTTGTTTCACTAGACCACTTATATTTTGCCTCTGATCAAGGTCCCAATTATTTATTGTCTAAGTAGTCAAATACGACCACTACTTCTGGTCTAACAGTTTATTTTTTTAAACTTCCCGCCTGACAAACTCCCTTCGGTATACTTACTTGACAGATACAATCACCAGAAGCCTAAATACAACGCCAATTATCACCTCCTACTTCCCTAAATCCCATCAACCGCTCATCCTTTTTTCGGAATCCTCTGCACACTGTTCTCTCAGTGTAAACACCTACGTACAAGTGGCATTCCTGTCTTGCTTGGAGTGAGATGATTATAAAAAAATCAATGTACTTCGAGACAGAGTAGAAGACTCAGATATGTATGCAGATTTACATCTGATGATGTACTGAAATATTATGAGTTTTGACCACTTTTCAGATTCTGAAATAATTATTTATTTTCAAGCAAATGCCCTTTCAGCAATACAGGTACACACGCACGCATGCACACACATTTCATTAGATAGACATACTCGTTATTGACATAGATGCTGCATTGTTATGCCTGAAGCAATATTCAGACAGTGATCAGACATATGTAGATCGCTTGAAGCGTGAAACTGAGAGCCATCATGCCTTGTTGATTACTAACTTTATTCTATGAATTCATATATATATATATATATATATATATATATATATAGAGAGAGAGAGAGAGAGAGAGAGAGAGAGAGAGTGACAAAATGAAAAACAATTCTTTCGTCACCCATTCCGACTTCTCATCTTCCCTATTAAGAAAATATGTGTGTTTATGGTATATATATGTGCGATTGATAGATGGGGCCTTTTTACACACACATACATGCCCTAACACTCTTACACACACACACACACACACACACACACACACACACACACACACACACACACACACACACTACAATTAATGACAGCAGCAGCAGCAGCCAGGAATGGCCATTCGTTGAAAGGCATGAACTTGAACACAAGCTCTCCTACAATTCTGAAGATGAGATTTTGATCTTCAAATATTAATGTATAATAAATAATTCCCAACAACTTTTCCTTCCTTTATTTTACTAAACGTATTGTGATAGCCTTCAAGACCTAACCATACACTTAGTATACACAATGCTTCAAGCAAATAAAAAACACTTTCCTATCCCTACACTTGAGCCAGGATTAATCTGTAACCGTTAGGGAGCTATTTAAACTTTCCGAGAATCGTGCAAAGATGCCAAATCAACTTCCTAAAGCGATGAAAGAAAGATCATACAACAACTACATCATACACTACATAAGCACATATGCACATACCACGAAGTTCTACCAACACTAAAAACAACCTCAGAGTCTACTCTATGAATCACAACGGCCCTCAACAAAAGCTACCACATTTGCGCACACTATGAAAACGAACACCTTAAGCAGAAATTTCTGTGGATATATAATAAATATCTAAACGATCCCACACAAGCACAAACGAACTTCACAATGCACTACCAACAAAGGAACCGCTGGTCACAGACTTGTCTAAGCCCCTCTCACACGAGGAACTGGAATTACTAAGTCTCGGGCCAAAGTTTATACTAACACAGAAGCTGAACGACAAAACAATGCTAGATTGTCGAAACAAACTTCTGCCGGACAGCATACCAACTCAAGTGACTATCGGTTATCAACAACAGAAACAGCGACCCAACCGAAAGCACGAATGCACCTAAACAGTTCCCAAAATACACCATAGACAATCCACTCCACTTACCCCCTAACAACTACGCGCTTAACCTGAATCTCTCTAGGCTAAAGCAATCCATATTTGCAATCCTCAAAGACAATGATAGGAGAATACCACACAACCTTTCCAGAGTACAAAGCCACACCCTAAACACCTTCCATCCGATAAAGGAAAAGAATTCTGCGCCATACCCCAAGATACATACACCCATCTAGCACTTGAATCCCTCAGCAATACCCAATTATACACAGAAGTAACAGACATTACCCCAAACTAAATAGAACACCACATCAACACTGCATGGAATAATATATGCAAACTATGGACACTCCCTAACAAATACAGACTAAATTTTACTACCAAGAACAGCAACTTACCCAATTTTCTACCACCTCATCAAAATACAGAAAACTAGTACGACACCACAGATTAAACCCATTGTTTCTAGCATAGAAGGGCCCACATACAAAATATCATGGCTCCTGTCACAAATCTTCAAACCTATACTCTCCACCGTCTCCGGATACGTCAAAAGTTCCGATGAAGTCATCCATAGACTACACGTACTTCAACAAAACCAGCTGCAGCATATACAATATGCAATTAGCCTTGATATTGATTCACTAAACACGTCAGTACCTGCTCACCCAGCAGTTGATTTGATAACTGAGTGCATCACCACTTCAAGCCTGTACTGCTACAACCTCCTCCAGCCGACATTCACTTACTCCTGACGACTATAGTAGACAACACCTATTTACGTTCTAAGGGCGCCCATATAAGCAGATAACTGGCCTTTCGATGGGGTCCAGCCTGTCGGGATTACATGTCATTACATACATGAATTGACTAGAACGTCGCACCCTCAACCATTTGTCTTTCGTACGCTTTATTCACAAGATATATGGAGAACATACTCATCCTCACCATTTCACGTGATGAGGCGAATAAAATGGTAGCAACATTCCTGGTGGGGTTCGAGCCAGGATTTCAGCGTACGCCGATGTTGTTCCAGGATGACATTTACGTGTTACAGAGGGCGCTTGAGCGGCACGAAAGGGTGATAGGGGCCAAAATTAATTGCGACAAGTCTTCCGGTTAAGTGCTTTGAAGGCCGTTGCTCTCCCGGGGCCCTTCAGTCGGACTGACGGTCACGTTCTTATTTTTGGAGTGTGGTTCTGGTTGGATCTCCAGCTGGAGAAAAATTAGTCAGAGGTACTGGTAAAAGTCGGAGCGTCGATCGCGATTTGGCTTTGGTGGCGGTTGTCCGTGAAGGAAAGGGCTGAAGTTTGTGTTACATACATCATTTCCCTCGTCCTTTACCAGTTGTCGACACTCCCACTTTGTAAAGAGCGGATAGAGGCGATTGAGCGCTTGTTGTTCGATATCTTGTGGGGAGGACGCAAGCATCTGGTGAACAAAGAAGTCTGAACCAAGAACCCGTCACGAGGGGTCCTGGAAATGCCCTACGTAGAGTGTCACCAACACTTCCTACGCCGCATCTTAACAGAGGATTTGCTGTTGGATTGGAATGTCAGGGAAGCTTTCCCTTGCTTTACTATTTGTCCTCCCGTTTCCCGGGTCAGACTGCACGCTCTGACGAACCGCCCGAGACAGCGCAAAAGCGCCCGACCGCTTTCCGTTCAGCTGTACCAAAGCACAAGTGGCACGATACAGTTAGCCAATCTACTTGCAGAAGTCGGCTTTGAATTCGGCGGCCTGCAGGACAATTGCCAGTTATCGATTGTGGAATCAAAGAAAGAGCCCATAGAATTTCCGTCAATTTGGCGGTAAATTATATTGTTGAAACTAAATGAAACAGACTTAGAAGTTAATACCTTTAGTACAACAAAGACATTTTCGGGAAAAAAGAAAAAGGAGCCTTAACAGGATCCCTGTATAAATAATCAGTATATATATTGATAACATCCTGTCAAAGTGACATTGGTAAACAAACTAATGATATCAAAAGAAGTAAGATAACAAGAGTTTGCATCACAGGAGAAGTCCCGGATAGATGTTGCAAAATGAAAGAAGTCGGGAATACAAACAGTAGAATAATGTTGGAGGACTGGATCTTCAAAAGAAGTAAGATAACAAGAGTTTGCATCACAGGAGAAGTCCCGGATAGATGTTGCAAAATGAAAGAAGTCGGGAATACAAACAGTAGAATAATGTTGGAGGACTGGATCTTCAAAAGAAGTAAGATAACAAGAGTTTGCATCACAGGAGAAGTCCCGGATAGATGTTGCAAAATGAAAGAAGTCGGGAATACAAACAGTAGAATAATGTTGGAGGACTGGATCTTGAAAGTCAACCAACCGTTTTGCCAGTTGTTGCTGTAGTGATTCGATCAGAGACAAGATCAGCCTAAGCGGTGTGTCAATCTTATGAAATTTGGGTAATCCAGACATCCTCGGTCGTTGAGAACCAACCGAGCGAATAGTATCATAGACTTACTTCGACAAATATTTACATTTGTACAATTGTAAAAACATTTTCTGGGGTTCGGTTTCAGTACTCGAAGAATTGTTGTAGTCAAAGTCACCCAAACACAAAACGTTGGTATGGTCGTTCAAGATCGACATCATTTTAGGAACATAAATAGACCAGTTGAGAACGACCACACTAGACCCTTATCCTGTCGGGTAATGTAGATGTCAGGGTTGAAATGAAAGCGTTTGCAAAACACGGGACCACATAGGACGGAACCTATTCTGTAGTGTTATAATTCATCGGAGTAAAACGCAATTTCATCTTTAAGAAAAACAGATTCCACATTCCAAGTGTTTCTACATTTAATCTTCAAAATACGTTTAGAGATGTACCCGAGGGCTAAACGATTATATCTACAAGCCTGAAAATATTTTAACTTACACCTAAGAGAATTAACTTGATTCCTAAGCGAATAATGTAATTAAGCAAATTAATAATGTTAGTGTTGTATCGGTCCCGAAAAAAGAATATAAGTACAACCAAACGCTAATACACAGTTAAGAAGGATGACCATGGTTAAATAACAAACTATATATATATATATATATATATGCAGAGTGAAAGAGAGATGGCTGCAATAATTTAAACAGTTTTTATTCATCTGACAATGTCTCGGATTCTTTTTCAATTTTTCCTGTTTTCGAAGAAGTCTTTACAAATGAAAACGACATTTTTTTAGAAACTTTCCAAAGTTACTGATGTCGTCCAACTTCTTTTTGAATATTTTCAATGGTCTCTGCCATGATCAATAATTAATTGTTGTCAGTATTCATAGACAGGTTTTGCTAGCTATATGATGTCATTTCTGTGGGCGTTACATTTCTGATTTAAATAAAATTATATTCCTTAGGTTAAATTATGTGTACAGTTAACTAACATAGAAAACACATATATATCAAATATAATGTACGCATTATAACTACTTTATCCGCATTTTAATTAATGTAAACATTTTAAAACGCCGTCTTCAATGGTCGAAGTATTTGAGTCTTTTTTTTTACATTGTGTGCTATATGGTTTGTTTATTTGTTTTGTTTTTCGAAAGTGAAATAAAAAGAAATAAACAGAAATTGTCCGTTGAATCTCCTATTCTCCTGGCGTCAGTCTTACCAAACATTTCTCAACCAGTGTGACTGGGGCGCACTAATGCACCCTGAAAAATAGCTGTGTGCACTCCAAGTTAATAGAAATATAATTTATAAATTATTCTATATTCAAAAAATCCTTAATTAAAAAAAATCTCGATAAACTAAGCAATAATGTCTTAAACTTAAATGCTTATTTCAGAAAATTTCTTCATATATTTTCAGTTTTCAAATTTTCAGACTTGTTTTTCCTTAATAATAAGTGCGTCCCCGAGATTTAGTTATTCGACAAATGCGCTCTGAAGTGAGAAACAATGGTCTAAACTGGCACATATTTTTTTTATATATGTGGAATTTGATTATGAAGTATAAGTTTTAAGAATGAAAATTTCACTGAAATTTATTTTAAAAATTTTAAGTTTTCATTTGAAATCAAGGGAATAGCCATAATATATAGGGAAAAAAGAAACAATCTGTTTAAAATACCTTTAACCATATTTTTATGGCGATATGTGCATATTTTTATTTCATTAGTTTCTATTTTTCTTTCGTCTATTTTTATCGATTTGTAACTAGCTATCTCTAAATGTTTCACTTTGTCTGTTTCAGTTCTTATCACTGAGTCACGTCCCAGCAATTTTATCGTTTATATTGAGTAATTTATCCCTTTTATTTTCTCATATCTTACCTATGAATTGCACTTTACATAGGCAAGCGTTAAATCTTTAGTTCAAACACTGCCGAGCATTTTAGCGCAGAAATACGACTGGCGGGATTCAATCTCCAAACTAATTTTTGGAGGCAAATTTGGGTGAGACTTCATTTTTAAAAGAATAAAAAAAATGTTTTGAATAAACCGAATAACTTTTTTTCTTTTACTGACACGCAGTATTTCTTGATTAAAAACTGGATGACAGAGCAGGGTTTGAGAGAAATAACAAGACAAAATATATTAGAAGCATCGAAGAGACAGAAAGATGTAGAGGTTCAGGATTGTCGACGACCTGAAGGGAACACGGCAAATAAAAGAAATATCAGTGGCAAACGCTTTGAACAATAATCTTTGATAATGTCTTTTTACACATTCTTGTAAAAACGAAAGAAAAACTGAACTAAAATCTTCCAAAAAGTTGGGGTCATTGAATTCAACGAAATGTGTGTGTGTGTGTGTGTGTGTGTGTGTGTGTGTGTGTGTGTGTGTGTGTGTGTGTGTGTGCACGTGCGTATGACGAACCATTGTGGTTTATTTAAAAGAAATGTGGATTTTTTGTAAAAATAATTGATTTATTGTGAGTGAATATTACAATAAGAATATTTTAGAGTAATAATAATCTTTTTATATAAATTTCCAAGTATTTAATCTATAGAGATAAAATCATACATTTTCGAAGGATATATGAACGAAAGTGAATGCATTGAATCCAGCAGGATTTAGACTTTGTTTTTGTGTTTATAAAACGATTTCTGTTTGTACACGAACAGATGTATGTATGTCTGTGTACTTTTTACAATCATTTTACCCCAAGCACAGCAAAAAAGCCTCTAAGATGCAGGGACGTACTGAAGGCAAAATAATATAAGAAAAAGATTCTTGACATGAGATAACAATAAAAGAACAGCAATTGAGAAGACAAACAATAACAGCTGATATTGCATTTAAATTTTTGAAGGTCAAAATTGACTGGAATGCAGAAATGCAAAAAAGAGTTCCACAAGTGAGTAGTGCGAGCAAAGAAACTGTTAGCATAGAAGTTACGGTTGTATTTAACAATTTAACCTGTAAAAAAGATGAGATCTTGGCGCCAGTCTGGTACTACGCTTGGTGTCTTGTATTAAGGGGTACTTGTGTGTATATGAAGTGTGTATAAAGTGTATGCGTTTGCGTATAAAGTGGCATATGTATGCATGCACATATAAAATGATATATGTATGTGTGTGCGTATAAATTATTATTTGTACACATGTGCGTAAGTTATATATTTCAGCCAACGTGTTTCATGCGGAACTTTATATACAAGAGGAACTTTATATACAAGAGCTAGAAGTCACTGGTTTATCAAGGTTTTTAATTTGAGAAAGTTTATGAATATTCATCAGATGGTTAAAAGATCAGTCAAAACATGTGAAGGATACAAAGCGCCATCATTCAAAGTCTGTTAAGACAGAAATGAGCGAGTAATATTCAAGATTTTATTGGTGCTTTTCGTTGTTTAACTGATATTTTTGTTTTCATTTTATTTTCTTTTGTTTTTTCTTTTGTACAATTGTTTATACCAAAGCAAGGCAAGGACGCTACTGCTGCACAAGGAAGTTACAGAGAGAGAGAGAGAGAGAGTGAGAGAGAGAGAGAGAGAATAAAAAGACAAACAAATAAGGTACTGGGCATATCGGTGAACGGATATGAGAAAGATTGGGGTTATGGACATGGAGACGGAAGATGGCAATAGACGTTACATTTAATCTCTTGGAGATTTTAGCTATTAGGGAAGTAAGCCTGTGGAAGGGAGTTACACAGGCGGGAAGCGCGATGAAAGAAAACGCTAAAGTAGAAATGGTGGTTATATATAATTGTTTTGACGGTAACAGGGTGAGAACTGGATGCCAGTCTAGTAGCACGAGTAAAGTCATGTGGTCAGGGGACAAGGGAAAGAAGCTCATCAAAGCAGAAACCGTGGAAATATTGATAGACAAGATAGAACGGAGCTACTTTCCATCGGTGAGAAAGTGACAGAAGTCAAACCGCCAAATCGGAATCAATTACGTTGCGGATCCACTTTTGAATTTTGTGGAGAACCCCGACTTGAATACCTGGAGTACCCAATTAGTTATCACAACAGTATTCAATACACGGTCAAATGGTATATTTATACGTGTGCAAGATGGATTGTAATTAGAACTTCCTCGCCCGGTACAGTGATACAACATTCTTTGCAATAGATGTCCCTACTGATGAAAAGCAGGAAAGTTTCTCTCTGGTCGTTAAGGGAGAGCAGTTTCATTTTAGAAATTTTAAAGTTTATGATTCACTTCATATCCCAATCCAACAGAGATTGGATGTCCTTCCCAAGAGCGGCAGCGAGATTTACTTTGTCATCCTTGACAAATTTCTTATTGAAACGGGAGTAAATGGTGGTGTAATCTGCATAGATGACTACCTGTGAAGTGATTCATCAAGATGATTATTCATCAGGAAATGGCTAGGACATAGAATAGAGCCTTGGGGGACGCTGGCGTTTGTATGAAAGTATCTTGAAGCATACCTGTTAAAACAACCTTCATTTCACGATTTAATAGGAACGACTCGATTAAAAGTAACAGTCATCCAGAAATACCGTAGCACTGTTGCTTGCGTAGAAGAGACAGTATGCCAAAGGTTTTCGAGATATCCAGGCCAACAGTTCGGGCTTCACAGTTCTTATTAAGAGCCTGGTACATATATTCGATTATGGCCGTTGTCATATCAGCGGTAGACCAAGCGAAGTGAAAGGTCATACTGCTTGTCAGAGAGTAGGCTCTGGAATGTGATATGTTGAACTATTTCAGCATTGACGATAGCCACAAGCACTTTTTCAAAATGCTGTATAAGAAATTGATAGGTCGATAAAAGGGTCAGAGAACTCCCAGAGTTTTTTTTTATTAAAAAAACAGAAAGTAAAGAAGAGGCCTTCCAACAAGCAGAAAAACAGGAAGCAGCGAAGCAATAGTTAAAGAGTTTACAGGAGATAGTTTAGTTTCTTTAGGTTGATGACTTGCATTATTAATTCAAGTTTAGAAATGATGTTAGTGAAAAAAGGGAGAGTTATACATGCATCACATAGGTGAGCCCTAGTTCTAGGTTAGAAATCGTGTATAGGTATTGCAAATGAGTCAAGTTTAGATTTGGAAGATGATTTGCGAACAAATCACTCAATCTTGTCTATACGAGTTAATTATTGATATGTACCTCAATCTGTTTAGTATTTATCTATGAATCTGCGTTTATAACTTTATGGTTCTTTATCAAATATTTGATTGTGTATCGATCAATCTATATTGACATATATAATAATATGATAATATATTCTATAAAAATAATAAAATGAATGCTTAAAATGTTAATAAAAAGATATTAAAAAATGTTATTTACAAATTAAGAGTTTAAAAAAGAATAAAATGCATTCTGAATCGAAATAAAAATAGTATAATTACTCTCAAAGTTCCCATTAAATCATATCAAAAATATAAAATGTTCTCTTTCTTTCTTACTTTTTCTTTTTCTTTTTTGTTTTATAAAGTTATAAGATACAAAGAAAACTAAAAGAAAAACAAATTGTAACAGTAATGGATACATAAAGGGAAATGGAGGCTAGACAGGGGTTTTGATTAACTGTCACTTTTGCCATTAAGACTAAAAGTAGAAATCCTCTATTCCCCAAAAATATAAATATTTTTCAAATTTAAAGTGAATCTCTATTCTGATTAGTTAAATTGAACACACAAATAAGGTTTTTGTCTTGCCTCACCCATAAATAACAAACTTATTGTTCTTTATATTCAAGTGAAAATCATTTGCACAACAATGATCTAACATTGATTAATGACAATGTAAACATCTCGAAACATAGAAATTTGCCAGTGGCAGTGTCAACTATATTAATTTAAAATAAAAACCAATTTAATTACATATATATATATATATATATATATATATATATATATATATATATATATGTATGTAATTCAGAAATTATAACATGAATGTGTTATAATATCACTGCAAAAGTAGCCATGTTGTTTCGACATTTCTTGTGTCTTATCAAATGATGAGGTTTGTTTCAATTTGAAGGGTTTTAAAGGATTAAAAAGCAAAACTTCTTTAATCAGGGAGGCATTGTTGTATATACAGTGCGGACCAATAAAAATAAATAATAATATTTGATTAAATTGAGATCAGCATTATTAATTGACTATTAGATCTACTTAATTATTATTAGGAAATTTTAAAAAGAATTTCCCAGTTTAACAATTTATTATATTTAGAAAGTTAGCCATATATTAAACGAGGAAGAGAAAGAACGCATACATAAATAAATCTTAAATTTTTGTTTTGTTTTTTTTGGCTGTTGTTGTTTTAATTTCCAGTAATGTATGTATAAAGCAGTACTTTCGATGTATTCACTGTTGTTTAAAGTCAATTTTGGTTGTTAAATCATATATTCCACCTGTTAGAAGTACTCCTAGAGTAAAATTTAGCATCATTATCATCCGAATGAATTGGAGCTCTATAAACAATACTTTCTGACATTTAATGAGCAGGTTTTAATATTTCGCTAATTGCAATTATTTTTAAAAGGGTGGTTATTGCTATTAGTTGAGTGACGGATGTTGTCTATGTAGTCCAAATATTTATTTAATATCATAGAATTATGTTGTAAAATATATTTATCTATATTTTTAACGCAACAATAACTAACTATGACATTGTTTTTTGCCGAAATTTCTTTTTGCGTGAGTGAATGGCAGAAATGTTTATGAATTAAGTTAAGAAATTGTTTACCAATATTAGTTTTGACATTACGACTGAAGGGTGGGTTAAAACAAATAATAATAAGAGTGATTTCTGCTTATTTCGGTCTACTTTATTTTTAACGGAGAATTCTATACTAGTGTTGAGGTTACGTTTTTCTAAAGCATTAATGTATTTAATTTTAGAATTGTCAAAACATTTCTTATCGCTAGAATGATAATTCTATGCTTATGTACACAGTCCTTATATGTATATTTATTGATTTACGTCATTATATATATCTATATATATATATATAAAACAGTAGATACTCTAGCATCTACGCATCGTTCAATCAGTAATGAATTAGAACACGCTCAGCCACTGGCGTGTGTACTTTGTACATAACATGCTAACAGTCTGCCTTCTTCTACCGAGCGCCCATAGTTCAGATGTAGAATCGCTGACTGGTATCAGTTTTGTCGAGGTTTCAATCCTGGCTAAAAGCAATCGAGTGTATAACCGTACTGATGAGCTGTGATACAGCGAAACAGATCTGTCTGCGTGATACAGCGAAACAGATCTGTCTTCGGATGACTATATCGTATTGTTTTGTTAATTTTATGATTGAATCTCTCAGGTTCACTTAGCAGAGGAACCACTTTCAAACAGCAAAGCTGTTAAAAACTAACATATTTTATTACCAGGCCTGACAAATATGCTGAAGTAGTAATATTAAATTACTCCGATTATGTCATTAAAATATTATATATTTAATGATACCAGTAAATTTTGAAATTTAGGAGGCGTCACTAGTGACGACACTTGAAGAAAAGAACTGATATTCTATTACAGCAAAAAGTACTAGAATTTCATAAAAGAAAATTTCTAAAGAAGATTATAATATTCGTCTCGTAGTTTCCCAGCGTCCTCGGGTGTATGGGTTACCAAAGATTCACAAAAATGTCTTTCTACTTAGTCCCATTAGTCTGAAGCTATAGGGAGATGGTTAATGTTTCTTTGATTCGGCCTTGTGTCAGATATAAACTAATGCCCTACAGTTTACAAGTTATTTAGAATTATTCATCATTAGAAGGTAGGTATCAGAACGTTGGTTGTCGGCAGATTGAATATGTGGAAATGTGTGGAATAAAGTAAGAATAAAATATATATTTTTATGCTAAAATAAAAATTTATTAAAATGAAAGATTAACGTAAGTTGTATGAGTTAATCTGCAATTAGAAACATTATTAAGAAGTTAAGAGTAGAGTTCGTGTTTAATGAGAAAGTTAAAGGTATCAATTGTTCGTAGTAGTAATTGTTGGAAGAGTATATGCGTACCAACGTATGTATATATGAACGTTTCTCTGACAGGAATGTCTTTGGGTGGAGAAAAAGAAGTAGAATAAATCAGCACACTAGAAGGAAAGAGAAAGAGGACAAATGTTCGAACTGACTTGAAGCTTCTCTCGTTACTTTTAGGCGGTGTCTCTTGCTGCTCCCATCTGTGTCTGATCAAGTCCTTTTATTGTAATCTAGATTTTTCACGCTGACTCGCAAAGTTCCCAAGTCTTCTAAGTCGCTTCCATTTGCCAAAAGTCAATTTAACACCTACTTGGGAAATCTGGTCTCGACTTTTTCTTTAAACACATGGTCAATCATTTTACTATTTGGGAAAAACCAGGATTTCACACGTCATTGTGAATTTTTGTAAAAGTAAAGAAGCAGGTTGATTTTAATTCTTAATTTCTTATCCCAGTACAAGTCTATGCTGAGTTCAGCCCTACACAGACTGGCTAAGTGGTTGGTTGAAGTTCTTGATCCGATATTAGTATTCTGTTCGGCGTGTTGTGTGCCTGACTCGTTTCAATTCGTTGAATATATGAGAAACTTAAATCCCAACTCTGACATTAAGTATTTTGTGTCGTTCGATATATCGAGTCTGTTCACAAATATCGCAGTTGACGAAACAATTGATATTTGTACTGAATTTTGTATCGTGGCCCCACAAAGACTCTATTCTTTCCTGTGAGTGTTTTGTTGAGTTGATGGAAATGTCTCCTTCAGCTTCGACAATTGCCACAAATAGATGACGTAGCTATAAACGTAAACGTAGCTATGACGTAGCTATAGAAAGTCAATTGGCTTCTCTGATAGCCAACAATTTATTGGATTTCATGAGAAACAGCTTTTCGATAAAATTGTTAAACCCCGTTGTTATTTCCGCTACGTTGATGATACGATTATGTCGTTTTCTAGTATTAGTAAGGTGGAAGAGTTTTTTCACATTTGAATAATCTCCATCCTACGTTAAAATATACTATGGAGGTAAAAGTAAACAATCGTTTGCCTTACTTGTGAAAGAACAATTTCATGCTTTCTTACTAGTGTTTATCGTAAACTCACTTTCTCCGGGCTTTACTTAATTTCGGACCCTTTTGCTTCCAGAACCAGAAAAATAATCTTATTAGCTCTCTTACTCATCAGGCTCTGATGTCATGTTACTAGTGCAAACTCGGTGCTGAGCTAAAGACAATTAAACAATTGTTTCTAGTGAATGGCTATTTCGAATGTGTTATTAACTCTATCATTGAACAAAAAATTGCTAAGCTCAATGAGGCTAAGATTTAATGGTCATCTAAATGCCGTGTAATGGCCATCTAAATGCCGTCTGACTATTGTAAATTGGTTCTGTATGTCAGATATACGCCCATAAAATCTATATTCCCATTAAGCGGTGTTTCAATACCGATATAGCCCGCATCATTTTTACAAATGTAAGGGTTTTCACTTCTTGCCGTAAGGTTGTTTTACCTGTCCATTAAAGCAATTTAGTTGTACATCACTATAAGTGTCGATGCGAGGTCGACTATATGGGCAAAATCATATAGTCGTTGAAAGTTAGAATCGCCCAACATGTTCCGGGCCAGGTGTGTAGACATGAACCGGTGACATCCAGGTTTTTGCAGACTTGTGGCATACAACTGGCGAGCATTTGTATAAATTCTGCTGCTTGCAGGACATGTTATTCTCCTGAATTTTTTCAGTATTGCACAGGGCACGGAAGAGCCTCCACTAGGATATATTGAAGTCTGTTACTATTAACATGCAGAGACCTGCCATCAACGAGAATTAAAACAAATTGGCCACCTTTGGAGAAGCCATTATTTAACGGACGATATTTTCCCCACGTCCAACATATATAAACACACATACATATATATCAACCCAATTCATAGGAAATATAAACACATACATATATATATACAAACATATATATATATATATATATACATACAAATGCAAATATATAATCACACACACACACACACACACATATATATATATATTTTATTGTCATCCGAAGACAGATCTGTTTCGCAGCTCATCAGTACAGTTAGACTCCGATTGCTACACAACCCAAGCTCGAAACCAGACCGATTTGGCGTCAGTCGGTGACTCTACCCCTGGGCCACGGGGCGTTCGGTGGAAGAAGGCAGTCTTTTTAGCGCATATCATAATTACGCGCCCAATAGCTAGAGTGCTCAAATTTCATTTTTACTGAAATGAGCGATGCGTACACGCATACCCTTACCTATATAGAATAAACAAACATAAGAGATTATTTTAGGTAAAAGAGGAAGGATCTTAGAGTAGTTAGAATAAGGAATGGGGAAAAAGTTTTTAGTGAAACCTTTTTTTAGGTTGGGGAATTATTCGGTGATAACAAAAATAAACTTAGAATTTATGATTAGTTACTGTCTAAATTAATAGGTTCGGAAAATATAACGGTTAAAAAGTTTGATCTATACGGTCGTTTTTATTAATACTATAGTGAACAGGAAGGGGGAAAGAATATTTCTGTCTGACAGAGATTAATTTTGGACGTTTTTATATTATGATTTAAACATTTAGAATTTAAACATTTAGATTTGTAGTGGAATTTGCTTATAAATTCCTTACGAAATTTTAAAAGTAGGTTTTATTTAAGACACTTTATTAGTTTAATTTTTTCACTTAAACATAGATAACATCTATTGTAAAGATTTTGGGGGTGCGAGCTGAATCTATCAATTCCCAATTTACTATGGGGTTTAGTCCCGCTTTTATTTTCCAAAATCTGCGAGAAAGACATTTTGAAATCTTAGATTTGGGTTAGAAAAGGTGTGTTTGTGAGTGTAGTGACGTTGTTTAGATTTATCTGGGGAAACACCAATATACGTTTGGTAATTTTTCGTGTAATTAGTTGGAGAGATTTGGACTTGGAAGATGAAACCCTAGAAGTTATGCATGGATTTTCATCGGAGGTCACAATTTAAACAACCTAATGTATGTAGATTATGCAGTGCTGATAGCAGTCACAGAAATAAAACTACAAGACCTCCGACAGAAGGTAGCTGAAGAGATTGATAAAAAAGGACTACAAATAAACTGCAAGGAAAACGAATGCATGGTCATCAGTAAAAATGACATCTCAATATGCCAAATACAGTTCGGGGATACTAGAACCAAGCAGATACAAAAATTAAAATACTTGGGAAGTGTTATAACAGAAGATGGAAAGTGCCACCCAGAGATCCGAAGGCGAATTGGCATGACGAAGGAAGCATTCTAGAAGTTGAGTAAAGTATTGAGAAACAGGACAATTTCGCTAGAAACAAGGAAGAGACTACTGTATTGCTATGCGTTGTCACTTCTTCAATATGGCTGTGAATGCTGAACATTATCATCAGAGATGAAGGAAATGCCTGAAGCAACTGAAATGTAGTTTTACAGAAGGATGCTGCGAATATCATGGATCGAGCATGTGAGCAATGATCAGGTCCTAGAAATGATAGAAACCAAGAGGAAATTAATACTGAGCATCAGGAAAAGACAGCTGAAGTTCCTGGGGCATGCAATGAGAAAGGAGGGCTTGTAGAACCTAATACTAACAGGCCAGATACAGGGGAAAAGAAACAGGGGTAAGCAACGGATAACATATTTGAAGCCCCTAATCAGGTGGATGATGGAACGAGGGTTGCATGGTGTAACAGCAGAAGGCTTGCTAAGAGACACAAGGGATAGAGGGACATGGAAAGCCATGATCGCCTAGGGACAGCGCACATAGAAGAAGAAGATGACCTGGGTAAATCTTCATTTGTCTTCTACTAGGTAGTTGTTTACGGACCTACAATTACAAGAACTGAAAATGTCTGCTTTTTTTGTTGGTATTATCTAAATTCTTTAAAATTTGATTGTTATGGGAAATGATAATATTTCCATAATATGAGTATAGGAGTTGCTAATTTTAAGAATATTTCTACAGAAAATTTTGTGTAGTGGATTGTGGATTTTGAAATATTTACTTACTAGTTTAAGAAAACATTTTCCTATATTAATATTAGATAGTCTATAGAATTGGAAGGTTAAACCATATTAATTTCCTTTTTCTACGTTAAATTTTGTTATTAGATGGATGAAGATTGATAAGCGGTTTTTCATATACTAATTTTTTCTTGAAATCGCTCTCCTAGAGGGCCTTGTATACTTTCTTATTTACTGAAAATTTTGAAGTTAGACGATAATCTATTACTCCTTGTGTTAACAATGTTAAGTGCTTGTTTTACACTAGTTTTGGGGTGGTTTGAATATATATTAATACAATTAGGTGTATTATTGTCCTTGAGATAAGGTTGGGGTTAGCAGTCATTCAAATTAAGGGTAATGTCTATGTAGTTAACTATTTTTAGATTAGAAGAGGATTGAATTTTAAAGGCAAGGAATTTAAGGGTTCTAATGACTATTTTATAGATTCTGTTCATTAAAGGTCCGTTAGAGATGAACATAAGGCCATCATCTCGATATATTCCAATTTGTTTAGGATTTAAAAGTCTGCTCATGATATCTAATATATAGATTCCTACAAGATCAGCGATCTGGGCCGAATCATATGCCCTCATAGAAACATCAAAATTATTATAGGAACCTTTTGTCTAAGTAGAATGATCGAAGGTAAGAAATGATTTACTTGCAGCTAAATTAACTTTAATTTTTATGTCTGTAATTTCTACGCTATATTTAGCAAAGCTTATAAAATTATTTAGGAGGTTTTGCATCTCGAAGAAGAAAATCAACGGTGTCAAATTTAAGGAAGAGAAATTCAGATGTATCTTTAATATTGTTTAACCAATTAATGGTATGAATAGAGTCCTTCTAGAGATTGGGGTGTAATGTTGATCGTAATTTCTCAATAATTCTTTTTGAAGTTTCTCTAGAGCCTAACCCTATATCACTTTAGCGGAAGTTATTAATCTAGTTTGTAGTTTATTTTGAAAATTGGGTTTATGCTTTTTAAATAAAGTGTGTGCGTCTTCTTGGAAATCTTTCCTGTCACATCTGCAGTATTTAAATTATGGGAAATCTTGGCCGTATCACTGTCTATATCATATAATGTGTTATTAGCTCTATCTACTATGTATTTTCTAGTAACTTTGTTTTTAAAAAGATCAATGTAGTGTGAGAGTTTCACTTATAGGATTTAAACTATATGTACTTAAAGTTTTTTTAAAGTCCAATTGTCATTTTCAGATAAATTTTGGAAGTGACTGGAAGATTTCCGTATTTTAATTTTGGAAAAAAAGTTGAAAATGTCCTTCTCGAAGGGGTCCAGGAATTTACAAAAAGGTTGTGTCCGTTGGGTCTTAAAGTTGTAATACTCCGCAGGATAGGCTGAAGATTCGCTTGCTTTGAGGTAGAAGTGTGCTTTCCATCGTAATTTCCTTAAAAATATTCGATTTTTTCTGTGAAGATGATGAAGGACTGAAAATTTGGGTATGGTATATTCTTCAAGGAATATTTCGGGTGAATTTATCTATATTGAATTATACATTTTCGAAATTTTATGTGAGATTAGATCCGAGAGAGCTCAACTACATGAGATAGGAGCAATATGTCGTATGGTCATTTTAGTGAGTAATCCTCATTTCTTCGTAGACACAATTCGTTATTATGCAATTACAGGATAAAATTCATGTACCGGAAGGATACTGAAAAAGAAATTCATCCACCAGAAGTTTACATGAAAGAAAGAAAAAGAAAGAAATGAGAAAAGTCAATAGAAGTGGGAATTAAAAGTGAGAGTACATTATGATATAAGGTGTTTGTCTAGACATTGATACGGATGGTAGGGAAGAAGTGTGTATGTATATATAGTGTTTGTGTATATAAATGTATATGTACATATATTTATTTATGTTTTAGAATTTGTACCCGTATATGAATGAATGAATGTATGTATGTGTGGGTATGTATGTGTATATATTTATAGGATTTTTGAAATTTTTTTCATCTATCATTTTAGTATTTCATTCATATAAATTATCAGTTACTTTATTGACATACTGAGATAACTTAATCTATGATCAACATTGCAATTATCTATATGTTTAGAATTCTCTATAACAATCTTTCTATCTTAGGCATTTCCTTTTCTTTTTTGGCTATTCTTATATTTTCTTTATAATTTATACATACACACATACACACACACACACACATATATATATATATATATATATATATATATATATATATATTATTTTTCAAAATTCTATGTTTAGATGCACTCTAGTACAATATTTTCTTTTTTCCGTTCCTCTCCTTTTATTTCAGTAACACATTTTAAATTAAATTAATTTTTTCAGAACAATACTCAGGCCATATTATTTTAAACGGAGAGTTTTTGGAAAACTTTTAGCAGAGCCAAATGTTACATCATGCTATCTATTTTTTCTGTTTCTCTTATGCACTTTTACTTTTTTTTCGTTTTCCATTTTATGTATCTATCCGTTTCTTTTCACACTACTTAGCTGGTATTTTTACGACGGCTGTCTGGCTTACATTTTTCCTTTTCTTTCATTTCATCTTTTTTCTTCTCCTTTAGTTCTTTCTCTGTATAGCCCCTTTTCTCTTTTCTCCTCTTTCCTGTTTCCCTTTCCCACACTTCTATTTTTTAATATTCTTAAATTTTTATTTTTCTAACACAGATGTAATCTAAAAGTTCTTTTTAATGATCGAGTCTATAATCAATTCCACTGTCTCTCTTTTTTCCTTCCTTCTTCCAAATCCTTCGTATCAATGTCTAGACAAAGACCATCTAACATAATCTACTCTCTCTCTCTCTCTCGCTCTCTCTCTCTCTCTCTCTCTCTCTCTCTTAACTTCCCATGTCAATTTATCTGTATTTCTGTCTGTCTACATATCTATCTCTAGGTTTGCCTGCATATTTATCTGTACGTCTCTCTATCTTCCTACCTATATATCAATATCCCTTTTCTATCTTAACATCATTTTACTGTGCATTTAATGTTTCATTGTTTCTTTAAGATTTTCTACATTAAGTATTTAACAAGAAAGAGAGAATGAAGGAAAAAATAAAAAAGGAACAGAACTTTAAATTACGTTTTCTCTATAGATATTCAATCTATAAAGGCGCAGCTCTAATGTTTCGAAATCAAATGAGTAAAAATTCTAACTTTTCTTTGTTCAAATGAATCCATATTTCCGATGAAACGTTAAGTAATCAATTACTCTTATCATTTGAAAAGAAGTTGAGTTTTGTTTCAGTGGCCTCACTCAGAGATAAAGCTGCTCAATATAAACCATTTCGTTTCATGGCAAAATTTTGATATTTGAGATAATGCATATTAGAATATTTAAAGATTACATTTGGTTTTGAGGCTGTATTAAAATTGATTTCATGTTTCACAGGTATTTATTTTTAACAATTTAAAACGCCTCCAAATTTATATATATGTGGAATTCTTAAAAGGTTATGAGTTATTTTCTTTTTGTAGTTATGTGATTAGTTGATAGAGCAATTATAACTTTTTGCCCGGTGAAGAGAGATTTGGATTTCGAAGTTTCGATCAGAATTCCGCTATCGATGTTACTGAATCAATATATCGACCACCTGCATACATATCACTTTCTGTCTTGAAAGATAAATGGACTGAATCGATTGAAATGTTGGAAATGTATTGATTTATAAGCTGGAAATAGTTTGCATACCGACGCCTTTCGATTCGTGATTTAATGAAAATTAGTTTTAAAAAGTAAATTTACTTTTTGGATGGATAGATTAATTTCTGCATCAGTCTATCAACATTCGGTATATATTTCAGGGTTGTGTGAGTAAGGTGTTTGCCTTCAGCAATTTAGCAATATCTCACTTGATGGGTGTAAAAATAAGATGTGCCTTCTCACCGAATTTAACTTTCACAGCGATCTTTAGAAAAGTAGAAGTCTTACAAAAAGGAAGTGCTTTAACAGACGAAGAAAATTTGACATAAAAAATCGGATGGCGCACTGAAATAGCGCAAGAAATCTAAACATTAGTACAAAAGATAAATATTATTATAAATCAGAAAAAATATTATTATAAAAGTATATTGATCAGCTAAAATGTGATATCAATCCTCCTAAATGACGCTTAATGCTATGTATCTCATGGATGGAACATTTGAGTAGAGAAAAGTTTAAAGAAAATGGAAACAAAAAGAAAACACTTGTGCTCAGAATCAGAATTAGAGAGTTGAAATTTCTGGTACATATAATGAAAAAATGGTCGGGAAACGTATTTCAGAAGCTATTTAAATCAAATCTTGTGTAAATGGATAGACATAGAATGGAAGTGACTGTAAAGAAATTGAAGCCGTAGGGAGATGCTTAATGTTCATTAAATTGGCCTTGTGTCATACATAAACGAACTTCCTACAACCTAGGATTATTTCGTTATCATCAGAGAGTTGTCAGTAGGCTGGAATTTGTGGAAGGATAAAAGTCTATTTTTGTATGTTGGAATAGAAATTTATTAATGAAAAGAACAACATGAATTGGTAAAAGTTTTAAAGATTAAAGTTCGTAGTAGTAACTTGTTGGAAAGAGTTTATATGTACGTATGGGTGTATATATGAGTGTTGTTGGGTAGGAGTGTTTTTGAAGTATTCGCACAGTCTTAAAAGGCTGCGTGCAGATATCAAGTAGACAAGTGAACGATGAAGTAAGAGGTGAGAAAGAAAGGAAATTGCTATAATAATACGATCGTTTGACGTTTGTCAAGGGTACATGTT
Source organism: Ascarosepion bandense (assembly GCA_037127315.1). Classification (NCBI taxonomy): domain Eukaryota; kingdom Metazoa; phylum Mollusca; class Cephalopoda; order Sepiida; family Sepiidae; genus Ascarosepion; species Ascarosepion bandense. The sequence goes on from JBBBDQ010001184.1 coordinate 1,010,304, forward strand.
AACTACGCTCATCTCATTTCTTTCTGACGAGCGTCAATATTGGCTTGTCTTTTATTTCGTTTGGGAATTCACTCCCTGATGTAATTGCGAGCTTTTCATTAGACGACAAACATTTCGCATCGAGGTGTGAAATTTCTCGAGTTTTGTGTGTCAAGAAAAGTTTGTAAATTCCAGAAAATTTGTTAATTTCTAACAATGAGTCAGATTTGCATTTTAACGTAGAAATTGTTTTGTTCACTACAAGATAAATACTGCTTAGATCTATGCAGTGTATAAATTCATGGAGAAAGCTATGATTGCTTATTTCTTTGAAAGGAGACGGTATATAGAAGTTCTTGGACAAGCCTGGATTTTAATGAGCGCTTGTCTGAACAGATTGATAATTCATGTAAGAAATCGATCCAATAAAAATGTGCTTGTTATTGGTTGTTATATTAATTAAAATGTACAATATTTTTCCAATCAAAAAACTCTCACTGTCTTATGAAAAACATTTATATTGAATTATACGAAAAAAGATTTTTGTGTCTGTTTTACGAAGATGAGTCAATGCAATTTGTTTTTTCGTATAAGAAATAAAGAATACATTCAGGCATATTATATATGATGGTATATCTATACATCAAAGATACTACATATTAAGGAAGGAAATATATCGAAGCTTTGTAACACTCATTCCCGCTGATGCAATAAAATCCTTACAGCAATTTTCACTTCTCCATTACCAACTGGCCTCCATCTTCTGGTCTAATGAAAGAGGTACTGAGGAGCAACCGCAATGACAAGGGGATGTAATATGTGCATATATAACAAGACAAACGTAGTAAGACGTAACCTTTTGAAGTACATTGATGGTTGAGCTAGCACGAAGTCATAGCTCAGCGTGACTGAGGGTGTGAGTGTTCTATCCTTGTTCAAACTTTTTATCACGCCAGGTAACGAACTCTCTTCAATAAATTGTAACTAAGGTCCGCTTGCAGAATAAACGAGAGATGGGTTAAATGGTTGATAGACAAATATAAATGCGGCTGAGCAGGTGTCTTAAAAAAGTAGATGGCCACCTGGTATACGAGTGCAGACCATCAATTTATTGATATATATATATATATATATATATATATATATATATATATATAAACCCAGCTGAAAAGAACCTACGGTTTTACAATTCCGAGTTCTCAGGCATTTTTTATAATAAACGTGCTCAATATAACAAATTTTATAAAGCATATTATAATTAAATTTGTTTTTTATTTAGAATTAATATATTTTTTTTACAATTCGACACGGAAATTTCTATGTTTCAAGATTTTACCTCGTCTTTAGGCAATGTTATTTCATAAGTTAATGTTAGTTTATGAATGTTTTTATTTCAACTTGCATATATCTAATAATTTATATTTGAACTTGCATATCTCTAATAATTTTGTTTTATAAGAATAATATTTAAATGGATATTAAAATAATTAAATTGATATTGAAATTTTTAATAATTAAATCGATATTTAAATGATTGTATTATGATATTAATATTGTATAAGAATATAATAAGAATATAATAGATTTTAAAAAATAATGAAAATAAATTTTTAAAGAATCTAAGAAATAAATGGATATTAAACATGTTATTTATAAATTAAGAGTTTTGAAAAATTATAATATAATGCATTCTGAATCGGAATAAAAATAGTATAATTACACTCAAAGGCTCCTTTTAATTAGATCTAAAATATTTTTTCTTTCTTTTTTTTACTTTTAGAAACATTTTAGAAAATTTTGATATACAGAGAAAAATAAAGGAAGAAATTTGTAGCAATAATGGATACATCAACTGAAATGAAGTCTAGACAGGGGTTTTGAAATAGGCTGATACTTTTGCCTTTAAGATTGAAAGATGCAATCATGTATTTCCCAAAAATATAATGTTTTTTTTTCAAATTTAAAGTCAATCTCTATTCTGATTAGTAAAATTGAACACACACATGAATTTTTCTGTTTTCGCATATATATAACAAACATATGGTTTTTTTTTATATTTAAATGAAAATCATTTACACAACAATGATCTAACATTGCCTGATGACGAGGTAAAAATCTCAAAACATAGAAATGTCCGTGTCCGAATGTAAAATATATTAATTCTAATTAAAAAAAACAAATTATATATATATATATATATATATATATATATATATATATATATATATACATTACTTTGATTAGTGAGATCCACAAAAGATGTCCTGCAAGTTACATTCAGCAATTATTTTGTGCCCGAGGTTTGCGCGTAAGAGTTGTGCTACTCCATCTAGAGTTAGGTAAAAAAAAACGTCTAGATAAAAACGCAATGACCTTGTAATAAAAACGAAGTGTCACCTAAAATCAACACATCTTTGTTCTAATGAATATTTTATGCAATACATTTAAATATTCAAAGTTCAATAAAAACAAAAAGACACGAGTCTTCACTCATATCTCAGAAAGTCTTGTATTATTATTATTATGTCATTTTTCATCATATTTCGATTTCTGCATTGGTCTCACTACCAACCAAGTCTGCGGGGAGACCTAAGGCAGGTAGTGGCGTGTTGTTATGACTCCATTTCATGTTTTTCTATCCTCCCTATCATCCCCAGCATTACATAGATAACGTTTTCCTTAGTGTGTGGGCTGTACTTAATAAGACAATTTTTTGTATATCTCTTAAGCTGGGGTTTCCAGGGATTCTTTCAATGTGTTGTTTTGTTCCATTTTTTATCATTCCAAGTGCACCTACTATCACTGGCACAACTCTTGTTTTCAATTTCCACATTTTTTCTATTTCAATTTCCAGGTCTTTATATTTTGACAGTTTTTCAAATTCCTTGATTGCTATGTTACAATCCGCTGGACAAGCCATATCAATTAATAGACAAGTTTTCTCCTTCTGGTTTTTAACAATAATGTCTGGCCTGTTTGCTTCAATTTTTCTGTCTGTGTAGATGGTGTAATCCCATAGAATGGTTACTTCTTCTATTTCTGTAACCGGTGCTGGATGATGTTCATACCAGTGTTTGTTTACAGCTTTTCCATAATGTTTGCACATTGCCCAATGTAAATATTGCCCAACTCTATCGTGGCGATTTTTATATTCGTTTGGGGCAAGCACAGAAAAGCCTGAGATTAGGTGGTCTATTGTTTCTTGGTGTTTATCACAAAACCTGCATTTTGGATCCATATTATTATGCATAATATTTGCCTGAAAGTTTCTCGTGAAGAGACTTTGGTCTTGTGCTGCAAGTATAAATCCTTCAGTTTCAGACTTTAATCCAGATGCACGTAACCATCGATGAGTATTAACTTTGTCAACATTGGATTTATTGGCACGTACTGGATATTGGCCATGCAGAGGTTTGTCTTGCCAGCGCTGTTTCATCTTTTCAAGAGCTTTATCTTTGGCTTTCATTTTCATATTTTTTGCCGCAATAGTTGGTTCTTGGCTACTGTTTTGCTTTTCTACAGAATCTACTAACTGTAATTCTTGTTTGTATTTACTGCCTTCTTTTATTATTGAATATTTTTTCTTTCTTTCTTCATGTTGCCTTACTAATTGTATCATCCAATCCTTTGTTGTTTCTATGTATGTTAGTAAGCCAATAGTTGTTGTCTTGTATGACAATTCCAGCTGAATAAGACCCCTTCCACCTTCTTTACGGGGTATGTATAGACGGTCTACATCAGCCTTTGGGTGATGCATCCTATGCTTAGAAAGAAGCTTTCTTGTTTTAGCATCCATTCGCCTGATGTCGTTTAGAGTCCAGTTTAAGATGTTGAAGCTATATTGGACAACTGGGATTGCAAGGCTATTAATGGCCATAACTCTATTCTGTGAATTTAATTCAGTTTTTAATATCATTCGTAGCCTTCTATAGTACTCTTTACGCACTATTTCTTTCATTTTTTTATGGTGAATGTTTTCGCTCTCATTTACACCTAGGTATTTATAAGCTTCTTCTGGTTTCAATTCTTTTATTGTTACAGCAGGGTCTAAGCTAATTGAGGATGTTTCTTGTATTGATCCACGTAAAACTGTAGCTTTAGCACATTTATTCAAATTAAATTTCATTCCAATGTCTTCGCTGAAGCATTTTACAGTTTGCAGAAGACCTTCCAGCTCATTATCATTCTTAGCATATAACTTTAAGTCATCCATGTAAAATAGATGGCTTATTTTCTTTTGGCCTATTTTATAACCACATTCTGTCTTATTAAGTTGACTGGTTAGTGCTATTAATGATATGCAGAATAGTAAGGGAGATAAAGAATCACCTTGAAATATACCTCTTTTGATGTTTATTTCATCAGACTTATAGGTTCCATTTATATGATTGAGGTAAAGGGTTGTTTTCCATATAGACATGCACTGTTTGATGAAATTGATGATGACGGGCGATATCTTGTATATATTTAAAGTCTTTAAAATCCATTCATGTGGCACACTATCGAATGCCTTTCGGTAGTCTATCCAGGCAGTACTAAGATTTTTCTTTGTCTTGTAGCAGTTTTCCAGGATCATTTTGTTAATTAGCAATTGGTCTTTACAGCCATAACAGCCACGTTTTCACCCTTTTTGTTCAAGCGGTATCATGTCATTTCTTTCTAAGAATAAATATGTTTGTTTTGTTAAAATAGATGTTAGTAGTTTATATGTTGTCGGAAGACATGTAATTGGTCTGTAGTTTTTCGGGTTGTTTGTGTCACCATTCTTGGGTAGAAGAAATGTAATTCCTTTTGTCATCCATGCAGGAATTTAAGTGGGATCGTCAACCATTTCTTGGAGTTCTTTGGCTATTTTTTTATGTGCTGCATTTAAATAATATAGCCAAAAGTTAGGAATTTTATCTATACCTGGAGTTTTCCAATTGTGTGCTTTTTTTAGTGCAAATTTAATATCATCTTCTGTAATTCCAGACCATGTCTGTTCGGGTTTATTCTTCATTCGTTCTATCTCCTGCGTAATCCAATGTACTTCCTTGCTAGGTTCTTTAGGGCAAGCCCATATATTTTCCCAGAACTGTGTGACTTCTTCCATTCTGGGGGGTACTGTCACTTCAATTCTTTTTTTACCTATTTCCCTGTAAAATCTCTTTGTATCAGTCTGAAAGATCTTGTTTTGTCTGTAAAATTTTGCTCTTTTTTCATAGCGTCTTATTCTTTGAGCCTTCAGTTGGATTTTTTGCTTTATTTTTTCTTTATTTGATAAGACGTCATTTTCATTCCTGATGTTATATTTTTTTTCCGCTCTTCTTCTTTTCCTAGTTCTTACATTTATTCCTCTACTCAGTTCATCCAGTACTGACAGCTCACTTCTTAGTTGTTCGATTTCTTTTTCGATTTTTCTTTTCCAAGGTGGATCTTCACGTCTGCGTGACTGCCTTGTTTTTATTTTGATGTTTAATTTTTTTGTTGCTGCTGTTGCTGATGCATATATTACTTCGTTAAGATTTGTATTCGGGTCTTCATCCAGTATTGATTTCAGTGCTGCATTGTACAATTTAATAGTTCGGAGGTTTTGTTTTGTTGGTTGGAATTTTGGGAGCTGTTCACGTTCCTCCATTGTAATACTTTGTATTTGACTTAGCTGGTTTTTTATTTCTATCTTGGCTTCCTGTATATTGTTATTTTCCGTCAAATAATTATCTTCGATGTGTTCTGAACTAATTTTATTTTTGTCTTTTAACTGACTCAGACTCAGATCGCACATTTCCAGCACTTTTAGACTTACATCATTATCTTCGCAGTGATTTGCGTGTTTCACGGTTTCTACATTATGACCTGTGATTTGTTTGATGTTATTACTTTTTATTTCTGGTTCCGGTTCCTTTTCGTATTTTGTTGATTCGACTCTTCTTGTTACAATTCTTTTAATTTCGTGAATCTCAGCCTCTGACAGTCGGTTATTACGAATAATGTACCTACGTACATTGGCCAATTTATTTTCGTCAATATACTTTCTATTTGTTTGACCAACTTTTTCACACCAAATGTCATATGTTTGGCGAGTCATGTTTTTTTGAGGTTTGAGTAACGCTTCATGAAATGCAGTCATAACGACTTTGTACTCCTCACGAGACCAGTTTATTTTTTCTTTCTTTAAATATACGGTTGTAGATCTAGCTGGTGAATTTTCAGGACCATCATTAGGATTATCCTGGTTGTGGGGACCTGAAGATACATTCTTTGTGTAGGAGTTTGTTCCTATGGCAGATTTTTCGACCTCAGGTAGGTTCCCTCCTGAAGGACGGGCTCCCTGTTTATCCACTGGAAGAGCCATACTGGACTTTTTATTTCTATTTGTGTTTTTCATGTTTTTCCCACGAGTGACGCACAGGTCCAAAAGTCCACCCAAAGTTGCCCGGCACGTTGGGTAACGGTCTTTTACAAACAGGGTACCGAAGCCTGTAGGGAATCGTTTGTGACCTCATAACGCAGTAGCCATTCACTCCTCGGCACGATTAACACCTTGAGTTGCGGGTTGTTGTTCGGAGTTTTCCTTCTCCTAAATGGGCTGCCAAGCAAAATCTGACATAGACGCGATTGGAATTCAAGGAGAAAGACGGCTCAACGAAACAAAACATCAATATTACTAGAGTAGTTTTTAAAAAAAAAAAAAAAAAAAAAGAAAAAAAATTATAATATCTTAAGAAAAAAAAAAAACCCTGTTTATATTAAAACAAAATTTCATATTGAGAAAAGGAAAAATTCAAATAGAGAGACGTTTGTTGGAAAAAAAAAAAAAAAAAAAAAAAAAAAAATGTAATAATTTGTTCGTCCACTTTATCTTTCATTTTTTCAACAAAGTCGTTGGTCAAAAATAGGATTATCATAATAAGATAAATTAAATAAGTAAATTAAAACAATAAATAAATAAAAATAAATTTATCAAAAAAATACGTAGACTTTCTATAAAATAATACCATATAAATTGTTTTTCATCGGATTTAATTTATTTTCTTGTTTTGTTTTGTTTTTAAGAAAATTATAATAGTTAAAAAAAAAAAAAAAAAAAAAAAATAATTTACTCGAAATATCGACAGCTAAAGGAAATATAATACGGATGATTTTATTCAGGTTAATTTAAAGAACAAACAGATAAATTAAAATAAAGCAGAATTTCATAAAAAAAAAAAAATTTCCTAATATCTAAAGAAAAAATCCTGTTTATATTAAAACAGAATTTCATATTGAGAAAAAGAAAAATTCAAAGTGAGAGACGCTGGTTGAAAAAACAAACAAACAAACTTGGATGTAACGGCCGTTCAACGAAAAAAAAACATCACTGCACTTAGAGAGTATTGTTAAAAAAAAAAAAAAAACATTTATTGCTACTATTAACCTTTGTCCTTGCAAAAAAAAAAAAAAAAATTCAAAATTTAATTTAATATGAAAAAAAAAAAAAAAAAGTGGACATACCTTTGAGTTTACTACCGTAACATTTAAAAATAATAATTTGTTCGCCCACTGTATTCTGTGTTATTCTTTCATTAAATCCAGCGAGAATAAAATTATCGAAAAATAAATAAATATATAAAATGAACGAACAAATTAAATATAATAAAATTATTACATATTCTCTCTAAGAAAGAATATCCTAGATCGAACATTTTTTTAGTGTTTTTCGTCATATTTTTTTTTTTCGTTGTCTTGCTTTAGAAAACTAGTTAATAAATCTATTTAAAGGATCCTTAAAAGAAGAAACATACAATTTGAATTATATACGAAGAAAAAATTAATGTTTATGTTTAAAAATAGTGAAATTCAAAATTAATGTTTACGTTAAAAAAAAAAAAAAAAAAAAAAGAAAATCTCAAAAAATTTTTTTTAATAGGAAAGAAAAAGTGGACATACCTTTGAGTTTACTACCGTAAAATTTAAAAATAATTTGTTGGCCTACTGTATTCTGTGTTATTCTTTCATTAAATCCAACGAGAATAAGATTATCGAAAAATAAACAAATATATAAAATGAACGAACAAATATAAATAAATTATTACATATTCTTTCTAAGAAAGAATTTTTTCTAAGAAAAATTATTACATATTTTTTCTAAGAATGAATATCGTCGATCGAACAGAGCGCTTTTCGTCATATTTTTTATCGTTGTCTTGCTTTAGAAAACTAGTTAATAAATCTATTTAAGGATCATTAAAAGAAGAAACATACAACTAAAATTATATACGAAGGGAAAAATTAATATTTATGTTTAATATAGTTTAATATAGTGAAATGAGAAATTAATGTTTACATAAAAAAAAAAACGTTACGTTTTCAGGAGCCTCAGAAAAGCACGTCATTCTCGTTGTAATCCCAACCGCTATTATTATTATTATTATTATTATTATTATTATTATTATTATTTTTATTATTATTATTATTCCATTTGATTTCTAGTGTATACTCATTCCGTTCAAGGCCTCAGCAAGACACCTAAAAATAGCAGTATGACATTTTCCACTTTGAAAGTTTTTTTTTTATTTTCAAAGATACATTACAATCTGCGAAGACTGCCATTTTAATAATGTTCGGCTAGAACATTTGCGTGCTTGCTAATTTTTAGTTAGCAAGCATTGGTTCTGTGCAGCAAAAATAAAACCTTCGGTTACCGCCTTTAACTCTGCACTATGTAGCCACTGATGGCTACGGGGTTTCTGACATCAACTTGTTTAAAATGGTCGCAATATTGACAGTAAAGATATTTATTTTGCCATCGTTTCTGTATTTGGTCGATGGCATTTGCCCTTTCTTTCTTTCTTTCTTAAGATTATTATCCAATTTTCTGTAGTTTTTACGTATCTTTGAAGTCTAGTTGTTTTAGTTTTCTACGAAAGTTCTGGTTGAACTAATCATCTTCCTCCTATCAAAGGACGAATGAATCATTTTTTTAGTGTCAACTGTAATTTAGCACACTGTCATAAACTTGGCTCGGTAGATATGTATGCAGTCATTGCAGTAAATAAGTGGCATAACTAGACAAAAATCTTCTTACGAAATCAATAGCCAGAGTGGAAGGTTCTCGCGATGGAATCAACGGCCACGTTTTTGTGACCAATAAGAGAATTCAATTTATAGGTCATTAGCTGTTCCTCGCCTCGGAGAAATGTTCGTTTCTTAAAGTCTACTTTCCCAAGGCAGGTAATGCACGAACAAATACCACTCCAGCTTACAACACTCAACCTGCAGTTGAGCAGCGACATTACGACCAAACCCGTTCATATGACTAGTAATAATGATGACTACATTTTTATGTTTATGCAGTCTTACATATAATAGTTTACCGTATATTTTTGTAGAATTGCTTGAAGAATATTTAGAAACCTCTTCTAAAATGAATGAACGGAAAAAGTAAATATACACGAACATACATTGGCTCATCAATATGGTTGTTGCAAATATTTCGATAAATATTTTGATAATAATTTTTTCGATCTAATCTCCTATCTTTATTGCGTCCTGGGTATGATGATAAACTGCATCCGGTAACAAAGCTGATGATCAGAAGATGTAAAGTTTAAATAGAGTGTACTCGCCTCTTACTGACTGTTGTTTTTAGGTCAACTCTGACACATGGCGGTAGCAGCTGTTATGATCTTAGCCATGAGCAAATAGTGAACTTAAAAAAAAAACTACAGCACATTTTTATAATAAAACGCCCAATACATTTGTATAATAAAATTAAAACAATTCATTTTATGTTCAACACATAATATATCTAAAGAATATAACTTTATCCTGAAAGTATAAAATTATTTTCAAGTTATGTGTACTTGAAGGCATAAAATTGTATGGGGGATATTTAGATTTCGATATTAAATTAAAAGATTTGATATGCTGCTAAACAAAATTAAGCAAATTTATGAGCAACTTGGAAAATTGAAACAGAAAGAGCCAAATTAACTACTGTTAAATGGCAGTACTTGAATAAAAAGTGTTAACATTGAATCTTAAACTATTGTTTTTAATCATATTTAATCTTTAATACCCTTCTATATTCGACAGTCATATTCCTTTTTGCTGCTAGGTGGCTATCTATATTTTCTCTTTCTCTTTAAATACAGACACCGGAAGTTAGTATATAATGTGAAAGATTTCATCTACTGAAAATATAAATTCATAGCATTCAATACAAGAGTTTATTTTTTAATGTATTTCACATTTCCTTACAAAGTTTGATCATGTCTCGCCTGTGGTTTGCACTGTTTTGTCTGTTACCTCCTATTCACATTCTTTACTATAACTGCTTTCTTTTATTTTTCAATGATTTCATATCTGACATTTTCAAGCATCCGTGAGTTGGTCTTACCGGAATTCACTTTGCGACCTATGCTCCAGACAATGTACTTTTATCTCTGCGTTTGTATTTAACTTCACCTCTTCGTGCGATGTGTGATATTTGTGTTTGTTTTTTATACAAACATTTATAGATTGGAGTCGGCCTTTTCAACGGAAATTCACCTCTGCATGATAGCAATATTACTTGAAACCATCTCGATTAAATTCTCTGCATCGGCGCTATTGAAAAAAAATTTCGATTACAAGTCTAGTGGAATATACATTATTGACAGCAATCAAATACAGTAATTACTTTATTTATTATTAATTAGTTTTTTAATGCCATATGTACTCAAGATATAGTTGATCGTGACTCTCTTCACAAATTTCTTATTTCATTATTACCAATTGCCATGATTTGGAAAAGATATTAGAATTGCTTTCTACATAAAATTCAGAGTTGCACTTTATCTACCATGGACACCGTCTAAAGCTAGAAAGTCAAGTCTACCGATATATTTAACCCATTGCTGGGAGAAGTGATCGATTCATACATTTCTTAAACGTATTTATGCGAAGTGAACACCGCAGACTAAGGTTGAACTTGAACTCGGTTTACTGTTTCCATTCTCTGTGCCGACAATCGTTAGGCTATCCAGAAACCGTGGACTATGTATCTGATTTTAAATATTTGAAATCATTATATTTTTAAATCGGTGCTTATATAATATTACTTTAAATATACTAAAATAATACATAACATTTCTTAGAACTGGCTTAACGAATATAGTACATATTTTCTTTGGTGTCAAAGATTCGTATTAGAAACGATGGTAAAAGGTCCGGCTTTCAATTGATAGATTTTCAAGAAGGCTAGTTGACTCCGTTTAGAAGACTTTATACACATAAAAACAAAGCTTTCACACATTTTTTCCATTACTGAAAAATGGAACTCCATGTGACTTCATCATTCTCCTTTGTGTCGGTGTAGACACAAAACTCAGAAAAACCCATTCTAAGGAAACAATAGCTGAAAATATACACACTGGCAAGAAAAGAACTCTCGAACACTGATTTCAATATATTTTGTTGTTTATTTATTTAGAAGAAATTCAAATTGGATCCGTTTTTTTTTTGGTTTTGTTGTTGTTGTAAGTAGACCGCTTCTGACATACGAGGTTTATAAAAGATCAGGTTTTCCCTGAAACTAGCGTGGATTCTAATTCTCCCAGCGGACCTCTTCCCATCTCTACATAAACAATCTAATCAGAGAAACACAAAAAAGATTCACTTTGTGTGGTCCTGAAACTGATAGGAAAACGTGAAATGTCATATTGGCAAAAACATGTCGGCCAAAGCCATTTCAATGTATTCTGTGTAAAATTTAACGATTAATTGTAATCAAAAAATGTAATTTAAATTAAGTTTATAATTTCAAAGTAACGGTATTTTAATTTTTCTGTAAAAGTGAATAAATTTTTATTAAAATTGTTATTTCTTTGTCCATCTATAATTTTGCAGAACTATTATCATAATAAAATGCAAATGTTTTAATAGTAAAAAAAAGACCTGTTGGTCCCAGGTGATATTTAATGAAAGTCAGTTTTAGACAGAGGGTTAAACTAAATGTATCCTTAATTGTGCCAGACAACTACCATTTGTGCTGGTTTTTAATATTGCTGCCACATTTTATCTGGTGTTGTTGCTATATGTTTAAATATTCTTAATAAATTCCAAGGAACAGTCTGCAATATTAGTGGTCCTGACCTGACATCTCGGTTTCAGTCATATTCACACGACTGTAACGTTGCTTCTTTGTGCTTTTTCTATAAACATATAGTCAACTGTTCTGATGATATTTTTTGGTACATAGCATTTAAAATTTAAGTGCTGTATTAGATTGAAGTTAACGCCTCTTTATGTTACAGATTGAAATGAATAAATTAAACCGTAAGTTCTATGCTATCAGTTTCTTCTCTTAGATATTTTGCTTGTTGAACTCTTCCGGCTTTTTGTTTCCTGATTTACTTTGCTTTTTTAAATATAAAGCATTGTCAATTGATATATTCTGTTTTATTAAGTTCTGCTACTTTGTTTTCTCTCTCCTTTTTACTTAAGTTCTCACACTCATAAAGCCCCTTTCGTCTTAGTGACTTTATTGTCTTGCTTGGGGTTATTGTGTATCGAGTTTACTTTTATCACAAAATATATTTCCAGGATTCTTTGCAGATCATTCTGAAACCTGAGAAAACGAGTTGAAAGTTGGGGCGATATTATGGGTGCTGAAATTTTCCCGTCTTGATCCACTTTACTTAGTCTGACCAAATGGTTAAATAAATAAATAAATATAAATCTATATTTTGAAGGCTTTACAATCTCTTCTCGAATAAAGGGGAGACTTACTGTCACAAAACGCATATGGTTCTATCAATGAATTGTAAAAATATGTGAACAATGAGGAAGAGGTTAGAAAAAATAGAACTACATGAGAACATAATTCTAAGACACATCATGAGAAAAGAGAATTTAGAGAATTTAATACTCTCAAGTTTTGTTCAAGGCAAGAGGAGCAGAAAAATCTCGAGTAATCTACTTTACAAGTTTGTGTGAATTATTTGACGAACAAAGGAAAAGGTTTATGGTAAAGAGTCAAATATATTTTAATGAAGAACAAAATAAAAGAAACAAAAGGCCTGTGTCTTTGAAAGCACTGACAGTTGTTATATTTCATGGCCATTAATGGGGCAGATTAATGCAAAATATCTCCAAATCTTTCACTTAATGACACAAGCATGTAACTTTGTAGGAATGATCCATATGCATCACTTGCTATAAAAAGCACATTAGCCATGTCATTTTCGACGTTTTGTCACCACTTCCAGTCAAAACTACCCCCCACCATTGACACTTTTTTTTTTTTTTTATGTTGTACAGTATATTGCTTATAATAGGACAATTTACATGCCCATTTTTTTATAATCACATGTTTTGATCAAATGCAAAAAATATATACATAAACTTGCTTAAAAACACGTTTTAATGCGGTATTTCAAATGTTGTATTCCAAATATATAAAACAAAACCCCGACCCCTTGCTGGAAACATTAAAATGTTGAAAAATCAGCTTTCCATTCATATCCTATCCTACCAAAGGCAAAATAATAATTAGATATTGGCAAAAGAAAAGTGGACACCTTCGCAAACTTAATTATTTCTGTTGCTTATGCAAAATTTGTATTTTATTTTAATAATAAAGTGAATGTCTAAGTACTACTAAGGCACACTGGTGACATCACTGCTGTGAAACTCGGCATGGGTTTTAGCGACAGCTTAACTATTTCATTATAATGATATATGAGTATCCCAAATGCTGCCATACTAGCACTTTCAATATTTTATCTTAACAATGCTGTAGCCGCACCTGATTCGACAGGATGTGCCAACGCGGGAGAGCCAAGCCAAGGGTAAGAGAGGCTTAAGTTACCCGGAAGGTGTGCAGATTGCACGGGACTTAATTGTTACTAAATGAACGATTGGGCTAAGTATAAGACCATTTTTCATTTTCAACCTCGTTGTATCCCATACGACAAAGTGCTTTTTGACAATTTAAGGTGGTAAAAGGATAAACCCTCGGGCTTAAATATTATCTGTTTTCATTTTCGGGCTAGGAAAAAATTAAAAGTTAAAATTTCAAAAACACGTTATAACAGTAGTAAGGAAGGTGATGGCTATGCTATGATAGCTCGCAATGTTCCTCTCTTTAAAAACATCAATCAAATGCCAATAATCATTGACCCAGCTAGATTGGGCAACCAAGGAAGGAATAGAGGAAACACTCAAGCAAAATGAAGATAGTTATCACCAAAGTTGCAGGCTTTTATTTAGCAATAGTAAAATCGAAAGCGCGAAGAAAAGGTCAGCTAATTTAACGGACCCAAGTGAGTGTCCAGTACCAGCTACAGGTAGAAGAATGTTCCTAGAAAATAGTGTCTGTTTCCTTTGCAAAAGAGACGAACGAATATCTGATCTCAGACGTGCCATGGCGATGGATCTTGATAAAAGGTTAAACCAATGTGCAAGAAACCTAGAGAATGATAAAGTTTTATACATACTTAGCGAAGAATATATTGTTGTCCAAGAGCTGAAGTATCATTGCAAGTGCTTAAGGGTCCTTTACAATACGGAAAGGGCACAACTGAACAAAAGAGATAGTGATAACAACTCTACAAAGGATAAAGACTTGAACGCAATAGTGTTTTCTGAACTTCTCATTTATGTTGTCGAGATCAAATCTAGCTCTGATGAACATACAGTGTTCCGACTTGCAGATCTTGTAAGTATGTACGACCAGGAAAAACTGGAAAAGTTATGAGAAAAAAAAAACAGTGCGTAAATTCGACTCGACTGAAAGAAAAGTTACTTGCTGAAATTTTTGAACTGGATGCCCATAAAAAAGAAGAGACATTATGTTAGCTTTCAAGCAAGATGTCGATGAAGCCCTGTCACAAGCAATGGATTATTCAAATGCCCTCATGGTAGCGAAAGCAGCAGCAATCCTACGCAGATATGATAGAGCACAAATATGCATTTGATGAAACTTTCAGCGATAAATGCATAGAACATGCAGTACCATCTATTCTTCTTCAGTTTGTGTGTATGATTGAGCATGGAGCTAACATCAAATTTGGTGCCTCAAAAACTGACCTTGCCATCGCACATTTGCTCCAGCATAATTGCTATAGCAAACACAAGGAAGATGCAAAAAAACATTTAGGCTTTCCAAAGATCGGGAAACAATGGACAACAATCCAACGGCCACTTCTACAACATCTTCATTCCATGGTACCAGCATTTCTGTATTTCACCAGATAATCAAGGTCAGACAAGGAGAAGGAATATAGTCGATATTCAGCAAAGAAACTGCCAGAACTACCAGACACACAAATATACATAATGCTTTCTTTACCCAGAAGCAGCCACGTCCTAACACTATTCAATCTCCACTTGTACTTTCTGTACTAGATTTGGATCCTAGTTTTGCTGGTTACAAAAAGTGAGAACAATAGAATCTGTTGAGGAAAAAGATGTCAATGTCTGTTGCTCGTGTTACCATGCTTCCATGAAAACAAGAACGGACTTCGAGGTCAGTATTTCCTCATTTTTACCATTGTTACGGTGCGAAGCACATTCTGTCGCTACCATCTGTCATGTTATGGACAGAATAATGTAAATAGCTGTCCATTTAAATCCTGATCAACCACTTAATGCCTTGGCAAAGCAAATGCAATGGCACTGGCCGGTATGGTGAAGATAAATTTGTAATCAAGTTTGGTGGATTGCATATAGAAATGGCTGCTTTCAAGTCCATTGGGAGTTATTTGCAAAATAGTGGTTGTACTGGTGCTGTGGTAGAGACTAGAATAGTTTCATTTGGTACTGTAGAATCATTTTGTTAGCTTCAAGTGAGACAAAAACATATTAATCCATCAGGTTACAGTTTTTGTTTTGTACAAACTCCAATGTGAAGCTTTTGAATATATGACAAAGGATGGTGGACAACCTAACCTAACATTTGAAGAGTGGTTTAAGCGACGGGAAGAGGACAGCCCACAATTCAAGTACTGGAACCTAATCTTGCGCATGGAACTTACAATATGTTTGATCATACGTTAATTTCGAGAAGAAGACTTTGATTTGTACTGTCAAGCTCTTCAACTATTAATACCTTATTTCTTTGCAAACAACAATGTGAACTCCGCAAGATGGCTGGCTATTCACCTCAAAGACATACTATCTCTTCGGAAAACCTGCCTGCAATTACAGCTGAATTTAACAATGGAAAATTTTTCATTCACAAATTATCCCGGGAGTCTTCTGCTATGGCCATTGACCAAGACCACAAACAAGCCAATGCCATCATAAAAGGCAACGATGGTGCCATTAGCATAACAGCAGACCCGTCTGCACTCAGAAGATGGATTGTGGCAGATACAGAAGTAAGATATTTTGAATGCCCAGTAGGAAGTCAAAGATGCAAATGAACCAACGAAGCACCATAAACAGAACAGGCAGTTTGAAAAACGTTTTATGGAGAAGGTTAACATGCTGTATGCAACGTTTCTGGATGATAGTAAAGAACTTGTAGCACTAGATACAAAAATGTTGCTCATCCTACTGCTGCTGATATCGTGTTCCATCATTTTGAGAAGAGGGAAAGAAACTGTGAAAGTTCTATAAAAGGTCTACAAGATGGTGAAGAATGTCAGTTTTATGATCTAATAAAGAAAAACAAAACAGACTGTTTTCCACAAAGACCGGAGTCATCAGCGAAAGATCTGAAACAGAAAAACTTAATAGATGACTGTATGCTGTTTTCCAAAGTATTCATCTCATGTCAGTCCAGAGAATATGTCTTGCAAGAATTTTTTCAGCATGAAAACTAGTCTTTTCCAGCTGCACTCAGTGATGGTGGCAACTTATATTCCTGTCAAAAGTCTCAATTGTCATTGGTTCTAGAAGATCAGGTATTGCTGGCAGACAGTGCTCCAAATGCTGAGTTTCTCGTATTCGATAGGTCTGCTTTTTTATTCCATTCAACCACAACTCTCAAAACCTTTGAAGAATATGCAACATTGGAGATAATATCGAATTTCGAAGCATTTTGAATCAGGTATCAGAGGAAGGATATCGTCTTCGACCTATATAGGGCAGATAGATCAGGGAGAATTTGGGTCAAGGACAAGGGTAAAAGATAAAGGAAAGAGCTTCCTTACAAACAATAAGAACAAAACTGAGCTCTTTAACTTTCTATCAGACAATATTATTGATCATGTTAGTACCGGCATTGTCGTAGACTCAAAAGTAGACACTGTTGTGCACAACAGACCAATCAACACAGAAGGACTTATCCCATGCAAACATGAAAAAGCAGACACCAGGATTATTGTTCCTGTTAGGCATGCTGTCGTGGAGGGTTTTAAATCCATCATGCTAAAGGAAAATGACACGGACGTTCTTGTAATTAGTGCCAGTGCATATCCTTCCCTTCGACAGTTTGGTTTAGAAACATCGTGCCAGCCTTCGGGCTAGGCACGGCGAAAGACAAGAAAAGACCAGTTATGACCAGTTTTGAACTTATCCACCGCGGTGGATAGGTAATGTTTGACCAGTACCTGGGTGTACGCGCTCAGGTTCCCCACGTTAAAAAAGACCTTGTGTCACATTTCTCTCAAGTGGGGGAGAAGGGTAAATAACACATTGTGGCTTGATTTTGGCCAAGGTAAAAATCAAAGATGGACTCCTGTTCACGACATTAATGCCTACATTGGATTCCATAAGTCTGTAGGATTGCCATTTTCCATTCATTTACCGGGTACGATGTATCAGCTTTCAGTGGTAAAGGCAAAAAAACTGCATGGTAAACCTGGAATGTGTGTCTCGATGTGACGACGATCCTTGCTAAATTCAACACATACCTCTCTGAAATAAGAAAGGATTATTTTTTTAAATGTATGTCATTAGCATGTATGATAAATCCTGTCCCACTTCACACATCAGCGATGCAAGTCTTGAGTTGTTTTTTAGAAAGCAGATGTCTTATAGATCAATCCCTTCAACACGCGGAGCTCTAGTTGAAGATAGTAAGCGAGCTACCTACCAAGCAGGATGCGTCTTGGGCCAAACCTTAGTCTGTAGTATAGAAACAGTGTGTCCTGGCGACTAGGGATGGTCTAAGGAGGGAGATTGTTGGCAGATTTTGTAGAATAAGCTCGCATCAGTTGGAGAAAGTTGTCAACAACTCACTAAGTGTGTTTGTAAAACGGAGTGCTGTGGTCGGTGCAAATGCTTCAAGTTAACCCTGCCATGCACAGCATTATGTAGCGGTAATTGTTAACAATGACAAAGATTATGTAAATATGCACCAGTAGAAGGTTACAGACAGTAACATTTGCATAATAAACAGTTTTATATTAAAAAATACAAAAATAAAAAACAGCTTTTTTGCGTTGATTTTCCTCTTTTTATTTGTGAATATGTTGGCCTAAGAATGGCTAAATTTACACAAATAGGGTCTTTTTTTAGCATTTGTACCAATGAATTTAATAGACATGCTTTAAAAATCTATTTTAAGCCGCACAATCTCTGTTATCATCGTTTCTTTGCTAGAAATGTATCGTTGATCTTTTTGGAAAATCCTTATGGCGGCCATCTTGAATATATGGACTCCAGTTTTAAATTTCTGTTGGCTAATGTGCTTTTTGAGTAACATACTGTCTAAAGAGTATATGGCAAGTTTCATGCTTGTGTCATTAACTGAAATATTTTTCACTAATCTTCCCCACTATATCCAAATTTCTGTTTTTAATCATTTCAATAAAAGCCACTACGCTTTGCAAGGAATTACTGAGATTGAAAGAAAAACAAAGCTATATCAGAACAGGATTCAAGGAAATAATTGACAATTAATATTTATTTCATATAAAATCGTAGTTAACAGAAAATCAAGAAGCCCGAAAAGATTTCCGAGACTAGAATGTGGATGAAAACAATTAGCATAGAACATTGTTACGACTAACAATTTAAGCGCTGTGAGCTTGGTACCTATCTTCTAATCTAGTGCTGGACTAAAACGCGAAATTTAGAAATACCAACGAGGAAATCTTTAAAAAAATACCGTGAAAATATTTTCAGAAGTAAATGGATATCTACGTTATGGCAATGACTGAGATGCAATGTTAGGATCAGTAACGTAGCAGATTCTTCTTTGTCAAGAATTTCTAGATATATAAAGCAGAATCACAAGACCAAATGTGGTAGCATTATTAGATTCACGGATGAATAGTAGACTTTTAAATGTGCAAGATATCTTCTGGCGTGAATGTCTACAACGACATAGTAGGCGTTTTTTTTTATTATCAGCAGATTAGCAACGCATTCAATATAAACCTTCAATATGCATATAAGCTACTAACATTAAATGGTAAAAAGGTTTTATCAAGTCTTTCTACAAATGGGAAAAGTTCAAGTCTGAATCATTGAATCAATGTATGGAAAGTACGAACAATTAAGTGAAGTGAAAAGTTAGAGCTCCAGGTCTTATGTTTGTTGCATGCCTCATAACTTATACGACGATTCTGAGAAAGATCAAAATCTTCAGCTGGAGATCCTACCCAACATTGACCTACTTTTACGGAGAAATTATTGGATTATCGCTTAAGTTTAAACGGAAACGGCTACTATACGTTAGTCACTGACATATAAATATACAATTACTCGAGACTGGATAGGAGAGGTTTGAGTACAATGTTTGACCGTTGTTTTCTGGAGTGGGACTGTCAAGAGTTTTTCGACCAACCATCAGTTGGTCAAAAGTTGATAAAGTTTCATCAATATGATTAACGGGTTCGTTACAGAGGCATAAAATTCAAAACATCTTGTCACAGCTAAAACATTACACGTTTTGTACTATTTTATCGTTGTTCATATGACTCAGTTACATATAATTGTAAAAATAAATCTATGATGAAATATTTAAAGTGTTCATTTACTTAAACGCGATTCTATACATGCGCAGTTGTTAAACATTATCTGTATTTTTTTAAATTTTCCTGTTTTCTTCTTGAGTAAAATCATCTTGAAGATATCTTTCTTTAGACGCATTATGAAAATACTCATCATTGGAATCCAGCAGACTAACACTAAATGAAATCGAAAGTTTTTGTCGAAATATTCGCTGAGTACCTGTTTCTTCCATTTTCTCCTGCTGATTAAATAATGCAAAGCAACATAATTCAATAACCCGCAAATTGTTGACAAGCCGTAAAAACGAATAGATAAATGAGTGCTTCTAATTGCCGTGTAGTAATGGTTTACGAACTTTTGTTAGTTTATTTTATGTATTTTTGTTTAATATCTTAAACATTTGAAACTTTTTTTCATATTATCAGACTACATTAACCATGTTCTTTTGTTATTCTTGTATTCTATTAGCCTGTCTTTTCGTCCCTCAAACACACATGGATTAAGTGAAAAAGAAAAAAAGTTTTTGTGGGTAACTGGATTTTTATTTCAGTCATTTATTTAATAAATGAGGGAAGTGGGTGGCTAAAAACTTCCCATTATTTAGATGCTAGGTTAATAAAATTACTGATTTCACCGGAAGAAATTCTAACACATAAGTTTTCAGGACACTACTCTATGACTAATTTATGATTTTTTTCTTTTTCTTTACACAGCCTTCATTTTGTGCTGGAGTCCATTCATGATATTCAGCCTTCTCCAGGTTTATGGGATGATACCAAACACTCATACTATGGGGGCAGTAGCAACGTTCTTCCAGAGTTTGGCGCCACTGAATAGCGTTGCAAATCCGGTGATCTACGGCATATTCAACACACGCAGCTGTAGAAATGCCAAGTGAGTATATCAGCGTGTTTAATTATATATCAATATAAATTGTAGACGTAGTACTCCTGGGTATGACGATAAATTACATCCGGCAGCAAGGCTTCTGATAGTGCGATCAGAAGCTTTAAGGTGCATGGAACCAACTCCTAATTGCTGTTGTTCTCAGGTCTACCCTGACCTCGAGTAGTAACATTTCTTAGGGTCCAAATCTAGGGACAAATAGCTAGTTCAAGAAAAAACAAACGGCTGTGAAAGAAAATACATGGTTATATAAAAACTTAGAATATACATATTTATAGCAACGTTATTTATTAGTAACATTTTATCAGCAAAAAGGCTGACAAAACATTTTATCTGTAGCTGAAGGCATACATTTGTTTTCAAAATAAATATAGATGAAACTAAAGTTGTCCAAAACATTTTGATTTCAGCATTATATTTAATGAAGATTGGTTGATTCTAACTAGTGGCATTATAAATAGCCAACATGAAATTTTCATGACATTAATCTATATAATATCCTCAAATATCTTAAAGAAATCAAACTGTATTTTAAAATATAACCAAACAGCACAAATACACATCAGTGCCTCTAGTAATTGTGTCTACACAAACATGTACAAAAGCTCAGTATCATCTACCATGTATTCAATTGCGAAAGCAGTCTAACATTGTTATTAGTTCAAACATCGTAAGAAAAAAATGGCATTAAATACCAGATAATGGTTGGTATGCTGTTAAATATCTGTTAATTTGTCAACTCAGTAAAAAAGTATAACCATCTCTGAAAGATTTTGATCAATATTTTGATCTTCGTTAGAACGACAATGGGCTCTAAAACCTGAAAATATCTTTAAATGCTTATTGCTGACGTGACAAACCATTCTTTTTTTAAAAAAGTATTGTCTGTTTTGTAAATTGTTCAACATACTCCTGATTTCGCATGTGGCGTTTGACACCGGAGCGGATTATTATAAAGAAACAACCCGCATTAAATTCAGTATCTTTCAGCAAAGGAGAGATCATCTCGTAAATGTATATGAAATATTTAATACACGTATAAATCAATAGTTATAGTATCATTAATAGAAATTACTATAGTAATAATAACTGTTATTAACCCCAAAATCGAAATTTATGCATGGATTACTGAAGGTATTATATATCTCCTACCAGTCAGTGAACAAAACCGACAAAAATAGAATGTCCTTGTTGAAATGGCAGTCATTGCAGATTGTAATGTATACCTGAAGATCTTCAGAAAACTATCAATACGTATCTTGAAATCTAAGAATGTGGTACATGAGGACATCAATAATTCCAGTTATAGTTGGCGCCTTCGGATTGATTGACAAACGTTCAATAGATAAAGCGATTTCTAGCAACCCTTGACTTGAAGAAACAAAAATTATTCTCAAGTATAGCTCACATTATGAAGAGCTTTATTCATGTAAAATGTAAGAGCTGATTTTTTTTACTAATATGATCACAGAAAAATCTTATGATGCCATTTCTGACGTAGGGTTTTTCATTGAAAACAAAATTAGTGTATACTAGAAAGCAAAGAAAAAGTGTATAGCTTCCTTGTATTTAACAAAGTATAGATTTAAAAGATTGTTTAGACAAGGACAGTATTCCAACTGATCACATCACATAAGCATATACCCTAATCAGAGTAGGCTGCTTTCCTTATACACCCGAGTTATTCAGTAGAGACTTCATAATTTTCTGAAATATTATATATATATATATATATATATATATATATATAATGAGCGTAACGAACTTGGGTGTCATTCGAATGCAACTTTATTTTTCTGTCTGTCTAATCCTCACTTCCAAACAAGCAGGCTAATTTAATTTCCTGTAAAGTACTTGTAGCACTAGATACAAAAATGTTGCTCATCCTACTGCTGCTGAGATAGTGTTCCATCATTTTGAGAAGAGGGAAAGAAACTGTGAAAGTTCTATAAAAGGTCTACAAGATGGTGAAGAATGCCAGTTTTATGATCTAATAAAGAAAAACAAAACAGACTTTTTTTTCCACAAAGACCGGAGTCATCAGCGAAAGATCTGAAACAGAAAAACGTAAAAGATGACTGTATGCTGTTTTCCAAAGTATTAAGCATATACCTTAATCAGAGTAGGCTGCTTTCCTTATACACCCGAGTTATTCAGTAGAGACTTCATAATTTTCTGAAATATTGTATATATATATATATATATATATATATATAATGAGCGTAACGAACTTGGCTGTCATTCGAATGCAACTTTATTTTTCTGTCTGGCTAATCCTCACTTCCAAACAATCAGGCTAATTTAATTTCCTGTTTTTAATTTGTATTCTTAAATTTTATCAATTTGCATTGAACCAAATATGAACACATCCGATGAGTAGCGCCCGGTTGCATAACGTCTTCACTTTGAAGGTCAGCTACTATTGCATGTTCTTTTTCTATTTCTGTGCATTTTTCTTGTCTTATGATTAGAGATATCGTTCTGCTTTACAGCTATATAACGCTGAAATACCATTTCTCGATCAAATTTAAGCAAAACCGGTCAACTGGTCATTATCTAGACAGGTGACAATTTTGGAATGCCATGAAGTCTAATGAATAGTGGCTCGGAATGAGAAATCAGACAACAGAGTTCCGCTTGGGTTCGTCATGTTCCTTCACGCGCAAATACATACAGAACTTTTCTCTATAAAAAAAAAACATTTTCCAACTGAAACGCACTCCGTTGTTTTCTGTCAGCTTTCAAATGCGTATTCAGCTGACTTGGCAAGCGGAATATTTTTTTTTACTTATGCGATAAGTGACTGGCAATCTGGTAAAGATCGAATGATACCTACATACTGATCAAGAAGTTTTTCTTCATACTTCTGAAATAAGGTAGTATTTATATTTACTGCTTAGACTGTTGTCCTCATCTTCATTGCCACGTTTTGGAAGTTGTACGCTCTGACCTTCATAAGGTGCTTGGAACTGGAAACCGAGCCGTTTATTTTGATAACTAGAGTATATTTTCATTCTATGTGCGATGATATTTCGGATGCATCCAGAAGTGGCATCGAAATAAATTGTTCGCTTCAAAATTCCTAGCATCTGAAGATGAACAGAGCGTACAATGGCCACAACGTCGTAAACATAGCAATAAAGATGACAGCACTCCGAATAGTTTTAAGAGTAAGCTGTTCTCGTAGAGGAAGTCGTTCAAAATCTTAGGATAGTGTGAAAGCGAGCAGGTCTATAAGAGTTAGACAAAGTATACTTATGGTTCTAAATTATATTATGCCTGTCAGCCACGTAATTGTATCTCCTGAAGTTATTTTCACCAGTTCCCCCGCCTACAAACATTTGTTATCCAGGTAAGCAAGCACATCAGAAAGAATGCGTGGGACAATGGATTTGTCTGTAATGCGCTGAAAGCAGGCAACTCAAATGATTACTTAAAATGGAAAACTGAGCAGATAATAACTAGTCTCGAAACTAGTGTAAAGTATGCAATCATAAAATATCGGATCTTGGCGTAAAGTAATTTCAATTCATTTGTACTGAAGAATTAATGTTCTGCCACAGACCTTACCAGTCCATCAATGCTTACAGTGTGAAGCTAGTAACAGTATGGAGAATAATTAAACACGATTCTTTGGTCACCATTTGTGGTGAGTATAAGTTGAGCTTGCAAAAATGAATTACGTGGTATGATTATCTTTTCTGAAAGTAGCCTCTTTTCTTCCGCTAAAATGTAGTGTTTAACCAAAGAACTTAGTTTCATTGACATTGTAAATACTGACATATCTAGCAGATGGCGTGCGACATTAACTTTAAATATCGTCATGATCTACTATCAAAAGGACGTCTAGGGTAAGAGCAGAAATAATCTCAACTGAATTAATATAATTTTGTATAAAACATTTATACAAACATTTTGTTACAGAACATGAATATAGCTTAAGAGTTATAATATTTATGTTAGTATAATGGGGACTTGAAAAGTACAACCGCTCGTCATTTTTATTTTTAAATTGAGAACTTAAAATGAAAGAAGTGTGAAAAGTGAAATGGTCAATAACGGGAAAGGGAGGAATGAGCCGCTAGAGACTTCACGCAGCAAGGCTCAGCATACTCTCACTGTTTACACACACACACACACAGAGGCGCTAAGCTTTACAATTAAACTATAATATATATATATATAGGCGCCTGTATAAGTTATTGACTGAAGTATATGCGTTTATGTATTGTTGTGCTTATAATATTTTGACTGTTTATAAGAAAAGCAGCACAGAACAGTTAAAAACCAAGTCATTGCCTGATTAATGACTAATCAGCTCTTTTTTTTGTATACGTATGCTAACGAAACAACTCCGCTTATAAGTTGACGCTTGATTCTGATTGGAAACAGATCATGTTTGATTAGTTCGTGCAGTAAGATAACACAAAATTTGAGTTACTTAAATTAAAAAAGTAAAAAAAGAAAGTATCAAATCACGATTTGTTAACGTGGATACATAGCAAGGAAACAAAAGATAATACAAACTAGGTTTGCCAGCAAACGAAAAAAAATTCCAAGTAAAATAAATCAACAGGCACAAATGCAAATAAAACGTGGTCTTCAAAATTAAACAAATATCAAATCACAATTTACAAAATAAAAACAGAAATAAAAAAAATGCACGTGTAAAAGAAAAAAAAGGCTTGTTTAGAGTAAAAACAGCATGGCTGAACTAAAAGAAAAGAAATAAACGTAACGGTCTAGAATAAAAAATAAACTGAAAAAAGGAAGGCGTTTAATACACTGTTTTAAATACAAGCAGCACAAAAATAAAAATAAGCATGAAACATTGTAAACTAACTAAGGTACAACGCATATGAAAAAGTTACACTAGAAGAATACAAAACTGAAAAATGGAAGATAAAAAGGATAAAACTAAAATGGAATGAAGAACAACTAGAATTGAAAAATTAGCAAAAAGGCGAAAGTTGAAATAAATTTAAAAAAAAAAACAACAAAAAAAAAACACTTAAATTTCAGTCTTGAACAAAATACGTTCTCCTAAGATGTACAACTACAAAACTGGTCCTGCAGTATTTAATTGACTTCTCACTTAAGACAAAATGTGGCACAAGGCCGTTTTAATGTGGGTAATCAGGTCCTTATAGCTTGACCAAAAAGTTCTAATTTTCCCCAGACGAGACTCTACCTTGCGGCGGAGCCTCGACTGAATAATTACAGTTGAGTAGTGAGTTTGATCCTCACTGGGTGTTTCATACTTTTGACCTTGTGCCACATCTAAGCTGTACTTAGAAACTTAAACTGCAGTGGACGGCAGTTAAGCCTGCCTCGCTTTTTCAATCTCTGCATTCGGGCGGAGAGTAATATAACTTACTAAGCGCAGCTTAGATGTGGCACAAGGCCGAAAGTATGGGGCACCCAGTGAGGATCGAACTCACTACTTAATTGCAAATAGTGCTAGCGAGACAAGCTTGCTAACCATTACACCACCTTGAGGTGCCCGGGCGGAGAGTAATTATTCACTCGGTCCTGCAAAACAATTCAGATTAAACTCTGAAAAAGGTTTAACCTATTGTGATGGATGATCCCAAGTGAGAGGGGTGATAGGATGTGTTTATTTCATTACCTGAAATCGTGCCAATAATTCTTGCTCAAGACTTAATAAATATTCAAATCCCTGAAATGGTTGTGGTTACCTCGACGTGGTTTCGCAAGAATCATTACAATTGATTAGTGAGTTCGATCCTCACCGGGTGCCGCCATGCGTTTGGTCTGCGCGTAGGAAATAACAATTTTCTCGGCTTTGTTCCGGAACTGTGACCAGCTAAGTCATCACGCCTAGGTTCCCCACGTTAAACTCGACCTTGTGTTCCATCACGTCTCCATCGGGAAAGAAGGTAAATATAATCACTTAAATGGTAATTAAATTAAATTGTTTATGCTTCAGTCGACTGAGAAGAAAGGAAAGACATTTCAATCTAAGTAAGCTAAAAGAAATTGTGGTGCAGGTTGATTATCATTTATCCGAAAATTCCAAAATCTTAAAGTTTTCAGGTACTAACATGATTTGCCACAAATGGAAAATTTCAGAAAGCAACATGGCTACCCGTAACTAGATTTGGAGCTGCAGCGTTACAAATACAGTGCTTTTCACTTTTTCAGCTTTCATTTCATTTAACTGTAACGAAAATCCTTATTTTGTTTTTATGCAAATACAGTACGTGTATGTTTTGTAACATTTTAATCAAAATACGACATCGTTGGTTGCGACTGATAGCTTATCGAAGTTTTTTTCTCACACTCACGGTGATATCGTTGGTGATGTACCCTATCCCTCCTTTTTCTCACACCTGATGTAGAAGTAGTGTTTTGTGTTGTATTTATATATTTTGTAATATTTTAATCAACATAAGACATCGTTGGTTGTGCCTAGTCAGTCAGTTAAAGGCCATACATGATACACGCTTGGGCGATCATGTCTCGAAAGACACATGGCAGACTTGGCATATTATCCTGCTGTAGGTTGCCATTACTTTCTGCGGTAGACGAGTTGCCAGCCAAGTCTATAGAACGTAAACTGGCCTGTTATTTAACCCATAACTGGAGGATAAAGAAGAATTAATACCTTTTCCCAAGGGTATTTGCGCGTAAGTAAATGCAAGGTATTCGACCGGAATTCGAACTCGGCTCTTCGAGTTCTCGTTCCGAGCCGATATCTACTGCACCACACCGCACGTCCTCGAGATTTTCTTTCTCACACTCACAGTGATGTCATCGATGATGTACCCTATCCCTCCAGTTTCTCACATCTGATGTAGAAGTAGTGTTTCCTCTCGTATTTATATATATTTTGTCAGTAGTGATTATGTCTTTTATACAAGTACAGAAAGTAAAAACATTTTTCCGTGAAATATTAATATCACCATTGGAACATCCGTCTGAGCATGGCTAAAATTATGACCTCTATGTGTATAGATACCATATTTATTACATTTTATGTTAAACTACTTTCATAGTTTGTCATTTAAACAAAAACTATCTTCAGGGCATATATATAAGCAGTGTTATGAAATATAAAGAAATATATTGTTGATGATTAGGTTCCATTCCAAAGATACCCAATCATATAGATGCTGTATATAAATTAAATAGCGTGTACTCCAGAAACCAACAAAATCTGACAACCGAAGAACTTCCGATCCCAAAAATATTGCCAAATGAATCACAACCTATCATTGAATGCAGTACAAAATTAAGTATTTTGTAACAATGTTTCCTAATTTTACCTAATGTTTCCGTTACTCACCACTCTTGTAATGTCAAGCAACTCTGCCCTCTCGTAAATTCTGACAACACCGTAGTTTCCGTCAACATCTCCTTCTGCCTCCACTCCACCCAAAAACCTCAGACCAGCAGAAAATCTTATTGCTACCAAAGAGCTGATTGGGACTCGTTCCGCAATTTCCTGAGTGACGTCCCTTGGAACAAAGTTGAAGACTTTGACCTTGCTGTTGAAGACTCTGCAGCTGAGGTTTCCTCTTGGGTTAAGGCTGGTATCGATGCTTTCATCCCTGCCAGGAAGTTGAGACTTAAATCCCACTCATCTCCATGGTTCTCCACTGCCTGTTCAGCTGCCATCGTCTACCGAAATCACATCATTCAGAGTCACGCATCGAACCATAACAGGCACCTTTTTGCCTCGGCTCGCAATGAGTGCAAGAAGATAGCTAAAGAAGCAAAGCTGATGTTTTCAGATTCTCCACTAACTCGACGCTAGACTCGTCTGGAGTATCTGTACCCGACTTCCTTCTCGAACCTAGGCCCAACTGACTGACATACTAATTACTCCGTCGGTGGTCTCCAAATAATTTCTAAGCTTGACCCTCATAAAGCGAGCGTTGGCGACGGAATACCAATCATTTCCTATAGAAATGTGCGCCTGAACTCTCTTCTGTTCTCTCTAAACCCTATTACTGCCTCTCTTCTTCTTGCTTTCCTACCTGCTGGAAATCCTTCCCCGTGGTCTCTCTATATAAAAATACTGGAAAACCCTCTGACTCCGCTAATTATCGTCCTATCAGGCTCCTACCGGTCTTTGGAAAAGTGTTCAAAGCCCTCATCAACACCGAGGTCTTACAACAAGTCTCAGTCAACAGACTCTTCTTTGATAAACAGTATGGTTCCCACTTCACCGGGTCTACTGCTGATATGCTCACGACCATCACTGAGTATATAAACCAGACCCTCAACAAAAACGGCGAAGCCCGAACTGTTGCCCTTGACATCTCCAAAGCGTTTGACAGAGTCTGGCATGCTGACCTTCTATGCAAGCTGCAGGGCTATGGTATAACTGGATAATTGACCTAATACAGTAATTCCGTTCAAATCGAACAATGAAGGTAGTATTGAACAAACAAGCCTCCGAAAGCTATCACACGAACATGGGTGTCCCTCAAGGCTCTATTCTAGGTCCTACGCTTTTCCTTAACCATATTAACGATCTCCCCGATATAATAAGATCCCAAGTAGGCATATACGCTGACGACACTACAGTTTACCCTCGTCTCGATAAGAAATCTGCCGAGGCTGACAAAGCAAACCTTGCTGTCGAGCTTGACAAGGACCTCCTATTCGTTGTGGACTAGGGTAAGAAATGGCTCATAAACTTTAATGCTACCAAAACGAAGCTGCTATCTATTAACCATCACAGACAATCGTTCCTCCCGCCAATTAACATGGAACAGGCTTCTCTCCCTGAAAGTAGAACATTGCGCCTCCTCGGATTATGTCTCGCATCAGACCTCAAGTAGAATAACTATATAGAATCTATTGCTAAATCCGCTGATAAGAAAGTCGGTTCTCTGTAGGGCCGGGAGGTTTTTTCCCGTCAGAAATAATCCTGCACATATACAAAACTATCATCCCCCGGTGCATTGAATATTGCTGCCATATCTGGTCTGGTGCTCCTACTATCCACCAAAGTGCCCTTGACCAAATCAATCGGAGAATCTATAATGTGATCGATCCCGACTTGGCAACTAGGATACAGTCGCTTTCTCACCGACGCAGTGTGGCTTCTCTGTGTCTCATCTACATTTACTTTCACGGCTTCTGCGTCGCTGAACTTATCTCGCTGGTACCCCCCATATATGAATTTCCTCGAGCAACAAGATTATCAACTAGGTCCCACCCTTTTACTGTGAAACCGATAAATAGTAAACGCAAATTCTACTCCCGCCTGTGGAATTCCCTTCCGCTTACTTGATTTCCTAACAGCTACATTCTTTAAGAATTCAAATGTAAAGTCAATGGTCACCTCCTGTCTCACTAACTTACATCTTTTCTCTCATGCATTTTTCTCCGTCAACCCCACTCATCAGTATTCTCTTCCTTTTCATACTTTCTTCCTGACACCCTCTGTAACTTTTCACTCCTTCTCATAACATTCCTCCTATGTAACCTCCTGCACAACAGTGGCAGTAAAATGTCTTGCTTGGGCCCACACGAATATAAAAAAAAGTTGCTTATGCCACACGGAATTGGTAATGAATTCGCTTAAAATCTATAAAATTTAAGTAGAGCTGCTTATGAAACGAGTTGCTTAAAATTATGCAGGAGAAAAATTACAGCTAAAATAATGTGATACCATGGCTACAATAGTATAAACTATCCATGTGCACCTGTATAATGTGTCAGCGTAGAAAGATTCTAATACTACTCGTGTCTATAAATTCCTTGACTTCCGTTTAAATTAACCCGGTCAATAACAATAGCCCATTCTTGATATTCAGATTTCTTCAAGTAAACGGGATGATAGCAAACGTTAAGTTAGTTTCCATTACAAGTGTAATATTCCAGATCTAGAGGTTACATCATCATAGGTGTTATTCTTTAACAATAGATTAAGGATATTAAATATTCAGAATGTGATTTGGAACTTTTTTGCACCTGCTCCAGATTGCATCCAGATAAGATTAAATGTTTTGTTTACTTAGACGGAGCTGAAGGATGATATTAGATATTCATTATTATGTATGTAACCTATAGGCTTCAGGGATCACTGATCAAACTTCTGCAACATCTTTTCTCCTGTAGCTCTAAGCAGCGTTTGAGACATTATCGCCACCTTCCTCTGCTCCACCACCGATTCACAAAAACATAGGTAAACATTTGTCTTTGTTCAAATTCTTCTTCTCTATATATTTTTGGTTTCGTTGTTTTGTTTCTATTAATTTGTGTTAGAAAAGTTCTCTCATAATCTTTATTGCAAGACCTCCATTGTTATTTTTTTTATCTATTGAGAAGTTATTTCTTCTCGGGGATATATTATTTTAATCTCTGAGGTAATTTTCCTTTTATTTTATGAACGATCCGTTTTTTTATATATATATATCCTGTTGAAGAGTACGTATTCTGTACGGTTAAATTATTGTATGTACTCCTAACTTCACAAATATGCTGTGAATGGTTACAGTATCCCGCCTTCAAAAAACAGAAATATCTTTTCATTTTACATGTGGCCAAACGGAAATCCATTTTGAAAGAGGAGTGTTAGTAGAAATTGAGAAAAGATAACTTCACAGATTTCTCCTCTAGGATTTTAGAAACCTTATGGTTTTATATCTCTTTGCTATGTGCCCAGAGTGTCGTCCATTTTAGGGAAAGGATTATGGCTAAGAAAGCTAACGTATATTCACAAATTGTTTCTTTGTGCATTTAGAAAACTAATGATTTATAACAAAAAGGCAAAAAAACCTACCGTGATCTAATATTTTAAAAATTAAATTATAACAAGATTTTCGTTTACCTCAACCGCCATATACGCTAACATTTTCTTTTTTCCCATCAACTTATCGATTTAGTGTACGAGCCTGTGTAAAATCTGGACGAATAGTGATTACTAAAATTAACAGACCTACAGTCGTATCACGCTGAAACATGGCTTCTCGTGCGATCACTAAAGTAAAGCAACGTTGAATCTGTTTGATACCTAGATTAAGGACCACTTGGGAATACAAAGTGCTGTAAGCTTGGATACGCGGGTGGTGTAATAGATAAGATCTCATAATTGTTAATCAGACATACGACTTGAAATCTCCGTTGGTTTGTATTCACTTACTTTCAAATAACCTTGAGAAAGATAGAAACCTATCTATTCATACCCCGGCTGTGGACTAATTAGTAGTACTTTTATCACTAAGCCATTACTGTCTCCCCTAAAATATTCTTGTAATATAGGAATATTTTCTGGTTTTAAAATAAAACTGTACATAAGCCGTAAAACGAATCAATAAAAACACTTAAAATAAGTTGGCCTTCCCCATTTTTAAATCGACTAAACTGGGAATACCGACTTCATACAATGAAATACGTTTCGGATTTACATAACTTACAAAGATTTGATAATGTAGCGGTTTGAACATTGCTAGAAAAGTAATGTGGTGTAACACGAGAAGTTTCATGTAAGATAAAAGTTATTAATGAATTGCTATTAGAAACGAGGACGCACAACGAAGAATACGATTTGTTATTTGTGCATATTTTTATCAATTTATATTTATAAGAATTAGTTGGTTCTTTTTAATTAAAATTGTTTTGTTTTCACACACACACACACACACACACACATATATATATATATACTATAGTCATCCGCAGACAGATCCGTTTTGCTGTATCACAGCTCATCAGTACGATTAGATGCCGATTGCTTTTTAACTCAGGATTGAAACCCGACCAAATTCGTGTCAGTCGGCGATTCTACCTCTGGGCTACGCGCGTTCGGTAGAAGAAGACAGACTTTTTAAATATATTTTATATATTATATCTTAATAATATATATATTATGCGAGATCAGCTCATGAGGTGCCAAATATACAAATGAAACACAACAGCTCTTATGCAGCTAAAAATATTTTTATTAAAAATAATAAGAATATTACTACAAATATTGGTCTACTACTTATCGATCACTGTTAAAAAGTAAATTCTACGAACAGTAAAATGTCATTCTATTAGTTATTGCTAGTAGTAATATATATATATATATATATATATATATATATATATATATATATATATATATTGCATTCAAAGTCACGTAGGTCCTGTAAAAAATGAATAGACACGTTCAAAATTCAAGTTTTGTTCATTGTCACTACTTTTACTTTATTATGCAATGTTATAGATATATTAGCAAAAGATGTTCTTTGATAAGGCTGAAACATAACTTGCTTGAAACCATAATAGTTTTTTTTTTCTCATAAAAAATGAAAAGAAAGCATTCTTTTAAATGTGATAAAGCTAGCTATGCTTATATAAATTAAGGACAATGGTTCAAGAAGTTTTATATTTGGTTTATCACGGACTTTTTTCTGAATCGTGTAATTCTTTTTTTCTGGAGTGAGTATGAAACTTGGAAACTTCAGAGTGCATTTCCTTTTTACTTAGTATGATTTCTTTTTCCTCGAATAGATAACATTGAGGATTTCAAATGTGTTTTAATAACATTTCTTGTGAAAAAATCTCATTGGGTATTCTTAATTTAAGATATTACGATGTTCGCATTGTCTTTCGTATATTGTAACATCTATTTACTAGCACACACACACACGCACACACACACACACACACATATATATATATATATATATATATATAAATAATAAGATCACCTTGCCAAATTAATATATATATATATATATATATATATATATATATATATAACATCAGTGAAAGCCTTTGGCGTATTGATCTTTGAAGTTACATCCAAAATTTTGCTAAAAGGAAAATGTTCCTTTAGGTTTGGGAAATAATTGATGTATTTGGGACTGAAAATTCTTTGGTTCGGTTGCAAAGAAAAAAGGTTATAGGCTTATTTTCAAGGTTAATATGTACAATAAAAATTGTTGTTGGAAAAATAATAGACAGAATGCTTTTCCAGCCTAGAATGAACATTTCTCAACTAGTATGAAACTCATACCTAAATTCTTTTGTTTACAAGCTTCACCAGAATGTTTATGTCTTTATTATTTTAATTAGATATCAGTATGAAAACAGGTTTCATATCATAACGAATAAAGTTTTATGTGTTACTATCAATGAAAAACATTGTATAGGAAATAAATTTCATTTTATTTTGTAAGACAATACTTAGATATTTGTACATATTTATTCTTAATATTTTATTCCGTTATCTTTTTCATATGTTTGAAGCAGTTTCATGGTTTCATACTCCCAGAATTTGGCTACAAGAGGCTGTTATTTGTGGGTAATTCAAAGTAAGGAAGAATGGTTCTTGCTTAGAATATGCTCACCGAAATTTGTCTGGTAGACCTGCTGTATATATATATATATATATATATATATATATATATATATATATTTCATTTCACTCTTGGCAAAGTTGGAACGTCACTAGCGCGCAAGTAGTTACAGATAGAGAGAAAAGACTAGGTAGAAGCGTGTTGAGGAAATGATAAAATATAAACATGATTCAAGGGGATAGAAGATGGCAATTGACGTTGCATTTAACTTTTTTGAGATTGTAGCAATAGTCCAACAGGCAGGAAGTGCAAGAAAGAAAATTGTTAGGGGGTAGAAGCGACGGATACATTTAATACTTTCAACAGTGAAAGGCTAGAAACTTGATATCAAGCTATATAGCGCGCTTAATTTCATGTGGTCGGGGCTCCAGGGAATCCAAAGAGGAATATGCAGTGTTAATGGTCTAAACCTGTCACCTTGGCTTCAGTGGAAAGTGGAATTGTTACTCACCTATTACGGCTTCTTAAGTATATCACGTATTTTCTTATTGTTTTCTTATTATTTTATCCTAAGCAAGGTAATAGGTCCTATAGCGTTACTAAGTTTCAAAAAGTTGAATGAAAACTGCGATTAAGGAGAAGAAAGAATAAAAAACAAAACACAATAAAAATGTTTTTTCTTCATTTTTTTACTAACCTTTCCGGGATATTTCCGCTAGCAGCTTCCACACGCAGTCATTTATGACCAAAATGGCAAAATAAGTTTATTCTACCAAATGGCACAAAGTGTGTGGGGTGAGCTTGGTTGGAAAGATTTATTTATTTTTTGAAACTCGCTAAAGTTATGTATTTATTTTTACTATTTTTTGCTTGATTCTATGATTCATTTGAACGAGTGTTTTTTGTAATTTTTAAAGAAATTTCTTTGGACTTTAACTAAGTTAAAACTTAGTTAACTCACCACTTTTTTTTCCAAATTGGAGTAGATAGTACCTACTATCGCCCGGTTTCACACTCCACCCCCTTCTATTAAATAGGAGTAGAGGTGATCACCTTGTTTCTTGTTTAGGAAGGGGTTCCCAGTCCTCCTATCTACTCCTTCGGTCTTAGTGGTAGTTCAATTGGAAGCTCTTTGCTGTTAGTGAGTGTGGTGGCAATGCCTTTCCATTCTGAGGGTACCGGGTTGGCAGTTTCCTGGTTGCTGCTTCCGACTGGTTGTTAGGAACCTGAACTCTTGCGTAGCGTCTTGAGAGGCTACTCTAATCAACAGTTGAATAATACGCGGTATCCGCAATAACTTTTATAGCGTAGAAGCATTCCTCCAAACTAACTCACCTGATATCTTAGCCCTATGTGAAACTAACCTTGACCCGTTCATCCCCTCCTCTGAGTTCTATATTCCTGGTTACCTTCCCCTCTTCAGTAAGGACTCCAATGTCCATATGCATGGGCTTGGTGTATATGTCAGTGAACACCTACCCCTAGCTAGAGTAACATCTCTCGAATCCCTGGACCAATCTTTCTTGTGCTTCCGTCTCTCACTTCTAAACTCTGTTAGCTATCTCTTCTTTCTCTACCGCTCCCCCTCCTCCTCTGACTGTTCGATACTTGACAGCATCTCTGACAATATCGACAAGGCCATTTCTTCGCACCCATCTGCCCATATTTTTGTGTTTGGCGACTTTAACACCCACCACACTAAGTGGCAGGATAACTCTGTAACCGACCCTGCTGGTGTCCACGCATTTAATTTTTCAATCTTCCAATCCCTTACGCAAGTGGTGGGCTTTCCCACGCGTTTCTCCAATAACGGAAGGGACTCGCTACTAGACCTCTGCTTCACTTCCACCCCAAATTCTTGCTCCACCAGACAGCTCTGCCCTCTCGGAAATTCTGACCACGCCGTAGTTTCTGTCAACATCTCGTTCCACTCCACCCCTACCCAAGAAACCCAGACCAACAGAATATCCTACTGCTATCAAAGAGCAGACTGGGATTCATTCCGTGACTTCCACTGTGACGTCCCTTGGAACAATTTTTTAAGCCTTACCTTCGAAGACTGTGCATCAGAGATCTCCTCTTGGGTTAAGGCTGGTATCGATGCATTCATCCCTGCCAGGAAATTTCAGCTTAAATCCCATTCGTCTCCCTGGTTTTCGCCCGCTTGCTCAGCCGCCATTGCCCACCGGAATCACTTCTTCCGGCTTTATCGTAGCCTCGCGTCGGACCAAAACAGGCGCCTTTTCGATTCAGCTCGTAATAAGTATAAAAAGATACTTAACGAAGCGAAGATGTTGTTTGCTGCCAGAATGAAGCAGCTCATAGCATCCTCCAAGTTTGGTACCAAAAACTACTGGCGCCTCTGTAAACGCGTGCTTAGCAAGAGTAAGTCCTCAATACCCACACTAATAAACGAGTTTGAGGTACTCACCTCCTCAGCGGACAAGGCTGAATGCTTTGCCCGTAGATTCTCGACCAATTCGACTCTGGATTCGTCTGATTTTTAGCATAATCTCAAAACTGGACCCTCACAAAGTGAGTGGTGGGGATGGAATCCCAACCATATTTTTGAAGAATTGTGCCCCTGAACTCTCCTCTATCCTTTCCAAGCTATACAACCTCTGCCTATCTTGTAAGTCTTTTTCTGTGGTTCCAATATATATTCCAATATTCAAGAACACTGGTGAACCCTCGGACCCCGCAAATTACCGCCCCATCAGCCTTCTTCCGATCTTCGGCAAAGTGTTCAAAGATCGAAGTTGATGTGGTAGCAAGAAGCTGAAAGGGTTAGTTCCGCAAGCATGGAGTGCTATAAATGAAACTGTTAGCATAGAACTTGCGATTAAACTTTTTTTTAACTGTAAAATGAAAAGAGCTTGATGCCAATCTAGTACAGCGGATAAATTCATAAAATCTAGGTAAAGTATCGAAAAGTTCATAAGAACAATGGTGAAAATGTACCATTACCATGTACCATAGATTCCTCTGTTTTCACTTTTAAAGTAAAAAAAATATATTTAAAAAAAAATAAGTAGATGTATAATATCGCGTTAAGATGTCACGTATCAGACTATGCACGCTTATCATATACTTCAATCACGTATGAAACGAAATCCAGTGTTGAGATGCTAACCACAGAAAAAACTATATTTACATTACCATATATATGGAGGGTGTATGTGTTACATACTTCCGTTGAAAAACAAAAACAGGTATATATAAAAATATAATCTTATAATTTTTATTCTTCATTCGTGACTTTGCTGTGGAGCATGACGGCAAACAGAGATAGCACACACGAAGAAGCTGTGGAAACTCGGAAGACAACAGGAGTCTTTTTTACTAAGCCAGAATTCTAAATATATTATAGTCTGGAAAAACCCACGCAAACCACTTGGCCACGACTCTTCAAACACTTGACTATATATACGGCTGGATATATCTGCATTCACACCAGGACAGCACATTATATTTCAACCCGTTTTACTTTTGTTGAACATATATATGACCAGATGTATCTGTTAATTAAATGAATATATGAATGAATATATACATTACTAATATATACATTACTAATATTTACATTACTAATATATATATATATATATATATATATATATATATATATATACAGGTTTTAATGTAAATAAAATTTTCGTTTCGCCGTTGCTGAAGAAGTGAGCATTTCCTCGTAGAAATGGCTATCCAAAGATTTAAATGTCAAAATTTTTGTTTTAATATATATATTCGTACGTATTTTATGTACATTACACTTATAAGTAAGATTTTAAATTATATCAATAAACTTTTGTATTAGAAATTCCTCAAAACATGTTTGAAATATATACATTTGTGTGTGTGTGTGTGTGTGCGTAAATATTTTACCTATATATATATATATATATATATATGTGTGTGTGTGTGTGTGTGTGTGTGTGTGTGGTCACAGGAATAAATTTAAATTACAATAATTATCTTATTCATCTAGTTACAATAGAATTTTTAAAAAATTGGCGAAGCAGTAACTTTTCTTCGTATCTACCATTACAAACCCAATGGTCAACCCACATGCCTCCCACTACCATAAGAGAAATTACTACTAAGATTCCTCTAGTTTGACCGTATAACATCCAACATTCCTCACCCCTTCCTTTACTAGCCCCTAACTCCGGCATTAGATTTTTTCTCAGTCTTTGATTAAATGGGGTTGAGAATGCATGTTTTAAACTGACACGTTAAAGATGGCTATTTCTTCTCTAAATTCTATATGATTTTATATATATATATATATATATATATATATATATAGTGCATAAAGGCAGCAGATAATTTTCTGAATATATATTGTTAAATATAACAGACAATGTATATCTATTGGGTTTGTTCTGTTATTGTTTTTATTATGCTAGTTCTAAGCTTTCGAACCAGATGTTATATATTTATATATGTATCTATATATGATTACATATATATATATATATATATATATATATATATATATATATATATATATCAGATGAAATAAAATGAGACTATTATGTCGGGTTGTATTTTAATCCGTACTCACTGATAAGCTTTCGTGTATTATAATTGAAAGATGTAAGAAGTATGCAGTAACCA
Source organism: Ascarosepion bandense (assembly GCA_037127315.1). Classification (NCBI taxonomy): domain Eukaryota; kingdom Metazoa; phylum Mollusca; class Cephalopoda; order Sepiida; family Sepiidae; genus Ascarosepion; species Ascarosepion bandense. Next base: position 1,048,928 of record JBBBDQ010001184.1, read on the forward strand.
TTACAGTTGATTTTATTTTCAATTTTTTAATGTTCCCAATTATTTTCAATCTCCTTCGTGATCATCTTAAGTTATATAAATTGTAACAAAAAATAACCGCGAAACTATGTTGCTTATAATTACTGTAATTTTAGCACTCAGGAAGAAATAAAATCATTCTACTCCATACTAGACAATGCCAACGCTCAGTGCAAACGCCAAGAACTTAGGATCATAATGAGTGACTTTAATAACAAGGTAGGTAAAAAGAGGGAACGAGACACGACCGGCAACTTCGGACTAGGAGTTCGCAACGAACGAGGAGAAAAATAGGTCCAATGGTGCGCAGCAAATGACCCGGTAATAACTAACACCTGGTTTCGAGAGCACCAACGACGTCTATGGACATGGAGAAGCCAAGAAGGCGGCACTAAGAATCAAAAAGTCTACATGACTAGTAACATGAGATTCAGGAACACGGTGGTTCTATGCAAAACCTATCCAGGTGCAGACTGTGGAAGCGAACAAGTCTCAGTCATCTGCAAACTAAGGATAAAACACTGGAGAATGGAGAAGCCTAGCACAGCACCAAGACTGAAATACAACACGCCCATGAATGACCTCAACTTGCAGAAAAAAATACACTAACAGCGTGAGAAAGAATCATAGATAACAAACTGGAAAAGGACACACGAAATGGGACTTACTAAAAGGAAGCGATGGTGACATCAGCAAACAATATTGGAAATTAGACGCGGGAAAAAAATTGTGTATGACTGATGAGATTCTCGACATGATGCAAAGAAGACAAAAATAACGCCAGGACATGGAAGGGAATACAGTAAACTACACAGGGATATAAGGAACCAGTGCAGTTAGGCTAAAGAGGAATGACTCAACAACAAATGCGCAGAGGTATAGAGACTGAGCAGGGCCGATAAAGCAGAAATGCATAATGAGATAAGAGAACTGACTGGACAAAAAACCTGCTCCTCAACAGGGTGCATAAAATCCAAGGATGGATTGATAATATTTGAGAAAGAGGTAATACTCCAGCGATGAGAAGAGTATATAATGGATTTTTCCGCGACAGGAGAGAGCAACCGAGAATACAGAAGTTTGAAGACGAACCGGAAATATTAAAGTCCGAACTGGAATCTGCAATGGCCAAACTGAACAGAAACAAAGCAACGAGTCCACACGGCATTGTAATAGAGCTACTGATAGCCCTGGAAGATTTCGGCATAGAGAAAATTACAGAAATATCAAACGACATTTATAAAAGTGGAATAATAACAGACGACCTATGCAAGTCTATTTTTATAGCACCGCCGAAGTAGTCAGGCGCAAACAAGAACACAGAACTATCAGCTTAATGAGTCACATAATAAAATTGATTGTTAGAATCCTGATGGATAGAGCGAGAAGCAGAATCAGACATAGGACAGGAATAGTGCGCATTTGTCAATGACACTGGAACAAGGACCTTTGAATTTATAATTAGCATGCTCTCCGAAAGGGAAATATAAATGAAGAAGGATTTGTGCCTATGTTTTATTGATTATGCGAAGGCATTCGACAAAATACTTCACAAAGAATTGATGGAGATGCTCAGTAACCTCGTCATTTTGGGGAAAGACATAAGAATAATCAAGAACCTCTACTGGCAGCAAACTGCCTGCATACAGACAGCTAACGATTTAGCAGATTTACAAAGATAGAAAGGGGCGTATGACAAGGAAATGTCTTTTCACCGGATCTTTTGAACTTGTACAACGAGAATATTTTGAGGATCCTAGATGACACGCAAGGACTTCTTATTGGGGGCTACTATTTGAACAACATAAGGTATGCAGATGATACAGTGCTGATTGCAGACACGGTAAGAAAACTACAAGGCCTCTCACAGAAGGTAGCTGAGGAGAGTGACAAAAAAGGACTACAAATAAACAGCAAGAAGACTGAATGCATGGTTATCAGCAAAAAGAGCAACCGAAAATGCCAAATACAGGTAGGGGATACTAAAATCAAGCAAATACGAAAATTTAAATATCTACGAAGTGTTCTAACAAGAGATTGAAAGTGCGACACAGAGATCTGAAGGCGAATTGGCATGGCGAAGGACACGTTCCAGAAGCTGAGTAAAGTACTAAGACACAGGACAATTTCACTAGAAACAAAGAATAGAGTACTAGATTGCTATGTTATGTCAGTTCTCCAGTACAGCAGTGAATGCTGGACAATATCATCGAAGATATGGAAAATATTTCAAGCAGCGGAAATGTGGTTTTACAGAAGGATGCTTCGGATATCTTGGACCAAACATGTGAGCAATAATGAAGTTTTGGAAAGAATGGCAACGAAAGGAAAATTAATAGTGACATCAGGAAGAGACAACTGAAGTTCCTGTGACATGCAATGAGGAAGGAGGGTTTGGAGAACCTGACACTGACAGGCCAGATAGAAAGAAAAAGAGACAAAGGAAGACAGAGGATAATACATTTGCAGGGCTTGATCAGGTGGAATACTGATCGGTGTTTGCGTGGAGTAACTGGAAAAAACATACTAAGAGCCACCAGGGATAGGAAGACGTGGAAAGCCATGATCAACTACGTCCTGAAAGGATAGGGCACATAGAAGAATTTTATCATTTTGCTTCAAATGTAACGGTTCTCAGTTATGTTTAGCTTTCAGCAAAACTCCAAAAGTCTCTCCTATAGAATTTCTTTATATTGTAATGTCACAGCCAAACAACTACTTAATCATGGAAGACCTATTTTTTAAAACATTTCGAACATTACTACAGTATTCCTAGCTGATTCTCTTATGTGAATGTTTATGTTTTTAATAAATATTACCTCGATGATCTGTCGTTTACATATGTTGTTTTCTTGGCAGAGGATAGTTGTACTGTCGATAATTATTTCTTTTAAATTGTGAATGTAGACAATAACGTAAATGTCTCAAAATAGATCAATGGTCAGACATGTCTAATGTAAGACGTCTCGTTTGTGTAATTATTGTAAATACAACCTACATATTTGTTTTTCTTTCTTTTCTTTGTGTTTTTTTTTTTTTTTTGCTTTTTTGTTTTTAGTTTGTTTTTTGTTTTTTCGGGGATACTTTCTCCCAAGGAACTTTTGAAATGTTACTTTCACGTAATACATCAGTTGATGTGGAAAAGTTATTACGGATAACTAAATTAGTAGTATTGTATCTTTTATAATATATAATTAATTTTAATTTTTTATTAGAATCCATGGGAGATTTATTAGTACGAATGAGATTTCTTTATGATTTTTTTCATTCTGTTTTTAGTTACCGTGCATCTGGTTGCAATATAAGATATATTTGAGGTCTTCTGTGATCGTGTGATATTCTGATGTGTGTTGAAGGTTTTGATATATCTCTCATTTGTTCATGTAGAATGTGATTTAGGAAGTCATTATTAATGAAAATGTTCTTAATATGTTTTAGTTCAGAGGGGAAAGAATTTATAGAGTTAATTTGTGCTCGGTTAATTAAATTGTCTATAAATGTTATGTTATAGTAATTAAAACATTCACTCTTATAGTTGAAAGTGCTGGTTGTTTTTACATTTTTTTTTTTGCTGGTTGTTTTTATATAGAATCTATTAAAATGCCAAGGAAAGGGATTTCGGTATCTTTGTTAAGCTTCTATTATTTTTGTATGTTTTTAAGTATAAGAATATCATCTCGATGTCATGGTTAGATGGCAAGTTTCTTAGTGGTGCTAAATATATTATTTTTTATGTTGGTCATGTAGAATTTGCTGAAGGTTAGACCCCTCACTGAGCCATTAAACCACTGTACCGTTGTACGTATAGATTATTTTTGTGATCATAAGATGGGGTTTCGGTGGTACAGATTAAATTAGTGTATTCTAATATTTTAGTTATCATTTTTAAAGGGGACAGAAAATTATCATTATATATATTTTTAAACTATTGTCAATGGTTTCTCTAACTGAAACATTAGTGAACAGATTTTCAACGTCAGGTGATACTATGTTTTCATTATTAGGTCCTTCAATTTTTAATATATGTATAAACTCAAGAGATGTCTTAACGCTCTATTTGTTAGGTATGTATGGTATAATTAACTTGTCATGCGTTTTAGTTAGCTGGTATATAGAAGTAGGAAATTGTAATATAATAAGGTGGAGTGGAAATGTGGTGTGTTTTAATAAAACCATAAAGGTATCCGTGTTTATAGTTTCCGCATATTTTGGTAAATTTTAGATTTTCTTCGTTCGCATTTTAAGCTGAGATTAATTTATTAGTTTTTGCTTTTAGATGAGTGGTAGGATTATTTATGAGCTTTTAAATTTGGTGTAATCATCAAGTAACTGTTCTATATGAGTTGTAAGCAAACCAGTTTAAAACGACAACGATGTTACATTTATTAGCTTTCTTAATTACTATTTCTGGATGATTGCGTAATTCTTTTGCAGCAGTCTTTAGTGATTTATTTATGAGATTAGATGAGTTTATCCTTTTATTATGTCTGTATTTTTATAGCCACTGCCTTAAGTAGATCACGGAGTTCTGGTTCTGGGTTAATTAGCTGCTGCTTTTGGAGTTTAATTAAATGTAGTTATAGTGCTTCAGTCTCAAATTTTTCATATAGTCCATTATATTTTGTACATAATACAGTTATGATCGCGGTTAAGTATTTTTCTGTTTTATTTTTATTTTTTTGTGGTCACTTAACTCATAATCAGGAATGTTTATGAATCTTTCAACGTTATTCCGGATGAATATAATTCCTTTACATATTGTATTCAGTTTTCTTTAAATTTTAAAGCTACATTTACATTCCGATCTGTTAGTAATCGATTTTAGTTTTTTTAGAATTCGTTTAAGTTGTTCAAAATTGGTAGTCCTTTTAGTATGTTATGTATTTCCTGCTTTTGTTTGTTGAGAGTTGTTAAGTTAACTCCACCATCCATTTCCTCAAGCTTATCAAATATGTCTCGTTCCCTCTTTCGCATGTCTCTTTTTCCTTATATTTTTCCTGTGTGTATTCTCTAAAGCCTTTTTCAGCTGTCCTTTTTGATGCAGTTTATAAGTTTTCTTCTCGTTTACATCCTCTCCAACACATTGTCTATGCTTACGTGCTTGGTGTATGTTATTCTTAGTAACCGTTTTGTAGAACAATTTTTTCTGTTGCCACGAGTATCTCCTTCATCCTTGAAGAATTTGTCCAACATTTGCTGCCATACGGAAGGTTTTAAAATAGAAAAGACATGAAATATAGTTCTTTATATTCTTTATTTAAATATATATATACATATATATGAATGCATATGTATGTATTTATATAAGTATGTATAAGTATGTGAGCATATATATGTATGTATATATTTATGTATCTATCTATCTATCTATCTATCTATCTATATATATATATATATATATATATATGTATATATATATATGTATATGTATGTATATATGTATGTTTATATGTGTATAGATATATGTTTATGTTTATATTTACATGTATGCAAATACACATGTCTTTATCTCTATTTAGGTATATATGTGTCTGTGTATATGTGTTTGTGTTTATATTATATTTTAAATTTCGTACTGAAATTCAAAATAGGAAAAATATTCTCAAACTACTTAATAAACGCTTTCCTAGAAGCTCCGAGCTACACAAAATATTTTATAGAAATACAATTAATATAAGTTACAGCTGTACTTCAATTTTAGAAAATCACATAATGAGACAAATTACCAAAATTTTAAAAAACACGCCTGGCAGAATATCGTTAATGGAAAATGTAAATGCTGAGACAACGAGTTTCGTAAAGCGAAAAAGCAGAGATCAAAAGTATAATATATTTAGGATGTACTGAAGACAATTTTTAAGCACGATGGAATAATTACACTCAACTTTCAAACTAGAAAAACTTAAAATTAGAGTAGCCAACTATGTATAGAGGTTAAAAGAAAATAAAAAATGGTAAATTCCACGTGGCATAGAAATATTAAAAGCCTCTAAGCATTGCAACGGTGGTGATATCTGCAGATTGTACCAAGAAGTAAGTTTGTCTATAAAATTATTTCTAGTGCGATAAATACTACTAAATGGAAAGCCCAAAATAATGTCTGAATGCAGACACAGTAGAATTTTTTTTTTTTTTTTTTGCTCGTACAAACCCGAATGACAGGATTTCTAATAACAAAACACATCCTTATTTTAAAGTTTCCGCTATGAATTTATGAAACAGATGTTATACAATCAGTCAATACAAATCGATGAAACCTAAAGAGTCGGAACCACTGATGCGTAATCGGCTGCTCACCTAACTTAAATATCTAAAACCTCCACATGCTAAATCTCATTTTCCCTTCAAAAATGTACTGAAAACTTTGTAATACAACTGTTTACTGGTATAATTTAAATATGACCTATAACTGTTTAATATATATATATATATATATATATATATATATATATATATATATATGGAGACAGTCCTGTTTCGCGGTATTCCAACTCATCTGTACAGTTAGACATCCGATTGCTTCTGGCCAAGATTGAAACCCGACCGAATTGATATCACTCGCCGAGTCTACCCCTAAACTATGGGCACTCGGTGAACGAAGGCGGATTTTAGCGTCTTATATCACAATGTGAACACACGTCAGTAGCCAAGGCTGTTCAAATTCATTACTGAATAAACGATACGTAAATGCACAAGGAGCTACTGGCAATAAATTACTGATCCTTTGAGATTTTAATGCACTTGTAGACAACGATTATCAACGTTTATTTACTATTGACCCTTTCGGCATTGATAAAACGAATACCAGCAGGTTGAAATTTCTCGAACTTTGTGTGGAACGTGATTTAAACATCTGCAACATGTTTTCCCGTCAAAAGATAAAGCACAATGCTAATTGGATTCACCAGACATCGTAACATGGTCACAGGATAGAATACTTCATCACTCGTAAACGAGATTTAAGATATGTGTGTTCAGTGCGTGTAATGCGTTGCGCAGAAGATGGAAATTACTACAAATTAGTGCGTGGAAAGTTCAAGCTGCGTATTCGTGAAATAATTCGTATGGATGGAGTGAAAGGACCAAAAGGAATTGATGTGAAAAAATTATATATTCATACGATATACATTCAACCGTGATAAAAAAAATTGATAACCTCAACTTTAAAGTCACCTTTAAAGTGTATTCAGTAGGGACCGGTGTGCTTGGTTTCAGAATTAAGAAAGCACCAGGACACTTTCAAGGAACAAATCTCAAGGAGAATCCTTATTGACAATAGTGTAAAGCCGAGCGATACCCATGCCTCACGCTTTTCTTAATATTTTTACTGCTCTATTTGATCTTGATTTCCAGGATTGTAACGAAGGCATCCATTTGCGTTTCAGAACTACTAAAAGGGTTTTCGATCTGAAAAGGTACACTGTCAAATCGAAAACTTTCCAAGCTTTAATCAGAGAGCTACCCTACGCAGACAACACTGACTTCTTAGCTCATACAGAAGCTGACATACAGCATATTATGGATCGTTTCTCATCCTCATGAGCACCAGTTGGTCTCACTATAAATTCCAGTCAATGTTTACTCTTGTTCCCGGAGAGCCGTATATCGAGCCCAAAATCTTTGTTCATGGAACAAGCTTATGGGTAGTTGAAAAGTTTGTCGACCTTAGCAGCACAATATCAAAAGATGACTCTATTGATGCCGAAATATAACTACGCATCAAGAAAGTCTCTGTGCCCTTCGGAAAACTAGAAAGGAGAGCATGGATAGCTCGTGACATTACTAACCATACCCAGGTGTGATTTTGTGTGGGTGTGGGTGTGTAAGACCTTGCATTCTTGCAGCTCTTCAATATGCCTACAAAAACTAAACAGTAGTTAGCAAACATCAAAATAATTAAGCCTTTCCAGCAGAGATGCATGAGACGCTTATTGAATGTCAAATGAGAAAGCATAACTCATGACACTGATGTCTTAGAGTCAACTGCCAAAGCATAAAAGCCCTTGTAACGTTTTCCCAAATGCGATGGACAGGACACATAATTCGAATGAAGGAAAGTAGATTCTCGAAACAATTGTTATATGTTGAGCTGATTATCGGAGAACCAAAGATAAGATAAAATGACTGTATGAAGAAAAACTTAAAAAAGCTGAAGTTTAACATCAACAATTAGGAGGAGCTGGCTCTAGATAGAAGTGGGTAGGGAGGGCAAATAAGAGACGGTTGAAAATTCTTTGAAGAATGTCGTCTGGAACACAAATAATTAAAGCGGTGATTCAAATACGTGATAGCCACGAACTCGACGAAGGTATCAAAAATTGGACATGTGATTTCTGTCTAAGCATACCTCTTTCAAAGTTGGTGAATCATGTGAGGTTACAAAAGCACCCTTGACATTCCCCAGACACAGTGCGTCACAGCCTGCACGCTCTGTTATAAGATATGCAAAACCAGATCCGGGCTGAAAAAAAAACACATGATAGTGCACAAGAATCAGACACAGTGGTGTGAATCCATCATGGTTGTGGCAAGCAAAATTTTGATCTGCCACTTGTGTGACAAATCATACAAATCCGTCGCCGGACTGGCAAGACATTTTCGGGGTCATGCACGAGAGAGATACCAAATGAAGAGGTAATTAAATTAGGCAGCAGATCATCATCATCATAATGTATGTGTGTTTGCACACACACATATATATATATATATATATATAAGATATATATATATATATATATATATATGTATGCATATTTATATATCTGTGTGCATATATATGTATGTATAGACCTAAGGAGGTAAATAAGTATATACATGTGTACACGCATCAATATATAAATATTAAACAGGTGTAAAATGAATGGTGCTTAAACCTGTAAACCAGAGCAACAATACATAAAACATATACATACCATCCTATGTTTTACACACGACTCGAAATTTCTAGTGCTTATCATATCATATACTGGCCTCTTCTTGATTTGAATTATTTTTTATCGTTCCTTTCTTAAATTTCGTTATGGGTCTTCAATCGGATGTGCGAATATTTTTATTCCTTAAAAGTATAATCAAGTTAGGTTATTTATAATTAAATTTAACATATGTTTTCCCACCACGTTTTTAGTATCCTATTCTATATTTAGGTTTCGAAACTAACTTTATTATACTTTTAATGAATAAAATATTCACATCCGATGTTATAACCATACCGAAATTTAAGAACAAACGCTAATAAATGATTCAAATCGAAAAAAGTTCAGTATGATATGATAATCACCCGAAGATTGCTGAAATGCATGAAACTCCGAGTCGTGCATTAAATCAGAATAATATTTATATTAAGTAATATATATATATATATATATATATATATATATATATATATATATATGCAGTTTTTATTAAAAAATGACAGAAATTATTATGGTTATGATTTTATGTAAATTTTCATGTGATCTTATGATTTTGTTCTTTTCAGTACGTAAGTTACATAGAACTTGTCTTAATATTTTGTTTATCGAAGTACTTTCGGCTATACTATTAGCCATTTTCGAAGATGAAACAGAATGTATATGGTGTTACATATGTTGTAGAGAGTGTAGTTGCAGTTGGCAGTTGCCGCTGCTAATATTGACACTGTCAGCTCTCTGCCTTCGGACGGAGAGCGCTATCTGCCTTCGGACAGGAGAGCGCTATCTGCCTTCAGGCAGAGAGCACTAACCCAGTCTTGGTTCCACCAAAGGGTAGAATCACGACTGGGAAAAGATAGACAGATATTTTTGGCCGGACTATATGGCCGGGAAGACCCACATTGAAAAGACCATGTGTCACATTTCGACTTAAGTAGGAAGGTGATTAAATACCGTTAGCGTTTTCATAGTTGATATTATTACGTGGTAGGTTTTTCTTTTTTATCAATAAAGCCTCCATTAGTTTAGTTTTTATTGGCATATGTAAGATGCTATTATATTTGTGTTGTGAACAAGTATATTCCGAATAGGTTTTGGTAGGCCTCCGTGTGTTTTTATCAATGAAAATGAGCTCTGTTCAGGGACATGCAGAGTGAGTCTTCGAGTCAGTTTCGTTTTTGTATGGCCGATATAATTATTTACAAAATTAGCATTAATAATAACATTGGATCATAGTTTTGATCTTACTTGTGAATTGTTATTTTTTATAAAGAAGTTAGCCGTTTCAAGTTTTGTATAATAGATGATTAATTTAGTTTTTTAAGTCGACGAGATTTGCGTATGTTCGGATGATGTTTCAAATATTAATGCTATTGTTATCATCGGTTTTTCGTTATTGGTTAACGTTGAGAGAAAGTTCTCATGTGGTAGTCAACCAAATTATTTCGAAATCCGTTGTTGATAAATGTTTATTTCGAGTTATATAGTTCTTTGAAGAAAAGCTAACGAGAAAATGAATTCCCATAGGAACTCGTGAGAAAACTTTTAATAACACTAATTTTATATCTAAGAGGACATTGGCTATCAAAATTAAGGAGACAAAATTGTTTACTGTTAAGTTTTTTATGGAGTTTGAATATATGAATATATGTGTTGACTCTTATATTCACCCTCTTTATCTGTCACTCCTTCTTCCATATACATATATATATATATATATAATCATACCACCCTGAGTAAGGTGGTAACGCCACGGATGTGCAGGGGCTACATAAGAGTAAAAAGATTAGAGGAGAGTGAAGGACGAACCAGTTAGAAAGGAGCAAGAGAAGATAGGGAATACAGGTGTGATGACAGTTGCAGAGGTGGAGAGAAAGGAAAGGATATACAGGGTGGTAAAAAAAAGAACTAGGGTCAAGTGGTTAAGAGATGAGTATTGACATTACATTTAAATTACTAGAGGTTGTAGCCGTCAAGAAAACCTAAGAATAAGGAAGTGATTCCCACAAGCGAGAAGTGCGCGAAAAGAAGCTGCAGGAGTAGAATTGTCGTCTGCATTTCGTTGATCTAACTGTGAATGGGTGAGACCCAGTTGCCAGTCTGGTTGCACGAGTAAACACCTGTTGCAGAGACACCAGTGACTTAAGTTCGTTGGAGCAGAAGCCATGGAAATATTTATAGAACAGACAAAGGGAAGCATATAGATAAATATATGATTAAAGACGAAAGGAAATTTTTTACTATTGTGTTTCACCCTCAGATGGGATTTATTATACTTTCCAAGATGTTTTCAGAATATATGTATATATATTTATCGCTTTGAATGTTTAGTTCATTGTATTATACATTGAGCACATTTATCAATATATGTCTACTTATCTAACAACTACCTCTGTTACTGTTGTATAACACAATGGTAGATTACGAATTTTATATATTTGTCGGGATTTAGATACAATCATGTTGAAATGATACTCAACTACTAATTTTACAAGTAAATCTGCATATGTCATATTACTCAATGAATCCACAATCATAGATTTTGGAAAATCTTGCCGTAAATATTTATCAAGAACTCACATTGATGACAACCCGTTGCGACTGATAGAAATAATCAAATACATTCTTATCTCATCTTAAATTCTAACCCACAATCTTTCGTTCTCATTTGCTTCACTTACCATTTTTCTGTCTTTACTTTCTCTTTTCTTCTTTTAACAGAAGAATCAATTCTTTTAATCAGATGGCGAACCCGATTTGTTGCTGCAGTTCCGGTAGTCGAAAGAATTCAACCTTCGGGGTCTCAATGGGATCGGAGTACACGGGGGTCAGCGAAATGGATGTCTCAGTGCGTACAGGCTCGAATGCAATGGGACCACGCAGAATATCAGGATTGCCCTACGTTCGAAGCACAGTCACGGAAACAGAACGACAAATACTCATGCGCAACCTCACACCGGAGGGCAGTAAACGGATTAAAAAAAAGCTTCGACAAGCATGAATCTTGCATGTTTTAATACCGAAAAAACAAAATCAACAGAGAAGTTATTTAGAATAAGAAATATACTCCGTGAGGTAGAAACATGCGAAAGTGTCTCAACTTGTTTTAATTATATATCATGATGCTTTTATTTCTTCGAACTTTACTATAGTGAGTATTCGTATTCGATTTGAACGATTTATTCTTTACTTTTTTTATGATAAACAATATGTATTATGTTTATCGGTTTTGCCATTCAGAAAATTTCAATAAAATGTTATCTCTAACGGGGACCGAACCCATGTCTCATTTCGTAAGATAAACCACCGTATAATAATGGATAGTCGTATTTGAGACAGACACCAATTTTTAATTTAAGCAGTATGTATTCGTCGATCAGTCTGCACATTTGGGGCATTCTTTTGTATTGTTTCACCCCAAGCAAGGCAATAAAGTCATTAATACACAAGAATTTACTGAGTGTTAGAGAATACGAGAAAACTACTAATAAGAAGAGAGTACAATAAATGAACATAAATTATGAAGAAAGAACTTAACGATTGACATTGCATTTACATATTTGGGGTAAATTATGAACTGAGAAGATAAAATCTAGAAGAGTGAGAGTTTCACAAGGAATGAGTGCTATAGAATAAACTCTTAACTGTTAGCATAGAACAAGTTTTCTTGAAAAAGAAAATACGCTCTCCGGCAAGGATTTAACTTGATTTTCTTTTTATAGAAAAAGGCAGTAAAACAGACTGTTTAAAATAAAAAAAAATAGGTCGTTCATTTCAGATACTAGTATCCATTACAACGTTCGAAGCAGTAAAACGTCGAATTAGAAATAAATCCATTATTGTTTTTATAAATATCATGATGTATATAAAACATTTAAAACGACTTAGTGAGAATATAAAACTATTTCCCAGTAAGAAACCGAAAGTGTATCACTGCGGGGAGAAGGTAAATGCACAGTATTTTCGGAAATGAATCTTATTGTTTTTATCAAAATAAACGTATTGATCGGTCGTTGTCTCTCAATCCTGAAATTAAACCTGTATGTAAATTTGTTTATAAGACGTTTGAGTCATGCAAAAGAAGTAAAAAATAAAAAAAATGAAGCCAACAAAAAAGGAAAAGTTTTTTTTCTAAAAAGCTATTGTTATTCAAATTAAAATTAATAAAAACAGTAGAAGTAATAATAAACACTTGATTGATGATAAAAAAAAATACGCACACAAACACATTTGAAAAATATCGCATATTGAAAAAATGATAATGAGTTTATAAAAAAAAGGTGTTCGACCAGACCATACAGTTCAGTTTGGTACGATTTTTTTAGACAAATGATAAGAATGACGACGCTGGACAATTAGAAATTCCTTAGCATATAAAAAATAACGATATGTAAATAAAATATTTACGGAAATGGATATTCAGAAAAAAGATTAAGCAAAGAAAAATTTATAAAAATAAAAGAAAATTCATAACACAAACAAGAATAACTGAAAAAGACTATATATTTTAAACTTAAAACGGTACATTCAGAATGAACCATGCATATGCAAATATGTGTATACCTAGAAAAACAAATATGTACACACACCCATATTTATATATATATAAAAGCACCCACTAACACAGACAAACAAACACAAACAAACATATATATATATATATATATATATATATATATTTGGTTGTTTTGAAAACAAATGCGCGCACGCATATATATATATATATATATATATATATATATATATATACACGCCAAATTAATGACAAGGTATGACAAAGTTGTGTGACAAGTTTCATTTAAAAGGACTTCATCTGATTAAAATAATGTATCGTGGTGTATATTAAAAGCGCCATCAAAACGCTGAAAATTGAATATTTTCTTCATAAAATTTTCTAGTATATATTCTAGCCAGTTTAATTTAGTACCATTATAGTTATTCTTTTATCATATTTATTCTTAAGTATCTTACATTGTAATTATATATCTGTCAAGAAAGGTGAGACGTTGAAAGAGACTGAATGCAAATTTCCTTTGATTGATCTAGCAATCAAATCACTTTCTATACAGTTTCTCAGAGTAAAGTACTATCTCTTTTAATTTAAGTAGATCTTTTACAGCTACTTTATATTCATATATAATTACATACGCATATATACTTGCATCAACGGAAACATTTAGTCGGATGATGTCCTGTATTTTTTAGATTTTGTTTGGTGATCAATTAGCATAACATTGTTCTGCTGCAGAAAATGTATATCGATTTCATTCATATGTATATACGTATATATACATGTAAGTAAACAAATTTTGCCTACCTATTTGTATATACACTTGACGTCTCGTGTTCGTAGCAACAGTGCTGAACACACTGTAAATAACATGCATGCATATATATATATATATATATATATATATATATATAATTTTAGAGAGGGTAAATATCTTTTTAAATTATGTAGACAGACTGGAGAAAAGTGGCACAGTTGAAACACTATTAAAAATAATTTATTTGTAGAAAATAGTTCACGAATGAAATAAAAAATTCTTCATGGAGTATAAAAAGAAAAAAAACTTATTCACGTCCCATTGTGCAGAAAAAGTGAACGTAAAATGTTGTCTTTTTGTCTTCACAGGCTTGAGCTGTATGCTGTATTACAGATTAATTTAATACAGTATTAAAGTTCAAATAGATTATTTTGCAATTGTGTTTCAGCTGTGCTTCTCTTTTCCATTTTGTCTTGGTAATTTAAAAGCTTATGGTTGTGTTAATTTCCTTTGCCAACGACACTCTCCAATAAGGTGTTGGCCGAAGAGATCCCCAGTGTTTTGCTAAAAATGATTCCATCTTCCAAATTTTGATTTAATTCTGTTGCCTCAAGATTTTATTCAAGTACGATGGATTAATTTTTGTTTAATTGAGAATAACATTGACATCTCATTTTACCAGGTATATTTACCACAATTACAAAAAAGAACCAATAACCCAAAAATACTGAAGAGCAAATTCATTCAATAGAACCGCTTTTGGCTTCAATCATAGCCTCCAGAAGATTTCAAAATCTTCGACATCTCTTCTGGAATGTCGCAATGTTCAAGTTGATGAACGCTGCGAAAATCGTAGCTTTCGGTTCGTCTTTGGTGTTACAAAGAGTTTTGTGGGTGAATCACTCAACTGTGCCCCACACATAATAATCAAGGGGATTGCAGTCTGGGGAGTAAAGTGGCCAAATGTAAGATCGCAGAAATTGTTTGACACTCGTGACTGTTTTTCTGCTTGTGTGGCATGGTGCAAAGTTCTGTTGCTAGAAATAGGATCTTCCAGCAGCCACATTCTAGACCAAGGACAGAACTGCATTCTTGAGGTAGGCCTGTCATGTTGAGTCTAAGGCCCCCACCACCAAACTCAAGAGTTCTTTTCTTATCAGAAGGGTACTTCCGAATATACCTTCTTAATCGTCATTAGACTCATCCATCGCTTTCAAAATCCTCGGCACTGACGGCCGATTGACATTCAAACTTCCTGAAATATTCGCAGTAGAGCTTCCGGGGTGTATAATAAGCAGTAGATTTTCCAAATTTCCGGTGAAGTTAATTGAGTCTTGGTATGTTTTTCATAAAGATGGTGACCTTACTATACTGTGAGACGATAAAATCAAATCAAAAACAATCAACGCGCATAATTTCAAATATAAAATTACAACAATTTACACATCGCATCCTATATATATTCATTCGTGGTCGAGAGATCTAGGACGCACCAGATCACATGGTGGGTTCTCCTATGTGAATAAAGGTCGCAGGTTCGAATTCTGACAAATGACACACATTTTCGTCATAAAAAAATTATCGTAAATAATCAGGCCGGTAGAAATAAGTATATCATACTGTTTGATTCTAAACAGAATATCTACTTAAATACGATTATCGGTCAAAAATAAAGTTCTAAAAATCATTTCATATATATATATATATATATATATATATATATATAAAGAAGCGATAGATTTTTATTTATGAATCTAAAAGATTCTATTACATAAGGCTTATGTTTAGTGGATAGCCCTATTTGATTAGACGCTTTTTTCGTTTATTATACAGTATCCTATTTCATTTATTTTCGTTTACAACGCTGAATACTCGGCATGTTTTTTTCTTATAAGATGTTACGAGTATTGTGGTCAGCGAACGAAAGTTAAAGCATATATTGTTTAATAAATAAAATGATCATCTACTCATATATGGCTACCCACTAAAATAGTAACTCTCTCTCTCTGTCTCTGTCTGTCTGTCTCTCTCTCTCTCTCTATATATATATATATATATATATATATATATATATGAGAGATATTGGAAAATCTTTATGTGAAGACTTGTAAAATTTACAGAAAAAATTATCTTTACTAATTATTTTTAATGAAAACTTGACAAGAATGTACATAAATTGTAATTATAAATATTTGCATAGAAATTAGATGTAAATATTTCATGTGACCAAATATATAAAAGTGTACTTTTAATGTAATCTTGTGTATTTATATTTGTGCGTCTATATTCATATGATTGTGTGCTAAATATGATCAAACTGTACATAAATGTATATATTTAACTTTATCTTTTCTATATCTATATGTATATATAGGCTCAATGCGTGTTTGTTTCTACTTGTAAATGAAGGTATCGTTTTTGTATGGATTTGTAATGTTTTATTGCGATTGTTTTATTTTTTATATATTAAATTGATTTATGAGCCTGTTCTTTTCTTTTTGAATATTAATAAAATGTTGATATTTCTTCTTAAAATTATATCAAGCTGCACAAAGGTCTCAAAATATTTGACGACAAGAAAAAACCACATCTACTGAACTTACGTTTCAGACACACAAACACACTTGCACTAACTGGAATGTTTAATTTGAAACAATATGACATTCACGTTGAGAAGACTAAGAAGCAGTGTGTATTCTATGACCAGTTTTCTGAATTTAAATCATTGACGATCTAAGTTAAATAAATATCACTTTTTATTTCATC
Source organism: Ascarosepion bandense (assembly GCA_037127315.1). Classification (NCBI taxonomy): domain Eukaryota; kingdom Metazoa; phylum Mollusca; class Cephalopoda; order Sepiida; family Sepiidae; genus Ascarosepion; species Ascarosepion bandense. The sequence goes on from JBBBDQ010001184.1 coordinate 1,065,888, forward strand.
TTTCATTCTTTCTTTTTACTCCCCCTTTCACTGTCTCTCACCTCACGATCTTCGATTCTCATATTTCTCTCTAGTTTTCTCCCTCTCTAACGGATAAAAAGACACATGGAGAAAAAGAATAAATAAATGTAATTTCAAAATAGGTCAGTTTGTTTGGTAAGTAAGATAGAGGCGTAGATTCAACAACTTTTGGTCGTCATTCAAATTTTGAAGTATTCAGTATCTTCAAGTCGCAAATGGAAAATAATGCTACACAATTCTCCCTAATATGTTCCTCTGTGTTCACCTTGATCTAACACATCACTCAATAAGTCCCAGACCTTACTAATAATCAACTTTTAGGCAAAATTCGACATTATTCATCGACATAGAGTGATACAATGTTTCTAACGCTTCTCTAACAATTCGATGCTTTTTTTGTAGAACGAATTGTCTTTGGAAATACGCCCCAGTTACCGATATCACTTCTTCACTAGAGCCAAATTTCTTTCCTGGGAGCATTTCAAGTCTGCAAACAGCCAGTAGTTGCAGGGGGTTGAAATCTGGATAATAGAGTGGATGTGAAAGAAATTCGAATTTCGATTCAAGTAGTTTACCATCGTTGCGATCGACTTATGACACGGTGCGTTGTCTTGGCAACAGATGTAGCCGTCTTTCTGGCAATTTCTTCCATTAAACGCACCAACAATGCTATGTTATATTCGTTATTGATGGTTTGTTCTTTCTCAAACTAATCGAATAACAAAATACTTTGTGCATTCCATAATACTGAAGCCAAAATCTTGGCTGCTAATGTTTGTGTCTTTGGTCATTTTGAAAAACCTCTTGTCCTGCTGTTCGCTCAGCTGACTGGTGATATAACTCCGGAGTGAAGTGGTGGATCCACGTTACATCCATTGTCATATATTTGCGCAAAAACTCCTTAATGTTGCGTTGAACCGGTTCCAAAGAACGCTTTAAATTGTCAACGCGTTGTTCTTTTTTTTTTGTTTATTTTTTTGATCGACTGTAAACAATCGCGGCACCCATTTTGAACACGGCTTTCTCATTGACCAATGTGCATGCAAAATTGTAAATACTCTGCCTTCTGATATGTTCAACTTTTCTGCTATCTTGCGCGACTTCAATTTACGTTCGGCCAAAAAAAATTTGTTGATTTTTTTTTGTATTTTCCATGACAATTGCCGCTTATTGGCGACCTGAACGTTCAACATTATTTCTTTATGGACGACCGCGTTTAAAGTCAGCATACCAGCTCTTAACCGTTGTTTCAAACAAAGCAGAGGTTTAATGCCACCTATCAAGCCATTGCCTTGCTTGAACAGTATTTTCTATCAGAAAGCAATGCCTTATCAACAGACGAAATTCATATTTTTCCATTGTTTTGAAAATTTTCGACTGTAGCTTCACTTAAATAACTGTAAATTGTAAACAAATTATCTGATTGGGCCCAGATTTTGTCATATGGCACTTGAAGGTTAGTACTTTATAAAAGAATATATGTTTTTGTTATTAGTAGCGCCATCTATATGTGAGGACTGGGACTTATTTAGCGATGTATCATACATGTATTCATGACTTTATTAATCGCTGACACTCTCCTACACACTCAAACACGCATATCAATACACAATCCCATTTTCAAAAATATAATTTATTGTTTCAAATAGTGAAGCATATTTTCCCATATAAAAATTTGGAAAGGTATTGAATGAATACAAACAATTTATTTAAAAATAATTCAATGAATTAATATTCTTGATATAACGAAAGAATAACAACCAAGAATAAAATTACCCCAACATGTCAATGATATAGCTTTTTTAGCCAATAAGTTATCATTTTCTTCAATTCATAACTTATATACTACATCTTTTCTATGCACAAAAACATCATTTTGACTTTATAGGAAGGTTGTCTTTAATAAACCTTAAATTTTCCCACCACAAATTTACACTGAATACAAGTCTGGGTTCATTGCACACCAAATTTTGGTCATTGAGCCAATATTTCAGCAGCGCATTTATGTTTATTATATTGGAAAAAAAACATAGTTTTCCTAATTAGTTTCTAGCAGAATCTTTAAGATCTTCCTTTAAAATATTAGGGTAGTATTCTTCTTTCATAGTTCCAACGATTATGAACAAACAGCACGTTCAGTTGTCACGCCAAAATAAAAAAATGCTTCATGACGTATCACATTACGTATAGTGTTTCTCAACTTAATGTTTTTCTTTCCTCCTCACGTCTTGTGATTGTTTCTATCAGAAAATTCAATTTTAGTCTCATCACTAAAAATAACTGTGATTTCCAATCAAGTCTTGCGATGATGACTTTTAATCCAACGTATTTTCTTTCAATTATAACTCCTTAGAAGACATCTTTATTGGGCACCCTGCTTTCCGTATGATATGACACATTTACTCTATTAGTTCACAAAACAGAAACAATACATTTCTGAACAGGACTGTTCACAATCTTTCTTTGCAATCATCGAGAGAGTTGACTTTTAATTCTCCTCTCAATAGGTGTTGTAATGGTTGTTGTCTTACGACGTTTTCCATAATATAGAAAAGCTGCTTGGCTACTGGCTACTAAAATGCTGAAAAAATATTGATTCATTGCACAACTTCAGTGAAAATTTGACCCCCTAGTGAAATACTCTGTCTTTAAAAGAACCAGATCTGATGAAAGCATACTATTGCTGCGGAGATCTCATTTCGCTGTCTTGGTAGAATTTAAAAGAATCTACGCCATCTCGTGTATGATTAACTATTTTCCGCTCCATAATCCCTAAGATCTCCCTATTTCCCTGGTATGTTTTTTGACGAGTTTCTTTCCTTAGTTTCAACCCCCTTACATTTACAATTCTGATCCAGCATGTCGCGTACTATACCGTCCTATATCCTCTAGTATTCTAGTAGAATGTAATAAATTACATTGGAACAACTTCTTCCAATAAACTGCTACTTTGTAGAATAAATTTTCAGCAGGATGATTTTAGAATTACTACGATCTGACCTATTTGAATCTCGGGCTAACTTTTCATGCATAACATTTCCCCGTTTACGCTCATAAAACAACACCCAGTAACTCTCTACCCTAACTGACTTTTTGACCTTGTGCTGGATGTACATGATTTTAAAATAATGATTCCCTGACAACTAATTTGTTTTCGCAATTTTGTTGTTGGTACTAGGCTCGAATGAATGGCCCGTGTTCATTACGGTATATTTAAAATTTACACATACGATTTCATTGATATCCTCCTCATTGTGTAAAAATAAAATATAAATATTTCATGAATTTTTATAAATAATTGAATAAAACTAAAGTAGAGTTTCAGATTTTGAAGAGGTGTTGACTGATGATTTTAATGATACGAGTGTTGAAATGAAATGTAATTTTCTTCTGTGTTAAAACATTACCATCATTTTAATAGTATTATCTGTGTTTCTCGTACCTGTATACAATACAACCAATAATTTATTTGCTAATGTTGCATGAGTAAATTAAAAAAAAACTAAGGTATTTGCTACTTCTGGGATAGAAGTGCCCTTCATTCTTATCCCAATATTGCACAGATTAGCTTAGAATTTTAGATCTGCACATGTGTTAGCGTTGTCATATAACGTGACAAGTTTCACTAATTTTTATTAAAAACTTTCGGAGTTAGAAAAAAATCGATTTACACATAATTCTGGCACGCAGTGTAGATAGATAGATAGATAAAAAGTATAGGTAGATAAAAGGTATAGATAGATAGATAGATAGATAGATAGATAGATAGATAGATAGATAAGACTTATAGATAGATAAGAAGTATAATTAGATAGATAGATAAGGAGTATAGATAGATAAGACTTATAGACAGATAAGAAGTATAATTAGAGAGATTGATAAGAAGTATACATAGATATATATATATATATATATATATAGATAGATAGATAGAAAGATAGATAGATAGATAAGAAGTGTAGATATATAAGAATTATAGATAGATAAGAATTATAATTAGATAGATAAGAATAGAATCAGTTATATATACATAATTAAGATCGTAATTACATATGCGAAAAAAGACCAGATAAACAGATATAAAGATAGATAATAAGAATATGATGGATACATGAGAACAGAAATATATATATATATATATATATATATATATAATGAATTTGAATAAATTCTCGTTGTTTTCCGATGGTAATGCATTTATGACGATGTAGTATAACTTAAAGTTCAGTGTATGTCATTTTGCTGAAGTGTACACAACTTTGTTTTTCATAGCGTTAAGCATGTCATATTTTGGGCCAAAGAAAGTGTATTTGCTGGAAATTTTATTGCACTACCTCATTCAAAAATATTTTCAGCTGAAACACACCGGCGATGAAAAGTAAATACACTACGATAACCATTCGCATAGAAGATCGTGGGATCGTGCATATTTATGGTTCGAAGCTTCTACTCTGCATTTAGTGGGATCAGCTGGGTGTAGTTTATTATGAGTTGCTTAAACGGACAGAAACTATCATGGGATATTGCTGCTGGCTACATTGGACGCTTTTGAACCAATTATTGCAGAATAAATGGTTGCTATACGAGCAGAGATAAAACAAAGTGATTTTGCAACAAGACAATGTTAGGCCAGATGTTTCAAAACTTGAAAATTATCTATCTACTTGAGATCACTAAAATGGAAAGTCCTACTCCACTCAACGTAATCACCAGACATTGCCCCATCCATTTATCACTTGTTCCGATTGATGGCATATGGCCTCTCTCAATAACATTGGTAGATTCGTGGTTAGCTTCAAATTAGGTGTCTTTTTTCCGACGTGGAATTCAGTGACATCTTCTTTACTGATTTTTAAAAAATAAAACATTGTGTTTGAAAAGTCAGCGAGAGCTTATCCATGGCGTTTATATATATATATATATATATATATATATATATACACGTTGAGACATCTATATATTTTAGAATGAGACGGAGAGGTAGACAGTTAATAACAAAGTGAGATAGAAAGTTAAGAACCGAATGATATTGATCTCTTGTTTAAAATAGAATTCGATAGATAAGTATACAATTATATAGATAGGTTAATAATTATGCAGATTGATACAAAGATAGATAGATAGATAGATAGATAGATAGATAAGAACTTGATTAGATAAGGTAAATAATTATAGATATATAGAGACAGATAATAACATAATTATATACATAGACAGAAAAGAAGTTAATTATATAGAATATATAGATATATTGACAGATGAGAAAAAATATGTAGATAGATAGATAGATAGACAGATAGATAGATAGATAGATAGATAGATAGATAGATAGATAGATAGATATTAAAAAGAAAAAAAAATCATTGCCGGGTTGCAGATGTTACACTTGATATTTATTACCATACTTATACTTGGTAAATGGTTCCGATGTCATCCATATCTGATTCTAATACCGGTCATTTTTCAAGTTATCACCAGTATAGGAATATCATTGAGAAGTGAAGATTGCATGATCGTCTTAATGGTGGCGAAGGGTTATTAATATTAATTAACGTCGGTATGTCAAGTTATGGTTGGAGAGCTAATACTACGTCGGTTGCACATCCAGATAATGGCTGATCTATCATAGAAATGACTATTCTCCCATTTTTTATTTCACCTATATGTGTTATTAATGTATCCATGATATAATAAAACCATTTCCATGGATACATACACAGACATACATGCACACATGATATATATATATATATATATATATATATATATATATAATATGCATTTTTCAAACGCAGAGAAACTACAGTCTAAGTTTATACAACTAGTGTAATTCAAAGAGAAAAAACGATAGGATCTTACCTATAATATTTCTTAACGGAAACTGGAGCTTCCGGAAATTCTTTTGTTTTTCTAGTGAAGTCATATTTAAAATTCCAGGTTGGCGTGGGTCGGTTTTATTCACTATGTCAAGATCGAGAACATGTCCTTTTCGCAAATGAAATGAAATGAAATATTTATTATATCTGTTGAAGATAGGTTTCCGTAAGAAAACTGCACCTTGGGCAATTAGGATGGAACAGATTTAGCATCAGCCATGTTTTCAATCCTGAGTAAAAAAAAAAAAAAAAAAAAACAATACGCCTTTGGTTTGACTTCTGGAACCTTACTGATGAACAGAATACATGAGTCATTGACGTTTCTAAGCGAATGTCACGTGACCGGTGACCAACAGAAAACAACTATATCATGTATCCCTACAGCGCTCCTTTCCTAAATAGGTCCCAGAACCTACTACAGGGGCCCGACAATATTTTTCGGACACTTTGAAAAAAGTACTTCAAGGTGGTTACTAGTGCCAAAAACTTTTGAGATTGTAAGTACGTAGTTGAGGAGTGAAAATCCACTACTAGTGTAATCATTTTTTTTAGTTTGGCTTTGATAATTTTATTTTTTTGTGATTTTTGCGAAAACTTGCGCAACACTATTTTTCGGACATGACAAAAAATCCTATTTTATTAAGAGCTAAGTTCATGTATATGTTGCTGTATGTAATTTTTCTGCTTGTACACTTAGCTGTCATCATTAGAATCAATTATCTGTTCTATTTTACTGGCAAAACAATTAAGTTTAATGAGGTAAAATGCATTCAAAAGAAGTCGTTTGTTTGGCGCGGAAGAAGCGGGATGATGGCCTCAGCATAAGAAGGATCGCCATGAATTTAAAGCTGTCGAAATCAACGGTCGAATACATGCTGAAGATAAACTCCGAGCGGAAAAAGAAGAGAGGACGGAAAAGATCAATTGGCAAGAGGACTGAAAGAAGAATGAAGAGGACTGTGACACGGCTTTTGACATCTGGAGAAAAAGTTACAGCAAGAAAAGTGAAGGAGAAATGTGAATTGGATGTAAACGTCCAATCAGTACAAAGAACGCTGCATAGGATTGGTTTGAAGTATGCAAAGGCTAAGAAAAAAAATTACACTAACAAAGAAATACAAAGGAGCAAGACTGGAGTGTGCTAAAAGGTGGTTAACAAAGCATGTTGACTTTAAGAAGGTTATATTTACTGATGAGAAGCGTTTCAAGTTTGATGGGCCCGATGGATGGTGTACTTGGTCGAGAAGGGGTGAGCCTTCTGTACTGAACAAACGACAGATGGGAGGAGGAGGAATTATAGTTTGGGGTATGATCTTTGCTAATGGAAATATATGGTTGGAGTGGCTGAAAGGACAACAGAACAGCGAAAGCTACAAACAGTTGCTGGACGAGAAAGCCTTACCAAGGATAAGAAGAGAGATAGGGAATGATTTCGTTCTACAGCAAGACAATTGCAGCATCCATGTGTCAAAACTCATGAAAGAATGGATATCTAAAGTGAATATGACTACTTTGGAATGGGCTGCAAAAAGCCCAGATCTAAATTTAATAGAAAATGTTTGGGAAATGCTTGCAAAAATTGTCTATGATGGACCTGAAATAACGAAAGAGGCTCAACTATGGGAACGGATACTAGATGCCAAAAAACAACCAATAGAAACACGTAGAGATGTTATTGTGCATATGTTTGATCATTATGAAGAGAGATTGATAAAAGTTATTGAGAAGAAAGGTGATATTACAGACTATTAACAGTTTTTCAACGATGTCCGAAAAATAATGTCGCGTGTGTTTTGTAAAAAATGATGAAAAATAAATATTTTTCCTTACCTAATCGATTTTCTTCCATTTTTATTACAGGTATTGTCTTTATGTGTTTATGCTATTCTATTGAAGGAATTTCGCCACTCTATGGTATCCGGAAAGTCGAATACTAAACTGTCCGAAAAATATTGTCGGACCCCTGTACTATAAGATACTTTTATTTTGCCTTTTATTGATGAAATATCAATGTGGGAACCTACTCTATGAAACTAAAATGTAGGAAAAGGTTGGACATGTAGTGAATATCAATAAGTAGTGGAGGGTTTCAACAATAACTGTTCAATAGTACAAAATATTTCTATTTTAGAATCACGCCGGTGATCTCTATGAAAAAGTATTAAAATTTAATGAAAAAGAGAAAAAATATACGAAATCTCTGGGTTATTTAATATGAACACCAGGTCTGGTCACAGTTTGAATTTGTAGATCTACTGTTACTAAGGCGACTGTTGCGTTCTTATTTATTCAAGTAGTATAAAGAGAGATAAGTTTTAGCCTATTACAAATTATTTTGTCTTGCGTTGTTATCGCGTTCATTAAATATTTTCCATTCGGGACACGTATCATCGAAAATTTCAAGAGGTTTGTCCTCTGGAACTGTAGGCCATTTTGCTCTTCAAAAAATTACATACAAATGACTTGCATGTGTCTTTGACAAGAAAGCATAATTGGCATGGGACATGGTGTTTGCAGATATGTTTTTGTTAAATACCATTTTTCTACTTGTCGTCGATGTTATATGCTAATGTAAAAAGCTTCAGTCATCCAAACAAAATTACTTGCTTGAAACAATAACATAATTTAACAGGTGACAATAATTTAATTATATGCTACTATGTTAGATTTATCCGTATACATGTTGATTTAATCAAATATCCCTCAATGAAGAAATATATCTTGGAAAATATAGTATGAAGGAAAACTAAAATAGTTTAGGAAGGCCAGAAGAATACACGTGAAAATATTTTAATTGAGTATCACCTTATTTATGACAGATATTCTGTTTAATAAATAAATAGAACGTCTAAACAAATATGAGCATTCACTAAAAAAATTATATATATATATTCAATTAGCAAGTACTTACCCATCAACTTTGAATACATTTAGTCAATAAGGTCAGTCAGTTTTGTTTTTTATTTGGATATTTACAATTTCTTAATAAGGTGTATACTGGGATCGAAATTGTTATGTTAGAAGTTAATATTTGCTGTGTGTGTGTGTGTGTGTGTGTGTGTGTGTGTGTGTGTGTGTGTGTGTGTGCTTGTTTGTTTCTTTTTCAAGTACTTTTCTACCGTCTAAGCCATTTTTCAAGAACCATGTTTTATCTGCGCTGTAAGCAAGATAACGCTGTCTATATTCTGTCTGAGTGTAGTTGAACAAACATATTTGTAGAGAGAAAGTTGAAGATACTATCGAATTTCTACGACCCGAAGTGAGGGGGCACATATAATAAAAATTTATAATTGTAGAAATAAATAATATTTGTTTTTGTGTATCATTGTTTCTTGTATATAAAACGTATTTATTTACGTAAATTCGTATATCATTGAAATTAAAACGAATTCATATTGAAATAAAGAAATACATTCCGAGTGACACAGGTTACTTTTTCTATTTAATTATTTTTACGGCGTATCTACCTTTGGCGGCTTGCTTTCAAACCCATCGAGGTAGAGACTAGGTTTTACGTTGCTCAACTTCGGTTCGCGTTGGGAAACCGGTGTTTCAACGCTATATGACTGTAAACCATTAAGACCAAATTATAATATAAAGGAAAAATTAATTTATTTACAAGTAAAATAATTTTTCTTTTCAAAACAATTATTCACATATAAACCTAAAAAAAATATTTATCTAAACCAGACCCAGCCTCGGAGAGGGTAACGATGTAATCTTAGAAGTGAATCTTCGACTGGATCAAGTAGTTGATGATAATACTGGGCATTGTCTAACTTGTTCTAAAAAACTGGAAGCGGCCGAAATGTGGTTCTACAGAAGGATGCTACGGATATCGTGGACTGAGCATACAAGCAACGACGAAGTGTTAGAAAGAATGGCAACAAAAAGGAAATTGATGCTGAGCATCAGGAAGAGACAACTGAAGTTCCTGGGACATGCAATAAGGAAGGAGAGCCTGGAGAACCTGATACTGACTGGTCAGATAGAAGGAAGGAGAGACAGAGGAAGGCAGCGGATAACATATATGCAGAGTCTGATCAGGTGGATGACGGAACGGGGGTTGCCAGGAGCAACAGGAGCAAACATACTAAGAGCCACAAGGGATAGGGAGACGTGGAGATCCATGATCGCCTACGTCCTGAAGGGACAGGGCACATAGAAGAAGAAGAAAGTGCGTTCCAGAAGCTGAGTAAAGTACTAAGACACAGGAAAATTTCACTAGAAGCAAAGAAGAGAGTGCTAGATTTCTATATGATGTCAGTTCTTCAATACGGCTGTGAATGTTGGACAATATCATCGAAGATGAAGAAAAACTTGAAGCAGCAGAAATGTAGATCTACAGAATTATGCTGCGGGTATTAGGGACCGAGCATATAAGTAATGATGACGTGTTGGAAAGAATGGCAACAAAAAGAAAATTAATAGTGAGCATCAAGAAAATACATCTGAAGGTCCTGGGACATGCAATGAGGAAGGATGGCTTGGATAATCTGATACTGACAGACCAGATAGAAGGAAAAAGAGACAGAGGAAGGCAGCGGATAACATATTTGAACAGCCTGAGCAGGTGGATGACGGAACGGGGGTTGCGTGGAGTAACAGCAGAAAACGTACTATGAGCCACCAGTGATAGGAAGACGTCGAAAACCATGATCACCTACGTCTTGAAAGGACAGGGCACATAGAAGAAGAAGAAGAAAAATGATATTCTTGAAATTTAATATTCGACTTATATTTGTATGCGATAAATTCATATGTATTTTTCAAATAACAGGAGGTTACAAATATTTATGATCATCTCTTAAAGTTAACAATTTTGAAAAAACTAAAAACATTTTTCTTTTGTTCATAAATACTTGTTGCAAAGCGAAAGTCTGTCAAAGGATGAAACGCGTCGCTTGAGATAAGTTTTACCTTTGTTTTATATATATATATATATATATATATATATATATATATATATATATAGTCGTCCGCAGGCGGTCCTGTTTCGCTGTATCACAGCTCATCAGTAAAGTCAGACATTCGATTGCTTCTAGCCAGGATTGATTCTACATCTACGCTATGGGCGCTTGGTGGAGGAAGGCGGCTTTTTGCGTGTTATATACACAATGTTAATACACGCCAGTCGTTGAGAGTGTTAAAATTCATTACTGAATGAACAATACATAAATAGTTACTTTTTAAAAGAGTGTCATTTCTCCATAGTGCTCAATAGGCCGATGAGAGCGTAAATAGATATCCACAGACAGTTCTGTTTCGCTGTATCACAGCTTATCAGTACGGTTAGCCATCCAATTACTTTTAGCCAGGATTGAAACCCAACCGAATAGACTTCGGCGATTCTACCACTAAGCTATGTGCACTCGGTGGAGGAACGCGGATTTTAGCCTAATAAGTACACAATCGGAATACACACCAATATATATATATATATATATATATATATATATATATATATATATATATATATATATAAGAGTGGTTACTGATATTCAGATTAAACACATCCGATAGGTCGGTTAGTGATTTTGCAGGCGCCTCCTTGGGCATTTTTGCTTGTTCAACATTCAGAGACCACATGTTATATATGTTTGTTTTTTGCTTTTTTTTCCATGCGGTGGGGACGTCTTCAAACCCTCTGTCACGATGATATCTGAATTTGTGATACCGCAATTTTTTATTATTTCCGAAGAGTTATTTCTAGTCATTTTCACTCGCAAGGCTTTGGTCCACCTATATTATGGGTTTTCAGGAACTTTACAAAGTTGCTACGCGCCAAAATCGCCTTCACTAACCGATAATATTAAGAGTTCAGCTACCTGACAAATATGATAATATTCCTGTATACCATGAATAAAACCAATCGAGTTAAATGTCATTTTGTATTTCGCTCTGCACAGTCATCATTTACAGTATATTGTGAGGTCTCTTCTCAAAGTATTTTGAGAATATGTTACGGATTTAAAGATAAAATAATCCTAGTAACGTATACAATAAATACAACTTTGTTTATTTTTACTGATAATATTAATGTCCGTGGTCAATAAAGCGACTAGAATTCAAATTCAATACGTAACGGAGAATTTTAAAACAATAACACTAGTAAAGAATAAAACTTTGTTCATTTCTATCGGTAATATTCGGTATTCTGTTAAATAATGACAATAGAATTTCGTATTTGATCCTGTGCAATCATCGTTTTCAGTATATAGTGGTGCATCTTGCAAAAATATTTTAACAATATGTAAAGGAGAATTATAAGTTAAAATAATACCAGTAAATGTATAGAATATAATATATATATAACTAAATACATATGAACAGAGGAAGACAGAATAAGGAATGAAAATGAAACATTTATGATGTAATGACAAAGAACTGTGGGAGGAAAGCAATAAACACCTGCAAACGAAGATGGAGAAAGGGAAAAGTCATTGTTAATTCTTTATTTATATTAAGTATTTGTAGACTTTAAGCAGCACAAATAGTGAATGACGTTCTGCTGTTCATGTAGATAAAAAAAGATAGAATCTCGGCTACTTGAGAAAGGCTAAAGCAGCTTAGCTGTACCGTTACGTTTACCCAAAAATACGCTAAGAATGTAGGCCTAGCAGATACAAAATGCATGAATTTTAACCTAATCAAAAAATTGCTTGTATATAGTGCGACCCCCTATTTTTGCGCAAAATGGATCATAAAACCTAGCACTATAGTAGAGTAACACATCACCCAATAAATACCGGGCCTAAATAATAAAACAACTTCTAAATAAAATTCGACATTATTCATCAACATAGCCTCCTTCTAGAGAGATACACTGATTCCAACGCTTCTCTAACAATTCGATACCTTTTTTGTAAAACGATTTGTCTTTGGCCTCAAAATACTCCTCAGCTTTCGATATCACTTCTTCATTAGAGCTAAATTTCTTTTACTTTTGAGGTCTGCAAACAGTCAGTAGTCGCTGGGTGCGAGATCTGGAGTATAGGGTGGATGCGGATGCAATTAGAACCACAATTCATGCGATCGACTTGGTGAAAGATCACATTTTACTTCTTCATTTGTAGCCGGTTTTTGGCGATTTCTTCCTTCAAACGAGCCAATAATGCTATATATTTATCGCTATTGATGGTTCTTCTCTTCTGAAAGTAATTTACGAAGAAAATACGGAGGATAAAACCTTGCCTGCTGATATTCATGTCTTTAGTCGTTTTGGATGGCGTTCAACTGTTGCTGTCCACTAAGCTGACTGCCTATTTGACTCCGGGTTGAAGTCTATTATCATATATTTAAGAAAAAACCTCTTCTTGCATTGAAACAATTGCAAACAACGCACTGAATTGTCAACACTTGGTTGTTTTTGATCAACTAAACACATTTTTTTCATTGACAAATGTTCATGCAAAATGGTCAATACATTGCCTTCTGATATGTTCCACTCCTCTGCTATCTCACATAACTTCAATTTACGATAGGGCAAAACAAGTTTGTAGATGTTTTTGAGTTTTCTGGGACAACTGCCGATTTTGGGCGACCTGGGTTTTCAGCATTATTTGTGCGACCGCGTTTAAAGTCAGCATCCCACCTCTTAAACGTTTTTTCGACGGAGTAGAGTCCGAATAACACTTACGAAGTCATTGCTATTCTTGAATAGTATTTTCCCAATGCTTTATTAACACACAAAATCAGATTTTACCATTGTTTTGAAAACTTTCAACAGTAGCTTTACTTAAATAACTGGAATTTGTAAACTAATAATCTGATTGGACCCAAATTTTGTCATGTGCCAATTGAGGGTTTATTACTTCATAAAAACATTTGGAGTTTATTGAATTATGTGTTTTTTCTTTTATGTTATTTTACAATTACGTCAGGTCCATTTGCTTTATTGTTCCTCTTTTTAAAGATAGTGTAATCTCATAGAATTGTGATGTCTTCTATTTCTCTAATCGGGGTTGGATGCTGTTATTACTAGTGTTTTCACGTTGTCCAACGTATATTATTGTCCCACTCTATTGTGACGATTTCTATATTCATTGGGCGCTGGTACAGAACATCCGGAGGTTAATGGGCTGTTGCTTACTGATATATGTTATAGAACTTGCATTTTGTATACACACTATTTTGTATGTCATTTGCCGGAAAGCACCTAATAAAAAGATTCTGGTCTTGCCCTGCAAGAATAATGTCATCCGTTTCATCCTTTAATCCAGACGCTCGTAACCGTCGAAGCAGGTTAACTTTATCCACATCGGCTTTAATATCCATTGTTTCTTATTCATATTTTTTGCTGCAAGGGTTGGTTCTTGGGTTCTGTTTTGGCATTTTACAGAATCTACTAAATGTAAATCTTGTTTGTATTTACAGCATTCATTCATGATTGAATATTTTTCTTTCTGTTTTCGATTTGTTTAACTAAATGTATTACACAGTCCTTTGTTGTTTCCATGTATGCTTATAAACCAATAGTTGTTGTATGACAGTTGCAGCTGATAATGACTTCTTCCACCTTCTTTACGCACTATGTATAGACGGTCTGAATTATTATTATTATTATTATTATTATTACAATCATATAAAATTAAGATAGACCACCACCATTCCTTTCCTATTCCTTTAGTAAGAAGTAGGTTTCAGTCTGATAGCTTCTACTACATTGTGGAACATAGTTTTCAATCGCTACAGTCTTAACCTCCTCAAGTCTTAAATTATCAGTTATCTTTCCAACTATCTGTATAAATTGCATCCCTTTCTCTTACTGTTTCTAGAACTACCTTTAGTAACTCTCTATCTTGCGTGGTCCATGGGTTCTGTAAAAAGATTATGAAGGGTATAAGTGTGAATATCATTAAATAATAATGTTTTACTTGAATAAAATAAATATAATATTCCGTTTCTTGAATAGAACCATATATACAGAGAACATTTCCAAAATTAAATATTTATGTTATTGTACGATAGCAGGAGGAGACAACCAATATTCATATAAACAAACTTTGTGGTCTATAGTAAAACGTTATCTAAAACCCCAAAACAAATGATACGAGGTCATTTCCTTGATTTCCAGAATTACTACAATGCAAACTATAACCATATAAAAATCATAATGACTAAATAACATTTCATAAAAACTATTTCGAACGCCAAAACTTGAAAATAAATTAATTAGATATATAATGAAATAAATTAAATGATAAATGACTATATAAATAACTCTGTAACAATTTCCATGTATATAATTTCCTTATGTATAGAAAGTATGAAGAATGGCTAAAAATTACTACAAACTTTGCTTTTGTGACCAGAATAATAATATTTCTGAAATGTACTTATTCCCATTGGAAAAATTGTTGAATGTGAACATTCATATTTACGTAATGTAGAGATAAAATGACATATGATTCAAAAGTAGCATTTATTTTTTCTTAGATTACATAAGGGAAACCACAAAAGAAAATTGTAGTTCTTCGAGATACACGCTTGCACTGTAAATTACTTTCATGAATCACCTCTTAAATATAATTTCCCATCATGTTTTCGTTATACGGTTCTTCGTATCGGCGTTCATATTTCAGTATAACTTTGGTAGAAGCGCAAGACTTTCTCATCTGCATACTCTCCAAGTTCTTGAATTCATCAAGATGAGTATCATGAATATAAACTTTGACGCACATCATGTATCCCATTTAAAAAAACTTAACATACTTTTCAAACTTGTTATTCCACAGAAAGCCACGTCACACCGTTACAAAGCTGTTTCATGATGCTTTCACCATACTAGCGAATTTCTTGGGGATTCATTGGACTCAATAATCTTTGTGGTCCAACGAAAATACTTGCTTTGACTTTTGCCGTAAAGCTTAGAGAATATATTTTGAAGGTACTTGAAGGCCAAAGATTCCTTATCTAGAACTGAAACTTTGCTTCATAAAGCCTAATTTTAAGTTTAGTACTTCACTGGTATCCAACATTGGCTGTTATTTGATATTTTTCATCTGCACACTGAACTCGATTCACTGTGGCTAGTCCCACTTGTTGTAGCAGGATATGGCGCCCCTTTGGTCTCAAAAGCAAAGATAACACCGAAAAAGTGGTAAAGTCACCTTGGACACCCATCAGGAATGCCATCATTTTGCAGACTCCGATAGCCTCCCAGCCATTTTCTTTATATTTCAAGGCATTCATCAAGATCTTGATACTTCTGTATTCCTCTTATGGCTGCACTCTGTTAGGGGAAGAAAATATACATGTTCCTGTTAGAAACCAGCAGGTTTAAAGCTACTGAAAAAGCTATTGATGAAGAAGTGTCACTAGCTAGGGTTACCGGCGATTCCCATTTCCTTGAAAAGTGTGGTCGCATTGTGGAAATAACAAAGCCCATCTTGCCGGGTGAAAAAACTTGAAAATACTGGTGATGTTTTCTCTGACCTTCAACTTGCACACTTTCATCTAACAAATTCCACTCTTTGAGTCTCAACGTCAAAAGCACAACATAGATCTTTGTGAGACCAAGATCTTTCATCAGGTTATTGAGGTATTTTTCGTTGGGGTATTATTGGTTTCTCTCTTCAGATGGGCCTCTGTAATCTGGAATAGTGAATTCATCCTCTTATATATTGCCGCTTTCTCTTGAAAACGACTGATGTCTCTTTGAAGGAGTTTGTATATGGATTTCAGGGCAATGTAGTCTTGGGATGACGAAGGACAGAAGGTTTGGATATATAATAGCAAGCATATTTTCTCAACGATTGGAATAGGTCAGTCTCTCCAAATTCGACAATTTCCTTTCTCTATCCCTACTGTAATATCTTGTAATAAAGCAAAATAAACATATGAGTAAACAATAAATATATTTCACCCAGCGTTATTGAAAAAAAAATAGATTACATATTTCAATTTTTGGAATTTCTAAAAATCTTGCTCTGGGCTAAAATTTTGACCTTAGAACACAATTAATGTAGTAAATGCGACAAAAATACAGAATCTTGAATATTAAACATCCCTAATATTCCGTGTTTTTATGGCTCTTTCTAGTGATTCTGTATTGAAAATATTCACGATATATGGATATTATTACGCGGTTGTTGAAATATTATTTATTTTTATTTTTATTTCTTTTATAGAAAAGTCATAAAAATAATTCTAATATTTTAAATTCCAAAACATTTACACTTATAATTCCACTATCCATGCAAGCTTTCCATCTTACCTTCAGTTTATGAGTGTTGTTCAAAGTGCATTTAATATATGGGCATAGAAATGTCTGTACATTTCAATTCAGCTTCAAACCAACACTCATCAACACGCATATAAAATCACTCACCCGTTATCTACCTATCTCCTACCTATCTCTGTCTCTGTAATATCAGTTGGTATTAATAATCACGACATCACAGAAATGTCTGCCCTATTTTCCACCTTCAAGAGTAAACACGCAATCGCTCTGTCTTTTTCTCCGTTTCACACACACACACACACACACACACACACACACACACACACACACACACACACATACATACGCAAGCTTATATTGATATTAGAAATGGTTTTGAAATAAATATTACTAAACCTCACTCGAAAAATCTGTCGAAAGAAAATGGGATTCCATTTGTTTAAAATGGAAAAATAAATGTTTTGTTTGCATTTTTGATAGATTTTCTTGTTAGTGAATGCCTAACCAAGACACGAATATGAAGATATTGACTTCTGATGGAATAATATCAATGAAAATAATAATAATAATACAATCACGAAGAAAAAGAATTGTGATTTATGTTGTTAATAGAGCTTTAGCTGGGAATATCAAAAGAAGCAAAGAAATATGTGGGGTCAGATTCCTTGCAATCATATAAATTCGGAATTGCAAAAATTCATACTCATGGATACTTCTCACATCTTGCTTATGTTTCTCTCTGTGCAGTAACCACAATTACATTTTTTCTCTCTGATCGCATGGCATCTGCTCTGTTTGCTTCTTCACATACAATAATATATGTACTTGTCTTTTTAGGTGTCTAGTTAAGACTTAGTGACAACTCTGACTACACAGAAAAGACAAAACAACAATAATACCGTCTTCATCAGAAAGTTTAACATTATAAAAATGCTTGATATCAGAAAGGTATAAACAAAGCAGCTTTATTGAAACTGGCCGGATCCTTCTGATTTTTACTGTATTTGATGAAAAGAAACATTTTATGTTCTCAGGTCTTTTCGAATATTTTTTTTTGTATCGATTCATTTAAAAATAACTCTTAACAAAGAAATTTATAATATTTTTTTTAAAGCCACCGCCGACAAACACATTTTTCATCCATGAGTTGTTTCTAATTCAATGCTATGGAATCTTATGAGCGGATAAGAAGAATAAAACAGTGAGTTGCAAAACAGCACAAATTCAAACATCCAATCTCAATGAACTGGAAATGCTTCAGTACTTGAATGCATAAAACGAATAACATTAACTGATTTTAATTAATTTTTTTTTTCCGATTTTATATGTTTGAAATAAATGTATTGTTACTTATATAAAAAATGTGAAAATAAATCTTTTTGTAAATATACGATCATTTTCATAGAATTATTTATTTCAGATGAAACGGCATTGTATCGGAAGATCTGAGGTATGGTATTGTCATTATTATACATTGATTCACAAAAAAAAAATTAAAAATTGAAGAATCAACACATAAAATACAAAACGGTCAACTGACAAAACACAGATATAAGATAGTATCTAATTTTAAAAAATAGACGCTATACAGTTTTAAATATGGAATATCCATGGAATAGCGTTGTTATCGCTTATCTGGCTTTCTGGAATCATACAGAATCTTTACAGAATCATACTCCGGACCAGTAAAAAGATACAGTAGCCTGGTAAGGAATAACATGCAGTTCAATTTGAAAATTCATAGCGTGAAAGGTAACAGTAAGACGCTCACAAAACTACACATATCTATATATATAGTCATGCGCAGACAGACCTGTTTTGCTGTATCACAGCTCATCAGTACTGTTAGAACAGCCGATTGTTTTTTTCCTAGAATTGAAACCCGACCGAATTGGGGTCAGTCGACGATTCTATCTCTGACCTACGGGCTCTCGGTAAAAAGAGGCAGACTTTTTAGCATGTATATTATCATTGCACATGCCCAATTGCTGAGAATGTCTTAATTCATTACTGAATGAACGATGCATAAATGCCAGAGTAGCTACTGTTTTTCAAAGTTTACTATTCCTCCAGAGCGCTCAATCAGGCTGTGAAAACGTAAATATATATGTAATCATTTCACCCCAAGCAAGGTAGTTTTAATGCTACTGGTGCGCCCGTGGGTTACATAAGAGGAGAGTCGTGAGAAAGAGTAACATGTTATAAGAGGTGTCAAAGAATAGGTAAGAGAAGGATGAGAACACTGGTGTGAAGAAAGCTGATGAGATTAGATTGGATGTGGGAAAGGAACATGAGAGAAATGATGCAAGTCAGAGAAATAGAAGATTAGAAAAAGTGTAGGACCTAAAATAGACCCTCGAGGGAAACCTCCGTGCGTGTGATAGTACCTGGAAGCATGCCCGTTCATTACGCGATTTGAAAGGATGGCTGGATTAGATTAAACAATAGTCCAGTTACGCCATAGCTCCGTATCTTGTGTAGAAGGCCAGCATGCCAGACTCTGTCAAACTCTTTGGAAATATCCAGAGCAACACCTCGTGCTTCGCTGTTCTTATCAAGAGCCTGGTAGATATATACTCATTAATGTTGGTTAGCATATCATCAGTAGACCTGGAGAAGCGGAAACCATAGTGTTTGTCAGAGAAGTGACTGTAGGATGTGAGATGTTGGACCACTTCGGCATTGATAATAACCTCGAGAAGTTTGCCAAAACGTAGGAGGCTGATAGGGCGGTAATTAGAGGTGTACAAGGGTTCTCACGGGGTTTTAAATGCCGAAACCACAGAAGTAAACTTCCAGCAGGCAGAAAAGCTGGAAGCAGGGGAGCAGTTGTTATAGAGTTTAAAGAAGACAGATAGTTCTGGAGCACATTACTTCAAGACAATGACCTGGATTCCCTCGACTCTGCTCTCTTTGTAAAGATAAAGTTTTAAAATCATGTTAGAGACCGGAAGGATACTTAGGTAAACATCCCTTAGTTAAACCTCAGTTCTAGGAGAGAAGTCATTTAAGGATGCTTCAGACGAGTCAAATTTAATGTTGGGGAAGAGTTTGTGAGCAAAGCACTTGCTTTTTCTGCTGTGTCTTATTAATTAAAGGAGGGGTGAGGGTTTGCTGCTCTTTAGTACACATTTGCAGAGCCACCAGTAGTGTTTAGAGTCAAATTTGCAGGCTGCTATACGTTGCTTCATTCTTTCAGGAAGCAACAGATTAGCGTCATTTCATATCCTCTTACACTCCTCTTACACTCATTACGAGCAGGGCCAAATAGGCGAATATTATGGTCAAACGCGTAGCTCCGATATAGACGAGGAAGTAATTTCTGTGGACAATGGCGGCCAAGCAGGCAGAGCAGAACCAAGGGAAGGAATAAGGTTTAGGACGGAACTTTCTGGTCGGGATAAAAGCATCGATGCCAGCTTTCACCCAGGAGGAGACATCAAAGTCGCAGTTCTCAACGGAAAGGCTAAACATTTTTTCTTCAAGGGACGTCACAGAAAATCGCAGAACAAACCCCAGTCTGCTCTTTGATAGCAGTAGGAAATCTCGCTAGTAGGAAGTTCTTGGGAGGAGTGGGAATGGAGAGAGATATTAATGGAAACGACAGCATTATCTGATTTTTTTAAATCTAGATTTATCTTTAATTAGATGAAGTAATTAAATTTAATTAAATCATATATCACCCTTTTCCCCTAAATATGTTTTTTTCTAAAAATCTTTTTTCTAATATTTTAACCCATTTATAAAAGCTAGTTTTGCTTGACAGATATCGAGTGTCTCTAAAATATGGAATTTTTTCTTTTTTTCTTTTCTTTTTCCATCTTCTTCCTTCTTCCCTCCCGCTCTTTCTGTTTTGTCTAACCCACTTCTCAATCAAACACCACTTCCTATTCCATTCGTTTACCCTTTTCCCTTTGAAAAGCTAGATAAAGCCACATCTTCAAATTTTTTCGCTTACAACTCAATCTAAAAGTAAAATTGTCCAACATATAAAAGTAGACATTGATTGCTAACCGATTTTTTTTTTTTTGTGACGTAAATTTTTTACTTCCTCCAGTGAATTCTTAACCTTCAAATGCTTTTATTTCTTTTTTATTTCATTTTGAAATGTGGTAGTTGCCGATGAGATGTGAAATCTCTCTTAGGGATTTCATGTTGAAATGATCATTCAACAGTTTTGAACATCGAAATATATATATATATATATATATATATATATATATAGAAAGACCCACACGGGGAATGCCAAAACATTTTTTAATTTTTGAATCTATAAACTATTTAATATCTAATATACCTCATGGGAAAATTCGATTTACGTCATGTGTGTATTTCTTTTAAGTTGACTGAGCCTCTGCAGACATGTACAAAGCAAAGACTTTTTTAAAGAAGTTTAGTATTCGAAAATTAAGTTTCCTACAAACGTTCCCGTGAGGTTACTCAAAGGATGAACAGTGTTGGAGATGAGTCATTTGAGCTGATATTTATTTTTGTAAGATATAAAAAACAGTGTGGTACAAAGCCTCCAACATGGATGGGAGCGGGTTGTTCTAATCCTATAAAATCCTAAAGCAAGGAATCAGGTTTACGGCCATAACTTATTGAAACACCAGCTTCCGTACAAGCAACGTCGTGCCTGGTCACCGCATGGGAAATAAGGTTCTGAAAGCTTATATATGCGAGGGATGTAATAGATAGCAGTCGGGGCTTAGAAATCAGAGAAATGAACCTCAATTCCAGTAAGATTCGTTATATTAAAATATACTCTCTGGCTATATTGTCAATTAGCAGGGCCTCTATTATTGAATCATTATAGACAATGAAAAAAAATGTAAATCTAAAATGATTTTCTGCCTTTAAATAACCTGCACATGATCGATAAGCCCATAAAAAGAAAACAAAATAATTACCCCCCCCACACACATATATATATATATATATATAAACCAACAGTTTTAGTATTTCGAGTTCTTCGTTATTTATTATTTTTAAATAAGTTCTCATTAAAACATATATCAGAGAACAAAATATCATTATGATTAAATTTGTTTTTCATTTAAAATTAATTTAGTTTACATTGCAACACGGAAATTTCTATGTTTTTGGATTTTGACTTGTCATCAGACATTGTTGACTTATTGTAGTGAAATTGGTTTACATTTGATGGTATCAAACAATACGCATGTTTTTTTAAGAGTGTGATGACCATCAGCAAATGTAGGAGATCAAAATGCCAATTACATGTTGGGGATACTAAAATCAAACAAGTGCAAAAATGTAAGTAGTTAGGAAATGTTTTAACGCAAGATAGAAAGTGCGACACTGAGATCCGAAAGCAAATTAGAATAGCCAAGAACACATACGGACAGAAAACGAATTCAGCAGATATACAATGATAGAAAGGAGCGTAAGACAAGGACGCGTCTTTTCACCGGATTACCTTAAATGTTATGCCAGGTCTTGTCATCCGAGGCCAGAATTTGAACAACATAAAGTACGCAGATGACACAGTGCCGATAGCAGACACGGGAAGGAAACTACAAGATCTCTTCCAAAAGGGAGCTGACAAGAAAAGACTACAAATAAGCTGCAAGAAAACCGAATACATTGTCATCAGCAAAAAGAGCAGTCCAAATTGCCAAATACAGGTGGCGGATACTAAAATCAAGCAGGTACAAAAATTTAAATTCCTGGGTAGTGTTCTAAAGGAAGACGGAAAGTGCGACACAGAGATTCGAAGGCGAATTGGGATAGCGAGGGATGCATTCCAGTAGCTGATTGGACTAATAAGAGACAGGAAAATTCCGCTAGAAACAAAGAAGAGAGTACTGGATTGCTATGTGATGCCTGTACTTCAATATAGCAGTGAATACTGGACAATATCATCAAAGATAAAGGAAATACTTGAAGCAACTAAAATGTGATTCTACAGAAGGATGCTACGAATATCATGGATTGGACATGTGAGCAATGATGAGGTTTTAGAAAGTATGGAAACTAAAATAAAACTAATACTGAGCATCAGGACGAGACAACTGAAGTACTTTAAGCATGTAATGAAGAAGAAGGGTATGGAAAATCTGATACTCAGAGGTCAAATAGAAAGAAAAAGAGACAGGGGAAAGCAGCGGGTAACATATTTGAAGGACCTGAGCAGGTAGATAGCAGAGCGGATATTTTGGGTGGAGTAACAGGAAAAGGTGTGCTTAAAGCCACCAGGTATAGGGAACCGTGGAAAGCTATGATCGCCTACGTCCTGAATTAACATAGTCAGTCAGTTAAGTTCCATACGTGATACACGCTTGGGCGATCATGTCTCGAAAGAGACATGACTGACTGAGCAGAAGATTATCCCGCAGTAGGTTGCCATTGCTTTCTGCGGTAGACTGGTTGCCGGCCAAGGCTATAGAACCCAATCTGTCCTGCTATTTAACCCATAACTGGAAGGAAGCGACGGATTAATACCTTTCCCAAGGGTATTTGCGCATAAGTGAATACAATGGATTCAACTGGATTTCGAACTCGGCTCCCCGGTTTCTCGTTTCGAGCCGATATCCACTGTACCACAACATAGTACATAGAAGAATTATGGATGGTGGAAGACAGAAGAGTTTATGTGTTTGTTCAATTTGTAACACTATTTTTGCATGTGGAAAAATGTAAAACTATTTGTTTATGTGAAAAAATGTAACACTAGCTTAGAACGACGAAGCAAAAGAAATTATTATTAATCGTATTATTAATTCTGCAGATCATTTGCTTCATTATGAGCAGAGAAAAAATATAACAAAACATAAAAAATCTTGGAAACTGGCTAAATGAATTAAACAAAAATCATTTTGCAGGTGTGGGCCTCGGGTTACACGAGGTCATCACATTGGCAGCCATTATGTGACAAAGCGGAAACAAATGACTAAGAAAAATATCATTGAAAGCCATGAGCATTACGGCTGGTGGAACTAAAAATATTATTTCGAGATTGTGAAAGATTTTGATGAGGCCAAGAAAGGTTAAATTCTGAAATTTGCGAATTCGCTGAGAACAGATTTTAAAATCTGAAAAATAAATGACGTTATCAGTTGGCTAAAAGAAGAAGACGAAAAGAAATGATGTTAGCAGGAAAATTGCTACTTTGTTGGTTGAACCAAAGAAAGAAAGTAACTCCGCCTCAAACTGCGAGGGCGGAAGCGATTTCATTGGCTAAATATTTTATTTGCATGGACACACCGCGTCTGTCATGTCTCGCCCATGAAAATTTGGGACACACATAAAAATAGGGCCCAAAATCAGTTGCTGAGTTTTGGGTTGAGTCGAGATGTAACGACAAGGGGGTAGAAGGTTCCCAACCAGGGAGCCACGACCGTAAGGACAGAGACAGTCGCTTCCGTTAGAGTTTCAATTGGAGTTTCCGTGGGATCGGAACCAGTCGAGATGTAACGACCAGAGTAACTTAATTTTAGAGTATTTTTATTGAAAACCAAGCTCGACCGGAGAGCCACGACTGTAGAGACAGAGACGGTCGCTTCCGATAGATTTCCTGACTAAAGATGAATAGAGACAGTAATAACTGCTACGCCGTTGGGTGCCGTCAGTGCCACGCCGAGACAGAGATGGCCGCCTCAGATAGAGTCTTGGCTGAAGATGTAAAGAAACAGAAAAGAGCCAAGAAAGAGTTAAAGTCAAGCAACGAACGACCCAGAATTAAAGACCAGTTGCTGCGCTGAGCTAAGACTGATAAGATAAATTTACCGCCGCCGCCATCCACAACACACACAAAGAGCACTCTTTGGCAGTTTCCGTAAGACTTCGTTGAAAAGCTCGAATAAGACATTTTGAATCGTCACAACTTGAAAACTCCGATTGAAGTGACAGACATTACCAACCAAAAGCTTGAATTAATTTTTAGACAAACATTACTCTTAGACGAAACCATCGCTCCGTTTTAAAGATAAGAAATTGACGACTGTTATATTCTATTTTTTGTTGTTGTTTTTTGTTTGTATATAAAGACTTTTTCCGCATATTCCTCAGGCGTCATTCAATTTATTTTGGTGCCGTTTTCATTAACCCAATTGTGTGAGCATATCCGGTCTGGTTACCTTGGTAAAGAGACAGCTAGAAAGATTTCAATGTAACTTTCTTAGGATCAAAATTCTCAGCGTGGGAGAGAAAGAACACCGTTGTAATAGACGACTTGAAAACCAGCTAGTGTATCAAAGCCATTACTACTAGCAGCCGGATACCGACGTCACAAATTTAATTAATCAGAATGCAATTAAACTTTTAATTTGAGAATATGGGTTAAATGTTTAGGGAATACAGGGGTTTTTTTTTCAGACTGAACGAGAAATTGACAGTCAACTGAGTCACCGTTAGCAGTAAATTAGGCAAAAAAATGTCTTGCTTTGATTAAGAAACATTTTGCGAATATTAATCTATTAAGCTAGGTTTAAATAAAAATACTCTAAAATTAAGTTATAGTTGCAAGGATAATTCAGAAAAAAGATAAAAATCATAATAATAATATTTTAAATAGAAATTTAAATTTAATTGAAAACACAAATCATCCGAAAACTGAAATCAATAATTTAGAAATGTAATTGTAGAAACACAATAGGGTGGTGTCCTTTTGAAGACAGGTGCCTTACATAATCAATACTTTATCAATGTACTATTTCTTCTACGGAAAACTATAGTTATATAATAAGGCAGTACTTCGAATTCTCTGAATTTTTTTATGAATATACTACTTCATTTAATAATAAGTACAGAAATAGAACATCCCTATCAAAATATTTTTGGTATCTAGCAACAATAACAAATAAAACTCTTACAATAAAATAGATTTTTTAAAAAGCTAGAATATGTAAATTTTTAAACGACCCGTGCCCCTTTTGTCTATATGAAAAATATATATTATTAATTCTTTAAGAATAACAATCTACCAAATACACGTAATTAAATAAAGTCTTATGTAAGCAATGTACAATATTCACCCTAAAATATGATTAAAATTCTTCGAAAAATACTCATTAAATCACATATATCAGATAATTAGTTTCGTATTATAACATATTAATTATTAAAGTAGGATATTAATTTTTTTTACAAATAATGAGTGTATGAAAAAATGCACTATGAAGCGAAATAAAAGTAGTATAATTATACTCAAAGATCCCTTTAACTCAGCTCCAAAATATAAAATGTGTTCTTTCTTTCTTTTGTGTTTTTAAAAAATTGCTGTGAAACACAAAAAGCTAGGTCAATAATCTTGTGATAAAAATCGATACATCACACCGAAAGTAAAGCAGTTTGGATAGTAGCTCAATTGGCTCACACTTTTCCGTTACGATTTAAAAAAAGCAAACCCGTATTCCCTATATTTTCAAATTTAAAATTGAATTGAATTCTGAATAGTTAAGTTAAACATACATTTAATTTTTTTCTGTCTTTCTCCATCTATAACAAGTCTTTGAATAACAAACGTATTGTTTTATACATTCAAATACATATCATTTAGTCAACATTGCCTGATGACGAGGTAAAATCTTGAAACAAATTTCCGTGACGCAATGTAGATTAGATTAATGTTAAACACACGGAAATCTACATCCGCAACAACTTGTTCAAAATACATGTATAACAGCCTCATGGGAATGTAAATAACTAAGAATTATAGAAGCAACAATAAGAATCATAAATAAGAAAGCCAACACTTAGCAATATCTGCTATATGTGTTGACGTATTCTTAAATATAAAAAATATTCCCCTCTCTCTAGAAACATATATAAGATATCTATACATTCATTTGAAAATTCAAACACCGTAGACGAAATCGCTCGGATATATAGAACATTCAGAAAATGTTTACACATTTTATGTACAGAAATGAAAATACTTATACGACCACAAAAAAACTTGACTAAAAAACAAATACACAATTATATACATATAACTGCAAAATTATATATACTTAACGAAATGCAGAATATATATATATATATATATATATATATATATATATATATATATATAGGAAAGAATATTAATAAAAAGTTTTGAATTTAAAATGTACTTTTTGGGACAGTATTTGTTTATTTTTATTATTGTATTTTATATTTCAGACCGCCCTCAGTCCTTCATCAGAAAAGATTGATTTTTATATATTTTAATTAGAAACGTATTTCACGATAGCGATATAATATTTTTTGTTTACATCACGTGGTGTGTTTGTTCACAACATGCGGCACGTCCGTAGAGAAAGTCTGTTTGTTTTAGATAAACATTTCTTGGAATATCTGAAAAAAAATTTTTAGCTATTGAAATATTTGTAAAGATTCAAAACACCTAAGTCCCTATTTAACACTAGCTTGTGTGTATTTAATTTTAAAATCCAGTATTTTTCTTTTTTTCTGGGTGTGTATGTAGAACTAAACTTGGAGTCTATTAGTAAACATTTGCAATTTTCTAAAGTATGATCAGGTTGATTAAAATGGGCTGCAATTGGGGAGTATACATTTTTTTGTCGTATATTTAGTTTGTGATTATTGAAGCGAAATCTAAAGCTATTACTGGATTCGCCGATATATCCACTGTTGGGGCAAATTGAGCAGAAGAGAAAGTATATGATGTTTTTGCTGTCACAAGTAAGGTTTGATGGGTGTAATTTTATATATATATATATATATTTTAAATTCTGTTCGGGATTAGTTATATTCACACACGTGAATATAATCTTCCAAAGTTACAAATTTCAAAAGGTATGAAGAAATTGTTTAAAAAAACAAATCAATCAGTTAACTACGAGAGTTGAAATATAGAACTGGCTCTAGTTAAAAAGAGTTTCATACTTTTAGACTTTATATCCACTGCTACACCTATCAATTCTGACTCTTATGAGCTCACTTTGTCAAGACTCAAAACAAGACTTCTTTGAAGCTGGCTTCATTGGAAGATGAATGATATTCTTCTGTAAAAGAATAATACAACATTGTAGGGGCATCAGTGATACTTAGTAAATTGGCCTTGTACCAAACACGACCGAAGTCTCTAAAATTGAAATATCAGAAGGTTGAATGTTGGATGTTAAAATGTGAAACGATAAAATATTTCATGTGTACATTAAAGTAACGATTTATTAACAGAATGACAAAATTGTAAGAAGAAAAATATAAGTGAAATTGTGTTAAAAGAACACTATAATATATTTGTCAGAAGGAAAATGTTCATTGAGAAATGTAGGTTTGTGATTAAAATTGTTCAAAGAGAAATGTAAGTATTTAAAATGTCCATAGAAGTTTAGAGTTTAAAAGTTTTATGTTCCTTCCTCTTTTTGGTAGGTTGGCGACAGCGTGAGAAAGAAGGTTAAAGAAATTGTACTTAGCGCGTCCTGTTCTCGGTGTTTTTGTTGTTGCTGCACTCTTTGGCGGCGTGGAGTGAAAATGAAAATTGGAAGAAATGGTCGAATGAATCTGTGACGCGCCCTTACGTCCGGGTGGCGTTGAGGGAAAAAGAAGAGAACAAAATTGGAAGAAGCGGTCGAATGAATCTGTGAAGCGCCCTTACGTCCGGGTATCGTGGAGTGAAAAGGAAGAAAAAAGTTTGGTAGAAGAAGTCGACGAGATGTGACCGAGTCAGCTTGAAGTTGCTTCCTTACATTGAGAGATGCTATCAGATAAAGCTCCCATTCTGACTGTATTTGAAATTTCTTTTGATACATTGCCACGAGATCCGTCAGCTAACCGCTCCCACGCTCACTTGATTTTGACTGGTCACAGAACGTGATTTAAATAGTGAAGTTTCTCATGTTATCGACTCCAGCAGGCATGTTCACTACTAGGTGAGAAAAAAAAGTCATATATTAAGTTTCTATTTCTAGCCCAATCAAGATCCAGAATATGGTTTTTCAAATTGACTTGTAAATGTTTATTAGTCTGTTTTTTTCTTCTATAATGTATTTAGAAATCCACTATTGTGGGTGTGCAATTTTACTTTGTTATAGTTGGGTTTTTCCATAATGCTTTTAGTCGTTGGGATTTGATTTTGCGGGTGTGCAGTTTTACATTGTGTGTTTTAGTTAGTTGATGGATGATATAGGATTTGTATCCTATAATACCCTCACAACTGCTTAACTACTATACAAACAGTCAGATTGCATGCATAGACTAACCTGATCTGACATCATTAGATTTGCATCTGCTTGGGTCCATGAAGTAGACATGCAACAGTCAATATTACTTCAACGATGTTTTCATCACCTCGCTTTGAAGTATCCAAGAAACTTCGCCAGACTAGGTCAACATTTTCTCATTTTAAATTGGAAGACGCTAATTGATAAAGATGGAGTATATGTTGAGGACTAAATTTGGAATCCTGATTATTTAGCAAAGCTTTGTATACTCCTACCACTTGCCCAAATTAAAAAAAAACTGAACCATTACTTTTTGACTGAAACTCTTATTACAGATCACCGTGATTTAATGTCTGTAATGCTGGTAATCGTTAAGCACAATGATGCCATAAGTCAAACAGCGGAATATTAAATTTGAATTTAATATTTGTTAGCATTACTGTAGATTTATTTGTTAAAAAAAGCATCAAGAAAAAAGTTATACCATGAGAGTAAATTATTATTTTTTTTTATATAGTTGCACTGATTATGAAGCTACTCCACATTATCTCTCGGTCAAATATTGCAAATTTAAAAATCGTTTTCTTTTACAATTGCTATTTATTGGTTTATTTGATAAAACACTGAGCACACTATGACAATAAAAAACGATTCTAATAATAGCATAATATCATAGCACTGTTCTGTTTTTAAATTTTGCATTAATTTACAACGATTGACATTCACATTTTACTTTGTTTTAATTTTTTCTTGCTAGAATTTTTATCTTTTGCGTGGGAGAATATGGTGTGTACGTGAAAAATATTTCCAATGGATTAGAGAAAAACAGTACAAAGTTCCTAGGTTCGATTCATTATGTTTCATTTGTGATGATGTTAGTTTTCTATTTAGTATTAAAATCACCTACACGTTGTTGGCACGAATTAACAAAAATAAAATAGATCATGATATCAGACATGTATAGAAATATCCAAACTGTCAGCTGTATTCAACCACTTTCTCAGAGCAATGGTTAAAAATCGTTTTGCGCTAGTGACTCTTGTGGGTCTTGGTGAAAAACAAACTTCTTCGAATTGTGTAAACTGGCGCTACAGAATCACAAACAAATAAATATACAAAATAAATGGAGATCTTTTAAAAGCAGCACCAGCTAAAATACATATCACATGTAACTCAAAGATAAAATAATGACCTAATCATGATGCTGGCATTCTACATTAATCCCAATAAAAGGTAAGGAAGGAAAACCCATCAATACCAGTGAGGGCAATAATCGCTTATAAGCTTGTGAAACTTATTTGCCTGAAATATTGTTTTAAGAGAAAGATTTTATAAAAGGCAGCAGATAATAGTATAAGTTGTTGCCTTAATGAATGCTAAATGTTTCCTGATGATGAAACAGCTAATATCAACATTATCATTAAAAGTATTATTTGCCCTTTCTTCTCGGAATGTATCATAATATCTCAAGAATTAACTCTTAAACTCGTAGAGCACATGATGTACAGTAATCGTAATAGTGTCTTAGATAAAATAGCCTAATAATAATCTTCCTGTTGATTTTAAATTCAGTTTTGCTTCTCTTAGAGTGAATACCATACTCATGAGTTACAATCTACTTAACTCATTAGCCCCGTTACACTACATGTACAGAGAATACGAATAAGAACATATATATATATATATATATATATATTGTTGTGTGTGTGTGTGTGTGTGTGTGTGTGTGTGTGTGTGTGTGTGTGTGTGTGTGCGCGCGCGCTGTTAATGTTTTCACTCAAGTAAGGCAATAGAATCACTAAAATGGAACGGTTTACTAAGTATTGGAGAACATGAGAGACATTAAACATTATTGAGGTGAGAAAATAACAATTGACATTGCATTTAAATTTTAAAAAAATCAAAAACACCTGAAAGCATGTATCCTTAAGAGAGTTCTAAAAGCGACAAATGCAATATAAATTTTAGCATCGAACCTAAGGTTACTTCTATCCTTTTCAACTATGAGATTATGAGACCTAGCCGCCAATCTAGTAGTAGGTTCAAATTCATAAAGTCAGAATATTTACTTTCTCTGTTCACAGGGAATTTGATACCTGTTTCCAGCTCATATAAGTGATTAATATAGGCTTACTGAATCTCTATGTAGTTATTAAATTGAATAAACTTTTTGTTTAATGAACTATTCTAGTAATATTACAGATAATATATGTTGTTGCATGTTATCAACAGTGCCTGCTATCTAAACATGTTAGGCGTTCCGTCTTTAATTTTCATCTCTCGTAGCATTTTACAATAAAGTTGAACTTGGACAATTCGTAGGATGGTCACTTTATGGGGATATTTGTGGAACGTAACTGTTAAGACTAGACATGAACGGTTTAAGAGTGTAGTGATCGGGGAATCATCCATAGTAGGTTCCACAAAACAGCGGTTAATGGAAAGTAGCTGTTCGAGTAGAACTTACACCTCCCCAGTTCAAGTAGAACTTACATCTCTCCAAGTTGAACGAACATTGTCTCTACAATATGCATAGCATGACGCCTTTTATTCCTCAAAGTTAGATCGTCACTTCAACGTAGTTTAATTGTTAGCAAGATTGTAACGCTAGATCATATACGACATAATAGTGCGGTCAATCCTCAATGGGTGTCCGATACTTTCGATCTTGTGTTATATCTAAGCTACGCTTAAAAAACACCTTAGTTGTAAATATTAGAACTGGAAGAAAATGGCAAGAAAACAACGAGAGGCTTGCGGCGTTTCATTTATCGCACAGGAACAGCAGGCCTATAGAGGGTAAATTTGCTAGCGCCACGCTAGTCAGATTTTAAATAGAGCATTGTCTTTCTTTTAGACTGGCTGCCAAGTGAAGAAAAACTGCCTTGCTATTGAAGGGATCTGTTCCAGTGATGGGTAACTAAACCATATTTTTTTCATGAAAGTGATATAAAACGCTGCTCTATTGAATCGACTCCCACATGGGTCTTTCCCCGAATAATACATCTAGAATTTACCGTTATCTTCCCCACATTCACTGTTCTTAATCTGTAAACCTCTACCTCGAAAAAAAGGTAAAAAGAAATTTTAGAGAGTTTGAAATTTTATTAACTATTCTATTAGATACGAATTAAATCGTACAACTATGGTTGCAGAAAAAGACACACCTTCGTCAGCACCACAAATCAAGTCCGAGTGTTGACACTTCTAAACCAAGAAAAGTAATACTTACTGATTGCTTGGAGAGGAACAATAGGAGTATAACACTAACAATAGATGAAAGAATAAGACAGAGTTTCTTTTTTAAGTGAGATTATAAATATGCCAATCAGCTATGATATTGCTGGCTGATGCTGTTACGTAACTACTCGGCCTAAAATCATCACATTGTTAACCCAGATCAGGATGGGTGACGAAAAAGAAATGGATTCATAACATTCCAATGTAATTTTCTCTTGTACACCGACTGCCTGAAGTTAAACGTGCTACAAGATTGGCATTATCCCGAGCCTGACATATAGAAGGTGCCACTAACAAAAAATCCACATCATTTTTTTAAGTACTAGCCTGTAAATAACACGGAACAAAGTTTGGGCCCGATCGGATTATTAATTTACAAATTACAGTTACTTAAGTGAAGCTACTGTTGCAAATTTTCAAAACAATGGAAAAATCTGAATTTCGTGTGTTGATGAAGCATTGTTTTCTGAACGTAAAAGTATTGTTCAAGCAAAGTAATAGCTTGATAAGAGTTATTCGGTCTCTGCTCTGTCGGAAACA
Source organism: Ascarosepion bandense (assembly GCA_037127315.1). NCBI lineage: Eukaryota > Metazoa > Mollusca > Cephalopoda > Sepiida > Sepiidae > Ascarosepion > Ascarosepion bandense. Next base: position 1,098,881 of record JBBBDQ010001184.1, read on the forward strand.
ACGGTTAAGGTGTTATACTGACTTTAAACACGGTCTTACAGACACAAACGATGCTGAAAGATCAGGTAGTCCGAAATTGGCAGTTGTCCCGGGAAACAAAAATAAATCTACAAACTCGTTTTAACCGATCGTAAATTGAAGTTACGTAAGATGACAGAAGAGTTCATAGCAGAATGCAGTGCATTCACTATTTTACATGAAGATTTCTTAATGAGAAAGCTGTGTTTAAAGTGGGTGTCACGTTTGCTCATAATCGATCAACGTGTAGTTTGCAACAGTTTCAACGTAAAAAAAAAGACTTTTTGCGCAAATACATTTCAATGAATGAAACATGTACCCTTCACTTCGCTCCGGATTCAAATCGGCAGTCAGCTGAGTAGACAGCAGCAGGTGAATGCCGCCGACGGCGACTAAAGACGTAGACATTAGCAGACAAGGTTTTGGATTCCGTATTTTGGAAAGCGCAAGGTATTTTGTTAATCGATTACCTTGAGAAAGAAAACAAAACATTAATAACGGATACTATATCGGATTATTGGTGCGTTTGAAGGAAGAAACCGCAAAAATAGGCCACAAATGAAGGAAAACCAAGACAACGCACCGTGTTACAAGTTGATCACAATGATAGCAAAACTACATAAATTGCACTTTGAAAAGCTTCAGCATTCAGCCTTATCTCCAAATCTAGCCTCCAGCTATTACTTGCTGTTTGCAGACTTCAAAAGAATGCTCCATGGAAATAGATCTGGCCCCAATAAACAAGTGATTTCGAGAATTGAGGCGTATTTTGAGATCAAAGACAGATCGTCCTGCAGAAAGGCATCGAATTGTAAGAGAAACGCTTAAATCAGTGTATCACCCTAGAAGGAGACTATATTAATAAATAAAGTCAAATTTTGCCTAGAAATTGTAGTTTTATTAGTTGGATTTTTTAAGGGAGGTGTTAGAACAAACTACCTTACTGTGGAAATATTTAAACGCAACTGCCATTTCTACTGTAAAAGTTTCTATTCTGGCAATTCCGGTTAATTGCTTTTATAAATACAATCTTCAAAATTTTAATGCAGCGTCAATCGCCACATTCTATCTTTTTTAATACGTTCATCTTTTGTTTCTTCAATCTTCCAATTACTCAGTCTTTTTATTGCTTTCGTTCTCCATAACCCACTGCCGACAAGTAGCATTTCCACATTTCTTTGGGTAAATAGTTAAAAATACATATATAATGGAGAAAACGAACGCAAAACTCTTGGCTGGGATCGGAACTCAACATGGAGATATCACCTTCCGAATTCATAGCCACTAAGCTAGGCACAATGCTGTGTTATTTACGCAAACAACTAATAAATTTATTACTAGTAGATGCTGTGGGGTAATTGTCAAATATTTATCTTATTCTCTATTAATACTTAGGAAATCCGATCCTCACTAAGTGCCCATAATTACGTCATTAATTTAAAATTAAGCTCGGTTTAATACATATTGAATATGCAGAGAGATGTACTAAGTGCAGTCATTAAATATTGGCCTTTGAAACTTTTTGAAATTAGGTCTCTTTTATGTTAACTAAGAAATAATGTTTATGAAAGAATTCTATTAAAGTTTGAAGAATAAGAAAAATCTTGCTTGAATTAAAGATAATTGTTTGTAACTGCTATGTAATATCAATCCTCTTCTATGGTAGTGAACGCTATATCCTATTTCCTCACAGATGACAAAAAGACTTAAAAGACAAAAAGACAACAGATGTGTGTTAAGAATACAATAGATAGATTTTATGAACAATGAGGAAGTTTTAAGAAAAATGCAAACAAAACAAACACATGCATCGCATCAGAAAGAGACAGGTAAATTTTCTGGAGAAAAATGAGAACAGAAATATAGGAGAATTAGACACTCAAGGGACATTATGAAAGTAAGAGAGGAAAAGAAAAACATCGAGGAAACTACCTAAAGAACTTTTGTAAATGAATGAAACTGGAAAGAGTAAGGGTAAAATATTTTTTAAAGCTATAAAATAAAAGTAATTGTAAAGAACCATTTCCCATTACATCCTAAAGTAACTGGGCATATAGTTGCAGAATCGTAGTGTATGTTATGTGTACTTATGATAATTTATTAAGATCTAAACTTATTTATAAATGGACCTTCGTCTGTGCGTGTATGTGTGTGTGTGTGTGTCCGTCACCTATAGACTCCGGAACGACTGAACTGATTTTCTTGAAAGTTTACCCAGTTGTGCTATAAGCGTCTGTGAGTGTTCTTAGCTAGGTTTTGTGTCGAGGTACACCCGATAAATATCGAAAATCGATAATCGAAAAAAATCGGGTTATAGAAGAAGTGGTCCGATTTTAATCAAATTTGATACAGTCACAGACAAAGACACAAGAAACGATATTCAGAAGTTTCAAGGTTGCAGTTCTTACAGTAGTGTAGAAAATTGATTATATATATATATATATATATATATATATATATAAGTGCGTATCTGTTTATCTGCCTGTATGTCTGTATTTTTTCAGCCCTTTTATTTTAAGTTTTTGCTTTGGGTTTGGCTCAGCCATGATACTATTTACTCAGAGGACTTATTTAGCCTTCAAAATTCAGTTTACGACGAAAATAACTTATTTGATATCGATACCAAGACATCAAAATTTGACTTACATCCATTCATTCTTCTTTCAGTCTACGGTTTCGCTTTAACTGGAAACAACTATTGCTTTTTTGTCTTTCGTGCCAATGTCCAAAGAGTCTGAACTCCAGGACCATGGATTAGTTTTAAAGCTTTCATTACACCCGAGCAATGCCGGGCTATACTAGCAATATGAATAATTTGATAATTTAACAGATCGATTTATAAAATTAATTGGCAAGATTCTGTATGAATTTTAGATCATTCATAAATACGAGAGTATTATATTTTTTTTAAATTTTTAAATCCAGATACTTGCACAGCAACATGTGAGGAAAAGTGGGCACCAACAAAGCAAACATTTTCGGTGGAGGGTCTATGTTCAATAGGAAATAAAAAATAGACATACCGGTTTTTTGTAAACTAAAATAAGATTGCTGTAACCGTTTTTACGTCGTGTTATCTATTCTGTTGTTAAGGAATCAATAATATTTCTACAGAAATTGAATGAAGGCTCTATGGAATGTTTCTTAAACCACATTATTCTAAAAGACAATCACCAATATTTTCAGGTTTAAAAAGCTTTCAACCTTTTCAAATACGAAAAGCAACTCTAAAAATATTTAAGAACGTTTTTTGAATCTTGAAAAACATTTATAATATCCCAATCGCAAGCATCAATTGATTCAAACAGCGTATTCCCTGAAGATGTGCTGATTTTAAATTCTTAATACTCTCCTTAATCTTCAATTTTCAAAGCTGTCATTTATTTTTAGAGAATACATAATATTTCATCTTACAATACAAATTATATTTAAGGAGTACATATCTTTGAGTTGACATCTGTGCTTATTTCTTATTTTCCTTAACAGGAAGGTTAATACCAGCTTAAATGAAGTGATACTAAAAAAATGTACCTTTGGGCAGAAACCGAACCTGTATCTCATTCTTATTTTAGAGAAATCACTCTTACAGTTGTTGCTACCAATTTAGATAACGTTGACTATTTAAGGAATTATTGTTATTTTAGACACTATTTTTCAAATTAATACATTTTTAAAATAATATAAGACAATAGAATAAGAAAAATAATATTTCACAAATTGTCCATTAAAATTGATCTTCTTATTAATAGAATATATTTTTATTCAGTTTTCCTCGTATTTCTTCATTTAATTTTAGTTTCTTTTCATTGCTCCCTCCCCATAACGTCATAATAGATAACAGATCTTAGTTAAAAAAAGACTATTGTTGATATTTAAGATGAAATAAATATAAGTTTAAAATATACATTAAAAATATTAGAACTATTTGTTTGAAATCAATAATATTCGACGATGCTTCAACAAATATTAAAATTGCAGATAATTTAAAATATACTTCTGATTGTTTGCTTGTTTAGTAGTGCAGTATATATCCAAAAGTCGGTTCTTCTCAAAGTAATCAGTTATGTTTTCTGTCTAATAAGCATATCAAATATATACAACAGAATGGACTTTTGTAAAGCAAAAAAAGACAGATAAAAAAATGACAAGAAGAAATTGTAGAAACTATATTTAAAAGAAAGCTTTCACAACAAGTCTTAAAACGTAAGCCAGTTTTATGGCCACTGTCATTTCATTCCATTCGTGGATTCAGGACTCTAATTTGAAATAATGTCACAAAATTTTCAGAAAATCGATATCTGTATTCTTCATTGTATGATATGAAACACAATGAATAGAAGCAGTGTCGGTATTATATATATATATATATATATATATATATATATATATATATATATATATATATATTATCCTACCTCAATATCACGACTCTGAGTTCCATGCACTATTCAATCATCAGGTGCATATTATGAACTGACCGTTTCTAGATTCGAGCTTTATTTTTGGTTCTCACGTTGTTTAAGGTCGTTGTAAATCATAAATAAATGGTAACATTTTTCATTTATTGAATGTCCTACTTCATTTGGTTAAAACCGAAAAAATAAACATGAAATTGGAAAGCAAAATCATAAAAGTTATAAGAAAAATAAAAAATGAAGATATTAGGTGCAGATTTTGGTCTTATCTTTTAAAGGAAACCACTTATGTTTTTTTATTTTTCTGTGGGTGAATGTATTGGAAAATATTATATTAAATTGAGCGCTGTTTAATTAACACCAGAAAACATTTATGTACGTGTGTGTACCTGCGTGTATATCCATATGTATATTTATTGATATCTGTAACTATATCTGGATTAGGGTTTTTTTTCACTCTCGTTTGAGGAACTCAACCCTGGAGGACTTCCACTGCTTTCGTTTCCGTCATTCCAGGTGATTTGCCGTACTAGCTACACTTGGCAACGCGGGTTAATGCAGACTATTTAAACCATATCTGGTTTGCTTTTGTAGGTGACCGTTTGCACATAGGATCACTTCCGCCCTTTGACAGGTTTTGTATTTGGTCCTGCAGGGTGCCTACAGCACACTTTTAACCTAGGTTGCACCTTGTTGATACTATCAATATAGGAATCAGCGACTATTTTCTAAGTTTTGGTGATTTCCTCATTTATGTTTTTTTTTCGTATTCCTTTGGGTTTATTTTGGAAAAAAGAACAAAAAGGATAAATGAGGGAATCGCCAAACCTTACATAAAATTGTATTTCTATCTTGCAAATATCAACAAAGAAGCTAACTTTATAACAGATAAACTTGATTTAAGTAAAAAAAATTCAAATTATAATTCGTAGACTAGCATTCCTAACAATCAAAAAACACAAAAGATATTATTTTTCCAATAATTCCACATACCGACTCATAAATCCAACAGAAACAGCAGTAGGCAATATAAGCCATCAAATATTAAAAATATTTGTGACTTACTAAGAATTGCCACTCTAGCTAACCAATGAAATGAAAGAACAGAAATGATTAGCTTCCCTGGTTCCCAAAAATCAGAAACAGAAATAAATATACGTTCATTAAATATGACTTAAAAACATTTACCCATCAATTTCTGAAAAAAAGGCTTGATGAAAGCATTTGTTACATAAACATAGCATCTGTACAGATAGATATCATCCTTCATTTCCGTACGTTCATATATTCCCACAATATATATATATATATATATATATATATATATATATATTGGGGGAATTCCCAATATATATATATATATATATATATATATTGGGGGAATGTATGAACGTACGGAAATGAAGGATGATATCTATCTGTACAGATGCTATGTTTATGTAACAAATGCTTTCGTCAAGCCTTTTTTTCAGAAATTGATGGGTAAATGTTTTTAAGTCATATTTAATGAACGTATATTTATTTCTGTTTCTGATATATATATATATATATATATATATATATATATATATATATATATATATGAAATAGTGCTTAATATCAGGGTTAGATATTTTCAAAACGCCATCACGAGAAACAGTTTTCCAGATTCCAGTGCTTTCCTGTTCACGAATGACATGACACTGGTGTTTTATGTGCTCAACAATCCTTCCAGCAAGAAAATTGCCCTCCTCATGTCTTCATGGAGATAAGTTCTTGGCTAGCAGTGTAAAGCTAACCATCGTCGAGGAATACAACAGGACGAAAAGAGGAGTGGACACTTCTGACCAAATATGTTATCAATATTCGTGTAGCAGGAACACCATGAGATGGCCGCTCTGTATGTTCTATGGCATGCTGAACGATGGGATCTTCAACTCATGGATCATCCATGGGAAAAATATGCAGAAGACAGGTGGCAGACAGATGAAGAGGAATGAATTTTTGCAGGTGTTGGCGGAGAAACTGGTGAAACCCTGGGCAATGTATCGACTATCAAGTCATACCCTGCTTAGGAATCACAAGGATCATATATGCACTGTTTTTTAACTGCCTGGGCCTCCATGAGTTTCTGAACTACCTGCAGCTGACACCAAGGAGACCATGGTGCACTTTGTTGTCTGTCTCACGAAGGCAGACAAAAAACACGCCTCCGGCGTGCGTTCCGTCAACGAGATATGTGTCCCAAACACTATTACACCATTTGCATATTAGACTGAGGTAACTAGAAATGCACCTTAAGAATTTATTTACTTGTACATAACAAATAAATACTCAGTTGCTACAGTCATTTTTGTTAAAGAATTTATTTGTTTAAAAAATAGATGTTTGTGATAGATAAAATAAGGCCTTTTTCCACGTCTCGTCCCGAGAGATACCGCAACAGCTATGGACCACTACCCGCTTCAACAATAGTTCACAGGACCTGAAAAGCCGTATGAGAAGTTTAAAAATCTTCGGAGGATGATTTTATTTGATTATTTTATTTTGAAAAATGTTCCTGTTTTTAATTACAATTTTCAGTACCTGATTCTCTTACCTAAATAATATGTTTTTAAGTTTCTATTAATGTTAACTCAAAGTACAAAGTTTGATTTGCCTGCACGTAAAATATTTCAAATAAAGATTTATATTTAATATTTTTATGTATTTTCAACATCGGGTGTGATATACCCATAGATAGTAGTGGTGTAACTTTAATTGATGGTTAGTGTTCTTAGGGTTCATGAAGGCAGGTTTTCAAAAAAATATTAATTTGTAAACGACACTGATTCTCCACAGTTTAGATTTTGTAGGTGAATCATTATTAGTGACGATGAGATTACCACTTTTAAATGTTTTGTAGTAGATAATTAATCTAAATTTATTGTTTATGTTTTAATTTAAAAGTGACTATAAATATATATATAAAAAGTAGATTCCCTAGATGTGACTTTAGATTTAGAAAAGTATATATACCAACCATATAATAAACCAAATACATTTTTTTATATATTCATCCAATATGTATCCATCCTCCATCCATTATTAAATACTGTTCCCGCCAACATAGGATATAGAATTAGCAGAAATTCAGCAAATGAAGAAGTGTTTAATAAGTGTAGATATTGGTAAAATACTGCTACAAAATAGTGGATATAAAGCCAAAATATTAAATTTGTAAAAGAGAAAATCTACCCACGAACAAAAACCAGGAATAGAAATATTATTTGGTATACACTTACTTTCAACCAAATGGTTAGCAGCAAATTAGGGAAAAAAATCCTCGCTTTGATTAATAAACACTTTTCAAATAATAATCCATTAAGTAAGATTTTCAATAAAAACACTATAAAATTAAATTAAAGTTGTACGAATAATCTGGAAAAATCATAATTTATCATAATAATAATAATAATATTTTAAATAAAAATTCAAATCTAATTGAAAATAATAATTATCCAATAACTGAAATCAATGATACGGACGCTAGTAAATGTAGTTGTAGAAACCCTATAGAGTGTCCCTAGTACTGTAAAAATTTATGTGGGTTATACTAAGAACTCTCTGAAAAATGATTTTATCAGCTCACGTCTTCATTTAATGATAATAAATAGAACATACCTAACAAAATATTTTTGGTATCTAAAAGAAACAAATAAAACACCACATTAAAATGAAAAATTTTAAAACAAAGTTAGAATCTGTAAATATTTAAACGAACCATGCCTCTTGTGACTATATGAAAAACTATTTATTATTAAATTTCATAAGAATAAAAATCTAGTAAATAAATGTAACGAAATAAATTTTATTTGTAAACATTGCAAAATATTCACTTTAGTCAGTTAAGTGCCATACGTGAAACACGCTTTGGAGATCATGTCTCGAAAGATACATGACTGACTGGGCAGGAGATTATCCCGTAGTAGGTTGCCATTGCTTTCTGCGATAGACTGTTTGCCAGCCAAGGCTACAGAACCCAATCTGTCCTGTTATTTCACCCATAACTGGAAGGAAGAGACGGATTAATACCTTTCCCAAGGGTATTTGCGCGTAAGTGAATGCAATGAATTCAACTGGAATTCAAACTTGTTCCGAGCCGCCTTAGAACATGGTTAAAAAGATTCTTGTAAAAATATCTATTAACTTACATATCTCTCATCATTTTTTATATTATGATATAATGATAATTAAAGAGATATTAAAATAATTAAAAAATGTTAAACATTTGTATAATGATATTAAAAATTGTATTAAAATATAATGATAACATAGTAGATTTATAAAAATAATAAAATAAATATTAAATTTTTTAATAAAAAACATATTGAAATATTTTACAAATGAAAAATTAATACAAACCGCATTATAAATCAAATTAACAATAATATAATTACACTCAAAGGTTCCTGTAAGTCAGATCAAAAATATAAAATGTTTTCATTTTTTTTTGTTTTAGAAATTGATGTGTTACAGAAAAAGCCAAGATAGTAATCATGTAATAATAACAGATCAACGGAAATGCAGTCTACGCAGGTGTTTTGATCAACTGACGCTCTTGCAGTTAAGCTTGAAAGAAGAAATGATGTATTTTCCAATTATATATCTTTTTTTCAAATTTAAAGCGGATCTCTATTCTGATTAGTTAAATTGAACAAACGCATAAATTATTCTGTCTTTCCACATCCATAAATAACAAACGTATTGTTTCTTATATTCAAATGAATACCATTTTCAGAAAAATGTGTTAAAAATCTCGAAATATAGAAATTTTCGTGTCGCGATGTAAACTATATCAATTTTAAATAAAAAAATATGACACACACACAAACACACACACACACACACACACACACACATATATATATATATATATATATATATATATATATATATATATATATGCCATTTTGGTCGGGTTTCAATCCTGGGTAAAAAAGCAATAGGAGTCTAACCGTACTGTTGAGCAGTGATACGGAGAAAAACAGATCTGTCTGCGGATGCAATATATATGCTTAGTGTAAAAATTGCTACATTTTTTTGTTGAAATAGCATTTTAGACAAGCAGTTTTTTGTTATATGGTGCCGTTACGAAGATAGCGATAGTGGGTTAATAGAATCAATATGGAAGAGTTTTTACTTAACTGAGCAGTGTTATTTTAGTCATTCAAACTTTTATGTTTTGCAAAAAGATTCTTGTGATGTCTTCACTTGCCAGGTGTTTCTTTTATTTTTTATTTTCTGAGGAAAACTCAAAAGACTCTGAAACCATAACTGAAAAAACACTATTCAGCTGAATGGCAAAGATCTGCGCATTATATAAAGAGAGGAATCTGACAAGATGATAAAATAAGGAAGAATAAATTTATCCTAATTTAACATGTTTCACTTTTATTCAAGCGTCTCTCCAGAGATCATTAAAGAATCTTTCATAAATGTCAAACATGGTTCAATGAGATATGTTTCCTATGAGTTTTTCCTTCTTTTATCATATATATATATATATATATATATATATATATATATATATATATATAGTAGAGAAAATTCTCAAAATTCAAAGGTGTCGGATGTACATTTTGACATAGGATCTCTAATAGAGATTCTACGTCACGTCAGCGACATTGTTTTGTTCCAGATGGCGAATGCTCTGGGGTAAAGTCTGGAAGGGGCCAGGTTAACAACGGTCACAAAGTAGAACAGGATAGAGCTGGTAGTGGCGGGATTACAGGGTGTTGAAACGGTATATTTAGGAAGGGGAGGAATAGATTTAAATGTAATATCTTAAAAATTTTTAATTAAGTTTATCCATTACAGGAAGTCATGAATTCAAAATTATTAAAGAAATATATATACATATATATATATATATATATATATATATATAGGGATTTGGTAAAAGAGTTCATATTTTATAAAGATAGACAACTAAAGGAGTTAAATTACTTTTTTAAGGTTAAGATTTTGAGCTGTTTGAAGAGGTGTATTTAGGCGGGAAGAAATGGGTTACAATATAAGATTGTAAATTTTTTTATTTAAGTTTATTTAAGTAAACCTTTTCGGTAGATGCGAGCTAAATGCCAATTACAGGAAGTTATCAGTTTTAAAATAATTAGAGAAAAATATTTATATATATATATATATATATATATATGTATGTGTGTGTGTGTGTGTGTGTGTGTGTGTGTTAACCAAGGAAAAATATAGGCAATTAAAGAAGGTTGGGATAGGAAGGTGGGGGGGTTAAATTACTTTTTAAGGTTAACGTTAAGGTAAAATTAAGAACTTAAATTGAATCCTTTTAATTTGTATTCTAACATCTAGTGAACGGGGATTTAAATTCTAAATATAAGTATTCAAAAAATGTGCCTTGTGGCGGCACTTGCTGATGAATTCCCTCCTAAGATTCAGTAGCCGGTGTTGGTGGGGGTATTTTAATATTGAAATTTTTCCAGTAAACATAGCATCTATCACAAAAATTCCTCGGAATACGGGCTGAACCTATCAGTTTCCAGCTAATTTCAGGATCCAGTCCTTCCTCTTTCATTTTCTAGAATGCCCGCGAAAAGGCTGCCTGGTACCTCTGACCGGGGTTCGAAAAAGAGTACCTGTGGTTATACAGTCTTAGTTTGAAATGACCGGCGAACATACCGATATAGGTCCGGAATATATATAACACAAATATTTTATGGGACAAAGCGTTAATCAACTATTACCAGAGGATATGGATTTTAAGGAAAGTGTTCAGAGTTAAGAAATAGAACATTAATAGTAAATAAACTAAAATACACATTTCAAAACATATTTTAAAGCATCATGTCAGCGATGAATGTTAAAAAACTCGATATATTTAGTTTACCAGTAATGAATAGATTAAGTTCTGCGAGAGTTATAGTTGAGAGATAAGAATTTGAACTCTTTATTTCAATTTGCTGAACATATGCATCTATATATATATATATATATATATATATATATATATATATATATATATATACAAAGTAAAACATTAACCTAAAACTCAAGTTATTTTTAAATAACCTTAACAAATCAAGACTTCCATATGCATGTCAAGCATTAGACTAATTTTATTCAAAAATTTCTAAACTGTCAGTTGTATTCATAGTGCGATGGAAATATTGTCGTCTAAATGACGCAAAATGAAAAAAACTTTTCTTCTTCTATGTGTCATGTCGCTTCAGGACGTAGGCGAACATGGTCTTCCATGTCTCCCTATCTCTGGTAGCTTTTAGCATGCTTCCTCTTGTTAACTCACCCAGAATCCGCTATGTCAGCCACCTACTCAGGCCCTTCAAATATATTATCCGCTGTTTTTCCCTGTCTATCTTTTCCTTTATCTAACCTGTAAGTATCAGATTCCCCAAGCAATGAACTTCAGCTGTATTTTCCTGATGCCCAGTATTAATATGTTTTTCGTTTCCATCCTTTCTTAAACCTCATCATGACTCACATGCTCGATCCATGATATCAGCATCATCCTTCTCTAGAAACACATTTCAGTTGCTTCAAGTTTTTCCATTATCTTTGATGATATTGTCGAACATTCACTGTCATATTGAAGAACAAAAATCACATAGCAATTCAGTGCTCTTATCTTTGTTTCTAGTGAATTTTTCCTCTCACTTAATACTCTGCTCAGCTTCTGCAATGCGTCTTTAGCCATTCCAATTCGTCTTCGGATCTGTGTTGCACTTTTCGTGCTCCGTTAGAATATTTTTCCAAGTACTTAAATTTTGGTACATGCTTGGTTTTAGTATCCCCAACCTATATTTGGCATTTTGGGATCCTCTGTTTGCTGATGACCATACATTCGGTCTTCTTGTAGTTTCTTTGTAGTCCTTTTTTTTTCAACTTTCTTCATCTACCTTTTTAAAAAGTTTTGTAGATTTCTTTCTGTGTCTGAAATCAGCACTATGTCATCTGCGTATTTTTATTGTTCAGATTGTGAGCGCCGATGACGAACCCTGGCATAACTTCAAGGATCCTCAGAATAGTCTCGCTATACAAGTTAAATAGATCCGTTGGAAGTACACGTACTTGTCTTACTACCCTTTCTATATTTATATAGCAGCTGAATTCGTTTCCTGCCCGTATGCAGGAGGTGTGATGCCAGGAGAGGTTCTTGATTACTCTAATGTCCTTGCCAAATATGTCGAGGTGGTTGAGCATTTCTATCAATTCTTTGTTGCGTACTTTGTCGAACGCCTTAGCATAACCTCCAAAACACAGGTAAACGTGCTTTTTATTTGTATCGACCTTTCTCACAGAATCCTAAGCAAAAATATCACATTCCTTGTTCCAGTGTCCTTGAGGAAACCGCAATGTTTTTGTCCTATTTCCGGCCTGATTCTGTTTCGCGCTCTACTCATAAGGATTTCGTTATTTGGGACATCAAACCGATTGTTCGGTGCAGTTCGCGTTCGATTGCGCGTGGCTTCTCAGGTAAAGCTATGAAAATTAATTTGCTACGGTCATCTGGTATTACACCACTGTTGTAGATTTCATTTATTATTTATGTAATTTTCTCTATGCTAAAATCTTCTAATGCTGTCAGCAACTCTATTACAATGCCGTCTGGTCCAGATGCTTTGTTCTTATTCAGTTTGGCTATTACAGCAGTCACTTCGGATTTTAGTATTTCCGGTCCGTCAGCATCTTTGTTTACTATCGGTTGGTCTCTCGTGTCGTAAAAAATATCTTTTATATATTCCTCTCACTGCTGGAGTAATTCCTTCAATATGAAAGTTTCATCCTTAGATTTTATAGATGCTGTTGAGGAGCATGTTCTTTGTCCTGTCAGTTCCCTTATTTGTTTAATGTATTTCTCCTTTATTAGCCTTGCTCAATCTCTATACGGCGGCACATTAGTTGTTGAGCCATTCCTCTTTAGCCTGTCTTTACTTGGTCCTTATTTCCTTTTGTAGTTTATTGTATTCAGTTCCATGTCTTAGCTTAGTTTTTTTGTCTCCTTTGCCTCATGTTACGAATCTTTTCAGTTATCCACTCTTTTTTTCTTCTGTGTCTGATTTCCTCTGGGACCATGTTGTTTAGTGAAGTCAATAGCGCTTCTTTAAGTGCATGCCATTTCGAATTTCCATTTCTAATTTGTTCTTCGTATTTCTTTCTCACACTGTCAGTGTATTTTTTCTATAAGTTGAGGGCATTCAGGAGCGTATTGTATTGAGGTCTGGGTGCAGCATTAGGCTTCTCTACAATCTGAAGTAAACCGTTAGTTTGTAGATAACTGGAAGGTTAACACTAAAATCTCATTTTAACAAATCCATTTACCAAAATTTCACAAATATATTGAAATAATATCTTGAGTAAATTTACTGAATAAAATCATCATTAGTTTCAACCATGGCCTCTAGACAATGTCGGATTCCCCTGCATCTCTTCTGAACGGTCTCCTTGTTGGATTTGGTGAACACTGTTATAATACTTACTGTCGGTTCATCTTTGGTATTACAAGATGTTTTGTTGGTCCCTTGATCAATTGATTCTCTCAATAATTATAAAGGGGTTGCAGTCTGAGAAGGTTCGTGGCCAGATGTAAGATATGATGTAGTCGCAGAACATGTCTGGCAGCAATTAGTGGATTTTTCTTCTTTTGTGTCATGGTCTAGAATCTTGTTGTCATCTTCCAGCTACCATCCTCTTGGACCAAAGTAGTATTTCCTCCCCAAGGAACTTGATGTAGGCTCCTGTATTGAACCTGAAGTAGATAGGAAGAGCAATACAGGCATAACGTCACAAACACTATTCATCACTCCAAACACTATTAGACTTATCAAACTCTTTCCAAATCCTTGGAACTGACCTCAGATTGAAACCCTGACACACTGAAATGTTCATATTGAGGCTTCCGAAACAAATGCCAAGTAGTACATCATATCGTTTCTAAATTGCTGGTGCAGTGTATTGCCTGATGGCACTATTTTTCTTATAGACGGTGGCCAACTGACCCTAATATACTTGCTGTCGACAAAATAATAAAACGAACATGACGGTACTTTAAAATAAAGAATGGCGATAATTTTCCCATCGCACCTTGTACTTTTGCTTTCTGCGATCAATGATCAAAATAGATTCGGATGAGTAAATCTAGGAATCTGGGTGACAACCACACATTTTCAAACCTCGGGAACACGTGCTACAGAATTACAACCACAGAAATGTACCAAATAACCGAAACAACATTGTTTTCAAACTTTTTTAACCAGTAACAGCTAAAATGGATAGCACATGTAACTCGAAGGAAGAATAATGAAATAACGAAAAAGTAGACTATTCACACTACTCCAAATAAAATGTTAGGAAGGAATCTTATATCACTGCTTGAATGGGCTGTAATATATTCTGGAGTTTATAGGCCTATTTTCCTAAAAAAATTGTTTCAAGTAAATTTCAACCAAAATTAGTAGAAACTACTTGGTCCAGGAATGCCAAATGTGCCCTAATAAGCAAACGGCTAATATTACCTTTTCCAAACTGTAACAATATCCTTTATAATATACTTGAGTTATAGATGTGTTTAGGAAATAAGAGTATAAGTCTTTTAAAAATGAAAAGAATCCTTATATTCTATAATATAATCATACAATCTGTTTTCTGTATTTCTTAATTAGCTTTTTACTGGATTTCAATTTCTCTTGCGCATTAAAAATATCTGCTTTAAACATTTCAACATTTAGCTTAATTGTTGTTATTCTTATTGTCACTTAAGTATGGTATCGATATCCTGTCCAACCAATAAAAGTACTTTCGATTCATTTTGTCCAGACACTAAAAGCAAATAGTATTTTATTCGAATGTATCTAATTCATCTGCTATGCTCTTTTTCGATGAAAACTTCACATAAACGTTGAGAGGCTTTTAGTGAAACAAAGACTTCAGATGTATGAGGTGGTTGGATGCAGTCATCAATGGAAGTTAACTTGTCATGACTTGCTTTTCCAAATATTTTACTTCGAATATATCTTTATGGCAAGGAGGTAAATATATCCTGACAAACTACTTCCCAAAATCTGATCTAAGTAAAAAAAACACTAGTTTTTCTTTAAATTCATAGTATTATAAGGTCAGTAACTTTTCAAAATAATCTTAATGTAATAAAAAAAACAACAAATTCAAAATACAGAACCTTGAGGCAATATTCATTAAAAACTCTAAGCTGTCACTTAATGGAATCAGCTACGAATACTGTAGTTATACTCTGTTTATAAAAATAAGTTTTTTTTCATGATTTAATCTGTGCATGACGATGACATTAAAACACAAAAAATTCCATAATGGATAAATTTCACGTTCTAATACAATTTTGTGTTTATTTTTGTTACTAATACTTACATCTCTGAAGATGGTCTCGGAAAAAGATGACAAGTACTTTGGAACTTAAGAAATGGAAAATAAAATCAAGTTCAAGGTTAAAGCGCATTTCTTAAATCTTTTAGTTAGAATACACGAAAGATTAATCGTAAGTATGAACGGATTTATTAAAATTAAGCAGATATAATGTTTGAATTTGTTTAATCTGACATGCCTAAAGTAGAATTTGCTGGCTAAAAACACAGATTTTAATTGAGATATAATGTTTAATATGTACAGTAGTGAGTTAACTGTAAGTGTTTTCTTTAACGATGCCAGGATATTCAGATTGTAAGCAGATAGGTATGGTGTTTACCTATGCCGCACGAAGTAACAATGAACTCGAGGCTGAACGGATGTATCAGATTGCGTTTTGAAACTGAAGGTAGCGCTTCAACCGACTTTTGCTGCTGTTTATCATTACATTAGTGCCACAGGATCTGTAGCACCAGAAATTATGGATCTAGGATAACAGAGATACACTTGTACGGCTGTTCATGAAGAACACATTCTACAGGCTGTCAAAGACGATCCCGGTATCAGCACACGTCAAGAGATCCTAACATGTACATCCATAGTATCAAATGTAAAGTTCTTCAAGAACAGATCCTCTTTTTCAACATGTGCAGTGTCTTTTGCTCTTTAATCGCTCAACAGGGGAGACCTTTTGAAGATGATTTATCATGTTGATCTGTTGTTTAATTATTCAGCTATGTTTATGCATAAGGCAGTATTTGGAAGAGATTGAATAACAAATCTGCACAACAAAAGATTTGTGAACGGATCGAAATCCCCATTGTAAAATACAGAGTAGACACCAGCATCAGAATTTGTGAGCTGGAATTATACGTAAACTGTACGATAGGTCGATATAGTTTCCCAGCACTTATTACAAAAGCTGTCTACAGGGACTATTCCGAATATATTTCCAGACTTTTAGAGGATGTACTGCTTTTAATACAAAGACACATGTAGTTCATGCTTAATCGGGCTCCAGTTCATTTTAATCACATTGTTGGCTCTGGCTGACATCTAATATAAAGGATGAAGACGTAGTGGGAGACCGGTTTCATGGTCTGCACGTTCTTCTGATTTTGAGTTTTATCTGTGGGTCTACCAAAAAATTGTTGACGTATTGAGGTACAACAGTGGCCTTTTAAACATAAGTCTATATGAACATTTTAACTACCTTTGATGTCAGTAACACACCCTT
Organism: Ascarosepion bandense; assembly: GCA_037127315.1. Classification (NCBI taxonomy): domain Eukaryota; kingdom Metazoa; phylum Mollusca; class Cephalopoda; order Sepiida; family Sepiidae; genus Ascarosepion; species Ascarosepion bandense. Next base: position 1,115,936 of record JBBBDQ010001184.1, read on the forward strand.
AAAGTTTGTAAAAGTATTTCCGGATTGTATCTTAGATTATACATTTAACAATGTCTACAGTAATATTTAAACTTAATTCAAAAACAAAAGATTACGAACCTATGTTTATATTGATTTTTGTCCTTGCTTTGGTCTAAAAAATCTCCCCCAACTTTGTAAAATATTTTTGATACACCCTATATAACACATTTTTATGAAGCACTAACTTTCAAATGACACGTGGCAAAATTTCGGCTCAATTGAATTATTATTTTACAAATTATAGCTATTTAATTGAAGCTACTGTTGCAAATTTTCAAAACAATGGAAAAATCTTAATTTTACGTGTTGATAAATCATTGCTTTCTGATCGAAAAATAGTGGTCAAGCAAAGCAATGGCTTGATAAATGTTATTCATACTCTGGTCCACTGAAAACAAAGGTTAAGAGGTGGTACGCTGACTTTAAACATGGCCGTAGAGACACAAATGATGCTGAACGCTCAGGTCGCCCAAAATAGGCAGTTGTCCCGGAAAACACCAAAAAAATCAACAAACCCGTTTGGCCGATCGTAAATTGAAGTTACGTTGCATAGAAGAGTAGCTGAACATATCAGAAGGCAATGTATTTACCATCTTGTCAATGAGAAAGCTGTTTTTACAGTGAGTGTCGCGTTTGCTCACAGTCGATCAAAAACCACAGCGCATCGACGATTCAGAGCGTTGTTTGCAACAGTTTCAAAGCAACAAGAAAGAGTTTTTGTGTAAACATGTAAGAATGGATGAAATATGGACCAATCACTTCACTGCGGAGTCAAATTGTCAGTTAGCTGAGGAGACATCAGAAGGTGAAAACCTTTCAAAGCGACCAAAGAGGCAAACATCAGCAGGCAATGTTTGGGCCTTTGTATTTTGGGATCTGCAAAGTATTTTGTTCGACGATTATTTTAATAAAGAAAGAAACATTAATGGCAAATATTTTATAGCATCATTTGTGCGTTTAAAGGAAAACATTGCCAAAAAACGGCCACAAATGAAGCATTAGAAGTTATCTTTCACTAAGACAAAGCACCGTGTCACAAGTCGTTCGCAATGATAGCAAAACTACGCGAATTGCACTTCGAATTGCTTCCGCATCTACCCTTTTCACCAGATCTGGCTTCAACCGATTACTGGTTGTTTGCAAAACTCAAAGATATGCTCTTCGGAAAGAAATACAGTTGCAGTTATTCAAGACCGTTATAAAACCGTAAGTAGCGAGTTAAATCAGTAACGACGAGGAATCGAAACATACGGAGAAGGAAAAAAGCTGCAACAATCAAAATAAGTGATTTTTACTTTGCTATACGTAAAGAAACAACATTTATTCTTAAATACTAAAGAATTATCAGGATAAGGGGTAAAAAATAAAACCACACCAACAACAGTAGTAGCAACAATAGTAACAGCTTCTTTTGTTCAAACTACAGAAAAAATAATTAAAATAATGTAGAAGAAATGAAAACTTCTCCAATTTCTTTCCCTGCTGACGGTTTAGCAGTTGCCATAGCTGAATACGTATGTAATTCAGATGATAACATTACCTTTAATGTTATTTTAGAAGAGACAAAAAATATTCCAGAGAAGAATGCAACGACTGGTTAGGCATAAAAAAACAAAACTTTTGTTGAGAAAGTTAGTAATAGTAAAACACAAAACATATACATTTTTCTACTACCGAGAAAACCTAGAGAAATTTGCTTTAAAGAAAAGGTAAAAATTCTGAATAAAATTTCGAATTATTTCATTATATCAACGCTGGTTGGAAGTGTATAAATTTGACGAAAAAAAAAAGACGAGGATTTTATCACATATGCTGGAATCGTTAATAAGGAGTGTGAAAAATTCAAATTAAACGAGGTGACTCCAGATATGTTCAAAGCATTCATTTTGTTCAAAGGTTAACGCGAAACAAGACGCAGAAGGGTGAGAATTCTAAACCAAATGGAACATAATCAAAAACATTACAAGAAATATCGGACAAATATCAGAGAATCCTAAATCTGATACGCAATAAAGAAGAAACTGAAGAAAAAGAATGTGTATATATAGAATCCAAAGAATTTTACATATCGGAAATGCATTCCCTATTAAAAATTTGATATGCTACAAATGTGGAAAAGTAGGACATAAAAACCAAGTTCTAGAATTAAAGCAAAAAAAATTTCTCTCCGCTAAATATTTTGTACACAGCGTTGAGACGAAAAAATAATTACGGAAAATCAAAGAAAATTTGTGCATGTGTATATTAATAATGTAAATGTAAAAATGCAGCTAGACATTGGTAGTGACATCAGAATAGTCAACAAAGTCACATGGAAATCCTATATTGTGAAGAATTTAGAAAACCTCTAAATTAAATTAAATTAGCTCCTGCTATCCACCTAGGTGTCCTTGACAAAATCCAGCGGAGAATCAGTAATGTGATAGATCAAGACTAGGCAGCTCAGATACAGTCATTTTCTCACCGGCGCAGTGTGGCTTCCCTCTGTCTCTTCTACAAATACTTTCACTGTTTCTGCTCCGATGAACTTAGCTCACCGGTTTCCCCCATATATGAATTTACTCGAGCCACAAGATTAGCAACTAGTTCTCACTCTTTTACTGTGGAACAAATAAAATTTCAATGCAAATTCTACTCCAACAGCTTCTTTTCTCGCACTTCCCGCCTGTGGAATTCTCTTCCATTTACTTGCTTTCTCGACAGCTATAATCTCCAAGCATTTAAATGTAAAGTCAATAGTTGTATCCTATCTCACTAACCTGAATCCTCTTTCTCATGCTCTTTTTTCCGTTCATTCCACTGTCATCAGTATTCTCATCCTTCTCTTAGCCACTTCCGGACACCCCTAAAACCTGTCACTCTTTCTCATTACTTTCCTCCTATATACCTTCCTGCAAAACAGTGGCAGTAAAATGCCTTGCTTGGAGCGATATGGTTATAAAAAAAAACACAAGCGATATGTCAGGTGATAAATTATTTGTTACTAGTCATAACCACTACAAATTTCACGGTTTTTTATTTTAATAATCTGTTGAATAAAATAAAAAATAAACAGACGAAAAATATTTTCTTTGTTAAAAGAGAATCAAAATGAAAACAGCAAAGAAAAACTCGAAAATATTATTTAAATCACAAAGAATTATTATACTTATTTTAAGTACAATAGTACACTCACACATTTTTTATAATAGATAATATATATTTTACAGTAATTCTCTTTTTCTTCTACATTTCCTGTTAGACATTTTTTTCATTTATCATGCTTGTTTGTGTGTACGTCGACCGGAGTGTGTGCTTTCATGTCTATTTCAAGTGCGTTACACAGGTAGGCAATACGGTATTAATATATAGATTGGTGCAACGTTTTATTTTGTAAGAAGTGGGTAGTACTTGGTTATGAGTTAAAAAGTACTATAAACTTATGCGGTACTGACTGGATGAATTAATTCGAGTGATTGGTTTCACCTATAAAAATTTATTGCAAAAATATAAGAGGACAAATGACCAGTCAAAACGAAACAGAAAAAAACAATGTGAAAATTTATGAGAGAATTAAAAAAGAGGTTTTCCTGGTGTTCCTGGTGTTTGGCCGTTGTTCCAAAATCAAATCAAATAAGTGAAAAAACGGTCGACACCAGTATTTAACCCGGAACAAATTGTACCTTTTTTAGCTTTGGGTTCAATCAGCGAATAATTGACCAGAGTTGTCAAACACTGTTTGAAGAGATCAAGAAAATATTAACGCCAGACTTATCATTAATGTATTACGATCAGAAAGTAGGAATCGTATTGGCTTTTTATGATAGTGACTATAGTACAGGACCAGTAATTCTACATAAAGATGTTGATAGCAACATAATGGCTCTCACACATGCTTCGAGTTTGCTATTACCGACAGAAAAAAATTACAGTCTAGTCAAGAAAGACGCGTTAACAATAATATGTATAGTGATAAATTTATACACCGAAGGGGTTTTTGTTTACAAACAGACCACAGACGTCTATTATCAATTTTTAGTTAAAAAAAAGAAATTTTAATGCACACATTGAATAGACTACAAGGCTGCTGACCATCTTATTAAATTACAGCTTTATTATGGAATACTAAGTGCCTCCAAAATAAGACATGTGAATATTTTATCAGATTTTATAACAAAAAGTACTGAAATTTAGAAGATACTGCGATTGCAGTATTAAAATTGAAATGAAAATTTAAAATATATCATGCAGTACAAAACACAAAGTAACAATTACCCTAAAGGAAAAAAATAAAAGCAGAACGAGAAACCTTTATTGCGGAAATAAAAACAAACTACTAAAATAATCTAAGAAACATAGACGGTGTTGAGAACAAAATCTAGCCTTGAACGCTTATTCACTATGTGACAAAGTACTAATGTTTGCACAAGAGTAGTAATACTTATTGTATTACAAAAGCTGATATCAAATGAATTTCATAGTGGGTATCCGTGAATGTTAAAGGTGAAATCTCTTATGAAAAGTTATGTATACTAGACCAAAATAGATCAAAACATTGAAATGTTAGTGAAACCCTGCATAGACAGAAGAACAGATGGCAGTAAACCCCACAAAGCTTTTACTCAGGCAGTAAAAGCGCCTAATACTAAATTACAACCTTGGTCAAATAGATATACTTCGTTGTCAAAACTGCAAAAATTTTGCAGCTCCAATAAACTATATTTACTAAGTGGCCCGAAATGTTTAAGTGCAAAGACCAACTTCTATGGTTACAGTGAAATTTTTACTTGAACTGTTTGCAAGATATGGTATTCCGGACGACATAGTCTCGGGTAACGGTATATAATTGACTGCTTGCGAACTTAATGAATTAATTGATTGCTTACGAATTTAATTTCATAATTGAACATATTACACTCTCGCCATATCACCAAAAGACAAATTGACAAGTTGAGCGGTTTGTAAGAAAGATTTGAAAAAAGCAAGTAGTGAAAAAGTGAAGAAACACTGCAAAAATTATTGATAGCATACAGGATAGCGCCGAATTCCAATACACCAACACGCATGTTACTGGCTTAATCGATGTTCGGAAGAAAAATTAATTCGGTATTCGACAAGTTGTTACCAGGTCAAAAAAGAATAAGAATGGATAACAAAAAAGAGACAAGATTTTTCGAAATGGGCGGAAGTGTTTTTCAAGGTAAAGAAAATGAAAAAAGAATGTTGGAAGAGGACGTAATAAGATCCCGAAATGGAAAATGATTTATATAGTGAAAGGGAAACAATGAAAAGTGAAGGAAAAGGTTTACTGAAGAAAAGCTTGCAAGAAAGGAAGAACCTATACAAGTACTGCATATTTTGACGTATTAATTATACGGGGTTCACGCATCATTTTTGCCCTAACGTAATTGCTCGGTAATCTCAACTGAAAAAAAAATTTTGTCTAATCACGCATTTTGTGGGGAGACCTTGATTAAATCCCCAGGTATCCGAGAGAGCTCGCAATTGTGAAGCTTTCTGTCTTTGGGTAGAGTACCACTAAGTCGGGCCTCTGTCTACAGCTGAGGAAATTAAACATTGAAAAGTGTCCTATCTGCAGTTGCGGAGGCAATTTAAATTTTGACCTTTGGTCCGAGTGTACCACTAGGGCTCACCACTTCAAACCCGAACTTGTGTTACAACTCTTCTAAGTAGAGAAACTTTGATTAAATGTCCAGAGTTCCGAAAGAACTCGCAATTGTTCTGTTTTCGGTTAGACTCGATCTGGGCTCTGCCTTCGGATGGAAGCACGGCTGATAAAATTTGACAATGCAAAGTTTTCGATTCCACCGTTGAAGAATTTGGGTGAATGTTTCCCTTGGTTGAGTCTACATGTTAGGTTTTCCAACGTTAATCCCATCCTTGTGTCATATCCAGTCTCAGTGGGGAGACTGTGGGTAAATAATCAGAGTTTTGCAATATCAAGCTCTCTATCTTCGAGCAGAATAAGACCCAATCGGTGCTCTGTCTACGGACGGAGACACGGCTGAAAAAAATAAATGCAAAATACTCGGTCGCCCAGTTGGTTGGTTGGTGCGGGGCCGCGCATGTGATTCTCACGGAATTATGGTAAAAGCTAGAATATATTTTAATCCAAGGCGCAATATTTGTTGAATATCACAGATGAGTTAAAACTTTAAAGTAAGACTGTAATGAGTTTTTCTAGTCACGAACAAAACATCCAGACTAACCACTAGTAGTAAACTAATGTCGTTGTTGATGTTTAAGTTTCCATAAACTTTTACCAGTTTTCTCTTACCATCCCTTTTGATGCAATCACACACTATTATGTGTTTATACATCAAATATTACGTATTTGTGGCATATATTAGATTGTTTTTTTTTCTTTCGCTTGTCGCATTACATACTCATACTCTCTTGTATTAAAATGAAAATTCCTTTTTGCCACTCTTTTGCTAAATGCTCCTTTAAAACATCCAATCTCTTTCTGTGTTCTCGGATAATGATGTAATTTGTATTGTTATATTCCCGTTCAATTTATTTTGTTTATAATATTGCGTGCTGTGTCAATTCAAGCCTCATTGATATGACTGAATTTACTCCTCACATGTCTTGTTTTAATTCTGGATTACTTATAGAGACTATCACGTTTTTTTTTCCATTTATATCTCTTGTCTAACTTTGGTGGTGTTCTAGTTTTCTTTGCATTTAAAACACTTCAATCTGCAGCAAAACTTTATTTTGAATAGTTTAAACCGTTTCTTAAAATTCCCGGCCACCTGGCTATCTCTCATTAAGTTATCTTCTTTTTTAATGTCACAAGGTCATGTTTGTTTTAAGAAAAAATTTAGCGATTGTTTTACTGTAAAAATCCAAAACAATGTTCATTTATCAACACTTCCCATTGAAAGTTACACTTACTTTAAGAAAACAAATTAATCCCCACTTAGAAATATGCGTATTATCATGACCTTTTCATTTCAGTTCTTTCATTGCCTAATATTATGCATGTATTTTTCAGCTTAAAGCAGTGTATTTTCTGTTACACGGTCCCTATGAAAATGCAACAAATTATTTTCTAATTTTCAAAGTTTAAAGATATTACTGATAATAGTCTACTGCGAAACAATATGACATTTTAATAATGTGTATAATCAATTTATATAGCTGACGCAGCACTTTTTCAAGCAGCACTTTTCCAATATATATATATATATATATATATATATATATATGTGTGTGTGTGTGTGTGTGTGTGTGTGTGTGTGTGTGTGTGTGTGTGCATTTATATACACTCGGCTAAATGAATGTGCTTTAATGAATGTAGCAAGCGAACACATTATGTACTTACCAATTATAATCGCTGAGAACACAAATGCCCATCTCGCAGAGAATAGAATAGCGAGGGAGTCACTACTACTTGAAGGAAAAAAACACCAAAATATATTTACAAGTGTGCTAAAAAAGTATCCAATAATTGGACCCTGGCAAAAGATCAAAACGTAAAACGTAACAGGTGAGCAGGTAGTAGGTCTTGACCTCATAAGATCTATCATTCAAATCCTCCTTGACAATACGCCCAATTGATCGCCTGTTCGTGTCCATTTCTTTAGTAATTTTCTCCAAGCTGTTTTTTGGGTTCTCCTTGATAACCTCGGCAACGAAGTAGGCCATACTGGTGGCGCTAGAACTCTTCTCATGATGACTGAAATTGTACCCATCGGTTGAGGTCTCAGGTAGTAGAACATAGTTTTAGCATGTTTAAACCATTTAATGATTTTTTTGACTTTGTGAACAGTAACTATACGATTGTATTTTGAAGACGTCGATTACTAAGTAGCTTTTGAGTCAATGGCTTGACAGTTACTGAAGTTTAGTACTTTATAATGACGCTCACGAAACATCTCTACTCTGTGACGTCACAGAGCTGTTGCAACGTAAATATTCCATATTAAGCAGCACTGCACTATTCATAATAAGATATAAAAGTAAGGTCGAATTAGTATATTTAAATGGCACAAAAGAAAAAGCGCTCGATTCCTCAAACTTAAAGCATTTATATTTGCCGTAATAATCCGATGTACATCCGATCTACTACAAATGACAGTATATATATATATATATATATATATATATATATATATATATATATATATATATATTGTCAATTTACAAAATTCAACTATTTAAAAAAAAGATATTTTTCAAAAACGGGTAAATTAATGAAAAAATGCTACATACAAAATTCAAAAAGCTAAAATCTAAATCAATTTAATAACTTAAAATAATATCTATATATATATAGGGAGAGAGAAAGAGAGAGAGACTCTCTTTTGTTGTGACAACACATTCCATATATATATATATATATATATATATATATGGAATGTGTTGTCACAACAAAAGATATATATATATATATATATATATATATATATATATATATATATATATATATGAGTGAGCTGAATATATGGATTTAAATCCGACAAGAAGAATACAATATGTAAAGAACGGGTCAGAAAAAGTTTCTTTAACCTGACATATTTCAGTTTAACAAACTTCTTTAGAAGTTTTTAAAGACGAATGAATATTTTTTTCCAAAGAGACAATATGTTGATTGAGGCTTCAGTGTGTATTTTTGTTTTGACAATCACACACAAGCTAAATTTTCTGACTCATAAACACACACATTCATACATCGCTTGGTAGTTGTATGCATCTTTTCGCTACAACTTGAAGAGAAATTTATTTCGTTTTGTCATTTACACACATACTAACGTTAACGACCTATAACCACATTTAATTCGTCTATAGTTTAGATACGCTTAACTCAGGTATTCTTTTGCATACATACACTTACAATTAAACTAAACATGCATGGATTTTATTATGCGGTGCACACACATATAAACAGGAATAATCATTGTCTACATTTAACATTGCTCGTTTATGGCTTTATTACACGTGATACGTATCTGACCAATGAAATCATAAAACGCAAAGTTCGAACCCTTGAAATCATCGTATGTGACGAGATAAAGTTTATCATTGGCTAACCATTAATATATGTAGAGGAGACACTAAACATTACTAGTTACAACTTGAATAACGTTCAAGTTATTCTGATGCTATTTCAGAAAAAAAAAGAAAATATACTTTTACAACATAATAATGTTCTTCAATATGATACCAGTAATACTGATCACACTGTAAAAGTTGTTCTACAGCCCTCATTTTCGGTACGATCCTCAGATCTCCTACTCAGTATGCATAGAACAAGATGTCATGATGGGAAGTTTAATTAGCCAGCATCATCCTCTGCTGTACAGCATCAAGAGTTGCAAGAAATGTAGTATAATTTATGGCCGGATAGTATTTCCCGTTTTTACGGTTGTATACATGCGATAATATAAACCCTTTTTTTTTCACCTAAGGATGCTATGTAGTGTATTCATATGCGATTAGAATGCTCTCATGTTCGGTATATGTTATTCTCATCATTTATCTGTTGAACCACACGTCTTACCCATCAAGTCTCTTATTCATCTGTGAGAAGATTGCCCAACATTTTTCTCTATATAGAAAGAACGATATTAGATTTACAGTTCAGTACTCTTTTCTTTGTTTTATAATGATTATTCTTCCTGTTTCTTAATTCATCGCTTAGCTTATAATCTTTTGTTATCTCTATGCGATTTCAAATTCGGTGCCGCATTTATTCTATCCTCTGTTAAAACAATATATGTTTATCTTTTGTTCCAAGACTATTATTCGTGTCCCCAATTTGTAGTTCTTATTTTGGACTATTTCTTTTGCTGACAACCATGTAGTCTGCCTTCTTACAATTGAGGTTTATTCTTATCTTCTCTCTTTTTTTACTGCCGTCCTTAGTAGTTTCTGTACTAACCTCCACTTGTGGAGACATTTGCGCACCTACAGCCTTAAACGATTAACGTGCTTTCATGTAAAATTAATGTCTAATAAAAAATATTGGATAATAAACTTATATAAATAATAATGTACAGTGGTTTCACTTTATCTGTGAATTCACTTTCTGCACATTACATTCTCATATGTGCAAATACCCTTTCGAAATCTAAGAATCAATGTCTTCTCACCGTCTCTATGTGTTAAATACCTGGATTCGTTTCTGAAAAATAATTATTATCTCGAAAAAGTTGTTTATTCAATATTTCCTTAAAATATATTTAAATATTTTAGCAGTGGTATAATATTGAATAATGACGATAAATGTCGACATTTTAAAATCATAAGATGAATTTAATTTAAAAAAAAGCATATTATATTAAGGTAATAACATCAAGATATATAACACAATCAACAAAAACAGCCCAACTAGTTTGTTTTTTCTCTTTCTTTAGAGGGAAAGAAATGTGCACGATAACTAAAATAAACGCCAATGATAAGATATTATGTAATAATTATAGAATAATTGAAAGCAAACGCCATTGATGTCTAGTAACATATTTTTTATGGTTAAGGGAGATGACTTTTTTTATTTTCTTGTTGAGGTTTCGTGCTTTTTACGTAAGCATTATTAAACTTTTAGCGAAATAATATATGAAAGACTCTATATAATAGAGGCCTTCCTATTAAAAACGCCTTAGTCAATTTGTAAAAATTAAAAATTGATAAAATATAAAACTTTATTCGTAAAAACATCAATTAGATTCGTCTGTAGGAAATATGTCAAAATTAAATGGAAACGTGGTTATTAAATATGGAGAAATAACAATTAATAGTTCAAAACTACGATGAAAAAATTAATATTTTTAATGAAAAGCTGTGAGTGTTGAACGCCAAGACCGTTCCTGATGACTTCAAAACCAAAACGGCATTAGCATTTTCAAAATAGGAGACCTATCAGTATACCAGGTTAATTCCCTGTTTTACATTGCCGGCAAGATTTTTACCAAGATTCTTCTGAGTAGATTATTCTGTTTTACGGAGGAAGTCTCCCAAGAATCTCAAAGTGACTTTCAGTCTTCACGTGGAACGTTTGATATGAGCTTCTTCAATTTCAGAAAACAAAACGCGGAAACAGAATCAGCCTCTTTTCTTTATCCTTTTGGCACTTTGCAAATCCTTCGTAAAGCGATGCGGTTTGTATACCGTCGCTTTGGTTGCCCCGATCATTTTGTTGATCTCATCATCACGCTACATGATAGATTAGAAGGAAGCATCTGCACGAAGAATTTACTCGCTGAACCATTTTCTATTTTCTTAAACAAGGCCGCCGAAGATTGAAAACGCTGACTCAAACGTTGTTTTCAATGTACCTCGAGGCAATGTTCAAAGAGATCCCACGCAAATCTTCTGGTACTGACATCCGCTACCGCCTGGACGGCAGACTCTTCAACCACGCGTGCCTTAAATACAATACAGCCGATTATGTCACTCTTATTTCTTCAGTATCTAACCCCCAGCACTTTTATCCTCGTTTTGAAAGCATATTATCGATTTGGGATTAAACTGAATGCGAACAAAACGAAGATACGTGGGCAGTCTATTATTGAATAAGATATACTAGACATTACTATTAATATAAAGGACTTTCTTTTGAAAAATATCAACAACTTTTAACACTGTGCCAGCACTCTCTCACAATCTTGAACAGGCAAAGAGTCATTGACGCCAGTATGAAATTCACTAATTTGGTCTACGGAAGACTCAGCAAGTGCTTATTCAACAAACACGTATTCACTGTTTGAAAAAGAATTCAGTATTTTGTTCTGTTGTTCTCTCTACCTTGCGATATGCATGTGAGACACAGACACTGTATTACAAAACTGAAAAAATAAGTTTTCACCAAGCCACGCTGCAGTAGATCATCAATATCAATTGGCAGGCCCGAAGCAACAACAATGAAGTTTAAATTGTTAAAAAATCCTAAGAATTGAAGTCGCCATTCTCAAGCATCGGTTCAGGAGGCCATTAGATGTCACAAGATTTCCAAAGACTATTCTTTGAATTCAGGAAAGACAGACCACATCACGGTGCTCCAAAACGCAGATTCAAATACGAACGTCAAGCGGCAATCAGCCCAGACACCAGGAAAGCAGAGGTCGATGATTGGCTGTCCTGGAGAAGAGCAAACAATTTCGGTTGTTTCACTTTGAAGGAGAAGAGGAAAAAAAAAAGAAATGCAGCTCCAGTTAAGTCCATCAGTAACCGCATTGCTATGCAACTAATACCCGAGACTGTTCCATTCTCAACTTAGCCTCCTGAGCCAGGTTGTATTAAAGCATCGTGATAGAACCGGTTGAACCAAACTCGGACACAAATTGCGCCGATGATGATGATGATCTTAGAGAGAAACACACACACACACACACACACACACACACACACACACACGCGCGCGCACACTCAGGCACACACACACTCGAACACACATACAAAAACACGCACAAACGTATATATATATATATACAAAAATAGATATACAGAGAGTGGCAAAGACAGAGTGAGAGATAAAGAACTTAGCTTAAATCGAGCCTAATCTCGTCAGACAAATCGTTCATGTAGCCAAATCGACTTTGACAGCTAGTTCTCTATTGGGGCTCACCCTTTCCGCTTGTGAAATTTTCTTTCGGTCTTTTATTTGCTGTGAAACACATGCTTTGAAAATTGAATAGCAATGTTTTTTTTAATTTAAGATCTGAATAAATTCTAGCGAAAAATAATCAAAGTGATTTAATCTTACATTTTACAGAAATATTAGTTTACATTAGAGAGATATTACGATAAATGTCGTTCTTACAACTTAGCCAAGATGTAAACATTGATCAAATTATTACAAAACTTTCCTTAATTATGTGACTTAACCTTCAGGACTTGAAAAATAAAATAATTAAAGTGACTTAATGTTACATTGTAAAGAAATATATAAACAGATATTAAAATCAAATAAGATATTTTCCTTGCTGTCACCCACAACATTGGTTCTAAATTAAAATTGTCTTTTATTTATATAATTTTGATGGATAGCAATTCAGTAAGACTAGCAATTTCAAGATATTTATCAGTTTATAATGCTTATCTAGCTTCCGTTTTATAAGGAAATCTTGTAATCATTTCTCTACGGAATAAAACCAAGGGTACCCAAATTACTAAGATTAAAGTAAGCAGGAGAAGACACAATTACAGAAAATTATTCAGAAAAAAAAGATGGCGATTGACATTGCATTTAAATATTTGAAGATCAAGAAGCCTGGCGAAGGTAACACGAGCGAGAACACGAGTGAGAAGTACGAGAAAAGAAACTATTGGCATAGAAGACTTAGATCTAGCAATTTCTATTTAAAGCGATGAAATCTATCTGCCAATTTAGTTCTATGCTTAAATTCCTGAAATTGGGAGATCAAAGACGAAAACCTATCGGAAAGATTGCGATGAAAATATTTATAGAAGGCACACAGGAAGCAATTCTACCGGAGTAGGAGGAGAGAGACTGCAGTAGTGAAGCCAAGTCAGGATCAATAACATTACAGGTTGTTTGGATTTTGTCAAGAATCTCAAAATATATAATAGCAGCACTAAACCAGATGTAGCAACAATATTCAACGCACGAACAAACGGTATGGTTATAAAGATGCAAGATGAATTCAGTTAAGAAAAAATTCTCTGCCAAGACACATTAAAGCAAATTTCATATCAGTAGAGAATGCAATATTTTATTTTATGACACGTTGTTACCAAACTAAAGAAAAATTGTTCCTGTCGAAGTAGTTTTAAATATGACAACGTTTTTGTGGTTTGTAATGAAAACGAAGATCCCTATATTTTATGTTCATACTAATTATTCCTCTAATTCAGTGATCACTGTGATCAGAAATGTGATCAGTGGTTAATATGCTAAGTCGCACGGTGTTTATTTATGAGTGAGCAAGTTCGTGCACATATCCAGTTCGTTGTTATTAGCATTTTAAGCAATTAATATTCAGATCAGCGATTATTAACTTTTTTATATGAGTTATGTAATAAATATATTTGTTACTCTGTGTCATCTTTATAATTCAAAACACTTGATGACCATCATTATAAAACACACTGTATATATATTTTACCTGCGCTCAACATGCAAAGGGTCGGATTGAACGCTACTATTCAAATCAACACAAAAACAATATGAAAATGAAAACAGTCAAAACATGATGAAAACTAACAAAAGTAAAATCCCATTGAAAATGTTTAAAAAGGGTAGTTAAAAGCGTTTAGGATAATGAAAATTATAAGAAATGCAAAGGGTCGGATTGAACGCTACTATTCAAATCAACACAAAAACAATATGCAACTTAAAACAGTCAAAACATGATGAAAACTAATAAAAGTAAAATCCCTTGAAAATGTTTAAAAAGGGTAGTTAAAAACGTTTAGAATAATGAAAATTATAAGAAATGCAAAGGGTCGGATTGAACGCTACTATTCAAATCAACACAAAAACAATATACAACTTAAAACAGTCAAAACATGATGAAAGCTAACAAAAGTAAAATCCCATTGAAAATGTTTAAAAAGGGTAGTTAAAAGCGTTTAGGATAATGAAAATTATAAGAAATTTTTCTTCCATTCCTTAATTGTTATGCTATTCTAGGCTGCTTTGCTGACTGAAAGAAAACCACTGATTTTAAAATCATGTAACAGCAAGCCTATCTATTGTTACCGCAGTAAGATTAATCGGATTGGAAATAGTATTTCTATTATTGAGACCTGTAAGTCGATTGAGAAAAAATATAATATATAAAAGGCACCTATGCAGAAACCTTCATGGAAATAGAAATAGTGAACTTGGAATTATATTAAATGCGAAGCAAGAAGAGAAGATAAATAAATAAATAACATTTTTCATTCTCCAAAATCCCAAGAACTCTGGATCTACATACACCTGGTAACTGACTTCTTAATATATATGCAAAAACGTATCTAAAGCATTTGAACGTTAATAAAAAACAACAACGCAATCGAAACAAGACATTCACCTTCAATACAGCGAACATGTCACAAACATTTAAATAAATGGTTTTGCACATTGCTAGCTATATATATATATATATATATATATATAGAGAGAGAGAGAGAGAGAGACCAAACATATCAATACTGGGCAATTGCATTAAAAACTTTTTTATTTTTAGATTTGCATGTTTCGTTAAAAGGTAGTTTTCTAAGAAAAGTACATCTGAACTCGCAGATTTTGACAAAATATATTATGTTTTATAAAATCACGTTTTTAAATCTTAATATATATCAAAATATGCACACTTTTCATGAACGACTTGTATCCACATAAGCTTAGATATATTTTATTAATTTTATCAATACTATAACTATACAATTTTCTATTTCATTATTTATTAGCAAACAAAGCGATATATTCTAAAATTAACATTTTTATCGTCTTTTAATATCATATTAAACATCTGGCCACACAATATTTACATAATGATGATATCGCATATAATAAATCACTTGTTGAAATAACGACAACCATTGTGGAATCAAAGATGTTTTGGTAATTTACCTTTCATTAGGGCAATAAATTCAATTTCTCCCCGTCTACTAGATACTTTTTTCCTGGTTTTAATCCTATCTTTGTTGTTTTCTTTTCATAAGTTAACTGTTTAGTTATTTATTAGATCATTTTTTTAAAAAAGTGTAATGCTGCAACGAGAAAATACATTTTTATCGAATTTAGAAGATGTCTTAAAGGAAATGAGAGTAATAGAGATACCAATGCACCAGACATAATTTTGTTTTGTGTTTTAATTTTCCTTATAAATTGGAAGGAACTTTCCGGATAACCCAATATGTACGGAGTGCAATGTATAAATAGTCACGTTTACATTTTTAAAAATTGCGTGCATGCACATTATTTGTTTTTTATTTTGTCGACTAAACAGTATAGTGTGGTCAGCTGGACACTGTCTGTAGGAAAAAGAGCACCATGACACAATTTACTTTGCTAGAAATTTGGAAATAGGATTCTTTAATGCTTTTTATTAGCATTGAAAGCATTAATATGGACATTCCAGTGTGTTTAGGTGTCTATTTGAGAAAAGTGCAGTAGATTGCGAACTAATTGGATAATTTTAATGATGATGATGAAAAGACGGAAGCTCGTAAAACTCATAGAACCTCAGACTCACTACGAAGGCCTTGAGTAGGCACTGTTGTCCTGGATCAAGATGGTGTCTGATGGAAAAACATATGTCTGGTAAAAAGATTTTGTAACATTCCGCACAAGCAGGAGAACTAAAGTATGTCTGTCCAAAAATTTCTGAGGCCATATCACCCCTTATATTTGGACACCTAACTCATAAGCAAATCCCTTTATTGTTATTATATGTGTTGCGCTGACAAACGAAAGACCAAGGAAAATCTTTGTAGCATCAAAGATGAAATAAATGTATGGGTTATCGCAACTTAAACAAGGCGACCGTTCTGAAGAGATGCAAGAAATTAAAAAGACGCTTTTTTAGAAGGCAATAGTGGTTTTATTGAATGGATTTACTATTTCAAGTTATTTGTGCGTAATTAGGTAAATATGCCTGTTTGATGTGACCTCGTCGCCAAGGTCCTCTTTGGGCCAAAAATAAAGATACAAAGACGGAAAAGTGTTAAAGATGTTGACCATGTCTACCATAGTTTATGGATATAGAATACAGCGCAGTACCTAATCTGTTCAATAAAACAACGTCAAAGATCAACACTCACGAGTCAGACACTCTACTAAATCGGATTAGATCGCGAATTCTCAGGAAAATATGGCCACCTTTTATATAGGTTGCATTGAATATTTTGAGACTTCTGATTAGTTAACCCTTCTACTAGTGAACTATAAAATGAGTCCGTCTATTGCTGGCTCACATAGGTACCCAGAAAATTCAACAAAAGAAATATATTCCAAAAAGAAGTAGTACAAACATATACAAATGAGCAATTATTAGGGTGATTGTTTAGTCTGAATGTCAGAGTTATCTGCTGAAATAGATTTCATTTTCACTCTTAGCTCTTTTCTTACACATACTCTAACTCTGTTTCTAAAAAGCAGAATTGCTACTTATATATAAGCTGGTCGAGTTCATGTGTCATATGGGTGAGTCCCCATACCACTGTTAAAATTAGAAGTCATTACTATTTTCATTTTCGCGTCATTTAGACGATAAATTATCAATCACACACACACACACATACTATATATATATATATATATATATATATATATATATATATATACGGTCACATACCCGCATCGACAATGCCATCAAGATGTTCATATGCCGCTTCGGATATATTACATTTTCACATCCACATCTATGGATATATGCTGGTTATCTATCCCAGATAGATGATCGAATGGCAATCTCTTCCCAGGTCTGCTTCGTTATTCAACATGGGCGCTGATAACAAATTAAGGATGAAAGTCGAGACAATGTAATTTTGATATAATCTTTTAATACAAGATCAACAGAATAAAAATAAAAAACGCAATCTTAATGAATCAGAATGTCCAAAGCTCTTAACCTCAAAATAATTTTTGGATACCCGATGTGGTCGAAATATGAAATTACAATATACGGTAGGAAATATGAACAAAATGCAGGCGATTATGAATGCAAAATATCAACATACAACCAGATGCGGGAATTATATTAATTTGAAAACACGTGTGATGGTGTGTGTAAGAACATTGTATTAATGAATGTGGATGTATATTCTAATATGGATCTAATATGATTACTTATCATTAGGACAGTTTTTTCTTTCTTTTTTTACCGTGTCTTTTCTTTTCTTCTCTCTTTCTTTCTTGAAATTTAAATAGTTCTGTTTTCACTATCTTCAACGTAGCTTCTTTTCAGCACACAGATTCTGTTCAGCACACAGCTTCTGTTCAGCACACAGCTTCTGTTCAGCACACAACTTTTCAACACATAGCTTCTGTTCAGGACACAGCTTTTCAGCACACATCTTCTGTTCAACACAGAGTTTCTGTTCAGCACACAGCTCATGTTATCTTGTGACTTCCCTGCGTTGTTGTTTTTTCTTTCCTTCCTCTTCTTTTGATAAATTAGTTGACTACACTTTATTTTCTCTTTCAAATAAACTGAAATCAGCGTACGAATTACAGCACTTCGTAGTTATATTTTCTTTCGACAATCATGTGTCAAAATACAGATATAACTTTGTTTCGTCTTCGTTGTTATATTTCTTTCTTTCTCGATACATAATTCCGTGTTCCTCCTTCTTTTGACGAATATGAATTTACACCTTTGGTCCTTTTCTTATTCGGAATTACTAATGATGAAATGGGTTGATTCACGCTATCATTTCCTAATGCGTCTCCGTTCCTTCATCGTTAACCAGAGTCCCGCAAACACAACTTGCTTTATCGAAACCCAACAAGCAACTGACTAAATTTCTTCTTTAATTTTTTCTTTTCACGTGATTCCATTTTGGCGGGAATTTTAACTTCTGCTGCTTCCATGACATGTAATCGAGTTTAAACGTCTGGTTTATTTTCTGTCCGGCTTTTATCTGGGTCGCCTCTTCTTGACCTGCTATTCTTAGACTGGTGCTGGTCATTCAAGTGATCGACCTCTTGTTACTACGCAAAGTCCACTCTCATATGCATGTGTGTGTCAGTGTGTGCTCTTATCTATATATCTGGAGCACCTCCCAAAGTAAATAAAAAAAGAAAAGAAAAAAATTATTTTTCTTTTATTTGCTTTTTTTTCTTTTTTTTTTAACCACATACTTTAAAAAATTTCTGCATTCACAATCGTTCGTCGTCCCTTTTTTTAAATTTTAGTACTCGGGTTGACTTTAATTTGTCCTTAATGGTTTCAAAGGTAACTTCACACTTTGTAGTCCATATAAACTTCCGTCCTTTTCATAATAAATCTGTCAACGGTGCAGCAATCATGGCTAGGTTTTGACAATACCTCCGGTAATATTTTGCCATTCCTAAAATTCTCAAACTTCGGCTGTTTGGGGAAGGCAGAAAGATCGCAATGGTCGCAGTTTTCGCTTCTATCGGCCTAATTTTTCCTGTCTAATCACATGTCCTAAATACTTAATTTTAGCATTACAAAATTCACTTCTACTCAAATTGACTGTCAATCCCACTTCTTTTAATTTTTCAAATATCTTTTGTACTGTATCTATATGTTCACTTTCAGTATTATTGTAAGTCACCACGATGTCAATGTATGTATCCACTCCTGGAACATCTGACAGACAATTTTTCATCAGGCGCACAAACGTAGCCTGTTGATTCCTTAAACCAAACAGAATAACCTTATATTGATATGCACTGTCCGGTGTCACAAATCCCGATATCTCTTTTGCTTTGTCAGTCCATGGCACAGACCAGTATCCCTTCAACATATCCAACTTTGTAACATATATTTGCCTTTCCGATCCGATCTATGCAATCCTCCATTCTAGGTATCGGATATGCATCTGCTTTCGTAATATTTTTTTTACTTTTCTGTAATCAGTGCAAAACCTCACCGTTCCATCTGGTTTGTCCACAAGTACACAGGGTGACGACCATTCGCTTTGGCTCGGTTCTATAATTCCATGTTTTAACATATACTTAAACTCCTTCCTCATGATTTCTAACTTCCTAGGATTCAGTCGATAAGGATGTTGTTTGTTCGGCTGTTCTACAGTCAGTATTATAACATGCATTAGCTTGCTGAGGCGTATCCGCAAATATGTCTCGATACCCGTTTATCAGGGTTATCAATTTATTCTTTACTTTACCCGTCACATGAGCTAACTTTTCTTCTAAGTTATTCAATATCTTGGAGTTCTCTAACTTTATAGGCTGGTTTTTTTACATCAGTGACTGACTTCTTCATGGTTTTCCACTTTCTATCCTTGTTCATTTACGATCATTATTGTTTGTCTTCACTCTCTTCTATGAAATCTCTTCAACATATTAACATGGCATGTCATCTTGCCAATTCTTCTATTAGGCGTGTGTATCAAATATTTCACATCACTCAGTATTTTTAATGGTCCTTGATACTTCGCTCTAAATGATTGGCCATCCAAAGGCAATATTATAAGCACTTCCTTGCCCTTCTGGAATTGTCTACTTACAGTCTTTTAACATATTGCTCTTTCATATATTCTTGCTTATTTTCCAAGTGTTTCTTCGCTAATTCTTGCACACTTTTCAATCTCCTTTTCATGTTTGTTACATATGTCTGCATACCACCGTGTCTAGGTTGTTCTAACATCAATTGTTCCTGTACCATTTTAAGCGGTCCTCTCATCTGGTAACCAAAAATTATTTCGAACAGACTAAATCCGGTAGACTCTTGGATCGCATCGTGCACCGCGAACAACACAAAAGGAATCCCTTTGTCCCAGTCTTACTGGCTTTCTATACAATAGGTTCTTAACATAGTTTTTAACGTCGCATGGAATCATTCTAGTCCCTCCTGTGATTGTGGGTGATATGCATTTGGTACGATATGAATTATTCCCGACTGCTTAGTAACTTCTTTAAACAACTTTGACGTGAAATTGGACCCTTGGTCCGTTGTATCACTTGGCAAAGAAATTTATTAATGCATCTATTATCTTCCTTGCTGATATACTTCTCAATAGAACCGCCTTGGGGTTGAAGAACACATTACGGTTAATAGGTACTTATGCTGGTTCTTGGTTGGCGGTAAATGCCCAACATAATCAATTATAACTCTACAAAACGGTTCTTCCGAAGCTGGCACTGGTTGTAAGGGCGCCTTTGAGATTTTTTGGTTCGGCTTAGCCGCGATTTGACATATTTGACATGTCCAACAAACTGATTTTATGTCTCTTCTTATCCCAGGCCAATAAAAGTATTTAGTGACTTTATCATGCGTCTTTGTCACACTTAGATGCCCAGGCTATTGATTATGGTGTGCTAAGGATAAGATTCCGTCACGATATTTTGTAGGTACTATTAGGCTTACTCATAAATTCTTCAACGTTCTTCATTTTGTCCTCTTATTCTATTCGTTCACCTTGCTGCACTCAGCAATAGTGTTATCTTTATCTTACAAATCGTTAAATGATTGGTGGCACGAGCCCCCACTTATTCAAGAAGCATTAAAAATAAATCCCGGACGAACACCCCACTTGTCAGATACCCGCATCGACAATGCCCATCAAGATGTTCATATGCCGCTTCGGATATATTACATTTTAAAATCTATGGATGTATCCTGGTCATCTACACAGATCGTAAAAAATGGACAATTATTTGAATAAGAAAATAATAAAGTAAGATTGCTATTTGATTAATGGTCAAATGGCAATCCTTTCGCAGGTCGACATCGTTATTCAACACGGGCGCTGACAACAAATCAAGGAGGAACGTCGAGACAACGTCATTTTGATATAAACTTTTAATACAAGATCAACAGAATAAAATAAAAAGAAATCTTAATGAATTAGAATGTCCAAAGATCTTAACCTCAAAATAACTTTTGGATACCCGATGTGGTCGAAATATGAAAGTACAATATACGGTAGGAAATATGAACAAAGTACAGGCGATCATGAATGCAAAATATCAACATACAACCAGATGAGGCAATTATATTAATTTGAAAACACGTAGGATGGGGTGTATAAGAACATACTATTCATGAAAGTCCATGCATATTCTAATGTGGGTCTTTCTTTCTTTCTTTTTAAGTTTCTTCTTTTTTTCTTCTCTATTTCTTTCTTTATACACTTAAAATTTAAATAGTTATGTTATCCCTATCTTCAAAGTAGCTTCTTTTCAACAAACATATACATTTCAGGACACATATTCTTTTCAGCACACAGCTTCTTTTCAGCACATAGCTTCTGTTCAGCAGA
This sequence comes from Ascarosepion bandense, assembly GCA_037127315.1. Taxonomy (NCBI): domain Eukaryota; kingdom Metazoa; phylum Mollusca; class Cephalopoda; order Sepiida; family Sepiidae; genus Ascarosepion; species Ascarosepion bandense. Next base: position 1,137,827 of record JBBBDQ010001184.1, read on the forward strand.
CAGCTTCTGTTTAGCACACAGCTCATGTTATCTGGTGACTTCCCTGCGTTATTGTTTTTCTTTCCTTCCTCTTCTTCTTTTGATAAGTTGGTTGGCTTCACTTTTTTCTACTTCACATAAACTGAAATTAGTGTACGAATTAAAGCACTTCGTAGCTATATTTTCTTTCGACAACCATGTGTCAACATACAGATATAATATAACTTTGTTTCGTCTTCGTTGTTATATTTCTTTCTTTCTCGATACACGGCATAATTCCGTGTTCCTCTTTCTTTTGACGAATATGAATTTACACTTTCGGCCCTTTTCTTATCCGGAATTAAATAGGATGAAATGAGTTTTTTTCAGAAATTGGTAAATATTCGAATGAATACGTCGAAATAACGAAAAAGAAAAAAAACAGTTCATTGAATAAAAAACCCAGCAGAAGGCTTAAAGAAAAATAAATCCCGACCAAAAGTTGTGAAATAGGAAGGGTGCCAATTAATTAGCACGTACAAATTTTAAAAAAAAAGGTGTCATACGTGAGTGATTTCACGAATGGTTTAAACAATTCAAAATCTAACAAGATTTGTTTCAGGGAGAATACTTATGATCCTCTTAGCCGTACAGTTTAACAGGTACAAATTCGGAATAGGTGGTTATAGCAATCAGCTGCTTTATCCATTAAATATTGACTTTTCGCCACCCCTCTCTCAGACGGGTAGGTCTTTGCACTAGTTGCAGCCCTATCACTGATTTTAAATACTGATTTGTTGTTCTTCTAGTCCCCAATCAAGTCTAGAAAGTCCAGTCTGTTGTGCCATTTACCCTATATCTAAATGGAGAATAAATTAATTTATATTTCTTCTAAAAGCATTTTTGTAATATTCCTCGGCCGGATTTTGAACCGACCTAGATTTCGGCAACTATAACTTCCCCGCTACTCTCACATTCACATACTGTGGTTATAGTGCTTGATATGTGAGCAATATAGCAGTCACTTTAGACCCAGCAACAACAACATTAATCATTATTATTATTATTATTATTATAATCATTCCATTTAGTACCGTAGATTTCCTGGTCAGATATTTGAGCATGTAGCCCAGAGTAAGTTACACTGTGCATCGCTGTTCAGGAGTGAGATTAAGAGAGCCACTTATTGAGAGGTTTTGGTGATTTTTAAGTTACAAGAAAGAATAAGCACAAGCAGCTTTGGAGTTACATCTATTTGCATGGAAGTAAGTGTAAACAGACACGTTTACCTAACCCGAAGATATTTTTCACAAGGTCCTGACTGTATTGGCTGAAGTTGAATAAGAAGAAAATGGGGAGTTGAAAGAGGGAAATTAAAGTAATTAATAGCTATCAGCACAAATAATATCAGGAAGCATGTCCTCAAAGAAAAGATATCACCATTTTGTAGAATCTGTAGAATATTTGATGCAACTACAACTTGAATTGTGAGTATGTGTTCAAGTATAGTTCAGAATGAGTATACTAGACGAAGACATGTTTAAATAACCAACATCCTCCATTGAAAGCTACGTGAGGATTACGATTCTTAGTGAGAAAAGATATGGTATAACTATCAGTTAGTTAGCCACTTAAGTGCCATACGTGATACACGCTTGGGCGATCATGTCTCGAAAGACTGGGCAGAAGATTATCCCACAGTAGGTTGCTATTGCTTTCTGCGGTAGACTGGTTGACGACCAAGGCTATAGAACCCAATCTGTCCTGTTATTTAACCCATAACTGGAAGGAACAGACGGATTAATACCTTCCCCAAGGGTATTTGTGCGTAAGTGAATACAATGGATTCGACTGGAATTCGAACTCGACTCCCCGGCTTCTCGTTCCGAGTCGATATCCACTGTACCACAACGCACATCCGGTATAAATCTGCGAAAATCCTCGAAGCAAGCAAGTTTTTGTAGATTTTTTCAATACAAACATAAACTGGATCACAACAAACAGGTCATATTTTGATCACTTGATAAAACTGGAAAAGAAAGGTTAAACATCGTGTCAGTTTTATACAAGGAAGCGAAAATAATTAAAAGGAAGCAAAAATAATAAGCTGTGACTCATTATAGTTAGAGTTCGCAGGACTTTTGTAAGTCACAATCATTCTTGATGCCATTGCTACACTTAGTGACTTGGAGAACAGTGACATGGATAAAAGATAATTGGCATCGATTGCTCAGTTGAACTATTATAGAAAGGAAATCTCTTAAGAATAGCAAGACTATTCGGGAAAGAGATGTAAACATATATTCAGAGGAGTATTTCATGATAATGTTGTTAATTGTTGCTCGCTATTCATGTATTAAGCACGAGATATTATTTTCTGAAACAACACTGCAACACTGAAAAACAGTACTACTGCTACGACTACTACTACTATTCTTATTCTTAATAATTAATTGATATGGCTTGTCCAGCGGATTGTAACATAGCAATCAAGGAATTTGAAAAACTGTCAAAATATAAAGACCTGGAAATTGAAATAGAAAAAATGTGGAAATTGAAAACAAGAGTTGTGCCAGTGATAGTAGGTGCACTTGGAATGATAAAAAATGGAACAAAACAACACATTGAAAGAATCCCTGGAAACCCCAGCTTAAGAGATATACAAAAAATTGTATTATTAAGTACAGCCCACACACTAAGGAAAACGTTATCTATGTAATGCTGGGGATGATAGGGAGGATAGAAAAACATGAAATGGAGTCATAACAACACGCCACTACCTGCCTTAGGTCTCCCCGCAGACTTGGTTGGTAGTGAGACCAATGCAGAAATCGAAATATGATGAAAAATGAAATAATAATAATAATAATATTTAGGCTAGCGTCAAGGCACGCCGTAACCCCGGCGGGAGTCACTGAACGCGTTGTTTTGCTGTGCTACCTCTAAGGTGAGATTGTCTCTTTGAGCCTTGTTTGAAAACCGTAAAACAAATAAAGAATAACCCTGTATCAACTGACTTATTTCTACTATAATAGAAATATATAATCAAATCATATAATAATTGTCAATATATATTTATTTATATATATTACCTGTCCTAGCTGTAGTGCGAAGTGAATTAAATCAACATAAATATGTAAATTCATGAGTGATTACATGCTTAGCCAATTTAATAATCTATGCAAATAAAATATTTATCGACATTTGGACACAAATAATTCCTGAGCCAAATGAAACGTTAATTTAATCAGTTTCTTCTACGTTTCTTAGTTTGCAGTTTTGTTTAGCCAAGTCTTTCATGTGAAGCTCTTTGTTTATTAAGTGACCTTCTTGCCTCCAATAAGTCTTTAAATATGTTTTGTCGCCAGCGTCTTTGATACTCTTTTTCTTCCGGGAGATATTTCTATTTAATTGTTATATTAAAATACAAATGTTAACATGAAAAGTATTGAACAAGAAGCGATTTATATAAGACCAGGTGTAATCAATGAATTATAGATACCATTGAACGTCTAAAAATAATTCAGAAAAATATACATTGACCCTTATTTTACTTGTGAATAATTTATCTCAACTTTATTGAATCTCAATACATAGTTTCAAGACTTTTGTTTCATTGCATCTCACTATTAAAAACATTCTAGCAATCACAGTCGGTTTTACGGTACAGGTCAGTCAGTCAGTTAAGTGCCATATGACATGACTGACGGGGCAGAAGATTTTCCATTACTAGTAGGTTGCTATTACTTTCTGTGGTAAACTGGTTGCCAACCAGGGCGATAGAACGCAAACTGATCTGCTATTTACTCATAGCTGGATGGAAGAGACATATTAATACCTTTCCCAAAAGCACTCGCGCATAAGTGAATGCAACGAATTCAACTGTAATTCTAACTCGGTTCCCTGATTTCTCGTATCCGAGTTGATATCAATCCACTGCACCATAATGCACATCCTTACAGGTACAGGTACATTATTGAAATAATGCTATGACTGATTCTGTCGAAGTGCGTTTTGGGGAAAACCAGTGGAAGGGTCATGGTCACCCGCGGCAGGTATGGAGTGGAAAGTCAGACTCCTAAATGTCCTTATTTTTTCTACAGATAAATCCTAAAATATTTAATCTAATCTGTTTTCAGGCATACAGTCAAGATAAAAAGAAGAAGGTAATGAAGCAATGGAGACTATCAAACGTCAGTGAAATGCCATATACTAGCTTTGTCGGATGGAAAACATGACATCAGACTTCAAGTCCTTGTTCGATTGAAAAAGATAAGAATGTTTCAGACACAGCATGGATGGAAAGGATACGGAAGACTGCAGAAGAGGACATCTGAAAGAACTTACAACTCGTTGACGATGATTGAGAAGAGATGCTTTTAAGCAAACCTTGTAAAGCTGACATCTTGGTTGATGTTCATTATTAAAAATAAAAATATCTAGAATTATTCAGCAATAGAAAATAACACCCATGTTCTTTTAAACAATTTTGTATGATAATGTTTGGGTTAAAGATGCATCCAATCTTCAATATAATGACAATTATAACCTAAGTAGAGAGACATTAAGAAAATCGGAATAAATCCAATTATCCACTCGCTGCACAACGTTCTGTGAATGTTACTATATGTTTTTGGTAGAGAACTTGGTAAAGAACATTCTAACACAAGATCAACGTTTGAAAACGTAAACCTACGGAAGAAATAATAATAATAATTTGACATATCTGGTCAAGTGCTCATGCTATTAATCTTGATATTCACGACAAAATCCAAAGAAGAATTTGCAGCGCAATTGGTTCCGATTTGGTATCTCGACTGTAGTCACTTTCTCACTGATGTGATGTGCCTTCCCTCTGTCTTTTTTACAAATATTTTCATTGCAACTGCTATGACGGGCGTATGCCCTGGTACAAGAACCACGGGCATTTAAACTTAGTACCAAATTAGCATCTAGGTTCAACCATTTTACTGTTGAAATAGTACGATGTAATCGTCACTTCTGCTCAAATAGTTACTTTTCACGCACTTCTCGCCCGTGAAATACCCTTCAGATTAGTTTCTTCCCTGATAGCTACCATCTCTGAAATTTTAAATGAAACGTCATTTGCCATCTTCTATCTTATTTAATATCACTCATCATTTATCCTTTCTGGAACCAGTCTTTTCTTTCACAGTAACCCCCTGCGTACGAATAACAATTTCGCTTTTCTTGGAGGAAAATAATTAAAAGAAAATATATATTTGATGGGTCGATGAATACGATGATATAATCAGTGATGGTTTTAAATCATATTTCATATAAATTTTATCTTATTCGCAAATAACTCTAACAAATTCTTGATATGATAAGTAAATAAATGAAATTCCTCTGGAGAATCATCCACTTATTCTATTGCAAAACTTATAAAAACGAAAACTGAGACCCTTAATCATCCTAAAATCACAGTATATATTTTGTTGTAAGTTCGTGAAATATTACATTTTATTATTTTTATTTTATTTTATTTTTTTATATTTTTTATATATTTTTTTTATTTTTTATATATTTTTTATATATTTTGTTGTAAGTTCGTGAAATATTACATTTTATTATTTTTATTTTATTTTATTTTTTTATATTTTTATATATTTTTTTATTTTTTTTATTTTTTATATATTTTTTATATATTTTGTTGTAAGATCGTGAAATATTACATTTTATTATTTTTATTTTATTTTATTTTTTTATATTTTTTATATATTTTTTTTTATTTTTTATATATTTTTTATATATGTTGTTGTAAGTTCGTGAAATATTACATTTTATTATTTTTATTTTATTTTATTTTTTTATATTTTTTATATATTTTTTTATTTTTTTATTTTTTATATATTTTTTATATATTTTGTTGTAAGTTCGTGAAATATTACATTTTATTATTTTTATTTTATTTTATTTTTTTATATTTTTTATATATTTTTTTATTTTTTTATTTTTTATATATTTTTTATATATTTTGTTGTAAGTTCGTGAAATATTACATTTTATTATTTTTATTTTATTTTATTTTTTTATATTTTTTATATATTTTTTTATTTTTTTTATTTTTTATATATTTTTTATATATTTTGTTGTAAGTTCGTGAAATATTACATTTTATTATTTTTATTTTATTTTATTTTTTATATTTTTTTTATTTTAATTATTGTGACGATTATTATCAGGATAATCTGAAGGAAGCATACTACCCTTTTTCATCAAAACAAGTTTCCAGGAACGTCGCTTGACAGGTGACGTTGTAGAAAAGAATCGAGTGTAAAATTGTTTTGAACAGCTGCGTGTCCTTCGCAAATATTTTCTATTTCTTTACGTAATTGCAAATAACTGAAATTCCAGTATATTCTCGGAGTATTTAATTAGTCTCAGAGAAGAATCCAGTTTATTCTTAGGTCGTGGAAGACAGAAAATAAGAAAAAAATAAAGTAAGGAATGTTGAGTTTAGCTCACTTGGAAGTCACAAAAAACTTTTTTCGGAATATAATAGACTGAGGGAAAAATGTGAGTGTTCAGGGATCGGATGCCCAAAACACTTAAATTCTTGGTTTCAATTAAACTTAATTTAAGTCTTACTCGTACGGTTTCTTAAATAATTGTTTTCTTTTAAATTCCTTTTCGTAGAGCGTTTAAAATGTATGCACATCTCGTACTGCAAAATTCAATTATAAATACTTCTGCAATGCTGGAGACGATCTTTACTTTCATATTTTGTAGCTAATAGTTTCCCACTCTAGCACTTGGATACTTTTTTACTGTAGATACTTATTCGACCATTGTCAAGTATATTTAGGTTGTAAACATATTTTATTCCTTCAATATTTCTGAATATCAAGTAGTTAAGAGAGATTTTGTTTTTTTGCCAAATGTTCAATCTCCTAATATCTTCTGGATTAACTTTACTTCCGTGCATGTATCTAGATAACTAGCGGTAGGACTGAGAGGTTAACAAAGAGAGTGAATATTAGATGGCACTGCTCAATCGTACCTTTCCAGCCTTTCAAGAGTTTAAAATCATTTACGTGTCCTTGTAGAGTACAACATTCTCCATCCCGAAGCCTCTTTTCAGCAAACGAATGGTCACAAGGCTATTAGAACTGTAACTAGCGAATGTTTAGATGAACTCCCTTCTTTAGGTGCATTAAATCATTTACTTGATATTTACTGCTAGGAAACATCATACCATTTCCAAGGATTCATAACATCCACAGCTCCATATTCTAAGTGTACTGAGAAAGTTCCATTCAGGGAAACTTTCCATAAGAAGTACCACAGTGTAGAACAGAAATATATAGATATACCTGTTCTAGCATTCAGGCACTTAGTAAGCCGCTGGGAGTCATTAACCTGTAGTTTTGCTAAGATATGTCTAAGGAGAAATTGTCCTGTCCAAGACAGTATTTAATGCAATAGCTACATAAACATTTTAACACACCTAAAATGTTCAATCTAATATCATGCAAAAAAAGTCTTACATCTTAAAATGCAACAAACCGTACAAGACAAAATCACACAAATCAGAAAACAATGGCCGTTACATGAACTCGGCTCTTCGATTCCACTTTTTATGTAAACCTGCTAAAGTAGTAGCTAAATACGATAACTGATAAAGTGTTTATCTGCATTTAGAAAATGGGTCCGTTCCTTTATGAACAGAATTAGTGCAAAGGGAAAAATCAATGGCCGTTATATGAACTCGGCTCTTCGATTCCACTTTCTATGTAAACCTGCTGAAGTAGTAGCTGAATACGATAATTGATACAGTCTGTATTTTAAAATTTGTTTACAAATAACTCTTTGAATATATTTAGATCTTGGAATTTTTTTTTCAAATAAATCTCTCAATGTATGTTGATATTCGTAAATAACTTTTCAATATAAGTTAGTATCCGTATGTATCTTTTCAAGTAAAGTTTTTAATGTATTAGTTGGGCACAGGTACTAACTCACTTAGAAAACGGAAAGAAAACAACAAATCTTGATCTCTGCTTAGTGAAATTTCCAAGTAATACTGCATTTCAAGCTTGTTCTACACGATCACGCAATCAACGCTAAACTGTATTGCTAGCAGTTAGCCCGCGTGTACGACAAACTATATCCTGTAGTATCCTGCTTCGGTCAATCAAATTTGGGTTTTGTTTTAGTAAAACAATGTGATGCCACAAATTGCCAAGTCATTCAAGGAGAAGTTAAATGGACCGTCCCTGTCCACTATTCAGCACTAATGGTGTTTCGAATGACTATGGACTATTCACCTCAATAGTACACTTCCTCCGCGATCAGTGATTCAACACTTCTTGTCAAATACTTGTTTAAATTTTCTTGATTCAAAGTCATTAGACTGGTATCTGGGACATACTCGGATTTGGCTGATCACTGGAAGAATATCGTCGAGGATTATGAATTTTATTTTGTAAAATAAGCGTTAGTGCTGCTTCTTTTTTCTTTTCGCTTTCTAAGTGAGTCAAGACTTTCAGGCCAACCTGTTATGTTAATATCTCTTCGTGTTAGCAAATAAATTCCCACTACAGACACTCCTATTTATAAATTTCACAAAGAATATGAAAAGTAGCTCTTTAATTTCCAGAGAAATCAATATATTCGATAAATTAGAAGTCAAATAATGAAGCTAAGCAACGTAGATTATGTGTTGAAATGTAGAGAAAAACAAGAATATAATACAATAATATCATATAGCCTAAAACAAAATTGAAAATGTGTCCATGTTTTAAAAAACCAAAAAGAAAAAAACTTCGTGTCATATTTCAACCCAGTTCGCACTTATTTGACGATGTCAAAGGAAATAAAATGTATACCAGTTTATACCTGAGCATTACACTCTTTTCTCTGACATAAACAAGAAGTAACTTACGGAACGAAGAACTCAAGATAGCTATGCAAAAAATGAATAATAAAGCATCACTTGATATTGAGACTGAAAAGGGCAAACCTTTCCCAGGTGTCAAAAACAAATTTCTTATTTTCATTAAGGAAGTCAGTGCGGTATATCGCGCATCATTGCATCATGATTTTAAATTGCCTCATCAGATCGAGACCTTCATTTGAATGTCTGGCATAACGCGATATTACCACTGGAGATTAGGGTATTCGATTTTTGTGTTCCTGTCGCAGGGAAGCCCATTATCGATAAAGTTACCGAGGCTGGAACCGTGGAAATTTAGAGGGTCGTATTTTGTTATAATAGATAACCGGGGATTGTGGGCTCATACAATGAAATCGTGAATTTGAAATCCGTTTCAGACAATAACAGGAGGTCAGGTTTAGAGTGAAGAAAATGGTGTTCTACTTCTAGAATGTAGGAACGTAGAACAATTTACATTGGTATAAGAGATGGTATACCTATGATCTTTTATTCTGGGGTTAGGTTTGTTAGTTTCTTCGTTTTTAGTTGATTGCTTGTATGTTTATTTAGAATGGTTTGGTGAATGAATAGTCAGCAACAAAGCAAACTTCCATTGGAGTTGCACATAAATAACCTGGGATGACTTACCCGGAGATACTACCGTAACAGTACCCTCATCATAGCATCAAGTGTCCCCAACCGAGACTAATGCACGACATAGAAGTCATTTACAAAATGACAGTTTAATAGATATACACCTGTTGATAGGCTTACCTTCTTCGATATTACTCGAAAGTGCGTCTATTTTTCTTTGTTAGGGCGCTGAATATGTGCTAATTCAATTTGATTTATAACCAAATTTTTTAGTTTTTAACAATGTTAAAATGTTAAGAAAAATATGAAGTCATGCCTGAGAAGTTTGCAAACCAAGCGTAGTTTCAGGCGAATGCAGATTACTTCCCAGATTTATAAATAAATCCTACTGGCGCATGCTGGAATTCTGCATAGTCAATAATAATTGTCAGTTTTATGCTAATATCTTTTGTTTATCTCGAAAACAGGAGGTTATAACACGTAACTGACAGAATTTGCCACTTAAGAAACATTCATGATATGGAAAAGAAACGACTAAAATTTAACAACACAAAACGTATATTTCCTTTAATAACATTTACACTTAGAGAATGTTTGCTGTCGTAATACACACTATTTCTATTTTTTAAAAATTTACTCAGCAAATCTTTCCCAAGTGCTTCCAGGATCTTGAAATATTTGATCTTCTCATTGTTATTGACAATTTTAGTCATAATAATGATAATTTTCCAGACGGAGCTTGAATGTAGCACAAGTCCGAATATAGGGGTATCCAATGAGGATCAAATCACTGCTCAGTCGTAATTTTTCTAGGCTTAGTAATTAGTATTTCCTCTACATGTAATTTGAATTTTTTTTTTTTTTTGTTTAACAGCATATCAACTTCATATAAGTCAAAATCTCATTATATTGGGAGTTTTAAAGTAATAAAATACAGTTTCATTTAATAAGATATTTGATGTATTAATGTCAAGAAAGTGTTCTTTCATGTTGGATGATTTTGTTTAGCGGCATATCAACCTCTATGGGTTATTTTATGCCGAAATCTAAATATTTAGAACCTTAGTGTATGCATTCAACTAAAAATAAATTTATATTGTGGCCATTGTACTATAAATAGTTACTGTTGGTAATTTTTTAACAGAAAATGAATGCTGGTACTTTTATACATTTAAAGTTTTTAGCTTTTGTTTCGATCACGGATAACAGCAATTAAAGGACGTTGCCACCCTTTTCAAAACCTCCAATCTTTTGATGAGATGCCTTACATCTGGATATAGTTGTATTATAAACTTATCGTAGCCCCAGGCTACTAATCTCAAAGCTTTGCTTTTTTCATCACGTGACCATTTGTGGTACAGTGAATATCAGCTCGGAACGAGAAACCGGGGAGCCGAGTTCGAATTCCAGTTGAATCCATTGTATTCACTTACGCGCAAATACCCTTGGGAAAGGTATTAATCCGTCTCTTCCTTCCAGTTATGGGTTAAATAGCAGGACAGATTGGGTTCTATAGCCTTGGTCGGCAACCAGTCTACCGCAGAAAGCAATGGCAACCTACTGCGGGATAAACTTCTGCCCAGTCAGTCATGTCTCTTTCGAGACATGATCGCCCACGCGTGTATCACGTATGGCGTTTAACTGACTGACCATGATTCAGCAAAGGGAAAACGAGGTTCGCTACGGCGAATTTGATACACCAACCCATCTTAACTTCCAATAATATTTCTGCTATGCACGTATCCCATAATATAAATAGTCAATTCAAAAAAAAAACTTTGGGAAAGAAAGATATGTTTTGTATTGTGAAAAAAATCTTAAATTAGTTTTTATAACAGAAACCTTGCCAACTTTAGAAAGACATTCCACTAACTTCACAAAAGCATGCTAATGTCGAAATATTTTAAAACGATAACATTGATAAAACATGTAGTGTGTATGTTATTCAATATTTTCTCTCTACAATTTCTTGTTTATACATTTACTTCAACATATCTTTTGCTTAGAGGACAATTCAATATCTCCGGGGTTCTCAAAAAACCAGCTAGTTTGTTATGTCTACCAGATCCTGTCTAAACAGATTTTGCTCAAGGCGAGTGAAATTGATCAAGCACTAAAGGCACACACAACCAATACTTGCCTAATATGTTTACATAATTCAATAGATCAAATTTGCTCCTGGGCTGAAAATGACAAAACTACATCTGAGATAATTCTAGTATGAAAGGTTATTACCTCTTTTGAAAAATAAAAAGAAAAGTAAACCTTCTCCTTTTCAACCAAAGATAACTACAAAACCGACAACGTAAAATGAAACATCATAAAAACACAAATGAAAATGCATTATACTAAATAATTATTTACCCGATATTCGGCCAATTGTCCTTATCTTTTTTAATGTTACCACAAGGTTTTAGCAGTTGTATCCCTTGACCTTCTTCAGTTGTTTATAGATCTGGTTAGACATATACAGAATATTTGCTTTTTGCTATTCATGCCTTTTTAACAGCAGCAGTTGCAACCTAATCAGCAGCCATAAGAATAATTACGAATGGTTTATAGCGTTTATAATTAAAAGTTGATTTATCAATTTAAATTGTTATACTTATATTCATAATTGACATTAACTTTTTATCTATTAAAATAATTATTAATTTTAAAATATAAAAATATAAATGATTTACAATGTTTATAATTAAAATCATATATATATATATATATATATATATATATATATATATATATATATATATATATAATAATTTCTAGATCTTTTCTTGGTGTTACCATATACTTTTTCTACGATTCAGTAGATAACTTTCTCTAAAATCGTAGCTTTAAGCGACTGGAGTCACTGTTGCGCATCTACAACAGGAACGTTATCTGTAAGGAATGCATGCCCTTGCGGATAAATATCATCTGGATAGTTTAAGATTATAATCTTAAGAAACCAAACTTATTTATATGCGGTGATGAGGTAAAACCTTCCAACCATATTGGTGAATGCTTTTTTTTAGTCCGGATGGCATTGTGTGAGATGTCACTGTTGTGCCCCAGAATAGCAACCTTATGCAAACCTCTTGGTCTCTTTTGACGTAAAGCTTCCCTCAATCGTAAATTGCTTTATAATATCTTATACCGTTAACTACCAGGACAGACAGTAGAGAATCGACAAACAATATACCTTTCACATTTTAAAATACATTCGTTCTAAATTTCTTTGAAAACTACTGAAGTATTAATTTTATTTGGAATCGGTCCGATGAATCCTTCTAGTTCATGTAGTCGTCATCTATTTTCAGGGAAAACTGTTACATCTAATCCTCGTCATCTATGATCATTAATCCATAAATTTCTTCTTCCATTCTCTGTTTTTTAAATTTAATGTCTCTTTATAAGATACGTAATCATGAATCTCCATAAATATTATTTGTGAATTGCTATGCGTTTTATGGGAAATTGTGAAGTGGGTTTCCGATTCCTTCTTCATAGTTTCCATTTTTAATATTTGTGGATTGCCATGCATTCTTGGGAATTGTAGCGTAGCGTTTTCCCGTTCTCTTCTTCACAACTAGGAATTTAGAGTTTTCATCATCACACGGACTAGACTATATGCGCTGCTCTCAATTTGGCACCCAACAAAACGGCACTTTCTGATATACTAAGCTCTCCTACACGATCCTATAGATCAAGTACTCCAGAAGATATTGATTAAAAGCTATATCAAGAGGATTACGTCGAGTACAATCTTGATTCGTGGACTTAATGTCAACAATGTTGCTATCTGTTTTGCATAAACGCTTTTCTGTGTTTATTTTATGATAGCATTTAAGTTGTGACGTCATGTACGCATAGGCTCAATATTAAAGCCTATCATTTACAAAAAGTATTACATACTCTTTTTTCTTTGTGTTAAAAATTTCTACAAAGTTTTAATTCCAGTTGATTTATGACTGCCTATACCTTACTTTTTGGAAATGTTACGTATAATTGTAAGCCTTAAACTATAAGTTTTCTATATCAAACATTTTTATGGTACATAACTCATTGCGATTTATAATTAATATTTAGAGTGCTTTTTATTTTATCTTCAATTCAATCCCTTCGTTTTCCTTTTGCGTGCATCTCAAATATGGACTCAACAGTTTTGTAGTAAGTACTCTTAAAGTAAGATAATGATATTTACTAAGATTAGCTGTGCATGACATAGGGGTTAACGGTGTAGTGCATCAGTATAGGAATTTTGTATTGGTCTTCGGCACGAGAAAGATTTTTCTGCTTTAAAATAAGTATTCAAAGTAATGGCTTTTATTTATCTGGTCGCGAACATTGACCTTTGGTACGATTTATTTTTTTTCATTTCAGCAAAATCATTTTGCAGGTTAATAAAACCAGCGAGACGAAAAGGAATATGAAGATAAAAATTCTTGTTATGGATTCGTTACTTAGCCGGTGTAGATTTTGATATGATAAGTATTTGAGCTGGGTGACGCAGATGTTGGTTGAAGCTTTGAAAACTATGGTATTGTTTGAAATGTCAAATAGGTGCAAAAAATACACATTGATTTAGAAGAATTCTTATTATGACTGGCTAGGTCAACGGCCTCAGATTCAAAACTTACACCGGAAGACAGCTGCCATTAGAGTGGAATTGACTGTTGGAAAGAGTTAAAATTTTACTTTAAATGGAGCATTTCACTTCAACAAAGTCAACAGTTGTCTCTAAGTCGGGCTTCGCCGCCGAGTTTCCCTGATATGGGTGTCTTTCTGTATGTAGGAGTGCTGACAACTCAGACCAAAGAAACTTATCTACCCATGGCATGTCACTACCTTGTTTAAAAAACAGAAAAAGAAAATATGGTTATATATTTTTTATATTTGGGTTCATTCTATTATTTTCTAGAAAGGCATTTGTTTTTAGTTTTTTGTTCTAACCCATGAAAAGAAAAAGACGTAGAAGAAAACTGTGAAATTTTCCCAAATGAAATTCGAGTTGATAATGATCGTCAACATTTTGAAAAAATTAAATTAGATTAATAAAATTCATTAGAGTTGAAGTTGTTTCCCGACAAAATAAAATTGAAGTTGTTTATATGAAGCTAAAGAAGTTTGTTGTTCCCGCCGAAAAGCAGTGTTTATGAATTGTGAAAGCTGTCCCAGTGAAAGTCGGGTTGAGTGGTAATCACGGACGTTATGAAATTTAAATTCAAGAATTTTAATTGTTGCCCTAGGAGTTTTGACAGTCGTCGTCATCGCAGTCGTTGAGAGAGAAATCTGAATGTGTGCAGAGTTAATTTAAGTATTGTCGTTATCTTCGTGGTTGTAGTTTAAGATTCGTCAGCATTGGTTCCAACTATTTTTTCCAACCGTATTGGTCTCAACAGTGTTTTCCAAGCACAATATATATCCGTCGACGAGAGACTATATAACGCACTGTTAAAGAACAGGAATTCAGAAATCAGAAGATAACGAGTGACATTGCATATAAATGCTTGAAAAGTAACGTTGACTGGTAAGCAAGGAACTTGAAAAGATTTACACAAGCAGGAAGTACAATGGAATAAATTTATACAAAATGAAAAGAAAAGCTTCGTTACGGTGGGAATGTGATTGAAGCCGAGATGTCAGATCAGGTCCAATAATATTGCATTTTCTTTCAAGGTTATCTAAGATCTCTAAATATATAGCAGAAGCACCAAACCAAATGTGACTGCAATATTCAAAGCAAGAACAAATGATAGACTTTTAAATATGTAAAACTGGGGAGAACAAATGTCTGGCACGACACAGTGAACCAACCTTCCAATCAGAAGGCCTAGTCATTGATTCAAGAAAATCTTTCCACATTCAGCGAAAAACATAGCCTGTAATGGAGCAATTAACCTCTATCCTAATGGATAGACAGACATAAAGGTTTTCTAATATGATTAAATCAAATGTGTTTTGTTTTATTTTTGTTTTTTTAAGGTGTTAAAATTTTCGAAATATTTCTTCCAGAGTTAACAAAATATTGTAGGTCATTTTAGAGATCATCTGCTGATTTGGCCTTAACGTACGGCTCAAAATTACTATTAAAACAAGATTAAGTTGCTGTGTCATCAGCGTAGATATCGAGTTGAGAATTGCTGACATCAGGAAGGTCGTTGATGAAGATTAGTTATAACCTAGGCTCAAGGATATAGCCCTGGGGAACATCTGCATTAACGTAAATGCATTTTTCATTTTGCTATTTGAAATACTGAATTAGATGAAAAATTAATCAGTAAACACCTGTGTAGAAATGCAGCGTGCAGAAGTTTGTCAAATCCTTTTGAGATCTTCAAAGCAACTGTCTGAGTTACACTGTTTTTATTTAAACCATAGCAGACAATTTCAGCATACCGGTTTATAACCGATCGAGATGAGTCCTCTTTCATTTCTGTATTTCAAAATAAAACCGGAATCAGTTAAAAAGTTTGTCAAGAAATATTACTATCAACTTATGAAGACGACAGATATCCAAACAAGAGGCTCAGCTCCATCATCCTTATCTAAAGCTTGATAAAGTATCATCTACAACCATTAATACTTCAACATACGAAACTAGAGAAGCAAAAGCTACATTGCTTCTCTGAAAAAGACAGCGTGATGAGATACTTGACGTGTTCAGAGATTATTAGACATTCTAAATGCCAAAAGGAGGACTAATAGGCCCATAGTTAGAAGAATCAGGCGGTACGTCAGTATTCTTAAAGGCTTGAATTACAGAATATGTTTTTGAACAAACAGGAAATACAAGTGTTTGATTAAAAGATAAGGCGATATGGTAGATGAAACAATGATAAAAAGATTGTCTTGCAGCAGGCCTTCAAATAAAGAAAACCTTCATGATGTACAATCCATCACTCGAAGGCCTTAGTTTTTATGATATTGGCATCGGCTGATATTACGCACGATATAAAAAATTGTTATAATTATAATGGTTATTGTATTAGCTTTTAACAAAATTCTATCAGTGTTATTGTGGGAATAAATTCAGTAACTGAAATATATATCGCAGTGCTATTAAACACTAAAGCTTATTGACTTCACTATTTAAGGATAGTTTCTTGAGAGAATGCATACAGAGATGTAATTTTGAATATTGTTGACTTGTTTTAATTTGAAAAGAAGTCGTTTTACTACATTCGGAAAAGATGGCGTGTTTTACAGAGATAACTCAGAGCAATTTCAGAATGTTAGATTTTAATATATCAACCCAAAGTCAGAAAAACATCATAACAAATTCAAATATTCAGCACTGTGGTGATTACTGAACGTTATTTATGACAACATAAAATAAAAGGTCTATCATCAATTTTCTTCCAAATTAAGTTGCATAAATAAATAAAGAATTATAACCAAAATATTATGTTGCTGTTTTTTAAGTTTAGCTTTTATTTAATTTTTTTCTTATAAAAAAAGAAAATATAATCAACTTTTAATAATATAAAAAGCTCCATTTTCTTTCTAAGCCAAATTCATCATTTTAAATGTATTTCACTTCTTATGAAGCATTTAAAGCGCAAAACCAAGGAAAGTATTTGTTTCTCACTGTACTTTAGCTCAGATAACATTGTGTGATGTGAATAATCTCTTTTCAAGGAAACAATTTCGCAAACGACAATGTTTCCTGCCGTCAAAACTGCAGGTGTGATAATAGACCTGTATACTTACGTAGCATTACAAATGCTTCTATGAGGTAATTTGCTTTTGGGCACCTAAATCGATATATTTTACTCATATTTATTCACGTATATTTTCCTTCGCAAGCAGCAAAGCGTATACAAAAGAAAACACCGCCAGATTTTATAATGAAAGGCAAAGGTTTGGCAGCAAAATCTATATTAATCAACTGATATTCTTAAAAAACTTTGATATATACTTATCGGATATGAACATTGGTTTAATAACTTGTTTGTATTTAACGGCGTATCAATATTTTGCAGCTTAATCAAAATTGAAAATCTAAGAATTTTGAGGGATAATAATGATTTACTGATACAAGTTTTACAAATTAACCCACAGCTGGAGATTCATAACGTTTCCAGGGACATTTGTACGTAAGTGAATAGAACGAACCCAACTAGAATTGGAAGTCGGAGAGCCAAGTTCGAATTCCGAGTAGTTATTCATTTCAATATTCGCCCATGCAAGACTACTGCACCGATATTTTTAAGCGGTCAGACATCTAATCATGGCCAGGTTTGATATTGCTTAAATTCAGTGATCGTACGGAAACCTGTGTTTGAATGTGATATGAACGTAAATCTTTTAAAGATGCAATACATATTAAGATTTATTTATCTCCGCATATTTAAATATTGTTTTCAGAGTTTTAGGTTTTATTTAGCGTGACATAAAATTTTATTTATGAATAAAATTTTATTTATCCATTACCCCATATGTTATAACATACAAAAACATTTAGCTGCTTAAAACAAGCATTGAACATTTCGATTCTTTATAAGACTCCTTTAGATTCTATAATATTCATCATGCGTTGATTTGTTTAAGTTTTCTACTTTTTCAAATTTAAAATTAGTTGTAACAGTTTTATTGCTAACACTGTTTTCTATTCTTATTCCAATAGATGTGGTTCTTTATAAGAGACCACAAGTATACTTAAGGACATTTTGATTATTTGGTGTCTCTGAAATCATTTTTGGTAACATAATCAGTCGTCAGAGTTGAGTTGAGTTTTAAAAAACAGAATTAAAAAGGAGCAACCCAAGATGGGAACCACAAATTGGAATTGCCAAAATCAAGCAAACAGAAAAATTAAAATATGATGGAAGTATTTTAAACGAAGATTAATTCGAATAAAGTAATATGATAATGAATATAATTTTCAAAAGCGAAACAAACAGAAAAATTTCGTTAGAAAAAAGTCTAAACTATCATTTAATATTAATCATCCTATATGTCAATGAATACGGGACAATTTCATCCGAGTTTCGCATCTCTTAATACTTTGCTTATTTTCTGGGTGATCTTATATATTCCTAAACACCATCAATTTTTTAGGCCACTTTCCCCACCGTTTGATATTATTCAAATATCTCATTCAAATTAGACTGTTTCTAACATTTTCTCAATTCTATAAATTCAGAATAATAAATTTCTCAAAAGTTTTTAAAAGTCAGAGAGAAAACCCTCTGTCTTTCATGTACCATTTCGATTGAAGCGTTGGGGTTTTCCTCAATCTTTAAACTATTTTCATTTGTATCGAATCTCGTAAGAAGCCGAATTGTTCTTGTATTTGATAATTTTTTTCAGAAGTTTAATATAAACGGAGAAAAACTGCTTAAGCCATAGTCTACATTATTCAGTTGAAAATGTTTTTTTTTTCACTTCTAAATATTTCATTATGTCCTGAAAATGATATACACAAAAATGATTTCAAATGTAATAAACATTTAGGTAAATGTCTTGCATTTTCTTATACTATTTCCTTTATAGCATTTTCTGAAAATACCGCGCTGATATATTAATCTAATATATATTTCGGATAGGAATCCTACTAAACACACACACACACACACACACACACACACACACACATATATATATATATATATATATATATATATATAGTTGGATGCAGAAGTTGACATACAAATGTTACTTCTTATCAAATTAACTATTAGAACTATATACATATATATATATATATATATATATATATATATATATATATATATATATATATATATATATATATATATATATATATATATATATATATACAATTCATCAGTATATATTTACATACTCGGGCAAAAACGCAAAACATGGCCTGGCGAATCCGTTTAGCATAAAACAGACTGTCATTCCTTGGGTACTGACTTGACTGTACACTTTATATATATATATATATATATATAACGTCGCACACTTATCCAGCTAAATTCCGATAGAGACGAACTCAAAGGAACTCAATGTTAAATTCATTTATTTAATTTAACAGAGTAATTTAATTTAGAAAAGATTTTTGATTTAATATAATTTCAATGGCTAATACATATTTCACCGCATAATGATATTATTATTGCGGCTCGTCAGACCCAAATGGTACAACAGTTGATCATCAAAATATCCCCCACAGAAAAAAAAATTATACGATGCTCACATTTTCATATTTAGAATAGACATTAGGTAACGGTCATTTACAAAAATTTCTCTCTCATTTAAAAAGAACCCCAAAGAATAGAAAACAATATATATATATATATATATATATATATATATATATATATATATATATATATATGTGGAAACAGTGGACAGTACAAAGAGATTACTGTTTCAAGTATAAGCTATCGCCAATTGGTGTTAATCTTACTATCTACTTTTGCATTTATATACGTTCTACCTCTGCTATTAAACATAGTCAAGCATCAATACAAGATACCTCAAAAGTATAATTATATGCATATATATATATATGTATGTGTGTGTGGGGTGTGTGTGTGTGTGTGTGTGTGTGTGTGTGTGTGTGTGTGTGTGTTTGCGTGCGAGTGCAGTTCAGAAATGGCAGGTCATTTAATATTAACGTAACAAGTTGCCTTAATCCGTTCAAAGTACACTACCGGCCTGAAATATTTTAATATTTAAATGAATTTCTTTTGGGATCGCCATCAGCAAGTCTGGTACGTTCTCATACATTTTCTGAAATCGCTCTCCTTTCAAAGTCATGTTGAGCAAAAACTGAATAGGGCAAAGAGCCTAACATACCTTGAAATGAGTTGTTTCTGCCTAAAGGCCGCAGGGGATGCGACCAATGCTTAATCGTATTTTTTGGAATAGCCTCACACTTTTCAGACAATGTCGGAACAACTAGCATTCTTATTATTGTGATATCAATTGCTGATTGTCTTTTATTGTCCACAATCTTCGATGTCACTTTTGTTAAAAGCCTTCCAGAACATTGATTACTTTCAATAGCTTCTCGTACTGAAGGCGTCCCGAGGCTTTGCTAGAATTATCTGTAAATATATGGCGATACCAGCAAGAAATATGCATCTTTGTAACTCACTCGTCGTAATCCTCTGTACGTACACTTTTAAACTTTTTCTATGGTTGTTCTGTTGCCAGTGGATGCAGCCACGACAAAAAGTGATAAGAGAAAAGATGTTTTCCTAAATAAATACACATTCAGAAAAAGTTCCGTAACAGTCATCAAGCAAGAGTAATCTCATTATGTCTTTCGTATTTCTTGACAAATCGGATGAAACATCGGGGTTCACACAGTAGCGAAATGAAACACAATCATATTCGATCGACTCGATCTCTTTTGCTCCTATTCTAAAAGTTCTCAACAACATGACATTCGTTTCTTTTATTTCAATACCTCTCAGTTCTGAATCTCACTGTTGCCAGCTCAGCATCCGACTGGCACTTACCGAAAACATTAATCTTATGGAAGTTTCTAACTACTGAAACACTTATTTTTGTTTTGTTTTATTTTACGGGAAGTCATAAGAATAACGTGAGTGTATTTGTATTTATGTGTTATGCATGGAATTATAATGAAATCCTCGATATAATACATGATGATGACCATAGCTTAATTCTGTTGTTCTAATTAATGAATGGAAACAATATAACTTTATTGAATATAATCACGTTAAATAGTTTTTCAGTGTTATGATTTAATTCTAAAATGAATACTCATGTGGTTTTCTATTTGATATTTTAAGTGTTCTTGGATATCGAAAGTTTGTTTAATAAAATGTTTAAATATTTCAGATATGCAGCAATATATTACTAAACTATTCTACACAAAATTTTGCAATATTCATACATTTCTTTAGATTCAAGTTATTTTAAACACCACACATTTTTCCATCTCGAGAAACATTTGAATGTTTAAGTTATTTTGTTTAACTGTGATTGGATATTCATAGGTAACTGGAATTTTGAAACCACCTCTGTGCAGTGATTTATTATTGGTGCCTAGTTGGGGTCATGATTCTTGTCTCATAAGCATCATGTAAACTGTCAAATTTAATCACCTCTTGTCATATTTCTTGTTTCAGAAGTTGTATTTTACTAGAAAGGATGATTGTGCTTAAGCATTAAATATTTTTTTCTTTGCACCTATACTTTCCTAACCCAAATATGATCATATTTCACTTAGCATATGTTACTCAACAGTAAGAAAAGCAAAAGCTAATGGTAGAGAGTATGTGTTAATTTTTGATTCAGTACTGCAAAACGATTCAAAATTAGTCTGAAAATTCTCATACACAACAGAAGAAAATATTGTTTAACCATGAATTGAAAATTTTATTTATCTATTACCCCATATGTTATAACATAGAAAAACATTTAGAATTGAAAATTAAAAACAAGACTTTACATGGTTCATGAGAATTAATTTAAAAGATGATAGCTAAAACCATGGACAGAGTTATATGCATATCCCACCATTGATGTAAAGATTTTCTTTTAGTATTTTATTTTTATAAACGAATATAAATAACGGTTATAATAACACTCTAGTAGGCTAAAGTACCCGAATAATACTGGACTTTTAATAAAACAGTAACAAATCACTCACTCTCCTTTTCTTTTTCTTTCTCTCTCTCTCTCTCTCTCTCTCTCTCTCTCTCTCTCTCTCTGTGTTTAACTAGATTTTGTAAAGGGGTGGAATGTACAAGTTAGAATCCGGATTTTAATAATTATGGTATACTAAAGTTTAAGAAACCAATAAGGTATTGTGTGGGTCATTTATTTTGGTAAAATAATTTTGTTAGTTATCTTAAAGCATTAGCTATCAATGAAACATTGCAATTAATTAAATTTTAAATATGTTTTTTTTATGAGTAAAGAGGCTGAATATTTTATTATTAGGGAAATTTTCTTAATTAAATTAAGGAACTTTACCTCTAATTGGTGCCAACCATTTGGTTGAAAGCGGGTGTACACCAAATTATTGTACTATTTCTATTTTTCCAATTACAGTTATATTTTTTGTGTATTTGATATCATTGTTTCGTAGCAGCTTTTTTGAGATGCATTATTATAAACACCTTTAAGTTTATAAAATATTTCTTTAATAGAAGAGTCTTTACTATGTTTGATTATACTTGCTGGGGATTTTGAGCGGATGTATAATAAGAATTCGTTAGATTTTGTGTATGGTTGACAAGTATAACTCACAAAGTCTAATGTTACATCAAGTAAGTTTACTTTATTTAAATTAATGTTGGTTATTACTTTTAGATTGAAACTTTTGAATTCTCTATAGATTAGTTTTCTTATTTTATCTGTTTGAAAATATGTGATATTTTGTATTGTCATATGTTCATCATCCATATATAACTCTATGTCTTGGTGTTCTTTCACATTCTTATAATATACATATATATATGATGTATATATACACACACGTATATATATATATATATATATATATATATATATAAATTTCTATAATATATATGTATATATATATAGTCATCTACAGATCTGTTTCGCTGTGTCCCAACTCATCAGTGCAGTTAGACATCCGATTTCTTTTAGCCAGACCGATTGAAACCTACAGAATTGACATCAGTCGATGATTCTACCTCTGAGCTATAGCTCTCGGTAGAAGACGGCAGACTTTTAGCATGTTATATATATATATATATATATATATATATATATATATATATGTGTGTGTGTGTGTGTGTGTGTGTGTGTGTGTGTACGTTTTTCGACGCATAAGGAGTAAGCAGTTTTCTACTTGGATGCAGCACAGCCAGACTTACTGAGCATATAATTTTATAATATTGGTAAAGGCTTGTGCAGAAACAAGCGCATTTTTTGAAAGAGTCAAATATAGTGAACTTGTGAACAGTGTACCACAATCTTTCCAAGCAACTCTCTGCAGGTTTTGAATTCAGTGTTGTCCTTCTTCTAGACAAGTTGTCACCCAGGACTAAATAACACAGTATGTCTTGATATTTTCCTGGTAGAGGAAGAAATGGATGAAAACGTTTCTCAAGTGTATTAGCATGTTAGTGAATGTAACGAATTTTTGCCATACTGCAAGATAAAATCTTGCCAGATATCAGTGATTATGAGAAGATTGTTGAAGATTGATTTTCATGCCAGATGTAGCCCCTTCACAATCTTTTATTCTCGTTCGTAAATAGCTTAATGCCTACTTTCCCGGGAGATAGATGGATCATCTTAGTTTGTAAGACTGCTCAGCCAAGAAATCTGATTTCTGTCTAAATAAAGCAGCTATGGATAGTGTGGTGTTATGGATAGGGCTTGGAATAAAAATTTAGAAAACTTAGTTCGAATTATAGACGGGTTTTTAAATTCACTTACGCGAATATACCCCTAGGAACTTATGAATCCATCAGAAAGAAGTGGTGACTTACTGCGAGAATATAGTCTTCCTAGTTATAAATCAGAAGAGACACGATTACCCAAATGCGTCTCACGTAGCGCAGTACTCATTTTACATTTATGGAATGGCTAGACGTTACCTTAATGTTTATGCTAACAATTTCGTCTATCGCACTTCTCGATGATGGAACTTTTTCCGGATACATGCTTTCAAGCTAATTTTGATCTTTATGCCTATCGTTATATTCTGCCTTCTTAGTTCCTTTTCTTCTGTTGTTCTCGGTTCTTAATAAATTTTCTTATCTCATATTCTCTAAAACTCAGTAACTGCTGGTGTCTATGTAGATTTATTGCTTTGCTTGTGGTGACATTATTTTAAAAACATATTGTCTTTACTGGGGAAAGAAAAGAGCATAAATTTGATAGTGATACACATAAAAAAAACATATTAATGCCATATAAGAACTCCATAAAAATCGAATGTTATTTATTAGGTAAAATCTATAAAAGGGTGTTTACCCCAGTGGAATGTAGCTGTTCATACGTGTGTAGCATTTCATAAGTAATGTCTATAAAATTGTTGAAAATTGACGCACCATAATCAGGTACCTTAGATGCAAATGTATCAGCTGGGCTTTCTGTTTGGTATAATTACACATCCTCAAAAGATAATGGCAACCGACTGTAGGAAAATCTTCTGCCTAGTCAGTTCTGTCTCCTTTGAAACATGATCACCCAAGCGTGTAATACGTATGGCACTTAACTGATACTTACCCATAGACTTGTGCATTCGAAATAATGCGCCCGTACATACAAACACGCGTACCAAAATAATATGCGCATTTATATATATATATATATATATATATATATATGCCTCTGTGTGTGTGTGTGTGTGTGTGTGTTTGTGTGTGTGTGTGTGTGCTGATAATGGTCTATATAAACCACTAGTACTCAATTATATCTTTCGCTGTAAACCAAGAGAATGACGCGAAATATTTTTTACCAAACTCCGTTGTTCTTTATATAAATAATTTGCATATATATATATATATATATATATATATATATATATAAACTAAATTTTCAGTGAGTCATATAAAAACAACTAATGAAAATGTTACACAGCATGCACTACTTTTATAGATTTTATATCTCGTATCGATGCATTGAGTGCATTTATATTACAACTTTTAGCGAATCACATGAAATAAAATGTGTAAAATTTAAAAATATACTAAAAAGTTTTTACTGAATGTACTTGTTTTTTCTTATATTATATAAAAGCAATCAGAAGTAATTTTAAATTAGAAATAAGATCCATTAGGACATTTTTATATTATAATGTACTGTGTATCACTTGGTACAGAATATGGATGGATAGCCAGTCGTATTTGAGGATACCCGCCAGCAATTAATTTGCTGAAAAAATATTAAACGTCCTCAAACTTAATAAGAACAAAATTTTTCCGTCAAAATGTTTATGTCATTATTATGAGGAACGATCAAAGTATATTTTAATTTTTTGTAGTGCTCATTCTTTCTAACATGTTGGTAATTTTGATAAAAATCTTTTTTTTTATATGTAGTATTAATAAATTATTTTTTTCCGGCGAAAAATACATTAAATTTGAAATTCTTGTAAAAAACAAATACTTGTGGGATTTTAATGAAAATATCAGGTCTTATTAAATCATATATTCGTAAATATTTTATTTCTGTAATCATTCCACTTCATGATATTTCATGAAATTTCTGGAAATTAAATTATTTCTAAAATTTGTTTTCTTAGTTAAATGTAAATCTTTTTTCTTTTTTCAAACATTTAGCCATTTTGCCGAATATCTGCTCCGAATGGTAAAATAAAAAAAAAATCAAGAGAACTCTGATATTAGTTATTTAGATTATCCTATATTGCTTTTGTATATATATATATATATATATATATATATATATATTTGTTACAATGGATTATAGATTCATAGTATCACTACACAAAAATTTTCGCGTTTCGAAGCTACCTTTTTTAGGTGCTTCTCATCGGGTGACGAAATTGGAATGAAAATTATCTGGTGAAAAACGGTTTATTTGTGGTGAATATGCTTTTTAAGTGAAAGTGGGGTTGGGAGCTTATTTTGATTCTGTTGGCCATATTGTAGTCTTAGAGTTAAGTGTTGGGAGAGGTGGCTTATTACAGGACAGGTTTCAATTTATCTTGTCTGGATGTAGTAATAGTAGTGGCGTCGTTGTTAATGATATATGTAGTGTGAGACTTTAGGATGGTCTAGTCGTTCGTTTGTGGTTCTTAAGGTGCTGCTATTTGGTTTAGAGGAGGATATGGGTTATTTAGTTTTGGGCAGGTCGCTTTTTCGTTTAGTTTAGTTTTTGTATTGGGATATATGGTATCTTGTTTTTTTGCAGTGTCGATAGTTTCTTTTATTTTTCTACCATTTACAGGTAGCTGGACTTATTGTTGGTGTGGTGTCGGGTTTGTTGTCTTTTATTTCTACGGTTTTTGTTCTATTTATTAATAGGGTTGATTATGTGTATTTATTGCATTTTTGGGTGGTCGTGTGGGTGGGGTGCTTTTCTAATTATTTAAATTTTAACGAGAAATATTTGCGATGTTTGCATAATACTGCTAATTCGTCTCTACGGTTTAATAGTTCGCTACTGTTGGGGTACTTTAGAATGTGTAAGCTTTTTACTTAAACATAAAGGGCAGATGTCGTCAAGTGAGTTCCGAGATCTAGTTTTTTCTAGGATTTTCCATTTTACTTTGGGTTTCTGTTTTGAATCCTTTAGCTTCCAAAAGTATGTAGAAAGGGATGTTTGGTTTCGGTATAAGTTGTTTTTGAATGAAGTTAAGTGAATGTACCAGCGCTGCTTAAAAGTGTTCTTAGTTGATCCGATATACATTGTATTTATAGTGGGATTTTCAATTGATGTTATGTTGCATTGATAGATTATTGAATTTAATTTACATTTATTCTGTAGTGGGCAGTTGCTAGGGTTTCTACAATTACACATGTTTTTATTGTTTTCTTTTATTGCATTTTGTTAGTTTATATTATTCTGATCTGCGTGTTGATTTAGGATATATTTGTTATGGATTGTTATGATTTTTTCTAGGTTGTTTGTGCAACTGTAGCTCCGATGACAAATCCTGGCATAACATCTAGGGTCGTAAGAATAGTCTCGCTGTACAAGTTGAATAGATTCGCTGAAAAGATACATCCTTGACTTACGCCCCTTTCTATATTTGTATATCTGGTGAACTTATTACTTATCCGTATACAGGTGGTTTGCTGCCAGTAGAGATTTTGATTACTCTTATGTCTTTCCAAAATATGTTGAGGCTGCTGAACATCTCCATCAATTCTTTGTGGCGGATTTTGTCAAAGGCTTTCGAATAAACGATAAAATATAGGTACACGTCGTTCTTAATATTGTGGGGGAGTTACCCACTTAATAATGGACTCTTCTTTGCCTATATTAACCGAGAGTTAATAACTCTCGAAGAAGTGTGCAGGAGTGAGTGAGACTCTTGTGGGGACTCTCGTGTGGAGTGAGCAAGGGCGACAGAGACACTTGTTCCCAGTACGACTTCAATTCATCGCAAGTTATTAGGACTTTCCTTTTTATATTTGTTGGTATCTCTTTGTATTTGTTTGTATAAAATCTTGACGTAATATATGTTCTTGAACCTACCACCTTGTTAACTTATTATTTTATGGTCCCATACCGGATCCTTATCAACTGGCGACGAATATTCGAACAATTCACGTAGGGAAGGAAAACCTTTTTCTTTAACCAGTCGCCATATCAACTAGCGACGAAGATTCGAACAATTCACGCAGGGAAGGAAAACTTTTTTCTGTAACCAGTCGCTATATCAACTGACAACGAAAGATTCGAACAATTCACGCTAGGAAGGAAAACATTTTTTTTTTACCAGTCGCCATATCAACTAGCGACAAAGATTCGAACAATTCACGCAGGGAAGAACGCCTTTTTCTGTGACCAGTCGCTATATCAACTGGCAACGAAAGATTCGAACAATTCACGCGAACATGAAAAAATACATTTTTTCAAGTCAGTCGCCATATCAACAAGTGACAAAGATATAGAAATTCACACAAGAAAAGAAAGCCTTTTTTCTTTGGCCACTATCGCCACATATCAGCTAGCAACATCGCAAATACAGAAATTGCGAACGTAGATTTCAAGTACCAAGTAATAGACCCCCTCACAAATAACCAGTCAAAAAAACGTGAAGCATCAAGAAAGGCGAAATATTTACTCCATCTAAAATAGCCTACAACTAATACAAAAAAAAAAACAATTTCTCTACAATTCCGGAACGGTGTCACAGAAAAATCTTTAAGTAGATCTGTTCTGAGCTTATCTCTTTCTTTTGGACGTACGTCTTACGACAAAAAACTGTAAATACAATTAGTGTTGTTTATTTCTCTCGTATCTACAAAAACTTCGTCGTGTTGAATTTGAAAAAAAATGTAAGACTTACAAAAAGTGATAATTCGACTAAAGAAAACTCAGTTGGAGCAACAACAAAAAAGCGACGAGCAATTAAGACAACAGCAACAATTATTTAAGGAGATGCATAAACAACAGAGAGATTTACAAGAACAATTCTTTAAAAAGGACCGAGGAACGACAAAATAAAATTGAAGGGTTACTTTTAAATCATTAAAAAACAAACAAACTGAGAACGATACAGCTTTTTCTCAAAGTGCTATCTGGAGCACTATGGAAATTTTTGAGTCTGTGCCGGAAGACGAAAAATCTTTTGACGCTTATTATAGCCGGTACTATGATTTATTTAACGTCAACTGTAATAACTGGCCAAATTCTAAGAAAGTGCGGTTAATACTAAGGAAGTTAGGTACAGCAGAGCACAGCAGGTTTGTTTATTTATTCTCTCAAGAAAAACGACAAACTTGGAATTCTTAGAAACAGTCAAGCTACTGTTAGAATTATTTGGGTCGAACACATCACTTTTTCATAAAAGATGGAAATGCCTTAATTTATTCAAAGAAGATCAGCAGGACTATTTAACATTTGCCACTGCGGTAAATAAATAGGTTAACGATATTAAACTAACGGAATTATCTGCTGAGGACTTTAAATGCCTAATTTTTGCTCAAAGTCTTGTCTCAGCCGGAGACACGGAAGTTAGACGTAGAGTTCTAACAAAACTAGAAAATGAGCCAGGTTTAACACTCAATAAATTAGCAGAAGACTGCCAGAGGGTAGTATCAGTAAAAAGTGACTCGAGTGATATCGAGGAGTCGGCAGTCGCTCATATAAAAAAAAATTATGAACAGATCAATTACGATCAGATCAAAACGCCACTCCCCGGAAAGGAAGAAAAGGAAATATCGTAACAAACAGACTACAAGACAAGAAAATTGACCGCCAGGTCCATGCTACATTTGCGGAACATTACACTGGATGGGGTTTTGCCGGTCCAGAAAGAAAAAGAAATTGCCAGAATTGCGGTAAAGTTGGTCATTTAACAGCAAATTGCTGGTATGCGAAAAATCCAGAAGAACAAAAACATAAAATAAGACAGACACTGTCTTATTTTATTGTTTTATTTAAATCCTTAAGTAACTTCATATTTTAAAAAAATGCCTTTAAAACTAAGGTATCGAAAATGAGTGGAGGCACCTAATATAATAATTATTAATAATAGTAAAAAAAAGGCTTTATTATTGCATATATGTTAGTTATAAATATTAAATGAAACATAGTAATAAGTAAAGTTATTTTTAAATATTTAGATTGAAAGGATATTGTTATATTCAAAAATTATATAAAATTAACGTTAAGATTATTTCGACCTAAAAATAAAGTCTGATTTCTTTTCAGTTTTGGGGAAGAAGGAAATGAAAAAACAAACAAACAAACAAAAACAAATGAAAGCTCATCCTCTCCTGTTTTCAATGACTGACCAAGGAAAAGATCCTTGTTTGTTTTGACATTCCAATGGCACCGTTCGCTTTCTAAATACTATATATATATATATATATATATATATATATATATATATATATATATATATATAGTCAAGAATCGCGAAACATAAAACTGTCTTTTCCTTTATTTCTCTTGTGGAAAGTCTCTAATGACGAAACATCACAAGTTAGTTTCTCTACATGTCCTTTCCCTACAAGCCAATAAAAACATGAAAGAAATGCTTAAAGCAACTGTAGCTATTAGACCGGAAAGAAGATATGGGAAAGAAAAAGCAAATCTGTAAACAAAATAAAACCTTATTCCCGAGTTTTTAAAAGACGATATTAGATATTTCTTTTCATCCTTCCAAGAAAAACAAAAATATTTTCTTGAGAGACAAACTTACCCTTCAGAAATATATGTAGACTTCATTAATAATTCAACTTACGCATACCAAGAATTTCAAATAACTGTGCATCGGTATTTTCAAAGACAAGTTTTGTCATAATTCTGGTACGATTAGAAAGAAGAATTGAAATTTATGTAAAAACTTATTTTTGTAATGTTCAAGAATCGAATTCCAAGACAACTAAGGGCCATTCATGAGAATTTTGTACATTTTGTACATATGGGGTAACATTGCTGATATTTATTATATACGAACTGCATTAAAATCATTTAACAAAAGAAAAACATTTTAACAACAGTTTTAATGGACTTTGAAGATTTTCAGTACAAGAAAAAAATTGTTCAATTATTGTACTTTTTAATTTGTAATTTTTAATATTGATATAATAACTTAATAAAATTGATTAAAATAAAACTATATTGACGTTTTGTAATTAACGCGATTATAACACAATTTTTTAAAAATTAACGCGATTAATTTTACGCGATTTTTATTGTGAATTACAAAATAAAGATTTTTATTTCAAATAGTAACATTCAGCCAATTTTGCTACTCTTATTTTCTCTCATACAGACACATGCACACACAGATATACACACACACACAAATATATATATATATATATATATATATATATATATATATATATATATATATATATAAATTACATTTAATCATGGAAAAGACTGTCGCCTCTGGATGTGGACATTAATATTCACTTATATACCTTTTATCTTTAATACTGAACATTTTAACACATAAATGTATCATACCATTAAATTATATTTTTATCATATATATATATATATATATATATATATATATATATATATATATATATATTGAGGTTTTTGTTTTTACCTCAGAATATATAATTGCGTATGTAAGCGAATCATTGAATGTACCGCAATAATGATCTCACGAACGAGGGCATGAGGGAAATCAATGGCATGAAGAAAAAGATTCTTGACAGCCACAAACAACTTCCTGCCATCATTAGAAAATATTTTTAATATCATCTTTTTTAATAAAAACAGCGAAGCTCGAGCAAGTATCCTGCATATTTCAAAAGTGTTTGTCATGATTTGGCCTGCTGTTTACCGGTGTTTCTAGACATTTGTTCGATTTAATACAATGGTTCCTACGTAATCTTGAAATTAATGTTAATTAATTAGACAGTAATGCTTCCAGATCGTTTCATACAAACGTGGGTGTACCACAAGCCTCTATCCCATATCGTACGCTTTCCCTGATTTTTATCAACGATCTTTCTGATGTAATCAGTTCACAAATAGGCATCTATGCAGATAACACCACTCTTTACTCCAGTCTAGAAAAGAACTACCAAGGATGATAAAATCTCAATGCAGCTCTTGGAAATGAACTTCAATCAGTGATGGATTGGAATAATAAGTGGCTCGTAAATTCTGATGCTTCCAAAACTAAACTACTTTCCCATAGAGAATTTTTTCTTACCTTCTAATACTCTGCGCCAACCAGACTCAAGTGGAACGACTACATTGAATCAATATCTATATCTAATGCTAAGAAGTTTGGGTCACTTTCTTGCACATTTATAAATCTGACATTCGTCTATGCATTGAATACTGATGCCATATCTTGTCAGGTGCTCCTGCTATTCATCTCGGAGTTCTCAACCAAATCCAAAGAAGATTCTGCAATGCAACTGATCGCGATATAGCAGATTGATTTCAGTTACTTTATCATCGATGTGATGTAGTTTTTCTCTGTCATTTCTACGAATAATATCACGTTTTCTGCTCCGACGAACTTCTTTCCCTGGTGTCTTGCCGACATAAATTTACCTGTGCTAATAGATTTGCTACTAGATCTCAACCTTTTACCGTCAAAATAATCAAATGTAACCGCCACTTCTACTGTACCAGTTTCTTCCTTCCCAATTCCCGCCTATGGAACATCATTTCATAAATTTGCTTCCTTGATAGCTGCAATCGCCAAAAGTTTAAATACATCAGTTGCAATTTTCTATCTTCTTGATAGTCTGATTTCTATTGTCCTTTCTTCGACATCCCCTGTAAATTGTTCCTTTTTTCATTTTCTTTCCTTTTCTCTAATTGTAAACCCCTGTGTGCTCGTGGCGATACTGTCTTGCTTATGGTGAAACAATTATAAAAAAAAGAGATAAATATAAGCGTCGGTGTCGACTAAAATTTACGCATTACTCTTAATCATTAATTAATTTCTCTCGGCAGATGTCGTGTGTATACACTGGGTATATGAGTAAAAATAGCCTCCTCTCTCAGCCGTGTGCCGATAACTGTGAGGGGGATCTCTGACTGATGCCAAATCGGTTGATTTTCGATAACGGCTGAAAACTGTCAGATCTCTAGCCACACTGAGGAGTAGCGATACAGCGAAATATGTGGATGAAACTTATATATACTTATTAGACTTAATTACAATAAAGCAGCACTAATCATTACAGACTAAATGTCTATAATAATGTCTGTAACATATATATATATATATATATATATATATATATATATATATATATTATCATTATAATAACTACTACTTCAGTATATAAAAACCTCTAGCAAAATATTTTTGCCTCCTTAATTTTATTAGCTAATGTCCTCTTAGATACAAAATTGATGTTATTAAAATTTCCTCACGACAACGCACGAAAATTAATATTCTCAACCGCTTTTCTTCAAAGAACTTGACAGTTTGAAACAAACTCTAGTTAACACTGGCTTTCCAGAGTTTTTACTTGAACACCATATGAAACCTTTTCTTCCTAACGTAACTAACGGCAACTAAAAACACGTCTCCGAAAACAATAACATTTTTACAAAAACAAATGCACAGTAATTACAGATGTGGCGAATATTCATTTCGCAAGATTATCCGAACATATGCAACACCGACTAACTCAAGTAAGAAAATTATCAATTACAAAAAAATTCAAAACTGCCAAATTCATCGTCAGTAATAATAATAATTCACCTGCAAAATGTAAACTGCAGAGAACGTGCCGTTTAAAAATTTATATGTCTTTTGAGGTACTGTGTTCCTCAACAATCCAAACTGGTAAGCAATTACATTGATCACATAACCACAATATTGACGAGAAGTAAGACATTGCACCTTACTTAGAACAATCTCATTCAAACACACATCGAGATCTTCCCAGACCCATCCGGGATATACTTGCTGACAATACATATATAATAGCATTATCCACAAGCAAAACAAAGATTAAAAAATAATAAGGCATTACTCATAAAAGATAGAAAACCTACAGTTAATAACATCAACTATGGCACCGTAACAATGTGCTTACTGTGTTCGGAACCTAACATACACATGACTCTATATATATAAACTTTAAACGTATTTATTTAAAAGTAAAATAAAATTCATTCTTGATAATGACTAAATGTATAGCTGATAGGGCTCGAAAATACAAAAAATAATTCTCATATAATCTGTGTTCTGAAAAGAAACGTCATAAGAACTCATAAAAAATTAAGTAAAAAATTTCATAAAAACTTGTCTGCCATTTTAATGAAATCTGCATAAAAGACAGATTGTTGCCCAAATACGCAATATGTGTCTGTGTATAAGTATGTTTCTGTGCATACGTGTGTGTGTCTGTGTGTTTATATATGTGTATGCATGTATGTCGTTGCATGTATGTATGCAAGCGTGTATGATCGTGTGTGTTTGTGCGTCTGCTTCTGTGAGTGCGTCTGTGTGTGTTTTCACAACTCTCATTGACAACAGCTAAGTCACTGTGTTTATACATTTTAATAATTTTATTTGCATTTGTACAAGCATTTTCTTTTGTGAACATAGAGTACGTCAAAAGTGTTCCAATTTCTATTCGACCGAGTGCTTTCGGTGAAACTATTCGGCTTTATCAAGAACATTTTTTAAACTGTATATATATATGTGTATATCTGTAGGGACAGGAATGTTTTTCCTCCTTAATTTTATGAGTGAATGTCCACTTTGATATAAAATAGATTCCCTAAAAATTCCCTCACGAAAGTGCAGGAGAATTCTTCCGATATTCTTCAGCAACCCGAAACAGCCGCCGGTTTATAACGGCTTCCCGAACAATCTTATAGATAACCATATTCGATTACTCCTCTCCAAAGTAAACAACAGCGGAGCGGAACGTAGAGAAAAAATATTATCAACATTTTATATAAAAATAACATACAAGTTAAATATAAGCAGAACAAATGTGCTTTTAGGACTATTATTAAGAAATGCACAAACCCAGTCGATGATAACAATAAAAACGACCAACCTGATCGTCAACAATATCAACTTACCTTCAAGAACAAAACCACACAAGGCCAATATTATTTATAAGTTCATATACACTTTAAAGAACTGCATTTCTGGCGAAGAAAATTCATGAATAAAAATTACACAGTCTACTTTAAAAAAATTCCCTGATCACTTTTTTTTCAGGAATATCACAAATTCTATGCAATTTTGTATGCAGACACACAAACATATACACATACATATACTTATACATATAAATGTGTTTTTATGTGTGTAATGTTCTGTTTATATATATATCCGCATAAAACCTCGTTTAGACTAATGGTTGAGAGGTCTAAGACGTGCCAGATCACATGGTAGCTTCCCTTATGTGGATAGGGGTCACAGGTTTGAATCCTGCCGAATGACACACATTTTCGTATTAAAAATTTATCGTAAATCATCAGGCCAGTAGATATAAATATATAATACTGTTTAATTAAAAACAGAATATCTACTTAAATGCGAGTATCGATAAAAAAATAATGTCTAAACAAATCATTTCAAATTGCCGGTTGTTTATAACCAAGTTTCGTTATTGTGTATATATATATATATATATATATATATATATATAGTGTATCGAAGTAGCAGATAATTTCCTAAACATATACTGTTAAAAATAGCAGACAATGAATGCCTATTATGTTTAATCATGAGCCGTTTTAAACATCATATTTTGGTTTTATTTTCAGGTGAAAATAAAGACAAAATTGTCCAACATTAGGGTATTTTTTAATTATGCTGGTTCTAAGATTTCGGCTAGCATGAACGATCTTCAGAGAGGTTACAGGGACATTAACATAAAGACATCCACCATCAAATATGATTTTATCTTGTGTTGACATAAAACATTGCTATGCAACGATAACAGTAACCGAATAGTAGGCGCTGTTCGTAAATTTGTAATGCGGTTTCTTTGACGTCACAAAATGTTAACAGAACTATATGTCTTATAGATTACAAATCCTATATCATCCATCAACCAGCTAAAAAGACACAGAATAAATTTCGCAACTGCAAAATCAAATTCAGACTACTACAACATTTAGGAAAAACCCAAAGTAAAATGGCACACCCACAAAAGTGGATTCAAACAACAAAAAGCTTTTCTTTTTCACAAGTCAGTGTGAAAAGCGAAATCCTAGATCCTGACTGGTTGACAAATCCAGAAATTTAAAATATGTCAGCGAAACGCTTTTTTACAGCTAAAGAAAAAAAATCGTCCTGGGAGCCACCCACTTGACTGGAATTCAAAATTTAAGGAAGTCACTGACCGGTCAAAGTTAGTCAGTCAGGGGTCAGTGAAAGATAGCAGTCGGTAGATCCGTCAGATCATTCAGGATCAGCCAAGCCTGTCAGATCAGTCAGGAGAGACGGTCAGCCAAGCCAGTCAAGCCCGAAAGGCGCAGTGCCAGATACGCGCAGTCCGATAGGCGCCGACATCAAAGAGACCACTGCTGACAAACAAATCTGTCGCCGACTCAATCGCTACGAATGAGAAGAAAAACGAGTGTAACAAGATACTTTCAACGGCTGTAAAACCTTTCACATCTCTCATCAACTAGAAAGGAGGAGTACAACAGACTACCTGAGTTAACTAGATGGATTCATCTTTTTACACACATATTCTACCAATTACTACTATCTCCATTTGACTCACTATCTCTCCCTTCGGGAATTCTAATTCACACTCCTTCAACGTAATTTAAGAAACTTTCCTTTTCCACCTTCTTAGCGGCTGACACATAAAAAGAAAAAAAATTGTGCTAATACTCTGTTTAATTACAGACCCAAAACAGACATTTCTATATTCAACCATCATTCGCTCAAATCCAGCAGACACTTTTATATTCAACCAACGTTCACTCAAATCCAAAAAAACTCTTTTTTATTAAGCAAATGATACAAAGAATTGTAAAAATTGTTTATACTATATATATGTTGTCAAATACAATATTTTCATATTTTATACAATATTTCTTATTGCGTTGTCTTTTCTTGAAATGTGTGCTGTTTTTTGTGGACCGGATATCCCGCATTAAAATCTCCCTTTTTAATCCGGGGTTTTCTGGAACACCACAGTCTAAATGCAATATAATATGCTGTGAGAAGATTGAAATGTCCTTTTATACACAACTTAAAAACAAGTTTCAAAGACTACCCGTCCTTAAATTTATATTAGAATTTAACATTAATAATAAAACTCCATTCCATGATGTATTTATTGATTCTAGCACACATAGATTTACTCCTTCTCTATATAAAAAATCAACTAGCATAAACTCGTGTCTTCTTAATCATAATAGTGAATGCCCTCAATGATATAAGTTAGCTGTTATAGAAAACGTAATTCAACGCACAAAAATGCTATCTTCTTCCAAATCCATATTCTATAAAGAATTATACAACATTTAACAAACACTTTTTATCAATGGATTTCCTAACTCCGTCAATGATCAACAAATTAAAATGTAATTCAATAAACTTAATAATACCTCTAACAATATTGATAATATTAATAATAATAGTTTACGTCAAAATAAATATAAAACTCTTAAATTATACTATTGAACCAAATGCATAATAATTACAAACATGATGAAACAACATAAATGTTAAACCAATAAATAATAATGATAATCAAATTAAAACATGGAACTAATAACCCTACAACCAAACAACTAAATCCTCTACAGAAAACTAATGTAGTGTATCAATTTACATGTTCGTTCAGAGATGGTCTGGTACTAATACAAAAAAAAAACTTTACATGTATCGGTTTTACTACAACCACGCTCTCCCATAGACTTACCTCTCACCGTTGTGATCAGAGTTCAATTAACCAGCATTTCTTAGAAAAACATGGCCATGTAGGTAATATTAGACAGATTTTAGTCGATGACACAATAATATTCACTTATACACACACAGTAAAATGAAGCTTCAGATATTGAAGGCCATCTATATTAAATCAAAACAACCCACATTTAATAAAATCACATTTTAATCTGGTCAGAACACATTCTTCTTCTTCTATGTGCCCTGTTCCTTCAGGACGTAGGCGAACATGGTTCTCCACGTCTCCCTATCCCTTGTAGCTCTTAGTATGTTTGCTCCTGTTACAACTCGTAACCCCCGTTCCGTCATCCACCTGATCAGACCCTGCAAATATGTTATCCGCTGCCTTCCTCTGTCTCTTTTTTCTTCTATCTGGCCTGTCAGTATCAGGTTCTCCAAGCTCTCCTTCCTTGCATGTCCCAGGAACTTCAGTTGTCTCTTCCTGATTCTCAGTATTAATTTCCTTTTTGTTGCCATTCTTTCCAACGCCTCATCGTTGCTTGCATGATCTGTCCATGATATCCGCAGCATCCTTCAGCAGAACCACATTTCCGCTGCTTCAAGTTTTGTCCTCATTTTCGATGATATTGTCCAGCATTCACTGCCGTATTGAAGAACTGACATCACATAGCAATCCAGCACTCTTTTCTTTGTTTCTAGTGAAATTTTCCTGAGTGTTAGTACTTTACTCAGCTTCTGGAATGCGTCCTTTGCCATGCCAATTCGCCTTCGGATCTCTGTGTCACACTTTCCATCTCCTGTTCCAACACTTCCTAGGTATTTATATTTTTGTACTTGCTAGATTCTGATATTATCCCCCACCTGTATTTGGCATTTTGAGTTGCACCTGTTGCTGATGACCATGCATTCAGTTTTCTTAAAGTTTATTTGTAGTCCTTTTTTGTTACTCTTCACCGCTACCTTCTATAGGAGGTCTTGTAATTTCCTTTTCGTGTCTGCAATCAGCACTGTATCATCTGAATACCTTATGTTGTTCAAGTTGTGGCCTCCTATAACAAATCCTGGCGTGTCATCTAATTCCCTCAAAATATTCTTGCTGTACAAGTTGAACAGATCCGGTCAAAAATACATCCTTGTCTTACGCCTCTTTCTATCTTTATAAATCTGCTGAAATCGTTACCTGTCCGTATGCAGGCAGTTTACTACCAGTAGAGATTCTTGATTACTCTTATGTCTTTCCCAAAAATGTGGAGGCTGACGAGCATCTCCATCACTTCTTTGTGTCGTATCTTGTCGAATACCTTCGCATAATAAAAATAAAGCATAGGTACAAGTCTTTCTTCATTTGTATTGCCCTTTCGGGGAGCATCCTAATCATAAATTTAGAGTTCCTTGTTCCAGTGACGAACCCGCACTGTTCCTGTCTTATCTCTGGCGTGATTCTGCTTCTCGCTCTATTCATCAGGATTCTGACAATCAGTTTAACCTGATAGTTCTGTGTAGTTTGCACTCGTTTGCACCTTGTTTCTTTGGCAGTGCTATAAATATCGAGTTGCATAGGTCGTCTGGCATTATTTCGCTATTATAAATTTCGTTTATTATGTCGGTAATTTTTTCTATGCCATATTCTTCCAGGGCTATCAGCAGCTCTATTACGACGCCGTCTGGACCAGCTGCTTTGTTTCTGTTCAGTTTGGCCATTGCAGCTTCCAGTTCGGTTTTTAATATTTCCGGTCCATCCTCCTCCTTGTGTATTTTGGTTGTCCTTTCCTGTCGCAAAGTCGATCCTTTATATACTCTTCCCATCGCTGTAGTATTTCCTCTTTATCCAGTATGATTGTTCCATCCTTGGATTTTATGCATCCTGTTGAGGAGCAGGTGTTTGTCCTGTCAGTTCACTTATCTCTTTATGCATCTCTGCTTTATTGGTTCTGCTCAGTCTCTCTAATTCTACGCATTTGTTGTTGAGCCATTCCTCTTTAGCCTGTATGACTTTGTTCCTTATCTCCCTTTGTAGGTTCTTGTACTCTCCTCCATATCTTGGCGTTACATTACATTTAGACATATGGTTCTGTTAACATTTCGCTCTCACACATCATAGAACCGCATTACAAATTTACGAACTGCTATTCGGTGTCTGTTATCAATGCATAGAAATGTATTATCAATGCATAGCAATGTATTATCAATGCATAGCAATGTATTATCAATGCATAGCAATGTATTAAGTTAACACAAGGTAAAATCATTTTTGATAGTGGATGTCTATCTGAAGATGGTTCATGTGAGGCGAAATCTTAGAACCAGCATAATAAAAAAATACCCTAATGTTGGAAGATTTTTGCCTTTATTTTCACCTGAAATTAAAACCAAAATACTATGTTTAGAACGGAACATTATTAAACATAACTGACATTCATTTTCTGTTATATTTAGTAATATATATATATATATATATATATAGATAGATAGATAGATAGATAGATAGATAGATACTATCGCACATTAAGTCCGGATATATAGCATAGCGCTCGATATATTACAGAGCTATATTTATGAGGAATTAATAGATTTTATTTATAAATTGTAAGAGCCTAAAAGTAATATGAATGTGTTCCTCATTGCTGTTAGGGTTGTTGTTTGAATGAATTTAAAACAAAGCCACTTTTAAATAATAACTTTCAATGCGGGCTTGGGGATTTGACTAAAAAATATTTCCTGTTTCAATGTCTTTCATTCAACTTTTAAATGTACTCGGCTAAAGCGTAGTCGAGTGCAATTCCCTCGCATTGTCAAGGCCTTTTCAATGGTAATATTATTTCTCTTCTCGTTCATGTTCCTTTCTTTTTCCACATCTGCCTCTTTTTTATTTTCATGCATAAGCGATTACTGATAGTTGTTTAACTAGCTGACACTTACAAGAACGAATATTGTCATAGTTTTTAAATGATCGTATACCTTCGATCGCACTTACTGAATCAGGAATTGTAGATCCAATCAGCAGAAAGAATAAATCATGATTACTGTGTTGGCTTTATCAAACAGTAATCAGGTGGCAAAAAGAAGCTGCCGAATCATTTAGATCATGAAACGCAACTAAAAAGAAGTTGAAAGACATTTTTTAATAAAAAATAAATAATACTTCGCATTTCTTCCTCTTACAAAAACGAATAAAACACGATAAAAATGATTATGTAATAAATACTTGTTCTTTCAATCATCCAACATGGAAGATGATTTTGCTTAATGTTAATCATACAATTCATACAACAAATTTTGTAAAGCAAGTATTTCATACCCTTGAAAAATAATAAATATGGAAATGACGATGAAAATTCAACTGGAAATTAATGCAGATTTCTTCCTGTATGTGTCTTCAGAATGTGGACGACCATGGCTCTTCACAATTTCCTGTCTTTTGCTATCACTTCTAATCAATGTTCTGTTAACCAATAACACAAAGTTGTTAGGTTGGTTATCTCTTATTTTGTTATGTCTCGCTTGTCTTCATTATATCATGTGAATGTCGAATTCGCCAAGCCCTCTTTCTTCCCAAGAAATTTCAATCGTCACTTTCTGGTTCTAAACATAAGTATTTTTTTCATGTTTTCTCACATATCCTCATAGTGATATTTCAGTTCACGGTATTCTCACTATCCTTCAGTAGAACCACAGTTATGTTTTCTTAAGTCTCTTCTTCACCTTTGAAGGGTAGTTAGCGCCATATAAGATTGATAATGTTACGTAATAGTTTAGTACTCTTTTCTTTAATTCAAAAGATTTCGCTATTCTGATTCATATTTAAAATTCTATGTTGCGTTACCTGCTTTATGTTAAATCACTTCCAAGATATTTAAATTGTTGTAGATTCTTAGTTAAAGATTAGTATCTTATGGGTGACAAAAACACAAAGACGTCGATATAAATAATAACTGTTCAAATCTACCGTATCGATGAGAAAATTATTATTAAAACCATCCATATATATTGTACAAAACCTTTATTTAAACTCTTTAATATTATAAAATGCTATAATTGTAAATAATGAGCTGTTCTAGTTTTATAATAAAACCAAGAATTAATTGAGCCAATAATCAAATATACGTAATTATTTTACGATTGAGTGATTGATTGATTAGTTTTTATGGCTTTGTGAGTTATTTTTAAAAAAATCTATTTTGAAACTATTTTTTCCTGAGAATTATAATGATTTTTCTAGGCGCAATTCTTACTATTTAACTCATAGTTGGGGTGAGGAGATATACTTCCCTTGCTATAAAAACGGAATATATTATGAATAATAATAATGAGTCGAATCTGCTAATAAATTATTTCTTTTTGCGTCAATTTTTTTACTGTTTCTTTATTTGTTGAAAAACCATAATAACTTATAATTTTAGTTGTATAAATACAAATCACAGATGACAAATGCATAAAATATAACCAAATACAATAGCAACATATATAAGTATATACATTTAAACGAAGCTACTTCATTTTAACCACCATAGACAATCTTCCCTACCCGACATCAGCATGGATCGGGGTCTAGTCTCCTTGAGAGCAACACACTGCATCTCTTCAGCCCCACTCACTCAGCTGACCTTAAGTGGAAGGACTACATTGAATTAATAGCTAAATCTACTGTTAATAAGGCCGGGTCTCTGTGTCGGGACAGAAGGTTTTTTTCTCTTTTGAATCGATCATGCACATATTTATCAACTAACATTTAATATCCGGCCGTTATATGAATACTGCTGTCATATCTGGTCGGGCACCCCTGCGGTTCACCTTGGGTTTCTCGCCACGATCCAAAGAAGAATCTGCAGTAAGGTCGATCCAGACCTGGTAGCTCGACTCCAGCCTCTCTCTCTCTCTCTCTCTCTCTC
Source organism: Ascarosepion bandense (assembly GCA_037127315.1). Classification (NCBI taxonomy): domain Eukaryota; kingdom Metazoa; phylum Mollusca; class Cephalopoda; order Sepiida; family Sepiidae; genus Ascarosepion; species Ascarosepion bandense. The sequence continues at coordinate 1,180,056 of JBBBDQ010001184.1, forward strand.
TCTCTCTCTCTCTCTCTCTTCGACAAACACTTTTACGGATTCTGCTCCGACGAGCTTCTTGGTGCCCCCACTGTACTAATTTTCCCGAGCTACTAGACCAGTGAAACAGTCGAGTTTAGCCACAATTTCTATACCCTCAGCTTCTTTTCTCACACTTCCCACCTGAGGAACTGCCTTCTTTTATTTTTGTTTTCCTAAAAGCTACAATCTCCAAGAGTTTAAATGCAACGTCAACTTCCATCTCTTAACTCTTTGACTTCCATTTTTCTTCTCACTTTACAATATCCTCTCACGCAGCTCTCATCACACCAATGTGTCCTTCTCTTACCCATTCCTCTCTCTCAATTCACTATTGTATTATGCACCCCCTGCATAACACTGACAGTACTGCTTTGCTTAGGGTGAGACCATTATAATATATATATATATACATGTGTGTGTGTGTGTAAAATACCTCATATATTAGTTTCGCTTGTATCTAAGCATCGGAATCGTCACCGTTTCTCGTTATTCTTACCTCTTTTCTTCCCTTTTGGTTGCAGTGGCCGAGATGGCTATGAAGGGCACAGGTGTGTGGTTGATGGACGCTGATCTCTCTCTTTTAGCTCTTAACACTCTTTCTCTTGTTACCTCACTCAAAAACTGATATCCCATTAATTTCCATCAAATATGTCATGCGTTTGTTTCTTCTGTTTCTCTTTCCCTCTATTTGTCCTCTTTATATCAGATTCTCCAAGGCCTCCTTTCTCATTACGTGTCTCAGGAACTTCAACTGTCTCTTCCTGATGTTAAGTATAAGTTTTCTTCTCATTTTCATCTTTTCGTTGCCCACATGTTCAATCCATGGTATCTTTATTATCTTTCTATAGAACAAAGTTCCGGCAAAAGTTTTTTCCCGCATCCTTGATGTGATTGTCCAGCATTCGCTGCTATATTAAAGGACAAACATCGCCTAAAATTCATTACTTTTTTCTTCGTTTTCAACGAATTAAGTTAAAATTAAAAACTATATATCTGTAAGAAGACAATATGGATAATGGCAAAAAAAAATTTTGAAAACTCTTTCCCTAAAGGATATATTCCTTTCCTAAGCAAACATGCCTGACTATAAAAGCATTGAAAAATTATAAAGAAAACTGTTAAATAAAAGTCTTCTATTATTTAAAATAGACACATTCATTCATTTTTCTAAAATCTATAAATCAGTATCGTAATACAAAGATGTGTCATGCTCTAGAAAGAGATATGAACGCAAACACAGACGTAACAGATGACGGCGTACACACAAAAATTTATCATAAAAGAAAGAAAACGTCAAACAGGAAATATAAAGCAAAAAGAGAATTACTGTAATATATATATATATATATATATATATATATATATATATATATATATATATATTAATCATATCACCCCGAGCAAGGCGGTAACGCCACTGATGTGCAGGGGGCTACGTAAGAGTGAAAAGATTGGAAAAGAAAAAGCCGGAAACCACATTCTAAACAGGGAACAAGGGATGAGCCTCTTCACCTGTTCAATAGACATGGGTGGAGTATGAACCTGGCGATAGTTTAGACTATCTACTCCAATTGAAAAAAAGAAAAAAAGAAAAGAGTGAAAAGATTGGAAGAGAGAACGCCGGAAACCACATCCTAAACAGTGAACAAGGGATGATCCTTTTCACTTGTTAAATAGACGTGGGTGGGGTGTGAACCGGGCGATAGTTTAGTCTATCTACTCCAATTGAATATATATATATATATATATATATATATATATATATATATATATATATATACTTAATCTATTATATAAAAATGACCGTTTTTGTGCTTTAAGTAATGACTTCAAGTCTTCCGTTACTGTCTTTTACTTGATTTTCTTTTAAGTAAGACAATATTTCTCATTCGTTTATTTTTATTTATTTTAACCTATCGGTCCTTCATTTCTTGCTGTGAATATCATTGCAAGTCGTAGTTTTTATATGATATTACAATAATTGTAATATCCACCTAGGTACCTACGTGTGTCACGCTTTTGCTATAATGAAAGAAATCTAATAAATTTGGAAATGCATTATATTTCTTGAGAAAATCATTGTAATGGAAGAAAGAATAAGACAACAAAGAGAGATAGCAAGTGAATGCTAGAGAAGAATACGAGAACGATTACGAGCAGAAGAAAGACAAGCAATCTGTATACATAATAGAGATTGAATGTGAGCAAGGAGGAATTATATGAACGAAGAAGAGAGTTAACTCTATATTTATAATTGTTATTGCAATATTTTGATCAGTTCAAATATTAAATGATTCAATGGGGGAATCTTTACGGATGTTTTATTGTCGTAGAAATTACCATGCTGAAGAATTAAGATTGATTAGAAAACCGTGAAATTTTCACAGGTTAAAACTAGTAAAATAATAATTACACTAGAGAAATATCAACAACAACAATTACAACATTCATATTTTGAGTTAAACTTAACAAATAATATACTGTCTGTTCCTTAACTAACCCACACTAACGCATTTTCTTCTCTAACTGATGGAAAGCAATGATAATAGAAAGAGGAGGGAATGTCTTAAGTTAATTCGTAAAATCAACATCACTGTCTCTCTTCTGATATCGTATGATCTAGTCCATTATTTGTTTTTATAGGAGTAAATAGGTCAAATAAACGCACGGTCGATATTCCTGGCTTCTCTTTTGAAGTATAATAGAGATTTATCTCTTGTTTCAGACAGGGTTCCCGGTTCTTTCTTCTGATTGAAAATTAAATATTCAGTTGAAATAATTAACTCAATAACTAAATCAATGTATCTTGATGATCGCTTCTCTTAGGAAATGTGTAAATATAAATTTAATTATTTATTATTTGTTTTATTTTGCTTAATTGATTATTTCTGCTGCTCCCAATCTGTAAAAAATGTAATTTTCTAATTCGTCTATCCATATAGAGAGCAAGGGCCAGAAACGTTGCACAAATAAATTCGTGAGGGCGTGACACCAAGAAATGAAACTCGTCATAGCAGAAGCCGTTAAAATATTTGTTGAAAAGATATGTAAAGTTTTACAAAATTATCGTGAACTTTAAACATAATTTCTGTCAGTAAACTTCTTTTCCGCTTCAGACATTCTGCCACTCAGATATGTTCAATCATACGCTCATATTTTTCAATTATATTTCTTATTAACTTGTATTTATCTTTTTTATATACTTGCTTATTCTAAATAGTCTCAAGTTAGAATTTATTTCTTTTTTTCTAGTTTTACGTTTTTGGCTTTTTTCTCGGCTTTCAAAAAACTGCTTTCAATCTATTTTCAATAAACCATTTTTTCCAGTGTAGAGATTATTGTCAGACGTTTATAGAATCAAAGAAAAGACTGCTGAATTCCTATGTGATATCTATCCTCTTGTGTGACAGCAAATACTGAACAATCACACCACAGATGAAGGGAAAATTGAAGGCAGCAGAAATCTGGTTCTACAGAAGATTCATGAGAATTCCATGGACGGCGCGATTAAGTAACGATAAAACCTTGGTAACAAGAGAAACGACATACTCATAATCAGAGACAGACGAAGGGCATAACGAAAGCATATCCAGAGCAAAAGAAATAGGGGAGTTAGTGGGAACTTACCTATGTTTTAATCATTTCACCTCAAGCAAGGCACTGAACCCACTAAGACGCAATGGGTCATTGTGTGCAAAAAAATATGAGAAAAAGAAAGACAATTTTAGGAGATTGGTCAATGCACGAACAGGAAGTAAGGAAGTGATAATATATTAGCAATATGTAAAATGGTAAGACCTAGATACAAATCTAGTATTACGCTTGAATTCTTAAAGTCGGGAGACGAATGAGGAAAGCTTCTCAGAACAATTACCATAAATATAGTTTCAAAATTGGCACAGGGAAAGTACATTACGGCGGTTTTAATGTGACTGAATCCGAATTTCCAGGTCAGGATAGATAATGTTGCAGATTCGTATTTAGTTATTATCAAGAATCTCTAACTAATCAGCGGAATCACCAGAGCTGATACGTTTAAATTGTAAACTTATAAATGTGTAAAATAGATTCTGTCAAGGAAAACTGTCCATGACGACACAGTGAACCATCCTTTGTAACTGACGAGTACATAAATGGTAGAACACTGATCAGGAAACTTGACAACGGCAGATACGTTGTTAAGAGTCACAAGGGATAAGAAGCTGCGAAGAGCCATGTCTTAAAGGGACACAGTGTATAGAAAAAAGAAGGCGTTTATCTGACATTATAGTGTACGCGTGAGACGGACGTGTATCCGGTGGCAGTGCATAACGAGTGTGCGAGAATGTGTTAAAGAACAGGAAAGAAGATAGTCGGTAAAGATTCAAAAGATATAAATAATTGAAAGCCATGTTCGTCCAAAACACATGAGTGAAGAATGTGTTTATAATGAAAATATCGAGCGGCAGCTTAATTTTTTTTATTATTTTTGTTTAAAAAATGACATGAACAACTAAAATCTCTCAAATCGATAAAGTCCAAGAAGTGGTAAATATTTTTCAGCGTCCACGTAGTTTTAAAAAAATAGGCGATGTTTATCTATATATTTCCTTGTATTTTTCTTTCGTTCATTCGTTTAACTTGAACTCTTGATGATAATTTCAGTCTGAAGAAAGAGAATGAAAAGACACCAGAAAAATTATAATCAAATTTTTATTATTTATAATAGTAGTTGTCTTTGTAATTATACAATAAAGAATATTCTGAGATTTTTCATAATTCATTATTTTTAATGAAAATATGTTTCATTGGATGTTCTCTTCTTTTTATCGCTTCAATAAGAAAGATATTTTTTGGTTGTTAATCTTTGTTTTAATATTTTCAAAACTCAATCTTTTATACTTTTATTTTTGATGTCGGGCCAACTGATAAAGTGTGCGAACAGAATATGAAATTAGTAAAATTATTTCTAGTCATGACCAGATAGCGAAAATATTTGTCCTTGCCAAAAGAAGAAAACTAATGATAAGAAAAAAAAATGAAAAAAAATCATCAAATTAGCTAAGATCTCATCAGGACAAGTGGAAAGAATTATTATTGATTATCGATGACATACGTGCAGCTAAGAATTTTTCCAGTTATTATCGACAGATATAAAATGTTGGTATACAATTAAAACTATCTTTCTTTAGTGAGACATGAATTCTGATTTACATTCTTCGACATTTGTCGCAACATGGGGAATAAAAATATAACCTGTAATAAAATATACGAATTGATTAATTAATTTTTAAAAGAAACAAACCGAAAATCTATATTTTTCTAGCCTACGCATTTCGCCCTGTTATGAACTATATCGAGATTTATTATAAATAAATTACAATTTTGACACAAGGCTGAAAAGAAGATGGAGATACAACTGAGGCTGGGCCTCACTATCTTATACCTAGCCAATCAGAAACACAACCCAATTACTCTTTACAAAATTTTGTTCACCATAAGTACTCATCCATCTTTAACCTATCCACCATACACCAAAATACCACATGCTTTCAGGTACCCTAAAAAGAATCACCCCATGAGTTTAAAAACTTATTTACAATTCCGTATATATATATATATATATATATATATATATATATATGCAAACAATGAAATCCCAAAAGCAAATTAACTATAATAGACAAATTAAAATAAACTGATATTAGATAGACAAGTCGGAAAGGATAAGAAAATACGACAATGGGAAAAGAAAAATTCTGAATCAGTCGAGATGAAAGAACAGTAATCAAAAAACTAAGGAGGTGAAATAGTAGGGCTTGGGAACACGTCCTTCACAATCCCCGCCAACACCTAGTATTCTGTCAGTGCTCGGTGTAGGAAGGCCAGCCTTGACACGAGCTTGTGACTCAGCAAGTCGACGGGATGTTTGCGTCCCCCTCACAAGATGAAGAATAGCAAATGTTCTATCACCTTCTTACAGAGAGGAAGTACTGATATTAGTTGGACAAGTCGGAAAGGATAAGAAAATATGACCATGGGAAAAGAAAAATTCTGAAACAGTCGAGATGAAAGACCGGTAATCAAAAAACTAAGGAGGTTGGGAATATGGACATTAATCATAACAAAAGAATAAGCCGGTAACAACACGTACTCACATTAACTATGTACACAAGAGGAGTTTTTCCTAAACAGAGGAAGGTTCTACAGGAAATCATCCCGAAGTGACAGGAAGATCTAAAAGAGAAAATCAAGTCTAGTCCCGTTCACGCGAACCAGGCTCGCCTCAGACACCCACCTTTCGTTGAAAACTGCCGAAACCAATCCGCCACGCCCCATATGAAGGGTGTGTCATTAAGAAACAGCCTATTCCGAACTAGTCGCCAGGTGAGCGAAAACTCAGTGTTGCAGAGGTAATTTGCCGCTGGCGCCCAAGATCAAGACTAGCGGAACTCGTCTGCCGACAAGCTGAGCATGTTACGTAGTGGATCCTTCGTAAGCCTCTTCACTAGTCCAACATAGAAGACACTCCTAGGACGAGAAAGTTCACTTGACCGAGGAATGACCTTGAAGGCCGACCGACACTCGCGGGGAAAAATCGATTGATCCCGAGATTTACAACAGCGCTTAATCCACGATATAGGAGGTGAAATAGTAGAGCTTGGGAACACGTCCTTCACAATACCCGCTAACACCTAGTCTTCTGTCAGTGCTCGGTGTAGGAAGGCCAGCCTTGAAACGAGCTTGTGACACAGCAAGTCGACGGGATGCTTGCGTCCCCATCACAAGATGAAGAATAGCAAATGTTCTATCACCTTCTTACAGAGAGGAAGTACAAACAAATGGTAAAAAACAAGAGGAAAGACGTAATTTACACACAGCTCTGCCTTGTACTTTTAGGAAAATTTCCTTCGACGGCAAGTCCGGACCGTCCCGCCGACCTTTGTGATGGGCTTTATCAAGGTAAAGAATGAAGTAACTATAAACAAAAAGAATTGTTGATAACTAGAAAAAAAAAAACGCTCATTATTCATAATAATAACAGAAATTATTAAACATTCAAAAAACGCGATAATTTATATTTCAATATTATTTTCTCATATCCAGTGTAATGTTTTGTTTTAAGATGTTAAATTAACTGTTAGTTTTTAATCGTTTTGTATTTTTTTTATGTTGGCCTGGGAAAGTATTGCTTCTATTAGGAAAGATGAAATTGTGAAAATAAAAACGGTGCGCAGATTGATATTTTGGTAATATTTGAACGTGGCGTTCTCGAAAATTTTCTTTCTGAGTAAATTGTTTTACTTTTCATGAGTATGGCATTTTTATTGCGAAATTGTGGTCGAATGTATTTCTGCGTTTGCAAATTGCATTCGTCAAATTCTTATTGATGAGGGCATTCCTGCGTTCATATACACGTTTCTTTTTAATTTTTGCTTGTTCTTCCTATTTTCTTTAAGGGGCAATTTTGGCAATTTATTTTGTATATGTCTTCTTCTGAGTTATTATTGTTTAGTTTTTTCAGATTCAGTTATGTCCATAATAGTATTCGATGTGGTTGTAACTATTTGGATTTTGTTTAAATGGGACAAGTTGTTCTGTACCGTAGATGTTATAAAGTTGGTAGGTAGTATCTGCTATTGTTTAATTTATTGTTGTGTATAATGTTGTTTTTTGTTTTGGGTGTGTATTATATGTACCTTTATTTTTGCGATGTGAATAATTGTAGGTTTTGAATGTGTTTAGTATGTATTTTTCTTCATTGAATAAATATTGGGAGCTACAAACTGTTAATGTTCTTAAATAGAAATTGTATCAGATTCAATTTCAAAAGAGTGGTTTGAGTAAAAACTGATCAGATCGTTTTTGTTGGTAGCTTTTCTGTATACCTCAAAATTAAGTTCGTTATTATTTTTGCGTAAGATGATATCTAGGAAAAGAAGAGTATAATTGTAATCAGTTGCAGAAGTAAAGCCCACTTTAGGTTCAACGCTGTTAAATTGATTGAAAGGATCTGTTTGTACACTGTGGATATATTAGTAATGAGTCTGAAATAGGAAGATTTTGGTGCTACAATGTTTGGAATAGGTTTCTATTCAAGTTAATTTTATGTAATTTTGATATATATATCTGTTAAAATGAGACTTTATTACATTCTTGAGATCCTGTAGTAAGATGAATAGAGGCATAAAGTCCACATCAATAATAAATGCGAAGTAATAGAACATACCGTTTCTAAATTACTGGGAGAATGAATTGCATTAGGGTGCTTATTTCCTCACAGACGCTGCTCTACTGACCCTATATTGTGCAATCAACAAAATAAAAATAAAAACAAGCAAATGCAAAATTAAAACTGGTGCTAATTTAACCATCCTACCATGTATATATATATGTATATAAGTCATCCACATACAAGCCTGTTTCCCAGCCTATTAGTGTGGCTAGACACATCCAATTGATTCTGGTCGGGATCGAAACTCGACCGATTTGGTGTCAGTCGGCGCATGTAATCAGAGAAGGGAAATATTAATGTGTTGTATAACCGAAAGAACTCAATTCATTACTAAAGAGTAATTAATTAATTAATATATATATATATATATATAAGACAGTCTTCGTTTTCGAGAGTATAACAACTCAGTTCATAGAACAGAACAGCCCATATAGTGTTGATGATTCTTTCAGACGTTTAACGCTGAAGTACTGCAAGTACCGTATTCCATCATTAACTTAAGAATAATGATTTATCAGAAAATTAAAATGGCACAATCGTGAAATTTGACTGCTATTTCTAATAGTAATAACGCGCGTGTGTGTATATGTGCATGTGGTGGTGCTGCCAAATTATCAAATCTAAAAACCTTTTTGTTAATGTCTTAGTCGGCCTAGTAAACGATATATATATATATATATATATATATATATATATGTGTGTGTGTGTGTGTGTGTGTGTGTGTGTGTGTGTGTGTACCTCCTGCCCTGATCAATGTTTCGATGTCCTTGAGCACCTCAGACTATTCATTCTACCAAGCCATGAATAATGCCAAATCAAAGACATCCTAAAATTACAATTTCACAAGAAAATCTACTGCTCTACAAAAGTTCATTGGGACAGCTTCAGACTTGACATTGTAGAAACGTTTCTCACTTTATTTAAATAAATCTTCATTCTTTATCAATTCTGAATAGATTCTCCTCAATATAGCGTGTTTATTTTCTCTCCCATCAAAATAAGAACCAAAACCAAATATCTAGTCTTGCTTGAGCCCTAAATGCATAGTGGCCACTACCCACCGTAAACCCCACTACGCTTTCTATCAGAGGTTTTGGTATAGCAGTACCATTATCTCATTCAGAAATGAGTCCAAAGAGAGTCCTGGAAAAGGCAATTAGCAACTATGCGCACAAATGCAAAGCCAAAATAGAAAAAGATAAACTGCGAGATAGTAAGTTCTGGAAAATCGCAACTGCAATTTCTAATAGAAACATAAGTTCAGTGCTATTCATTATGAATGAACCTGATTTTATCCTGTCCCCGTCGGACAAAGCTCAGCTCTTTGCAATGGCTTCGTGATATCTGTGTTTCCACTCGAGAGGTCTCCAGAATTATCAAAAGGTTTGATTCTACGAAGTCATTTCGTTACGCGTAATTGTTTTCAAGAAACTTATTCAAGAACTATCTCCAGTCTTGTCAAAGTTGTTTAAGCACAACCTTGATAAATGCTTCCCATGTGCATGAAAGGAATCTAGTGTATTATCTGTGTACTAGAATGTAGACGAGTAAGAATTAAAAAAGAAATACGTATTACAAGAAAACGAAAAGGCAACAATGATTTGGAAATGTGTCTAAGCATTGCGAAAAAAAAGAATTATAGAAATAGGAAAATATTGGATTTTAGGAATCGATATATGTATAAAAAATGTAAAACAAAACGAAATGAAACAGACTAAAAAAACTGAAAAAAATAGGTGTAAATGAAATAAAGCCAACAAAAATGCGCCTTTACCGAATAGAACAATGTTCCTCCCAATCCGTTCCGAAAGTCAGACTTTTAATTAATTCATTTTTATAAACAAGCTGTATTAAAAAATCAGCTGAACAGATGTTCAAGATGTATTTCGGGTTTATTTTTCATATAATTAATCAGATTTTATAATGAAAATTGACCTTTGCTGCATCAGTTGTCTTAATTAGCCAAATAACACGTCTGCTCCAGATTTCAGTTTTATTTTATTTAAACGATTCTTTTATTTCAATCAGATGGTTTCCTCAATCGATATATTTAATTCGATTCACAAGAAACCGAAGACAAGATTTTGTTAAAGAAAAGGATTTCATCATTATTTACTGTATATCACAATCAATAACTTCTTTTTCACTTTAATCTTACTACATCCTTAATAGTCTGAAACTTATAAAATACCATTTCCTTTTGAATCGTATTTCTTCTCCATTTACTCCAGTCACCACAGGACATCTGTCAAGGCTGACAAAGTAAATCCGACTGTTATTCTTGAAACGGTCCTCTAATCAGTTTCAAACTGGAACAGGAAATGACTAAAAACAAAACTGATTTTTAACCACCTAAAAAACTTTCTTTTGGATCATTATACCGGGCCAGAATGTTTTTCTCGCCAGAATCCATCTTGCACATTTATATATCTATCATTCGTCAATGCATTGAATAATGTTATTATATCTGGTCAGGTGATGCCCCTTATTCATCTCGAGGTTCTTGACAAATCCAAATATGTATTTGCAAAATAATCGATTCTGACTTGGTATCTCGACAATTCTCACCGACGTGGCGTGGTTTCCTTTTGTCTTTTTTACAAAATATTTTCACAACTCTTCAAGCAAGCTTTTTTCCAGGGTGTCTTGAACGCTGGAATTTTAAGCGCGCTACTAGTTTGGCATATAGGCACTACCCTTTAACGGTCAAAATAGTAAAATAGAACCGCCACGTCTACTCTAGTTTCTTTTCTCGCTCATCCCGTTTACATTTTTCCTTGTAAGCTACAATCTCTAAAAATTTAAATGCAACCTCAGTTGCCATCTTCTATCATTTTAATCTTGTTCATCTTTAATCCTTTACTCAATACTCCATATATCCAGTCTGTTCTCTTGCTGTAACAATGAAATTCCCGTTTTGCTTTGAGGGAAATGATTAAAACAAAAATATTGAAGTTACACTAAAGTCTAGAACAAAAACATCCAACTAAAATATACATTGATTGATGGAGGAGAATTGATTTTTTGAAAAGTTTTTTCTTTAGGCAATTTCCCAAAATATTAAGTTTAAAGTTTATGGTAGCTATTGTTAACTGTACAATCCAAGATACAATCCAAAAATACATTTACTAAGTTTAGGGGCGGGTTTCTAACATCAGAACAAGGTAAAATGTTCATATAAACCTATATTCAAAAGACCTAGTACATCAACAGAGCAACTCATAAAAATGTTCAAAATGTTGTTCGCTTACTTCTACACACGCTTTTATACTTCGGATAATTGGCTGGTTAATTCAAATACTCCCTCACTGTGTCGAATGGTTTCGCAGGCCTCTATTATGCGTTGACGTAGAGTTTCTGTATTGTTAACGTCTGCATCAACTAATTGTTTAGTTGGTCACACATATAAACATCCAAAGGGTTGAATTCAGAGGAACGTTAAAATTCATGTAAAAATCATATCTGCCGGCTCACGTTATGAATCACCTGATATTGTTACATAGAGTACTTCATAGTTAACTCACTACTACAGACGTTAAACGTTGGTCGGAGATTAGCCATAAATGTACTCGAATGAAAAATATAACCTAGCGCCATCTACTTACTTTAAACTTAATAAATCTAAATCGAAGTAATTGTGGACATGTTTATAATGACTTTGTTTTTGTTTTGGTGGGAAGAACTCATCCCAAAATTTACAAGAGTATTTTTCGATACATCCTATATATGTGAGATAACGATATATAAAATTGCATATACAAAAAATAATACTGGGAAAAATGTATGACAAAGGGGAAAAGTTTTAGTGTTAGGCGTTTCGACTCTTGAAGTTCTAAAAAACGAAACGCGTCATGCGAAAAATTTTTGCAGACACACACACGTATATATATATATATATATATATATATATATATATATATATATATATATATTAGATATTCCGTTTATAATCAAACAGTATTTACTTTTTTATTTATGATAAATCTTTGTTATGAAAACGTGTATCATTCGGCAGGATGACCAACAGTCTAAACCAAGTTATTCGTGGTCGAGAGGTCTAATATGCATCAGATCAATTGGTGGTTTCCCCTATGTCGATAGGGGTCGCAGGTTTGAATCTTGCAATGACAATTGTATGCTAAGAATGAAAATGAGCTAGAATGTCTTGTGCAAACTGTAAAATGCTTCGGGGAAAATATTGGAATGTAATTCAATTTGAATAAATGTGCTAAAGCTACAGTTTTACGAGAATCGGTAACAAAAGCACCATCTATTAGCCTAGACCACGCTGTAACAATAAAAGATAAGATTTAAAGCAAGAAGTTTATAAGGACCTTGGGGTAATTGAGTGTGAAATAATTCACCATAGTAATCGGAAGTAATAGTCTGTGAAAAGTACTATAGAAGGGTATGACTGATATTAAAAATGGAATTGAATTCTCAGAACAGAATCATGACCATTACTAACCTTGCCATCCCTATGGTTCAATATGGTTTAAACATCTTGAACTGGAATCTAAACGACATCAGATGAATGGATTTTAAGACCAGAAAGCTTCTTTTTAAGCATAAGATGCATCATCCAAAAACTAATATAGACCATCTATACACACCCCGTAAAGAAGGTGAAAAAGGTAGAATTGTCATACAAAACAACATCTACTGGCTTACTAACATGCATGGAAACAAAAAAGGACTAAATGATACAATTGTCAAACAACATGAAAAACAGAAAGGAAAGATATCCATTTATAAAAATGGCAGTAAATACAGACATGATTTACATTTAATAGACTTTGTAGAAAAAACAGAAGCCAAGAATCAACAATTGAGGCGAAAAATATGAAAAAGAAACCCAAGGATAAAGCTCTTGAAAGATGAAACAAAATAAAAAATAAAATCTCTGCATGGCCAATATCCAGAACATGCTAATAAACCCTATGTTGATAAAGTTAATACTCATTGATGGTTAGAAGGATCTGGATTAAAGTCTGTAACTGAAAACTTTATTCTTCCAGCACACTTTTTTAATCGTTTCACCTCAAGCAAGGCGTTACCGCCACTGATACGAAGGAGTTACATAGGAGAGTAAAAGTTTAGGCAGGAAGAGGGTGAAGAGAAAGACGAACCAGTTACAGGGGTTGTCAGAGAAAGGGCAAGATAAGGATGAGTACACAGGGGTGAAGACAGTTGTGGAGGAAGAGAGAAAGGAAAAGAACAAGATATACGGGTTGATGTAGAAAGGTCAAGTAGGTAAGAGATGGGAATTGACATTGCATTTAAATTACTTGAGATTGTAACCGTAAGGAAAGCAAGTAAATGGAAGGGAGTTCCACAGACGGGAATGCTAAAAACCAGTACCAGAGAAAGCCATACCAAAGTCTTTTCACTAGGAACTTTCAGGCAAATATGCATAATAATGTAGATCCAAAATGCAGATTCTGTGATAAATACCAAGAAACAACAGACCAACTAATCTCAGGATGTCCTGTATTTGTCTTAAATGAATATAAACATCGTCACAATAGAGTGGGGCAATATTTACACTAGGCAATGTGCAAACACTATGGAAAATATGTAAACAAACACTGGTATAAACAGAAATAGATGTCACCATTCTATGTGATTATACCACAGACAGGAAAATTGATGCATATAAGCTGGACATTATTGTTAAAAACTCAAAAGAAAAAACTAGCCCATTAATTGATATGGCTTGTCTAGCGGATTGTAACATAGCAAGCAAAGAATTCGAAAAACTATCAAAATCTAAAAGACCTGAAAACTGAAATAAAAAAAAATGTGGAAATTAAAAACAAGAATAGTAACACTATTAGTAAGTACACTTGGAATGATAAAATATGGAACAAAACAGTACAGTGAAAGAATCCCCGTAAACCTCAGCTTAAGAGTATACAAAAAATGTCTACAGCCCACACACTAAGCAAAACGTTATGTAAAATCAAGGGATGTTTTGGGAGATAGAAAAAAAACATGAAATGGAGCCCTAACAACACACCTGCTTTAGGTCTTTTTGCAGACTTGGTAAATAGTCCGACTGTAGGAAAAATCGAATTATGATGAAAAATGACATAATAATAATAGTGAGATGCGGTTGGAAGTATAACGAGAATAATATGTTTTCAAAGCTCCGGGAAATGTACCGTTACTTTCCGATTTGAAAGCTTGTTATTTTTACTACTATTTTTACATAAATATGATATTTTCTTCTTATTATTATCATTTAATTTATCTGGTTTCTTTTTAATGATCCTGATTGATTAATCAATTAGTTTTCTTATCAATATGATTCATATATCACTTAGTTGTCGTATTTCGAAAGAATTTTGTTAAAATTACGATATTTTTCTTAGTAAATAAGATACGAGAGGAAAAAACGATACGAAGCAATTTCTTACATATTCTTTCATAGAAATTATACTTTTTAAAAATTATTTTTTAATTGTCAATAACGGTATTTTCGACGAGTTTAATGAATAAATAGCTGAATATACAGAGGCCGAACAAATTATTAAACGACTCAGTGCATTATATATATATATATATATATATATATGTGTGTGTGTGTGTGTGTGTGTGTGTGTGTGTGTGTGTGTGTGTGTGGGTGGGTGGGTGGGTGGATGGGTGTGTTTGATCTTATGCAGACAAATAAGTTATCAAAAATTTTGTATTTTTTGAAATATTATCAGATAAGTATTACTTACTTTCCTAAAATTAATCAATAAATATAATACTTCTTTATTTTGAAAAATTGTTCTTATTATGTTAAAACTAAGAAAGATATTATTATTATTATTATTATTATTATTATTATTATTATTATTATTGAATTTTACACTCGTAATAAACTTTATTAAACGAATGTTAAATTTTTCTTTTGCCATTAATTTATTTAATTGGTTAACAACTCATCTGATAAAAAGTAAAAGCAAAAAAAGTAGAAAAGAAAAAGAAAACAAAATTACGATCTCTGTCTTTCTTTCTCTCTCCCTTTTAATTTTTTTAAAAACTAATACTTTAATATAATAATATTTTACTTTGTCTAATAATCTATTCCTTCCAAGTTTTTCTTCTTTATTTTTTTTTTTTTTGTTTTGTCAACAATAATTTTTTTATGAATTCCAGTCGTGTATCTGTCTACTGTTGCTTGGCAAACCGTTTAGGAGATGGAAAACTTTGAACATCAACCCGCAAGTCAATGTGTTAATCGTGCCTAGAAGTGAATTGATACCGCGCTCTGAAGTCGCGAATGTTGTTGCACAACGTGCCGGGCAACTTTGGGTGGACTTTTGATCCCACGCATCACTCATGGAAATAAAATAAAAATTAAAAATAGAAAACAAATCAAGTATGGCTCTTTCGGCGGATAAACAAGAAGCCCGTCCATCAGAAAAGAACATACCTCAGAAAATTTGACATATATACAAACTCCTACACTAAGTATAAACCTTCAAGTCCCTACAACCAGAATAATCTTAATGATGAACTTGCGAATTCGTCAGCTAGATCTATAAACGCATATTTAAAGAAAGAAACAATAAAATGGTCTCGTGAGGAGTACAAAGTCGTTATGACTGTATTCCATGAAGCGTTACACAAACTTCAAAAAAACATTACTCGCCAAACATATGATATTTTGTGAGAAAGGTTGGGATAAAAAATTAGAAAGTACATTGACAAAAATATATTATCCAATATAAAAAGTACATCATGCGAAATAATCGATTGACAGTTGCTGAAATTAAAGAAATGAAAGAATTGCAACCTGAACAGACGAATCAACAAAACATAAAAGGGAACCAGAATCGGAAATAAAAATGTTTAACATCACACAAGCCAAAGATCATAATTAAGAAACCAAAATACACACAAACCAATGTAAAGATAATTCCGAAAGTTTAGAAGTATTGGAAAGATGTGATCGTAGTCGGTCTCAAGACGACAATAAAACAAGCACAAAACACGTTCAACAGAATCATGTTACGTAAAACAAAAATAGTAGCCAAGGAAGAAATCATGAGCTATATAAGTCAGACACAAAATATTGAAATAGTGGGGTAGAACAACTCCCCAAATTACAACAAACAAATTATAACCTCAAAACCAGTAAGCTCTACAACGCATTACTCAAATTTTCTGAAAGAAGCAAACACTAATATAAATCTCAATGAAGAAATATATGCATCAGCAATAGCCGCAACAAAAATTAAACATCAACTTAAAAAAACATGAAGATTCACTTTGGGAAAATAGGAAACAAATTGAAAAACTTAGAAGTAAATTATCAGTACTTGATAAAAGTTGGAAAGGCAGATGAGTCGAAAGAAAATACAATATCAAAAATGAAAATGAATTCCTATCAACTAAAGAAAAACAAAGTGAACAATATAATTGAAGGTCCAAAGAATAAGGTGCTACGGAAAAGATCAAGATTCTACAGGCAGAACAAGATCTTTCAAACCGAAGCAAAGAAACTTTACAGAGAAATAGGTAAATAAAGAATTGAAGTGACAACCCCGCCTCATCCCAAATGGAAGTGGTTAGACATATCTGTCAAAAATGAACATAAAAATGAAGAAGATTGTATGGCAAAAGAGACAGAACGGATGAAAAATAAACCATAACAAATATAAACTGGAATCAGAGAAGAGGATGTTGAATATGCATAGGAAAAGCATACAATTGGAAATCTCCAGGAATATATTAAATTTCTAAGTTTTGGTTATATTATTTAAATACAACACAAAAAGGAAGCTAGTTAAGGAACTTCAAGAAATGGTTAAAGATCCTACTAAAATTCTGGCATGAATGACCAAAAGAATTATCTTCTTCTACCCAAGAATTGTGATACATTTTCCCCAAAATCTACAGACCAACTACATGACTTTCCACAACTTACAAACTATTGACATCTGTTTTTACAAAACAGGCATAGTTCTTCCTGGAACGAAATGTTATACTACCGCTTGAACAAAAAACTGTGCAAACGTAGCTGTCATGGATGCAAAAACCAATTACTTATTAATAAGATGATCTTCGTAAAGTGCTTCAATGCAAAGAAAAATATTAGTACAGCCTGGATATATTATAATTAGGCAATCGATAGTGTACCACATTCCTGGGTCTTAAAACCTAAAAATATATACAAGGTATTGCACGTTGTCATCTGTCTCATCAAATGATGTATGTCTATATGCAAAACAAGACTTTACCTCAGTCATAAAAATGGAACCTATAAGTCTGGTGAAATAAACATCTACAGAGGACTATTTCAAGGTGACTCTTAGTCTCCCTTACTGTTTTGTATATCACTAATAGCATTAATAAAACAAACTAACCATGCATGTGGTTATAAAATTGATAAAAAGAAAATATACCAACTATTTTACATGAATGACATAAAGCTCTATGCTAAGAATGAGAGTGAGCTAGAAAGTCTTCTGCAAATTGTAACATGCTTCAGTGATGACATTGGAATGAAATTCAATTTGGATAAATTTGCTAAATTTGCTAAAGCCACAATTTACAAAGATCGCTACGACAAGCATCTTCTATCAGCTTAGATCCTAGCAAAAATTTAAAGCAAGAAGCAGCTTATAAGTGCCTAGGTGTAAATAAGGGTGAGAGAATTCCCCATAAGAAAACAAAATAAATAGTGCGTAAAGAGTATTATAGAAGAGTACGACTGATATTAAATTTTGAATTGAATTCTTAGAAGAGAATTTTAGCCATTAATAACCTTACCATCCCAGCGTTCCAATATAGTTACATCATCTTGAACTTGACTCTAAATGATATCATAGAAATGGATCTTACTAAGCAAGAATTGTTATATAGACAACAACTAACATATCACTCAATAAATCCCGACCCTAACTAATAAAACACGAACTGTAAGACAACATTCGACTTTATTCATCAACATAGTCCGCTTCTAGGGTGATACACTGATTCCAACGCTTCCCTAAAAATTTGATCCCTTCTTTATAAAACAATTTATTGGTCTCGAAAATACGCCTCAGTTTCCGATATCACTTTTCACTGGAGTCAAATCTCTTTTAATGGAGCATTATTTTGAGGTCTGTAGACAGCCAAAAGTTTCTCGAGAAAATATCTGGAGAATAGGGTTGATGCGGAAGGTGCCATTCGCGTAGTTTTGCCTCTGTTGCGATCGACTTGTTACACGGAGCTTTGTCTTGGTGAAAGATCACTTTTTTTTCTTCAATTGTAGCCGAGTTTTAACATTTTTTCCTTCAAACGCACCAATAAGGCTATATAATATTCGCTACTGATGGTTTCATCCTTTTTCAAGGTAAGCGATGAAAAAAATATCTTGCGCATCCCAAAATGAAGAGGTCAAATCCTCGCCTTTAGTTGTTTGCATCTTTGGCAAATCTGGACGGATTTAATCTACTGTTTTACACTCAGCTGACTGCCAATTTGACTCCGGTGTAAAACAGTGGTCCATGTTTTATCCATTGTCGCATATTTATGCAAAAACATTTTCTTGGGTGGAAACAACGCGCTAAATCGTCGACGCATTATAGTTTTTGATCGACTGTGAACAAACGCAGCACTCACTTTGAACACAACTTCCTCATTCACAAATGTTCATACAAAATGGTGAATACACTGCCTTCTGATATAATCAACTCCTCTACTATGTCACGCAACTTCAATTCACGATCGGCCAAAATGAGTTTGTAGATTATTATATTTTGTGCGTGTTTTCCGGGACAACTGCCGATTTTGGGCGACCTGAGATTTTATCAACATTTGTGTGTATACGACCATGTTTAAATCAGCATACCACCTCTTGACCGTTGTTTCCGGCGGAGCAGCTCCGGATAACACTTATCAAGCCATTGCTTTGCTTGAACAGTATTTTCCCTATTGGAAAGCAATGCTTTATCAACGCACGAAATTCAGATTTTTCCAGTATTCTGAAAATTTGCTAGAGTGGTTTCACTTAAATAACTCTAATTTGTAAACTAATAATCCGACTGGGCCCAAATTTTATCACGAGCCATTTGAAGGTGACTACTTCATAAAGATTTTATGAATTTTTATTAGTGGCGGTATTTATATGTCAGGCCCGAGACAGATTGAATGATGTTTTATTGGCTTACTAACATACATGGAAACATCAAAGGAGTGACTGATACAATTAGTCAAGCAACATGAAAACAGAAAGAGAAGATATTCAATATCTACAATATCTGCAGTAAATACAAACAAAATTTGCCTTTAGTAGATTGTATAGAAAACCAAAACAGAACCCAAGAACCAACTATTGCAGCTAAAATATGAAAGGGAAAGGTAAAGATAAAGCTCTTGAACAGATGAAACAACGCTAGCAAATATATTGTATAGCCAATATAGAGAACGTGCTAATAAACCCGATGATAATAAAGTTAACACTCATTCATGGCTACAAGCATCTGAATTAAAGTCTGAGAGTTTTTTCATTATAAACTTTCAAGCAAATATCATACATAATAATTGGGATCTAAAATGCAGTTCCTGTGACAAATATCAGGAACCAATAGAGCACCTAATCTTAGTATGCTTTGTACGTGCTCTAAATGAATATAAAAATCGTCACGATAAACTGGGGCAATATTTACACAAGCCATGTGTGCAAGCACTTTGTAAAATATGTAAATAAACACTGGTATGAGTATCCCGTAGCACTGATTATAGAAACAGATGTCACTATTTTCTATGATTACACCAGATACACACACAGGATAATTGATGCAAATAGCCCGGACATTATTGTCAAAAAACAAAAATAAACTTGCCTACTAACTGATATGTCGTGCTCAACGGACTGTACATAGCAACCAAAGAATTTGAAAAACTATCAAAGTATAAACTCCTGGAAATTGAAATAAAAAAATGTGAAAATTGAAAACAAGAATAGTACCAGTAATATTAGCTGCACTTGGAACAAAAAAATGGAACAAAACAACATATTGAAAGAATCCCTGGGAACCCCTGGTTAATAAATATGCAAAAAAGTTTCCTAATCAGTACAGCCCACGCACTAAGAAGACATTTGTCCATGTAACGCTAGTGATGTGATGAGAGATTAAAAAATTAATTAAATGTAGCCATAACAACACACCACTGTCTACCTTAGGTCTTTCCGCAGATTTGGTAGGTCGTGTGAACATAGCAGAAATCAAATTATGATAAAACGAAATAATAATAATAATAACAATAATAATAATAATAATTTTAACCATTAAAAATTTCACGTTTTTCTTATTTTAAATTTCGGATGATTTTCCGTTAATGACTGAATAATCTCATGGTGTATACTACGTCAGTAAAATATGCGTAAGAATTTCCCTATGGCATAATTAATTACGTGGGCTTAACAAATTCAAAAATGTAGCAATAACAAGCATAAATAAATTCTTATTCTAACAAGAAGCTAGAAATGAATGCAGTCAGAATTTATATTTTTTTTTAATTTCACTGAAACAGCTTTTAAATACATCGATTTTCCCTTCTTTCTTTCGATCTTTCATGCAGTTTCTCTCTAAAACCAAATACTGTTGTTCTCCTCTTTTCACGCAAACAGTTCATTTATGACGTATTGACAAGAGACATTAAACTCTTCTCTGTTCCCTTCTTTCTTTCATTTTTTCTTACATAAACCAAGTAGTGTCTATGTCCCTCATTCCACGTAATCAAACGGAACAATTCATAATATTTTAGGTATTAGCCGGGAATTATTTTAGTCATGCGGAATAACAAACGCTAGGACAAGAAGAATTATAATAGGTTAATAATAATGAAAATAATGATGGTGGCGAAGATAAGGATGACAGGTGGTAGTTTACCATTTATTGAAGCAGTGAAGCGAGTTTATATTTTATCAGTTCACTTTCGCAAAAATACTACTGACAAGGACATAAATCCGTTGTTTGTCTCCCCATCTAGAGGCTTAATACTAGAGCAACTCTTTTGTCTATTGTATTAGCCAATGAAATAGAGGGACTGCTGTGAATTCAAAACCACATAGAAAGCAACTGGAAAATACTCAACTTCGTACATCATATAAAAAAGTGATTTATGGAATGCCACGCTCACGTCCGGCCTAAAGGTGACATTATATATATATATATATATATATATATGTGTGTGTGTGTGTGTGTGTGTGTGTGTGTGTGTGTGTGTGTGTGTGTGTGTGTGTGTGTCAATGAAAAATATGACATCAGGAAAAAATAAAAATCTTTCTCCATGAATATCTGAAAAGACAAGCTGTCTTAGATGAACGGTCATGAATTTGATTATACGAAAACACGTAAATCGAGACATGCAGACTCTTATCATTTCGACCCAGGGAAAATGTACGAGAATCAATTATTTTAAACCAAAAATACGAAGACAAAATAGAAGAAAAAATCCCAGTAAAATAGCCAATGTAAACATTGGGAAGAAAAGATACGATCGCAAAGCAAACCATAAATAAATGTGGAAAGCAAAAAAATACAACCACAGACAACGAAAGAAAGAATGGTGATTTTGTAAGCACAGCTAGGATGTGGCACAAGGCCGAAAGTATGGAATACCCAGTGAGGGTCTTTCGTTTTTCTCATCAATTTCACTACTCAGTTGTAATTGATCTAACGATGCATGCTTTAAATCATTACACCACGTCGGAGTACATAGTGGATGATTTTCTAAACGCAGTTTTCATGTGGCACAAGGCCGAAAGTTTGGGGCACCTACTAAGGATCTTTCTTCTCATTTAACACACAAGTCAGTTGTAATTGATCTAGTGATGCAAGGTTGCTAATCATTAGACGACGTCAATGTACCTAGAGGGAAAATATCATTGAGTGCACATTATTCTTTTTTTATTTATGTCTACTGAGTGCTTCTATTGCCAGCCAGAAATGAGAAACTTAGAATTCGACAACAGGAGTAGCGATTACGACCAATCGATGAAAAACAAGAAGTTGTAGGGCAAATAAATACTTCTCGACGACAAGAAGCGCGGGCTAACTTGAGCCAATCATGACTCGCAAAAAGTATCTATAAAAATTATCAACAACACATTGAAGCTTTTCAGGAACGAGGAGCGGAGATTTTACAGCAAAGGGCTCAACAACATTGGAAAGTTCAAGATAATTTTTTGCACTAAAGAAGAGCGGCAATCTCAGATCACAATACTAATGCACGCAGTTTAGAACAGCAAAATCGTCTAGGAAGATCTTTAAATGTGGCCAGACAACGTAATATTGTTGTTACTCACCAAGTAATGTTTTTCGTCACAGTTGTAGCACCATAGAAGTACGGTGCAGCTCTCTGATGTTCAGGAGGAGGAATAATCTCATTTTTGGAATTTGTTGCAAATCTGATTTAATTGATATCTCTAATACACAAAAACTATCTGAAAATCTTAATCAACTACTTATCAATGATACTACTATTTCTGAATATTTTCGAACAAATAGTAGATGTTTCAACAGTGCTATGTAAATGTGTAGCTTAAAAGTATTGCTAGAATACTGCAACCTTTAGGATCTAGGGTATTGGTTACAGATTAATGGGTTCTCCTAGAAATATTGCTACTGAACCAGCTTAAAATATTCAAACTTATTTTTTAGAACCTAAAACGGCAAATTATCAAAATTGTTAGCGCTGATTTTCCCAATCGTAATGATGACAGATGCACTGTCAATTGTAATGACTGCTACCCTTTCTACGCCGACGAAGCCCTGCTGAAGATAGATTCAATGGCACTATGCGTGTTGGAGTCACTGACGTCATTGTCATGTTGTTCCTTATAATCCTTGGTTTTTGAAGATATACGAATCTCATATCAACGTTGAATTGTGCTCATCAAGAAAAGCTGTTAAATACCTTTAAAAGCACATTTTCAGTGGTGCTGATTAATTGCCTGTTTTGCTGCAAAGAAATGGTGACCATATTTGCATCAATTTTGAAGACTTCAAGAGACAAGATGAAATTTCAACCTATTAAAAATGCTGTTGCATCGTAGCTTCGGAAGCTTTGCTAGAGAATTTTTGAATTTCAAATTCAACAAAAACATCTTTCAGTTGAATATTTGTTAATTCACTTACGTGATCAACTTAATAGTGTTCGATGCAAATATTCTGCAGCAAATAAAGCAACTAAGCTAACAACATATCTCCAAGAAAAATCTGACGGCACAGAGGCGCTGATATATTACAGTTTCCTTGATTTTTATATATGGCAAATTATAAAAAAATTATTGGCGTAGAAGAGCATGAATAAATAAAGGAACTCCAGTAACCATTGGTCAAGTTTACAGTGTTTATCCTTCTCAGGGGAGAAAGTTTCTATTTGCGGTTTTTATTGTATTATAGACAACAGGTTTCAACGACCTACTCACCGTGAATATACACTGAAAGTGTGAGAAACAATTACGAAGAACAAATGGGAAGTGAAAATTCGAAATGGGAAGCACTTTAAAGTAGCGCTTGTGACATCAGCAAGCAACATGGTCACAGAGGAAATCAAAAGCAGAGGAGAAAACGAGTGGATGACTGGAGAGGTTCTTGACATGAGAGACAGAAATATATGTCAAGATATGGAACGGAATACAAGAAACTACAAAAAAAGAACCAAGTGCAAACAAGCTAAAGAGGAATGGCTCAACAACAAATGTGCCGAAGTAGAGAGGATGAGCAAGACAAATAAAGGAGAAATGCATAATAAAAATAAGGGAACTGACAGGACTAAGAACATGCTCCTGAACAGGATGTATAAAATCCAAGGATAGAATGATCATATTGGAGAAAGAAGAAATACCCCAGCTATAGAAAGAATATATAAAAGATCTCGACAGAAGAGAGCACCCGATAGTAAACAAAGATGCTGACGGACCGGAAGTACTAAAATCCGAAGTGAAAACTGCAATAACCAAACTGAATAGGAACAAAGCAGCTGGATCAGATGGCATTCTAATAGAGTTGTTGACAACCTTAGATGATTTTGGCACTGAAAAAATTACCGAAATAATAAATGAAATCAACAACAGTATGTAATACCAGTTGACCTAAGCAAATCAATTTTCATAGCCCTGCCTAAAAAGCGGGGCAGAATCGAATGTAAACTCCACCAAACAATCAGTTTAATTAGCCCTTAACTCATTGTCCGAATTCTGATCAATATAGCGCAAAGTAGAGTCATAACAGAAATATGATAAGAACAGTGCGGTTTTGTCAATGACACTGGAATATATATTTGCGATATTTATGTTTAGGATGCTATCAAAAAGAGCAATACAAATGAAAATGAATGCTTATCTGTGTTTTGTAGTCTATGCCAAGGAGTTCGAAAAAGTACACCAGAAGAAATTGATAGAAATGCTCAGCAACCTCGACATAATTGGCAAAGACATCAGAGTAACCTCTACTGCCTGCATACGGACAGAAAACAAATTCAGCAGATTTTACAAAGATAGACAGAGATGTAAGACAAGGACGTGTCTTTTCACCACATCTGTTCAACTTGTACTGCGAGAGTATTTTGAGGACCCTAGAAGTTATGCCAGGATTCGTCAATGGCAGTTACAATCTGAACAACGTAAGATACGCAGATGATACAATTCTGATAGCTGGCACGGAAAGAAAACTACAAGAACTCTTAGAAATAGTAAATGAAGAAAGTCATTAGAAAAGACTACAAATTAATTAAAAGAAAGCCAAAAAATATGGCCGTCAGCAAAAGGAGGAGCCCAAAATGTCAATTACAGGTTGTGGATACTAAAATCAATCAAGTACAAAAATTTAAGTACTTGGAAAGTATTTTAATGGAATACGGAAGGTGTAACAATGAGATTCAAAGGCAAATTGGAATGGCCAAAGACACATTCCAGAAGCTGAACAGAGTATTAAGAGACAAGAAAATTTTGCCAGAAACAAAAAGAATACTGGATTTCTATGTGATGTCCATCCTTAATACGGCAGTGAATGCCTGCCAATACCATCAAAGATGAAGGAAAGCCTTGGAGCAACTGAAATGTGGTTCTATAGAAGGATGCTGCGATAACATGGCAATGATGAGGTTTTAGAAAGGATAGAAAAGAAATGGAAATTAATACCGAGCATCAGGAAGAGACAGCTGCAGTTCTTGGTACATGTAAGAAAGGTTTCGAGAATCTGATACTCACAGGTCAGGTAGAGGGAAAGACAAACAGGGAAAAGCAGTGGATAACATATTTGAAGGACCTCAGCAGGTGAATGGCAGAGCGGAGTTTGGGTGAGATAACAGGAGAAAGTTTGCTAATAGCTACCAGAGATAGGGAGACGTGAAAAGCCATAATCGCCTGCGTCCTAAAAGGACATGGCATATAGACAAAGAAGAAGAAGAAGAAGAAGAAGAAGAAGAAGAAGAAGAAGAAGAAGAAGAAGAAGAAGAAGAATAAGAAGAATCTTTCAAATATGCATACCAGGTTTTAAATTTTGTGGGAAGGGACCAAGAATGACACAATTGCTTTAGAGACGCCTTAATTAATCATATAGGGAATCTACTGAGATCTATATTTGTTTACTTTCTCCAATTTTGTGTCTCTGTTATATACCTTTCGTGTATATATAAACTGCAAAACAAAATGACTATCAACTTCAATCATAATTAAGGACACGAATATATAAAAATATACAACTATATTTCCATTCTTCTTTTTCGGTGACGCGGTGTGGATTAGAGGACTGGTCAGAGGTAGGCGCGTACATACAACGGAATTGATTGCTGGGTTCTCCTTCTTTCTTGCGTTCTCTTTTCTGTCTTATATAGACCGAAATCCGGTCGATTGCGTCAATTTTTTTTTTCAGTCACATTGTTTATATTCAATTGTCTTAAAACAATTTCGTCTGCATTCTTGATATATCAAAACAGTATACATTTAATGTAAACACACTTTTCACCTGCCAGCTTGCATTTTTCCATTAAACAAGGTTTGTTCAATGTAAATAAATTTCTGGGCAAATTTTCACTCTGCAGTCAGAGAATATATAACACACCGTCTGAACCATTAACTATTTATCAAAATTTTCAAATTTATTTTTGGAAGATTTCCTCAGCATGAGACTAGCAATGCTAACACAAGATGAGGCGTATGAAGCTGCCAAAAATTATTTCCTTTGTCCTAGCGATAATCAACTGGCTCTGTTTGAGCATTTAACCATATGAACAACAATGTCCATTTCTTTGAAGAAGAAACTGACGGAAGAGCGGGATATTTTTTCAGGATCATATCATTATGTTGAGTGAGGAACAACGTTCTATTTTTGATAGAATACCAGAGAAAGCTGACAGAGATGAAGGAGGATTTATATTCATTTATACTCTAGGATAAACAGGAAAAAATGATCTACTCACCGTGAATAATAACATCCG
Source organism: Ascarosepion bandense (assembly GCA_037127315.1). NCBI lineage: Eukaryota > Metazoa > Mollusca > Cephalopoda > Sepiida > Sepiidae > Ascarosepion > Ascarosepion bandense. The sequence continues at coordinate 1,206,721 of JBBBDQ010001184.1, forward strand.
TGAAGCATGTTTGCTACCATATGCTGTTCAATAATGGAAAACCTCCGAGAAATTTATTTCCTCTAAAAAATATTGATTTTGTTACAAATGAGGAGCAAGCTGCATTATATCCAGCTGAGTTTCTACGTTCGATAAACACCAATGGCCGACCTCCGCATGAACTGAAGATAAAAATTGGAGCATCCATAATATTATTTAAAAATTTAGATCACAATAAAGCTCATTGTAATGACACAAGATAAAAGGTTGTACAATAACAATCTAATAACTGCAAAAAAAACATTAACTGGACTTGATGAGGGGCAAACTGTTTTCATTCCTCGTTCCCTTTGATACTGACTTACCATTTACGTTACAAAGATGTCAGTTTCAAATAGGCCAGCTGTTATTGTATCCATAGACAAACAGGAGAAGGTGTGCTCAGAGCCACCAGGGATAGGGAAACGTGGAAAGCCATGATCGCCTAAGTGCTGAAGGGTCAGGCCACATAGAAAAAGAAGAACACAACCAAGGCTATAGAACCCAATCTGTTCTACCATTTAACCCATTGCTGTAGAGAGAAAAATGTGTTAAAGCCTTTCCCAACATTATTTGCGAGTAATTGAATGCAAAGGATTCAGTTGAATATGGAACACATGATCAACTATACGTTACCATAAAACGAGTTGGAGACCCAAACGATATAAAAATATATGCCAATAAAAAAGCGGTTTGTCAATTTTAATTCAAGACTAAGACGCCGAGATAACCATAACATGCGAAAATTAACAAGAAATATTGTATACACTGAAGTTCTATAAAAACTCAAAAAAAAATCTTTCTTGTAATTAATTTTGTCCTTTGTTTATATACATATTTGTATATAAATATATATAGATGTATATATTTTGCAGTTTACCAAAAAGAAGGAAAACTCTCATTTAAAACCTCCGCTGCTTTACAGCCATATCCAATCATAGAAAAGGCTTCAGGAGTAAACCTCGAAGTAAAATCCTAAGTTGGAGTCCCTAATGCAGTTCACTGTTGTATTCAACTAGTTCTGTCAGCTCCTGCGACGGTACTGGTTCCAAATTGTAATGGCTCTGTAATTCCTTTGGTTTAATCAGTGACGTGGAGTGTATTACATGGGCAACATTGTGTCCTCCATATCGGATTGCCCAGGCTTGCATCCAACTATACAGCACCAAAACACTATATTGAACCAGGTAGCAACTGTTCTGAGTGACTTCTCACTCCGCCTCAACACCGCAGCAGGTCGTTGTCACCCGCGTCAGTGTGTATGCCTCGACACTCTCTGCCACACCGGACTCCAAGAACGCCTTCTACGACAAGCTTGAAGCTGTCAGCAGTAGCATTTCAAGAAAGAAAGGGCTTGTTCTGTTGGGTGACTTCAATGCCAGAGTGGGTGCCGATCGCAACTCGTGGCCTTTGTGGCCCTCGTGCCTGGGACAGTTTGGTGTCAGCAAGATGAACAACAATGGCCAGAGACAACTCTAGATATACTACAACTGTGCTTAACAAACTCTTTCTTCAAGACCAAGCCCCATCAAATCGTCTCTTGGCGACAAACGCTCAGGGTACTGTCACCAGACATACCGCCATTAAGAACGTTCTTCACACTCGCTCTTACTAGTCTCTGGTATGCTACAAGATTAAGTTTCAGCCCAAAAGGTTTTATTGTAGCAAGAAGCACGAGTATCTCCGCATTGATTTCAACAAAATGAGAGAAATAAACCATGCGGAGCAGTTTACTGAGAGGGTTGAGAGCGAACTGAAAACCTTACACAACCGGGGACACTGCTACAGAAATGTACGATAACTTAAGAGACAATGCGCCCCCACTGTTTTAGTCACCTTTGGGAGAAAGACCTTTAAGTCGTATAACTGGTTTTAGACAAAGTCTTCACGGATTACTTCCATCACTAAAATCAAGCGCACCACTCTAGCGGAGTACAAGCGATCACCCAGCGAGAGAAACCTACAAATCCTCCAGGCTGCCAGGAGCAAAGCTCAGCAAATTTACAGACTCTACGCTAACGAATACTAAACAGAACTCAGTGAAACCATTCAGTCAGAAGCAATCATAGGAATATCAGAGGAATATATGATGGCATCAAGAAAGCAGTGGGCCAATGGAGAACAAGACAGCTCTCCTCAAATCCACGACTGGGGTAGTCATCAGAGACAAAAAACAACAGATGAAGAAATTGGTTGGACACTATTGCAACCTCTACTCCCAACAAAATTTTGTGACGACTGCAGTGACATTAAGTACTTTCCTGTCGTGGAAGAGCTCGACACTAAGCCAAAGATATAGAAAATCAGCGAGGCCATCAACTACTTGGCCACAGGGAAAGACCCAGGCAATAATGTGATTCCCCACGCCCTCGATCTTACTAAGCACTGAAAGATTATATTCCTGCTTACTCTGCACGAAGTCCTCTGTCTGTGCTTGAAAGACAGGGCTGTGCCAAAAACATGAAGGACGCTATGTTCATCACCCTCTACAAGAGAAAAGGCAAGTGAAGCGTCTCCAACAATTGCAGATGCATATCTCTACTCTGTGTCGTGGGCAAATTCTTTGCTTGGGCCATCTTGTTCCGTCTGCAGAAACTTGCCATGTTTACACAGAGTCGCAGTGCGGCGTCCGAGCTGAACAATCAAATGTAGATATGTTCTTCTCATTCCGTCAGCTCCAGGAGTAGTGCAGAGAACAGCAGATGCTCCTGAATGTAGCTTTCATCGATCTGACTAAGGCATTTGACATTGTTAGCGGGGAGGTTCTATTCAGAATTCTGTCCAATATGTGATACCCAACCAAGCTGCAGAGCTTGATTGAGACCTACCATAGCAACATGCAGGGACATGTACAGTTCAACGGCAACACATCGGAGCCCTTCAACATCTGCAGCAGGTTAGAATCTTCCACTCTCTTAGGAATCTACTTTGCGCTGCTTCTGGAGCACGAATTGGGCACATCTTGGGTAGGAATTTACCTGTGTACGAGATCCGATGATAGGCTTTTCACTCTCGCCTGTTTCAGCTTCAGGACCAAAGTACGACATGTTCTTATAAGAGACATGTTTTTTGGTGAAGATGCGGCAGTTATTGATTGATCATTTCTCTCAGGCCCGCATAGACATTGAACTGACCATTAGCCTGAAAAAGAGAAACGTCCTGGGTCATGGTACAGCTGTATTACTGGTCATCAGCATTTGCGATTATGAGCTGGATGCAGTTCATAGGTTATCACCGACAACTTCTCCCTGCAGATAGCGCTCAACAAAAGAATTGTGAAAATAATCAAAGCTCTTGCGCGCCTCACAACACGTGTTTAGGCTAACTTCAAGCTGACACTGACGACAATAATGACAGTGTACAATGCCTGTGTCATCAGCACACTGCTAAACGGCACGTATGGACCACGTACACCAGGCATGAGATGCGTCTGAAGACCTTTCACATGTGAAGTATCCGCCGCATATTGAGAAAAACAAGGTGCCCAATACTGAGACCATGTCTCGTGCGGATCTGCTCACATTGTTCACACTCCTTAAACAGCGCAGACTCCAGTGGCTGGGCCATGTCCACCGCATGCCAGATGGTCGCATCCAAAAAGACCTTCTGTATGGAGAGATAATCTCTAGAAGAAGATCTACTAAACGGTTACAGTTGTTGTATGAACACGGAGTCGTAGGAGAGCGTGGCAGTCAACCAGTTCAAGTGGAGAGTAACCCTAGTCAAACAACATGGAGAGGCGGGTTTGCAGAAAGAAAAGTGACAGATCGTACAAACCAGTAACAGAACATACATGCAAACTCTACAACAGGGACTGCCACTCCCGCATCGACGTATTTCAGACACACCACGCTTCAGCCAAGAAGACAACTAGAATGCTATCCATGGTTAATCCTGACCGACGGAGACCTACATATAATTTGTATTATAAACTGCGGTGTAACCGTTTTGCAATAAACCTAATTATTCTTTTCTTATTAAATAAATATCTTTACACATGGTATTATAAATGACAATAAAACAATAATGATATAACGTTGAAATAGTTTTATGTAAACGGAAATAGAATATTAGCATTATTCAATCAACGTTGCTTTCTGGGCCTGCTGTAAAAGCTCAACGGGTACTGCACTAGTAATTATAATAATAACGCTTTTGGAAAGGTATAAACTGCCTCCACCTGTATATATTGGTTAAATAGAAAAACATGTACCTAAGAAAAATTCTAAAAGTATCAAATAACACAACATTAATTAACATTGATAACAACCGAAATCTAAACTACATCTCAGTTTTGATGTACGCATATAACCGTGTATTTTAATGCATATTATTAAGAAACAAAAATGAATAAACAAAAGAACTACTTTAAATTTTACAATAAGATAATATTCAATTTCCCCAGTTGTTGCAGCTAGTATATTATTTCATAAAATATTTATTGTTTCAGCTAAGTGAAAAGCATTGCAAAATATTATGAATAATTCAGAGTCAAGATAAAGGCCATGATAAATCAGACGGTATATGTGTCACCTTGTTATAGAATTGTTTAATGAGAGAGGTTTTATCATAATTCAGGTCTTTATTCACGAAAGTTTGTCGAGGGTTTAAGATGTAGTGATTGTTAAAATTTCGAAATATATAATATATAAGGTTTGTAAAGATGCTAATAAAATTCGGGCGGATAATGAATTGTTAATGATTTCATTCGACAGGTAACATGACAATAGAAACATTTTCTTTCAGTCAACGACCTTCATGTTTCATAATTTGAGGAAAAGAAATATCATTTCTTGATTTATTGAAAAAGTAAAATCACTCTCAGGACAGTGGTTTTTCTATATTGAAAAAGTAATAATGAAATGTTGCGGATAGACATGCAAAATATGTCAAATTCAATTAATACTACGAGGGTAGTCTGAAAGATACATAGGCTCACTATCTGACTATTTTGTTTGGCAGGATTAATCGTGGTTGGGGGCAGAGTTATAATTCCAAACGACTTCGTTACATTCGCTTATGTGCAAATACCCGTGAGAAAAGTATGATTCCATATTTATCTAGGGGTTGAATAGCAGGACACTCTTATAACTTTGCGTAGCAACCCGTTTACCACAGTGAAGAAATGCAACATACTGCGGGAAAGACTTCTACCTAGTCAGTTATGAATCTAAAGAGACATGATTGCCCAAGCGTTTATTACGTATAGCATTTAACCAATTGATTGTTTGTACTTGCGATCCCGGTGCAGCTGTTCTTAGCGGTTGTGGGTTCACTCCAGGTCAACCCTACATTTGGATCCCTTGATGGAAAGTTGTGATATTGATTGCAAACTCTAATCTTTCATAAACTTAGTTGAGGCAGCTACTAAACAGCGGTTATACTCTACTAAATATAACTAAGATTGAAATTTATATTTGATCATAGTTCGAGATTGGATCGATTAAATGCGTCGAAAATCTGCTTTGTAATAAGTATCTACCGTACATTTAGGAGGCTAATATTCCTGTTGCTTGAAATCTTGATATTTTCGAGTTTCACGAATTTTCTGTAAAAAAATATATGCCAAAATATGAATTAAAAACGTATTTATTTTGGCAGCAATGATATCTAATAATCCTGTACTGTTTTTGCTCTTACTATTTATCTAATTTTATATTCTGATGTTTTAGTACGTCTTTGATATTACACTAGTTACCCGGTCCATTGCCGCATGTTAAGTACGGGTAATTATTCGACAACGGAAATCTAATTTTTCTTAATCTGTTTTGAACAGTTGAATCGTCCTGAGTATGACGATGAATAACATCCGGCAGCAAAGTCTCTGATTGGAAGATTAGTGGTTTTGATTTCATATTTTAACAATGTCCTTAAATTGCCAGCTATTTAATTTTGTAAAAGAAAATTACAAGCAATACATTTTTGTAAAGAAAATTACTAATGTTCCCAAGAAAAGTAAAATTCAACATTTAAATAACTAAGAAAAATTTGTCATGCCACAAAGCAAACAAACAGCTGAAGATATGAGAGTGCTTTTCACTTACGTTTTTTTTACAGTTCTGTCGTTATGTATAAAGAATTTTCTTAGTTATTTCAATAAACATTTTTGTTACATTATTCAGCTTCATTTGCTTAATTGGTGGTACAAAATCACAAACAATAAAGTTAGGTAGAAAATGGAATGCCTCGAAAGAACTGAATACAGCAAAAGAAAGAATCCAAGAAAAGGCAATACTGGGGACTATAGCTACTGAACGCGCGGGCCTAGGGTTTTTTCCCTCATAAAAATAGGACAAACTGCAAGGAAAAGAGAAAAGTCATCTTTTGCAGGAAGAAATCGTAAACGGCGAAGAAGAGACACGAATAGCAATCCAAGTTGGGATGAGACAGCAAGGGGCATGGACCAAATGGAGCTCGATGTTAAAACGCCAAATCAAATGGTACGAAATATGGCACGGTGACACCAGATTTAAATTTCTGATTCGGGCAGTATACGACACGCTGCCAAGCCCCACAAACTTACAATTATGGTATAAAACCCAGTCGCCAAATTGTCATCTTTGTGGGCGCAGAGGTACCTTAAAACATATCCTGAGTAGCTGTAAATCTGCCCTAGCTGATGGGCGTTACAGGTGGCGCTATGATGAAATTCTAAAAGACATCGTGAAAATAGTTCAAAATGCTGTCAAAGAGAAAGTTTACAACACAAGGCAGATAAAATTTATTAAAGCCGGCGCGAAAATCCCACGAAATCAAAAGGTAAATCCAAACCTGCTATCTCCTGCAACAGACTGGGAACTAAGGGCCGATATAGGCTCAAGATTAAAATTCCCAGAGCAAATTGCCATCACAAAACTTCGTCCAGATATAGTTTTCTTCTCACATAAATTGAAGAAGATAGTCTTGTGGGAACTGACGGTACCCTGGGAAGAAAACGCAGAGGAAGCTCATGAAGGGAAGAAGTTAAAATATGACGAACTGCTGAAGAGTTGCAGGGTTAAAGGCTGATGGGCTAGCTGCACTCCTATAGAAGTGGGGACTAGAGGATTTGCAGCAAGGTCAATATGCCAAGCCTTAACAGATATTGGGATAGTGGAAGTCAAAAAAAGAAAAGGACTCATGTCCATAACCGAAGCAACGGAAAGAACAGCTAATTGGTTATGGATCAAAAGAGAGAGTGCCTGGATTCCAAATTGTTAGCTAATATTCCCCAACATTCTGCGTCTAAATTGATGTTTCGGACGAGCTCATTTGCGGTTCGCCTCTAAATGGAAAGTGGCTCTGATTGTCGCCAATCGGAAGCAATTGCAGGGTTTCATACCGGGCCTAAACGTAATTTTCCAGTGTCTGAAAGCGCTTATCGAGAGTGGGCTGGAGTCTGATCATCTCTGGTCGGGTTGGCGCAATGAGGGGGGTATGATGTTGAAAGACCCGAAACACCCTAGTGATCCTCGCGATGACATCACTGACGACACCCTCTAGCGCCCCCATTACGGTGCGTATGTTTGAAATGAAAACAGTTCTGTCGTTATGTATAAAGAATTTTCATAGTTATTTCAATAAACATTATTGTTACATTATTCAGCTTCATTTGCTTAATTGGCGCTACAAAATCACAAACAATAAAGTTAGCAAATAAAGAAAAAATACATCGCTTGAAAACACCTAAAACAGCAAAAATGTGTAGCTTATCTAAATTAGAACCAAACTTTATTTAGTCTACGAATATCAGTCAGTTAAGTACCATACGTGATACACGCTTTGAGCGATCATGTCTTTTTCGAGACATGACTGACTGGTCAAGGGAATAGAACACAATCTGTCTTATTATTTAACCTATAATTGGGGGGAAGAGACGTATTAATACCTTTCCCAAAGGTATTTGTGCGTAAATGTATCCAAGGAATTCAACTGGAATTCGAACTCGGCTCCCCTTTTTGTCGTTCCGAGTCTATATCCACTACACCACAATGATTTAATTCTGCTTGCCATTCATTTTTTGGATATCCCAGTTACACTTTAATGGGTTTAGTGACTTAACTCTTTTTTTGTTTCTTTTTTTTACCCTCTTCTATGGGCAAGTATTGAACTCACATTTCTCTGAGTCAACTCACTTTTAGATTACTCAACCAACGTTTTCATCCACATGGCCCAGTTGATTATGTAAAAAGGATAAATCATAACAATATCTAATTTTGGAAAATATCGCTAACTAATATCAGACACATTCTCACCGGCGGTATGTGGCTTCCCTTTGTCTATTCTACAAATATTTTTACGGATTCTGCTCTGACAAACTTAAGACACCGGTGCGCCCACCACAAAAATTTAATCGTGCAACTATCTTAGCAACAAGGTCCCACCCACTTACAGTGAGATCAACCAAATGCAGTCGACAATTCTACTCTATCAGCCTCTTTAATTTTCATCTGAACAACTTTTTCAAAGAACAAAACGTTATAAATATTTCGTGACTGATATCATAGTTTACTGCAATTCTTTCAAACAGCCTTAAAATTTTAAGTCTTTATCACTTTTCTAAATATGTTCAGAGGCCGTAACAAGAAAAAAACTTCACAATAGCAAATATAAGCCCTGATGATGGTTATAACAACCGAAACATTATAATGTTGGCGATCCCACAATGAATCCATTTTTTTTGTTCTCAAATATTTATTTTATTTTTTAATTCTAATCTAATCTAATCTAATCTAATCTATATCATTGATCTCCCCGACGCCATAAGATCACAAGTAGGGATGTACGCCGATGATACTACAGTTTACTCTCGCCTCGATCAAAAATCTGGTGTTGGTGACAAGGCGAACCTCGCTGCCGAGCTTGAGAAGGACCTCTAATCCGTGATGGAATGGGGTAAGAAATGGCTCGTAAAATTTAATTCTTCCAAAACGAAGCTGCTGTCAATTAACCACCACAGACAACCGCACCTCCCTACCATTAGCATGGAACAGGCTTGCCTCCCATAAACCGATGAAATGTAACCGCAATTTCTACTCCAACAGCTTCTTTCCTCGCACTTCCCGCCTGTGGAATTCCCTACCGCATGCTTGCTTCCCCGACGGCTACAACCTCCAGGAGTTTAAATGTAAGGTCAATAGACACCTCCTAACGCACTAACTCACACGCACTCTCTCCAACTCTCTCCCTATATACATCCTAAGTCGTCTACCACCCTCCTTCTGACATTTCCCAAACCCAATTGCTCTATTTAACCCCCTGCGCTATAGTGGCAGTGGAATGCCTTGCTTGGAGTGACACGATTTAAAAAAATCATTCTTAGATGTACAAAACAGTTTCTGACTTTATTGTAACATAAAAACAACGTACAAATCCCCTAATGTTCCATTTGCAGTAACAATAATTTTACTTCTAGAGATATATAGGTTAGTGAAACTTTATATTATAAACTTAACTAAGAAGAGTTTGATTTGTTGCTTAAAATCTTTTTGGTAATAATACAATTATTGTCATTTATACTTAGCATCAGAAAGAAACTGATGAAATTTCTAGGACGCATAATGAAGAAAGCTGGTGAGAAAATATGGCGTCAACAGGGCCTATTGAATTTTAGCGAGATATAAGAAATTAGCGCTTAAACTACCGAACAAGTAGAGGGCCTAGTCGTGATAACAAAACAAAAAACAAAAACAATAAGAAGAATTATTTGTATTGAAAAGTAAGAACTGAACATTTGGCAGTTCTTAAAAGTTATTCATTTTTCACAAATAGCGTATTTTTAGTTTACTTATGTAACAGGTTCACAAGTGATGCACATTTAATACTAATATCTAATTTCGATAATTTGCTGGTCATGATAGTAAATTTGTTTTTATATCTTTTCATGAAGATAACAGGGACATCAAAATATTCATCTGAATATTCTTTAATATTTCTCAGATAGCATTTTGAAAAGCGCATGAAACACATATTTGTTTGACTGACAAGGCTAAAGTAGATTTTTCTTCAGTTTCAATATCCAAATAACAACAGAATGCACGCGAGCAAAGAAAAATGTATGAAATCATTCTCTTTTCTATTCTATTTCTTCCTTTTAGAAAGAAGTTGATTTTTTGAAACCATTTTATCTTTCAATAAGGAATTTTATAGAATTCAGCTTCAAAACTATTTTCAAGAGAAGACAGCGATTAAACAGTTTTTCCATTTTGTCAACCTGTCAGGATTTGAAATACAAAGTTTTCATTTATAAATCTAATATCTCTTTAATTTTCTTTTATAAAGAATCAATGATACCTTGAGACTTAAGATTCGATTACGAAGCTCTATGAATACTGAATTCTTAACAATTGAGGGTAAACGGTTTGGCAGGAGAACAGCTGACTTGGAAGGGTGAAAATGTCGGAAATTGATATCAATAGGCATGAATAAATACAAAAAGAAGGTTTAACTTAAATGATGCAAACTTTATCAAGGCAGCATTAATTTTTGTTTTTATTCACGCTATCTTTTTACAGTTATAATATATCTTAAATTTTTACTCATCAATAAGGATGTTAGAAAAGACTTAGTGAAGGAGGGTGTAGTGTAACACACAGTATAGAGGTGTTAAAATTCTAATTAGAAAACAAAGAAAAGTTCAATAGAAAATGGTGCTAGTATTTGAATATTTCTGTACACTGAAGTACTTTACTTAAAATAATTTTCACCTTTTAACCTTAATATTACAACCTGGAACAAATTTTCGTTGATTGTTAAATGAAAAGTAATGTAGTAATGTTTTATTTACAAAAATTATGAAAAAAGAACATGTCACTGAAAGTATTGTCCATCGTTCGCCATTACATTTCCCTATCTTTCTAGCAGAATTTGAATTTGAATTTTACATAGGAAAAATGACATGTCTTTTGAGGCTAACCACATTTATGAATGAAAGTGTCGCTCAATCAGGCCATGTACCATCGATCGGAGTAAATGATAATCGGATAAGGCAATGTCTGGGAATACGATGGGGGAGAAGCGCTTCCCATGTAAGCGTTTCTAATAGGTTTTCCACCGTTTTTCAACATACTGCCTAGAGTTATCAAGTTGCAACACCACATTTTCGAAACATTGCTCGTATAAGGGCTGTTTTGTTTTTCAATGCTCAGCTCAAACGCATCAGTTGTAGTCGTTAGCGTTCCCCGTAACGGTTTCGGTCAAAGCGAGCAGCTCATAATAAACTAAACGCAGCTGATCTCGCTAAACGCTGAGCAGAAAATTCAAACCATAAATATTCGGCTTTGCGCCAATGCTGATGCATGGCCGGGTTTACGCCACGTTCGTCTACGCTTAGAGTTATAATAGTGTATTTGCTTTTCAACTCCGGTCATGATACGCTGTAAAAATCTTTTTCTGCTTTTGAAGTAGATGTCCACACGTGACAAAACGCTGTTTAACGTCTTTTGGTTTCGACTCGGAAGGTACCCCATGTCCATTCTTTTGAATCCTTCCCAATGCTTTAAAACTTTTTGAAACTGTTGTGTGATCAACTTCTGATGATTCTGCAACCTCAGTTTGCGCCTGTTATGAATCTTTATTTAGTAATGAGTCAAATTCTTCGTCTTCAAACTTTTTGGTGCGCCAAAACGTTCTTTATCTTCAACACCAAATTCATTATTTTTGTAGCTGTTAAACTAATCTCTGAATGTTGTTTTCGACAGAGCATAGTCGTCTTAAGTTTTAGAAAGTGTTCTGATTTAGAAAGTATTCTATATTCTGCTAATTTAACTCGCATTTACTGCATGTGGTTTTATCGGTAAAATTATGATCATATATACTTGGATGTGTGTAGAATACAAATACTACATTCTGAAACTATGAGAGTGACAGTTGCATGTGCATGTCTATGTAGAAGTAATCTTATACTTCCTTACGTGTATTACACAACAAATGTTATATGCATGAAATGGGAACTTTTAAACACTACTATAAGTCTGATTTGTATACCGAGTACACAGTAAACAGCAACGGTGATACTGATTGATGTATTAACGAGAGTAGTCGTATCTGTCTCTTCAGTTTCTCTGCGTATATCGCTTTCAACTCATTTCAAAGAATACTAAAATGCTAACGTAATATCGTCCTTCTATATCGGAGTAAATGTTGGACAATCTCTTCACAGATGAAAAAGAGACCTGAGGCAACAGTAATGTTTTCTACAGAAAAATTATGAGAATACCATGAACCGAACACTTGAACAAAGAAGAAGTTTTAGTGACAAGAGCAACAAAAAGGACGCAAATTTGTTTTTTTTAAATTGTTTCACCTAAAGCAAGGCACTACTGCGACTGATGCCCGGGGGTTACGACGGGCAAGTGAGTAAATAGTCATCCGCAGACAGTCGTGTTTTGCTGAATCACAGCTCATCACTACGGTTAAATTTCCGATGTTTATATATATATATATATATATATATGTGTGTGTGTGTGTGTGTGTATGTGTTTGTGCGTGTGTGTGTGTGTGTGTGTGTGTGTGTGTGTGTGTGTGTGTACAATAAGATGCTGAAACATTAATGTTTGAAACAAAAATATCGGGCAAAATGACAAAACATTAGGTTTGTGGTTGGTCAGAAACCTATTTTTAACTTTTTGAAACATTAAGCACATCTTTTGCGTATATATATATATATGTATGTATGTATGCGTATGTGTGTGTGTGTCTGTGTAAAGAAAACTTTACTTTTCTTCGTGATGTTTTTCATATTGTTTTTTTACAGATGTTTCATATAAAAATATTAATTTTTGGATAGATAGATAGATAGATAGATAGATAGATAGATAGATAGATAGATCTAAATCAATAGAGTCGTGCAGCCTCAAGCATCTGTTCCGCGAGACCTGGCACCACTCAGTATTTTATTTTTCTCATCTGTGTCTCTGAAACATAATCGAACAGCACTCTGCTCGAAGACAAAGACGCAGTATTTATTCAGTAATCACCTGTTCATACATGTTTCATTAAATATCGCGAACAAGGGACATTTTATTATACCTTTATCAGTGTTCTCGTGTTCTTTCAGAGAGAAACTTATAAACTGCTAGTAGTGACAATTCATTACTTGTTAGTACATTGTTCCTAGTATATATTCTCAGGTTTCATCGTGTAAAAGTCTTAACAATTCAAATCATTTTTCTGTCATATTCAATGTAGCACACATAGTCACATACACCAACGTGTATATATATATATATTCGCAAACAGATCTGTTTTGATGTATCACAGCTCATCAGTAAAGTTACATATCCGATTGCTTCTAGGATTAAAACCCAACTGAATTCACATCAGTCGACGATTCTACCTCTGAGCTCTGCATTCGGTAGAGGAAGGAGGACTTTAGCGTGTTATATAAAATGTAAACACACGCCAGTAGTCAAGAGTGTTCAAACCCATTACCAATAGCCGAGATTGTTTATATACATTACTGCATATATATATATATATATATATATATATATATATATATATACGTATTTTTACGGAGATTAATGAAACTTGGTTATAAACAAACGACAATTTGAAATGATTTGTTTGAAAATTATTTTATAGATAGTCGTATTTAAGTAGATATTCTGTTTTTAATTAAACAGTATTATATATTTATATCTAAAAGAAATTATAAAAATTTATCGTAAATGTTCAGGCCAGTAGACACAAATCATTTCATATATATATATATAATTTGAGTATCTTCATCGAGCAAGGAAGATTTTTCGTCTGAATATATTTTGCACATTTATAAATAGAGCATTTGTTCTTGCATTTTATACGCTTGCTATATCTGGTCGTGTGCTCTTTGCTATTCATGTTGAGGTTCTTGAAACATTTTAAAAAGGTTATGTATTATGATCTATTCTGACTTGGCAGTCCGCTTTCAGTTTCTTTCTTATCGACGTGATGTGATTTCTCTCTGTATTTTCTACGAAAATTCTGTTCTTGAGTTTAATAATACTTTGGTATAGTGTCTAATTTCTACTTTTTATATAGTCTATTATATTATTTGTATATATGGCAGTTAGCTCAGAAGTTAAGTAGTTTTTTTTTATAGTAATTTAATATATATAATATATATCAATCAATATAATATTTATCAATCTTTCAAAATTATTCGGAATGTATATAATTCCTTTATATAATGTATTAACTTTACTTTGAATTTTTATACTATGTTTACATTCCGATCTGTTAGTAATTTATTTTAGATTATTTAGAATTTGTTTAAGTTGTTTAGAGTTGATAGTCCTTTTTGTATGTTATATATTTCTCCCTTTTGATCATTAGTAACTTCAAACTACCTTTTCAGAAAGCTACGTTTAAATTGCCAGGTGATGTTGTTATGAAGAACTACTAGATTATATAATTTGAAATTTGTGAAATGAAGCAGAAAATTCTCTTTTAGGCACGTCAGATTAAAAATATATATATATATATATATATATATATATATATATATATATATATAGTAAACAAATTAAATATTGGCTTAAAAATTTATATCTCAAACTCAAGTTTTGAAAATGCTTCTGCTCATCAGGGGCTAAGATGGTTAAAATCGATTTATTAACTTATATCATATATATTTTTAAAGTCATGATAAGAAAACGATAATGTTTTTACTAAGAGCTAATTTTAAAATTATTCTTTCTTAAGAGTGTTATTAGATGTCACAATCTAGTGTAAATATTTCGATTATGTTTATTACATACTTTTATATATCTTTTCTTTTTTCTTGTGCCTGTGGGTAGTGAAAATCCTTATTATATTATTAATATTATTATTAATTATATTTCTATTTATAGCTAAATTAATCGTTTTTAAGCCTCTTTTCTTTCGCGTATTCGGTTTCAATATCTAAAAATTATATGGCATTGGTACACATACATACTATCTGTATACATAAAGAATAAAAGAGAGCCAAAAAAGATTGCAGAGAATTTTATAAAACATTACTAAGAAGTACAAAGTATAGAAGGTTGTAGAGCACCATGAATGCAGATGTCTTGAACGGGCACGTCATATAGAAGAAGATCAAGCGTATAGCCAGATTTCTAGACTTAAAATCGAAGTTCACTGAGTGGGAGAGAAACAAAATGACGCCTGAGTCCAAATATATTTACGACTCCTTTGAAACGTATGGAAAATCCAATAAATATAGGTAATGTCATTAAATCTCTGTTCAGTGCAAAAGATCATACGAACTTCAAATTTAAATTTCCACGTTAGCATTTACTAATCAATTAGATTTAAAAATGCAGATAATCTTCCTGCCGTTTAATACCAGAAAATTGAAAACTTCATACAAGAAAATGTGTAACACTCTTTTCCCTCTAAATTTTATGAGTTAAGTAAATCTAACTCTTAATTTCTTGTGATTCGATTTTAATATGAATAACGTAACGAAAACAATTAATATCAGTTTTTTTTATATAAAGAGACAAGGGATGTAAACAATACTGAACAATCAAATACTTTCTTGAGTACTTAATCCCTTTTGTATATTATAATTCCTTCTTTTATTTTTGTTGTTTTTTAAGTATTTCATACAAAACGAAAAACATACGAGCGAGATATATAAACAAGCGTAATTGTAGCAGCAATACAAATATCACCATTGATAGCTTGCCAACATTTACACGCATACATAAAATAACGTAAACGTGAACATTTGTGTGATGAATTCATACACATTTTTAAGTCCACACTAAAACATTTTATTTCTTTTTGTTGTAAAAGAAAAACAAAACATGTTCGTTAAATTTTGTTTGCAAGGAACTTTGTAATGTATTTCTTTAAACAAAGTTTATTTTTGTACTCAATAGTAAAATTATTTCAATATGTTGAACTGATCTTTGTTGCCATTTGTACGATGGTTCGGCCGTAGTATGCTTCGACGTTCTTCAGGTGGTAGGAAGTTTGAACCAAACCCCTTATTACAATCACTGGGTATATCTTCTGCATTCCTTGCGTAGTGCCTGTTCACATGAATTAGGCTGGAGCGTACAACAGCCGAAACGTCGTACAAATTGCAACAAAGATTAAGACAACAGTCCGAATAATGTAAAAACTGTAAATACTACTACATCTCAGAAAATACAAATATGTCGAACTGTGTTTGAAGATTTTTCTTCTTCATTTTTCCACACACTTTATCCTCGAAATGTACGAAGCCAAAAATAACCATAATTACAACTAGTCTAATACAGAATATAGCATTTGTTTGCAATATGGTAACTGGATTTTAAAAAAGCAGCGCATATCCTTGCATATGAGGCTCATTTAGAAATACATCGGTAAGTCGGGCAACCCAACCTGATCAGACAGCCTCTGATTTAAAGTGTTCACAAGTAACAAGAAGCAACAACCAAATCATATTGTTCTTCAAACATAAAAATATCAACCTCCTAAACATCTGTCCGTGGAACTCCTTCATTGTTCCTGAGCGGTGATACAAACTGCGTCAACCTAGGGAACATTCCTTAGTCGTTAAGTCAAGCAACAAAAAAAGCAAATCAGTGCCACTGGACGAGATATTTACTGCAGTCAATCTAGATTCACGATGCTCCACTACTTCTAACATTTGAGACTCACCATACCCTGAACATTTTAGCGAATTATCTTAATTCCCTTCGTACCCCATTAGTTAGATGTAAGTTCCACTCCTGCACCGTCTTCATCTGAATCACCGCTCTGTGGAACAGACTCCCAAAAGGATTATTCATCTATCACTAAAATATTAATCTGTTCAGTTCTAGGGTTAACGGTTATCTTTCCCACATATCTCCATAACCTGCACTTCTTATTCTGTAATCCTGTAAGTGTTTTTTGTTATCTTATATAGGGTAAGGATGTGCGTTGTGGTGCATTGGATATCGGCTCAGAACGAGAAATCGGGGAGCCGAGCTCGAATTCCAGCTGAATTCATTGCATTCACTTACGCGCAAATACCTTTGGGAAAGATATTAATCCGCCTATTCCTTCCAGTTATGGGTTAAATAACAGGACAGATTTGGTTCTATAGCCTTGGTCGGCAACCAGTCTACCGCAGAAAGCAATGGCAACCTACTGCGGGATAATCTTCTGCCCAGTCAGTCATGTTTCTGTCGTGACATGATCGCCCAAGCGTGTATCACGTATGGCACTCAACTGACTGTAACCTTTTTTTGTAAAATAAGGAAAAAGATAAATTTGGATAACTTTGCATCTATAGTTGTCTTGGGTTATGGGTTAATAGCAAGAAATTCTGAAATCTCTAACTTTAGTGTGCGATACAGTCTCGGAGAAGGGTAATGTCGAATCACATACCGATTATATGTAGAGATAACATCTCCATTTCCAAACAAAGAGCCATACTTGTTATAGAGACCACCGCAGACACATATTGAGGCTGTAACACTTATTCTTTAACGAGAGAATCAGCATGTTAGCGTCTAATGACAGTTAAGATCAGAAGCCATGAGAGTCACGTCTGGTAATTATTATTGTCATTATTATTACTAATTATCTTATTATTTTTTGACGTCTCAAACAGATCGCAACTGATAGGTTAAACAGGAAAATTAAGTAAAAACAATTTTTTCAATACCACATGAATCAATTATTTTAGAAGGTTATGACAGTATTTTGTTTGTTTTTTCTTGTTTGTGTTGTTGTTGCTCTTCTTCGTATTTTTATATTATTATTTTTTCTACTTATTATTATTATTATTATTATTATTATTATTATTACAGTGTGAATAATGAAGTTATCAAAAACTTAGTTTTTAGCTTTTCATTTGATCCTTTTTTCTTTCTTACGCACATTGTCGTTATTATTCCTATATTATCTGATTTAGTCATTTTAAGTCATTTTATTTTATAAGTGGTTATTTCATCTGGCATTTTCTCAACCCAAAATACTTCTCTATAATTCAGTAATACAGAAGGTGACGTTCTCCCCTTTTTTAGGTCTACTTTTGACTTCTCTCTAAATCTTTTCACTAAGAAAAGATTAAGATTTCATTGCCGAAAATAGAATTGCTGTATAATGGACGACAGACAGCAGCTAAAATAGAGATTGGAATACAATATCTAAAACACTGTTATTTACTTTGACTGCGAGGCGATGTATCCCACGTTTTACCTACGTTTTAGTCTTTTGATTTCTCTCTTTGAACATTTCTTTTGCTATGTGGGTTTCCTTTGCCTTGTTAAAAAAAAGTTCGCACAGTTCTATCTAAAAACCGGTATGTCTTTAATTCTTGGTACGGATCTTGATAGCAGCCCCTCCATGACGTATATCAATTATTCTCCACTTAAATCCATTTTACTTACTTCCTAAATGGATACTGAACCGAGTGCTTACAACGATTCTCGAACATCGAAATCTCATGTCATTTGCGTGTAAATAAGGATAACTTATCACCCCAGAAATTCAAAGCACTATCTTTTAGCTTATTATCCTCATTTCCTTTTAAAGTTCGATTCAAGTGACAGAAATCCCTAATTTTGTCTCTTTATTCATCGGTTCCATTTTTTATGACTATTTTATTTTTTCTGTAATTTCATCCTAAGCAGCGTAATAATGCCTCTAAGATGCAACAGGTTACTGGAAATGAAATAGAATGAGAAGACTTTAGAGGGGAGAAAAGACAATAAAATCAGGTGTCAGGACGACATAATACAGTTACTGACGTTGCATTAAGTTTGTTAAAGAAAATAGGGTGTAGGGAAACAAGTAACTGGAAGAAAGCTCCATACAAAAGATGGTGAACAAGTGTTTTACATGTATTCCTCTACATACCCTCTAATGATTTTTTTTGAGACAGACCTTTTGAAAATTGTAAACTCATTATCAACTTAAAGAATAGAAAGAGTTTAATGACGAAAGCCACATTTGAAACCGCTTAATCTGCTTCCTGTTCTTTTAATACATTATGCAAGGTTTTATTACATATTCGTTTTTATATTAATTTTTTCGCGTTAATAGTTAAATTCAATACTTTTCCATGATTTAATACACATGTTGCTGTAAAACAATGATCGATCTGCCAACAAAGCATTTATTAGATGATAACTTTTGAATTGGATAGGGTTCCAAAGATTCCATCATTGCCACTAATTAAGGGCATCCCGGAAATACCTTACAATATCACCGTGTTTTGTCCTTTCCCCTCACATGTGCAAAAGCTAGACAAAACGGACTCTTGCTTGCTTTTCGAAACATTCCATTATTATAATTTTGTCATGTTCCCAGGATTAACCGTTAATTTAGTGGGGATTACTTTAATTGACAAAATGGTAAAATAAAAAAGTAACATCATTTTCCACCGACGACGTTTCCCAGATTCGAATTGGATATGACAGATATAAATTTTTTTGTAAAAAGAAATTGTGACTTGAAACTAAGTAATTCTTTTTACCGTGGTGTTTCGTTCCTTTCAACCGTTTTATTTATCTATAATTGGAATTTATGTAATTGACGACGCAATGCGTTT
Source organism: Ascarosepion bandense (assembly GCA_037127315.1). NCBI lineage: Eukaryota > Metazoa > Mollusca > Cephalopoda > Sepiida > Sepiidae > Ascarosepion > Ascarosepion bandense. The sequence goes on from JBBBDQ010001184.1 coordinate 1,226,225, forward strand.
GTTCAACATACCTCTCTACCGTGAAAATGTTCTTATACTACTTCAACATTTTAGGATAGATGTGGATCATATCATGCAAATAATGAAATCGACTTATTTATTTCCGGGTTTTCATTAACCTCGGTGTTGATTGGTTGTAACCCCACTTCTTTCTGAAATATACATTTTTTTAATCATTTCACCCCAAGCAAGGCAGGAATACTGCCACTGTTGCGCAGGGGGTTACGTCGAGGAAAGTGATGAAAAAGAAGGGTTAGTTATAGGGAATGTCAGGAGGAGCGTAATAGAAGAATGAGAATACCGGTGTAATGGGGTGGAGTGGAAGCAGAAAAGAGCTTGAGAGAAAGGATACGAGTTGGTGAGATAGAAGATGTCTATTGACCTTACATTTAAATTCCTGGAGATTGTATCTGCCGAGGAAGCAAGTATATGGAAGGGAATTCTACATGCGGGAAGTGCAAGAAAAGAAGCTGTTAGTGTAGAAATTGTGGTTACATTTTATCGGTTTTACTGTAAAATAGTGGGACCTAAGTGCTAGTCTAGTAGCTCGTGTAAATTTATACATAGGTGGCACCAGTGAGTTAAGTTCATTGGAGTATAAGCCGTTTAAGTAGTTGTAGAAGAGGCACAGAGAAGCCACGTCACGCCGGTGAGAGACAGACTGCAGCCGAGCTGCCAAACCGGCATCGATCACATTACAGATTCTCTGTTGGAATTTTTCAAGAACCCCGAGGTGAATAGCAGGGGCACCCGACCAGATTCTCCAGCACCGACATCCAACGATGCGTATTTCCTTTCTACAAAAATAATTTCAATAGTACCACATACGTTTGTGATATGGTGATAGTTGTATGATCTCTTTAATTTCCACTGAAATTCGGTACCAATACTTACCACACTGTTTAGTCGTATTTCTTTATTGTCTATCCTCATGTCGTTCAAATAGAAGGATTATATCTTTAATACAATTTTCGATTCAGATTTGAGTAGCCTATTTTTATATTCGTTTTTTATTTGTATCTTACATGATTTTTAAAATAAATCTTTTTCTCTCTAGAGATTTTCTTACGTAACCATTTCTCTTACAGATATATGTCTGGAATATATTCAATACTTCTGTCTCGAGTCCTAGATTACTTAGTATGAGAACAAATTAGATCAATCAGCATCATCTTTTTCTTTCTCTCCTTCTTCTCCTCTTCCTCCTCCCTTGTACTGTATCCTTTAAAGAGTCGGTTGATCATGGCAGGAAGCATTATTTGACTTTACTTCCTCTTTCTCCCCACTCTGTTAACTTATTCGCACAAACTTATTTAAATGATTATTAGCTATTTCATTTTACTTCTTTCAATATATTTCCGGGTCTTCAGCGTGGTTTAATGTTTAGCAAGCTTCTATCATTACATTAATTACGCCTGAGTACCGAAAAATGCGTATCTAACGCTTTCGGCTTTATACTATGCCTAAGCTACGCTTAGAAAAATTACTTCTTTCAATATGTCTTCCGAGTTTTAGATATTGCACACTTTTTTCCTAACATATCTTTAATGGTTTTAAGCACATGTGTACTTCTTAGAGTCTTGTCACGTCGAAACATCTGTTAAACAACGTTGAACCTGATCAGTACCTAGATGGGTGATCACTTGGGAATATGACGTGCTGTAAGCCTGGATGTGAAGATGGTAAGATTGATAAGAAACCAGCGAGCAGAGTTAGAATTCCAATCAATACATACACTCACGCGTAAATGGCAGTAAGAAAAGTATGAATCCATATATTCTCCCTCAGTTATGGGTTAAGCAATAGAACAGACTTGGTTTTATAGCCTTGGTTGGCAACTAGTTTACTACAGAGAGAAACGGTAGTCTACGGCGGTGATGAAATTCTTCTGTCAAGTCAATCATATATCTTAAAGTGATATGATCACCCAAACGCTTAAGGAAGGATTCCTCGAGGTATCATTTTCTCTAGAACTAGCTTGTTGTTTTGCTCATGCTTTTCTCGTCATCCTACTGTAGAATCACATCTTTGTAGCTTTAAGGCTCATCTGCATCTATGAGAACATTGTTCAATATTCGCTGCCATACAGAACGTAAAATATAGTTAAACAGTTTCGCAATGTTTCTAAAGAAACTTCACTATGCTTTAACTTCCATTGAAGGTCACCTCAAGCCAAGCAGTAAAACTACTAAGACAAAGAGGTTATTCGGCGTGGAATAATTATAAAACAGAAATATTACTAAAGAGAGAGAACAAAAAAGAGATACCAAGACACTAGGTAGTGACTGACATTTATAATTTTAAAGATTAATTTGGTTGAAGAGTGAAAAAAAAAAAGAGAGAAAAGGAAGTATTAGCAAACAATTTATGGTTACATATGAAAAAAAACCTCAATCGGAAATTCGTGAAACCGCGTCGCCAGTCTACTGCTATGCTTAAAGTTATAATGTCTAGGTACCATAGTAAAGCGATCATCCAGACAGTTGCCATGAAAGTATTTATAGAAAAGGCAGGGGGAGACAACTTTCCTGCGACAAGAAAATGAGTGAAGCCAAGACGCTAAATCCTGACTAATAAAATTAAGGATTTTTTATTGGATTTTTTAAAGGTTCTATAGATATATATCAGGAGTGACTGTAGACATAAATATGTAAAATAGGTTCTAGAGAGAAAATTGCATAGCACAACACAGTAAGACATCATTCTTAGCAGCTGATCTAGCAATGGGTTCAGTATAGTTTTTTCTGCTTCATATCCCTCGGGAAAGTTAGCTCGTGAAGACGCGACGAATCACTCTTCTGAAGGTTAGCATCAATCATGTGAATGTAAGACGAAAAGGTGCATCTCAGATGTGTAATAGAAAGTAGTTTAGTGTTGCAGTTGGTAAAATCAACCAGCATTTCTTTGCCACAGTTAACAACAGACTGAAGGTCGTTTTTTACATCAGCCGCCAATTTAACATTAGCAATTTGACCTGATCAGACTTACTATCGAGACAGGAGCAAATAACTTTGCCATTAGTATAGATAATAATTTGAGTAACACTTTGCGTTTTATTTGTTTTCAATATGATGCTTCCCGACAGCACGTCAGTGATCATGGTTCTAACAAAATTTTCCTTTTTCTTAATGCTTTGCTTACCTTTTGCAAAGCATATTTTACTAAAACAATACGCCATTAGATATCGGTGTCACAATTTCCGTTCTCTGTTAAATTACATTCCAGTTCGAATTCGGCAGCGCTTGAGAGAAAAGACAGAATTCCATTTTTAAACGAGATATTAACAGTGAATTATCTTTCTAAAATAGTTAATCAAACAACGTTATATCACATAATTCTATTAATTAATCAGACGATTATCTTCATCTTTATAGTTTCGATCACAACCGCTGCACTCACCAGTTATCCTAGAATAATCTTACTGCAGGGTTTTATAATTCCAGGAATTATTCAGATCAGCATTTTATATTATTGTTTTGATTTTTTCGATTATTCTTTTTCTCCCTACAGAATTCCTAATTCGTTTTTAGCTTCTGAACATACCTTTCGATTCTGTTTTTTTAGTAATTTCACTATTCGAATTAAGTTAATTCACAGATATGTACGACGAAAGTAACTGTTATATTTTTCAATTGGGATGACGACTATCATATGTATTTGTGAATTGTCCTAATTAGGTAAGTGAACGTTGGTAGAATAATGTTAGCAACGGAATAAAGGATTCCGTTTGAAAAACCGTCAGAGGTTATCAGATGACGCATATATATCAGAATAAGACGGAAGTGCACAATGAAGAAAAAGTTATGACTGAAGAAATCAAAAAGTGGATATTTGTCTGAATAATATTCGCCGACTAATGATATTTTATCAGCTAAGAACTTTACATAAAGACGAGCTTGAATAAATCATGAACTAACATAATATAACTTAAAAAAAGTATAAAAATTGTTGTCATAGATTTTGTGGTTATCCAATTAGGACTATTCACAGAATTTGACACGAAAGACTTTAGTAAAAAGGAGTTGAAGAAAAGCACACGTGACCCTCGAAATTCATTTTCGTTTTATATAGACCTTGAGGTTAATTTCAGACAAATAATATACAAATCTTTATTCTTTAAAATTGTTATGCCTGAAGAATGGCTTATGATATAACTACCTTTTCCGAATATATATATATATATATATATATAGAGAGAGAGAGAGAGAGAGAGAGAGGATGAGAAGAAAAGAGATAGAGATAGTGAGAAACAGAGAGAGAAAGCGAGAGAAAGAGAATTTTTTTCAGTGATGAGTGTTATCTAATACAGTTTAAATGCATAGTCACATGTGAACACACAAACGCAGATATATATACAGGAAATATATATTATATACTGTATGCAAGTTTCACTTGAGACAACTTATAAGGCACTGATATTAAGCTTTTTTTTATATTTTTTTTATTATATTTGTATTGCATTAGTGCATGTTATTTCTTCTTTGTCCAAACTGTTCAAATGATCTATGGATCCGAGCACTTTTATCTCATCTATCTACCTCTATTTGATTTAATATGTAGATTACTTTGTATTAAAGAAGATTTAATCCACAAATACGCAAATATAAATACATACATTTTAACGTATGTTATATTTAAAGTGTTCAATATCAGGGATAGAGTGTATGTAAGTATAAAATTGGACATTGAGTTCAACAAGCAGCAGTAAAAGTCTGTTTCATGCTTAAACGCAATAGTCAGTCCATTTGTGTTGTGTTTTGTCTGGACTATTTAAATATGCTGGTCATTGATGCATTACGGGTAGGTATATTATATTAACGGTTATTGAGTAGGCCGTAACGGTCACGTTATGAATTATTCTAGGGGCTATTGACTGAATGGAAATGTGTGACTATTTTATTGTGTTGTTTTTTACACTTTATTATGAAATATTTTGATATTTTTTTTACATAGGATAGTCTATATGTCAATTGAAAAAATATCACGAACTTTTGTCTCATGTAGCTAACTTAATGCGAATGACGAGATTAATAAACAAAAGAATGGGAGAGGTATGCTTTGAAACCAAAAAAGACCGAGATATTATTTTGAGAGAAAAGGAATAAACGAAAAAATCGAAAAAAATAATAAATTATTTAATGTTTTTTCACTTTTATTTATACTTATTTTTAATTTTAATTTGTAATTTATTTTTTTACAATTGTATTATTTTTTAAAAACATCACATAAATTATAATTAATAATTTACTATTACTATAATCAGGTATATATATATATATATATATTAGATTTAAATTACTTAACAGTCAGTTTTCAATCAACACATGAGATTGCGATTTGCCTGAAAGTCACAATTGTGTTACTAGTAACAAAAATGCATTTTATTAATATAGTTAACATCATCGCTTAGTGTAGGATCAATATTTACACCCAAAACTAATGGAGTAACATGGAAAACCTTTTATTAGTTTTCATTTAAATACACATGGAAACTACAAAGATTTATTCATAAAATAATCGTTGATAACACAAATATAATAGCATCATCCACATGTAAAAAGAAAGACTAAAAGTAATCGAAGAATTATTAATAAAAAAATAAGCCATCACTCAACAATATCAACTATGAAAAATATGCACATCGAGTTTTGAAAATAAAACATTCACATGACTACATACATACATTAAACAATTTATATATTCAGCTAAAAGTAAAATAAAATTTCTCAACGGGAAGTGGAATGGAGCTTTACAAATTTTTAAATGTTCCATCAGGATGTTCTGTCATTCCCCTTAAAAGTAAAGTTATAATTTTTGAACGTTTTTCGGCTTCTCCCTACACGCCCGTTTTCAATTTTCTCGCTATAGATTATATTATGTTAGATCATGGTCTAGCCTAGGCCTAGTTTGCAAGACTGTTATTTCTTCATAATTAAGCGGAAAGAACAAATGATTTTTCGATTATTAATTTATATTCTTTAATCATTTTAGAATCTTTAAATATTTGGTTAAAATTATTTTTCTCGCGTCAGAGGGTGAACAAACCTTAGTATGTGGGCGTTTAGCGTCTTTTCGTCGAAAAATACATTGATTTGGAAATTATAACAAAATAAAACCATTTTAAGATTATAATGAAACTTTTAAACCTTATTCACCAAATAATAAAATTTCTTAAGAAATTTTTATTTTTTTCAAAGTTTCAAAAATGTATTATATATATCTGTTACACACTCGCCATTTTAGTACTTAATGCTTACATTATTTATACTATGTAGGGATTGATGTTGACATTAGTATAAGAAGACATCTTTGGGGAATTTATGTTTTTTTAGGAAAATAGGATCCCCTGTTACAGAAAGTATGCTCTGAAACATAAAATAGTGAATACAATGAAAGTAAGAGACTGTTTCATTAGAAAGTTTTTTAACTGATGTTATGGATAAGATATATAATAAACATTATTGTCTTAAGAAAAAGAATGTTTGATGAATAATTGTTTTTTGCTATAACAGTTTTCATATTTTTAAATTATAATTGGGTTTATTTAGAAAGTTTTAAAGATTTTAAAATTTGTAGTGGTTATATCATACTGTTAAGTAAAACCGATAAATGCAAATCTTGTGTATAATGTTAAACTACATCTCGCATCATTCCCCTTATTCCTATACACACACACACACACATATATATATATATATATATATATATATATATATTTGTATACACACACGAACATCCACTCGACCAGATCTGCTCAAAAGTCCAGCCATTTTTCTATGGAACCGAAAGAAAAAGTAACTTCTTAGTATTTTTTTTATAATTTCACCTCAATTAAGACACAAAACCACCACTAGTGCGCAAGGGGTTACAGTGAGTGAAAAAATGGGCACCGGAGTTATTGAGAAAAGGATAAAAGATGAACAGGATTCAAGAGAATAAAAGATGGTAATTGATGTTGCATTTAAATTTATAGAGATTGTAGCTATAAAATAAGTAAACAAAAAAGAGTGCTCACAGACGGGAGTGCGACAAAAGGAACAGTTGGGGTAGAAGTAACAGTTACATTTGACTATTTAAACGGCAAAATGGTGGAACCGAGATACGTCAAAGTTCTGAGAAGTTATCACGAAAATATTTGTAGAAACGACAGATGGAAAATCATGTCGGTAAGAAAATTGACTCCAATCGAGATATCAAGTTAGGATCGATTACATTGCAGTTCTTTCTTTGTATTTTGTCAAGAACCTCTAGATGAATAGCAGTATCACCCGACCAAATATGACAACAGTATTCAATGCACGAATGAAAGGTAGATTTATAAATATTCAATATGGATTCCGATAGGAAAAAATCTCTGGTCCGACACAGTAACCCAACTTTCCTAGCATTAGATACATCTATATAGTCAATGTACTCGTTCCACTTCAGATTAGTCTTAAAAAATGAGGCCAAGAGCGTAGTGATGGCGGGAAAGAACACTTCTCTGTTGCGGTTAAATGAGAACAGTTTTGTTTTAAAGGCATTACAATTTACAATTTCCTGTCCCAACTAACCCCTAATTAAAGGTTCGTTTCAAGAGGAGCAGATCTTGCACAAATGGCTAGTATGCCAAACAGTGTCAAACGCTTTAAAGATATCTAGAGAAACAGCACGAGCTTCGCCATTATTAACAAGAGCTTGGTGTACATATTCAGTGATGACCGTCATGACATCAGCTTTAGACCTAGCGAAGTGAAAACCATGTTTTATATCATGGATTTGACCGTGGGAGGTAAGATGCTTAACTAATTTAGCATTGATTAGAGCATTGAATACCATGCCAAAAAGAGGTAAGAGGGTAATAAGGTGCTAGTTATGGTGCCAGAGGTTTCAGCAGAATTCTTAAAAACAAGAACTACAGATGAATACTTCCAATAAGTAGAAAAGCCGGAAGTATAGAGGTAATAGTTTGGAGATGACTGGAGACGTGGTTATGAATATATTATTCAGTAGAGTTTCTCTTCTACGTAAAACATTAGATGTGGGTAGTCTAGACGAGAGAAGGTTGTGGGTTGGAAGGGAATATGCGAGCAACTCATTCAACTTTGTCTGCTGTAGATGTGAGGACTTCGAATTGATTGAATAGAAAATGGATTGATAGTTTGTTGCTGTTTAGCACATATTTATAAAGCAGCCAGTTAGCTTTAAAACCAAAATTGCGAGATGCTATACGCTGTTTCATTCTATCAGAAAAATTACATCATTTACAACACGCTTGCATTCATTACGGGACAAAGAGGTGTCCTTTGAAATCAGGAATATCACTCCGGTACATCTGTAAGAAGTAATTCATGTGAAAAATAGCAGCCGAGCATGCATTTGTGGACCAAGGAGATGAACAATTTAACTTACTGGCTTAAATAAAAATGTCGATGCCGTCTTTAGCCCAGAAGGATAGCGCATGGTTTTTGTTTTTGTTTTTTGTTTTGTTTTGTTTTGTTTTTTAACAGACAGACTAAAACTTTTGATCCCAGGCACGTCAGAAAGAAAATCAAGGAATGAGTCCTAATCAGCACGTTGATAATAGAAATATATTTTGTTAGTAAGGTGTTCTTGAATGGAGGGGAAGAATAAAGGGAAGCTCGCACATACAATCGCAGGGTGTTGCCAAAATGGCAGAGATGCGTAGTGTGACATAAGTTATGAATACAAGTAAAGAAGATATCTAGAAGAGAAGCGTGTTTTTCAGGTTTACTGGGGAAACTCGTGCGGAAGTCCGCCACCAGCATGAGATATTGATTGATTGAGAGGTTTAGGGCTTGGATGCGTTTAAGACAATTGGCATGATGGAATTCACCGAACAAAAATATATTTGCAATTGATGTAGAGAAATGGCCCTGTCTATATTGTCAGAAATATTTCCATTGCGATATTATTTTTTATTACTTTGAACGTTATCTTTAGCGGATACCCAGGTCTGGGTTCACGCCCTAATTTTTTAATGCATGTAGATGTGTGTATGTGCATGCGTTAGTGCTCACAAATTATTTTGACTATATTGCTTTTATGGAAATAAAAAAAAATCCGTGTTCAGTTAGAAAAATGCAAATTCCTATGATTTCAATGAATTGTGGTTGAATTTATTTCAGTGTATTTTACGACCGAAAAATACCATACACATAAAAAAGAACATAATTTACTCAGAAGGAAAATTCTCGATAGCGATGCCATCAAATATTATCAAAATATTAATGTGAGCGTCGGTTTTTTCCTAGCCTCATATTTCTTAATAGAAACTACAACTCCAAGTTAACATATACAAATAGTATCTGAAACAAAATTAAAAAAACGTCTTACGCTATAAAAATCCAAACAGTATACTTCATATGAAAAAACATATTCCAGTCTGCAAAATGGCGTAATTAAATATCTAATATTTTTCAGTTGACCTAATGAATATTTATGAGTGTTTTATAATTTTCTTGTGTCCAACATTTTGTTTTTGTTTATAGATACTTTATCCCAAATAAATTCATTTTGTTTTTTTACCTTGATAACGTCTGTCGGCTAAAACTAAATAGCTTTTCTCTTGACTCTTTCTTTTAGTCATATTGTTTCGCTCTACATATTGTATTTAGAAAAACTGATTTTGATCAGACCCGGTAGGATATCGGGGTATCGATTTCCAATGTCCGAGTTAAATAAGTCATCCAAGGATAGAACTGCAACCTTGAAACTTCTGAATATCGTTTCTTATGGCTTTGTCTATGAGTGTAGCAAATTTGATTAAAACTGGACCACACCTTCTATAACCCGATTTTTTCGATTATCGATTTTCGATATTTATCGGCGGTACCTCGTCACAAAACCTAGCTAAGAACACTCGCAGACGCTTATAGGACAACTGTGTAAACTTTCAAGAAAATCGGTTCAGCCGTTTCGGAGTCTCTAGGTAACGGACACACACACATGAAAGTCGGTTCTCTGTGCAGGGTCCGAAAGTTCTTTCCGTCTGAATCTATCCTGCACATATATAAATCTACCATCCGCCCGTGTATTGAATACTGCTGCCACACCTAGTCGGGTGCTCCTACTATTCTCCTCGCGTTTCTTGACAAAATACAACGGAGAATCTGTAATGTGATTGATACCGACTTGGCTGACCGGCTACATTCACTCTCACCGGTGTGACGTGGTTTCCCTGTGCCTCTTCTATAAATACTTTCACGGCTTTTGCTCCGATCACTGGTGCCTCCTCGTTACGAATTTGCACGAGATACTAAATTAGCAACTAGGTTCCACCGATAAAATGTAACCACAATTTCTACTCTAATAGCTTCTTTTCTCCCACTTCCCGCCTGTGGAATTCCCTTCCACATGCTTGCTTCCCCGACAGCTACAATCTCCAGGAGTTTAAATGTAAGGTCAATGGACACCTTCTAACACACTAACTCGTACACATTCTCTCCAACACTCTTCCTATGTACTTCATTACTCGTCTATCACCCTCCTGCTGACACCTCCTATATCTAATCGCTCTCTCAGCACCTTCCCCTATGTAACCCTCCTGCGCTATAGTGCCTTGCTTGGGGTGAAATGATAAAAATGCACACACACAGACAGACACAAACAGACACACACGCGCACACGCACACACACACACACACACACACACACACACAAAGTTCTATTTATAAATAAGTTTAGATGTGATATAAAAGTGAATATTGAATGACTGACAATAAAAGTGTCGTTACGAAAAGACTTAGTGAATAATGGGCAACTAATGCAAACCTCAGGCGAATTAAAATGTCGCTTTGAAGTGTTTCAGAATAACATCAAAACATTTCTTTAAATATTTCCATCCTTTCTGTTTTAAATCAATATTTTGAAATGCTTTTTGTCTTTCCTTTTAAAAAGCATATTATAATTATGTAATTATTCAGTAATTTCAATGTGGTTTTAACGCATGTATCGATGAAATTATATGGATGCCTTTATGCACATTCATTTATGAAAAATATTTAATCGTTGTATTAGGTTGTATTTGTTGTATGGGAAAAAGAATTCAAAGGAAAAAAAGACTAAACAAATATCTCTCTCTTTCTTTCTTTCTTTCTCTCTCTCTCTTTCTTTCTTTCTCTCTCTCTCTCTCTCACTCTCGCTCTCTCGCTCTCTCGCTCTCTCGCTCTCTAACTGTAAAAGCGGTATTGGTCAGTGTAGAGTTAGATCAGTAAACTTTTTTTTAATGCTCAATAAGCAATTCAGATAATGGAACGTGTAGATCTATTAATACTGAATAAAGAAAATATTCTTCACTTGAGGTTTGTGTGGGATGTACGGAAGCAATTTTAAAAGAAGATGGTTTAATTATAAGTCATCGCTCAATTTAGAAAATCACTGGAATTGTTCCACATTAGTTAGTCATGTGTGGGAGTAAAAAGAAAAGAAAAATACAAGCAATTATGTGAAATGACGTACACTGAAAAAGTCAAGCTCTTACAGTATTGGTGATAATGTCTACAGTTTATGCCATGAGCAAAAATCGACTATAGTGAACGAGCCAAATCTGGAGAATTCCACCATCACGCTTGATACACTAAGCCAGGGATCAATAGTACAATTTAGTGCCTTGACAAACGTTTCACGTTGAATCTTTGATATTACACCTTTTATTCTGTCCTTAGGTTCTTCTACGTCTCTAACATTTTTCTATACATGTGATCCTTTGTCATACCCCATAACCAGAAGTCACAGGGTGTCAGATCATGGGAATGTGGTGGTCATGTCAACGGTCCGCCGCGACCTATCCAATTATTTGGGCAAGTTTGATCGAGATAAACACGAAAAGGGCGGGAAAAATGAGGCAATGCATGATCCTGTCGGAAATATCTTGCTCGTCTCATTTGTTTTGTGTTTTTATAACTTTTATTGAATATCCCAACTTCCAATAAGATAAAATTTGCAATAAAAGGTGAAATTTATTGTAGATGATCAAGCGATTAAAGCAATTTACACGCAGTTTCGTGTTAGCAAAATGTAATGTTCAGGCGCGTCAACGTATACATCATTAATACGATGACGAACCAAGGGATAAATTTTTTTTTTTAAATTTGAACAGATTTACCTATCACATATCTATCTATCTATCTATCTATCTATCTATCTATCTATCTATCTATCTATCTATCTAATCCTGTTCCTTCTATCTATCTATCTATCTATCTATCTATCTAATGTTAAAAACTTGCGATATTTGTTAGTGTTTAATGTATAAATGAGAGACCATTTATCGATACAGAACGTGTGGATATAGTAATCATGTTAACAGACGTAGCACCATTTTCTGGGGAACTGCAAATCCTCCTGTCAGACGGGAGTATAAATGGACCTCCCTAAAGGTAAATGTGTGGTGTGCCATGATCGTTACTGGTGTAATTGGCCCATATTTCTTTACTACTCTAACAGTGATTGCAAATGCTTAATTACAAATGTTGCCCCAAAACATGCCCCAAAACAAAAAGTAACTAATTGAAAGTTGAAGCTTTGAAAAAAATATTAAAGAGGGTAGTTTTTCCTTGAAAAGGGAAAATAGAACTTCGCTCTCCATGACCAACCGATAAAGCATATTAGAGTGATTTCTGTTATATAGGGGGACGCATGTTCGATCCCACCTTGGGAAAGCATTTTTTTCAAAATGACTTCTCGAATGCGTAGAGCAGTAGACACAAAACATATGTTTTATTAAAAGAATGGGACGCCTGTTACTAATATGAAATATCCACTATCCACTATAATAACATTTGACGTTTGAAGCTATATATATATATCTATATATACAGGAGGGTGCATGTGTGTGTAACCCTGTAAAATATCTTGTAATTTTTTTATAGATTTAATATCACTAAAACCCTCCATTATTTCCATTAATTTTGCGCAAAACGCAGGCTACAGTATTGACTTTCACATTTATTAACCAAATAGTGGTGAAGCCTCTGAATAATCAAACAACCCGTTTGTTGCCTGCTACAAAATTTGAGGGATCATTCCAGTAACTGATGAACAATATTTTCTCTCCTAAATGTAAACATTTAATAATTGGGGAGTATATTTATTAACCAATAAACTTTTGAATTTAGTAAATTATTTTTTAGCCATTATTTATTTTCTATAAATATCCGTGGTGTGAAGTTAGTTTACAGTTTTTTCGTAAACCTTTGATTGCGTCGGTTGTTTGCTGCTGTAGACAAGCTGAATTCTCAAACTTTTCATATAATTAATTACTCAACATTTGACATTTACTGAGTAACATTCAAAGGCCTAGTGGTATTGAAAGAAAATTAAGCACACTTAAAAAGACGGTGTTATGCAAACAATATGTTAGTTATAACACAGCTTTGCCCATTGACAACTAGAAAATTACAGATATTCATAAAGTAACGCAGATACGTGACACTCTCCTTATACAGACCCATTCTATTTTTTTCGGTAATACTAACTCAATTTATTCGATTGTATTGTAAATAAGAAAACAAATTTTCTTTGTGTGAATTTGTTTTGCAATTTGTAATTCATTTCCTTCAACTGGAAAGAATATAAATACTCAATAACATAATTGTATTTGTAGAGCTGTATTTCAATATTGCTTATGCTTTTTGCATGCTAATTTTTCTCCATGTATATATATATATATATATATATATATATATGTGTGTGTGTGTGTGTGTGTGTGTGTGTGTGTGTGTGTGTGTGTGTGTGTTTTAAAATTTACCTTATTTGAGGAAGAAAAATCAATATCGGAACATTTACAATCATATTTGATATATCGATCGACACTGTAGGGAAGCAAGCAGTTTCGTCCCTCAATACAGTTATCAGAACAAGTTCTTGGTCTGATGATAGCATTGAGGCGTGAAACTGAACATGATTTCTACCTTTAATCACGCATAGTTTCGACTCTCTCTCTCTCTCTCTCAAGAATTACATAGAAAAAGACTTAAATTCGGTTTACGTGTTCCACGGCCTCTGTAATATTTAACTGGACTAGCATCAGTCGTTTATTATATTTTTTGATGAGTGGAAAATGGTTTGATGGGCAAAGCTTTCCCAAAGAGTTTCTCAAAAAAGTTCACATCAAAACGTGAATAGTGTAATCAGAAGGTCAAAGATAAAAAAAAAAATCTGCCTGATTTTTAGCAATATGACATTGCAAATAATAGTAAGTATATAATTGAATAAAATGAAATTGTGCTTCATTGTTGAAGAATACAGTTGATAATCAAGATAGAAAATAGATATTAATATAATAGGGCAGATTATATGTATTGCTCGTCTTCTTTGCTCTTCATCTGTGTATACTTGCAAATGGATGCATATATATATATATATGTATATTAATCATTTCTCCCCAAGCAAGATGGGACTATCACTAGTGCGCAGGGGTTACAGTGAGAGAAAAACCTGAGTACAGGGTTTATTAAATAAAGGATAAAAGAAGAATGAGACTCAAGAAAAAAAAAGATGCCAATTGACATAGCATTTAAATTTTGGGGGATAGTAATTATCGGGGAAGTAAGTAAAAGTAAGGAGTTACACAGGCGGTAAGTAAAAAAAATAAACTGATGGAGAAAAAGTGGCGGATATATTTAATTACTTCAACAGTAAATGGATGGGACTTAGATGCCAATCTAGTAGCACCCTCAAGTTCATGTAGTTGAGATATAAGGGGAAAAATGCTCGAAAATATTTGTACGAGAGACAGAGGGATGTTAGGCCACGTCGCTGAGAAAGTAAACTGAAGTCGAGATTCCAAATAAGAACATATTATATTGCAGATCCTTCTTTGGAAAATGGTCTGATAGGCAGAATTGTCACTCCGGATGAATAACATGAGCACCCGAACAGATATGGCAACAGTATTCCATGAAGACGGAAGTAAATGGTGCTGTAATCTACATAAATGCTTATTTATAGAATTCTTATATCAGATAGATCATTGATGAAATATAGGACCTAGGAAAAGCCTTGATGAACACACGCGTTTATACTAAAGGATCTTGAAGCTTACACGTTCAATACGACCTTCATTTCATGATTCGATAGGAATGATTGCATTAAATCTTATTAGATCAATCCTAAAAATACACTAAACCTGGATCTTGCACACAGGGCTAGGATGACGAACCTTGTGAAACGCGTTTGAGATATCGAGAGCAACAGCTTCAGCATTATTATCAAGAGCTTGTTATACATATTTAGTGATGACCTTTAGAACATCAGTGGTAGACCTGGCGAAGACGAAGTCATAATGATTGTCAGTGAGTTGGTCGTAAGAAGTTAGATGCTGAAATACATCAGCCTTGGTTAGAACCGCAGTAACGGGCTAACAGGACGAATGTTAGTGTTATCAGATGGTTATCTACAGTTCTTAACAGAGGTACTACAGATGAGCACTTCCAACAAGCAGGAAATCAAGAAACAAAGAACTTATAGTAGTGCTTATATACTACTGTAGATAGATCAGGGGCATACTTTGTTCAGAAGATGGATGTGATTTAATCACCTCCGTTTGTCTTACAGGTGTCTAAATTTTAAAAAATTGCCCCAGACCAGAGACGTGGTTATGCATATATCACTCAGTAAAATCTATGTGCTAGGTCGGAAATTGAGTGTGAGTATTCGAGATGATTCAAGTTGATGAGTTGGAAAATATTTTGCGAGCAAACGTTCAGTCTTGTCTACTTTTGATGTAAGAACTTCAAATTGATTGCATAGAGAAATGAATGAGGGTATGCTTTTAGAGCCACCAGTATTTTGCAGAACATATATTGCAAGATGCTAAATGATATTTTTTCATTTTATGAACAACAAATAACTTTACATCATTCCCGACACGCTTAAATTAATTACGAATATGTGTTTATTGACGTGTCACTTTTGTAGATCCGGAAGAAGTGATTCCAATGAGCAATAGCAGCCCAGCATGCAAGCGTGAAGCAAGTTGATGAACGAGATTTAACTTGGGATTTCCTTGCTGAGTGTAAGCATCAATGGCGGGTTTCACCGAGAAGAACACACCAGAGGCGCATTTTTAACACAGATATTTAACACTTTGTTCCAATTAACTTCACGAAAGAAATTACAAAACCAGTCCCAATCCTCAATGTAATAACAGATATTCTCTTGGTAGGAGGATCGTAGATAGTCAATTTTGAAGCTCCACTTCGATGGGGCACAATGCCAAATGTATGGCGTACCCAAAGAAAATTGAACTCACTACTCAGTTGTAATAGGTTATAGCGAGTCAGCGTTGCTAATCATTACAGTGCTGGATTGAAAGATGACAGAAATAGACGTTTACATACACCATCACATGATCACAGTGGCCAAGAGTTGACTTATCAGAACGATTAACGTGTTTTGCCGAGCTGCTGTCTCTTTGTAATCACCATTAGACTCATCCAACTCTTTTCAAGTAGTCTTCACTCTCCTGAGATCTACACCTAAACACTCTAAAATGTTTAGATTAAATCTTCCGGTGGTAATGCCAACCATCATGCCGTTTGCAAATTTCTGGCAAAGTGAATAGCGCCATGGTGCTTTTTTTTTCCTAACAGACAGTCCGCAACTCACTTACTATAATCAATTGTCAACGAAATCAACAAACAACGTGCATGCGGGATAAATCATGAAATAACGACTTTTTATCCATCTTACCTGTGGGTATGCATATATATGGAGAGATAAAAATAGAAATAGAGGAACGAGTGAGTGATTTAAATATTTTAGCCTGTTGGGGAACATGGATCTTTCTTTTAGAGATCACCACCTCGAAGGGAATGCGCCAAGGCTTGTTCAATTTCCTCCAGCAAAAACCGATTATAAAAGTTCTTGGAAGTAACTACTTGTATAGAAACATGTTTATTGCATTTCTTGCTATGCAAAATCAATACGATTGATCGAAGAGAGGATTTCTCTTTTTTGCTAGTAAGCGCAAATAGAACTATTATTTGCATCAATAATGCTAATACTTGACAGTTTGTAATCATGTGGATAATATTTTCTGTATTTTTTAACAAGGGGACTCTGTGCTTTTATACATATACAAATAGTGGTTTGTGTCTAAAGTTTAGACAGAATAAAATGCATATTTTCAAGAAATTAAATTTTCTACATTTCAGTAAATTGAAATATTAACAACATTATATTTTCAATACGATTTCCATCATTTCTGATGCAAAGTTTGTGTGATTTGCAAGATTCACGTGGAATCTATGCAATAACTTCATATTGTCATCTATTTTAGCACATTCACTCTTTATTTATGTGTTCAATCAAGTGTGCTGCATCTATGGTTTTCATTAAGTAAACCTTTTTCTTTAGTATTTTCCAGAAAAAGAAATTAATTCTTTCTTCTTTCGAGAAAACTACGTTTAATCTATAAGAGTAATAATATATATAATATATTAATATTTAATCTATAAGAGTAATAATATATATATATAATATAGTTAATTAGAATTAATGCTGTTTTCAAATTTCTGGCGGAGGGAATTGCGTAGTGATGCTCTTTTCCGTAGAGAGAGTGCAAAGCTAACCTAACCGTGAATTCGACAGTATAAACAACAAGCAACGTGCTGACGCGGTATTTGAAATATAGGGCGGCATCAATTTACTCATCGCACCAAGTATATAGTTGTGTGCATGGCTTGAATAATGTAATTCACGTTAAACGTAAAAATCCACAATGAGTTAATGAGATTTGATATTAAGTTCAAGGAGCAAAAGATTTTTCATGATTGAATGAATTTAACTGATTTTCTAAAAATGATCCTTTTGTGGAATCTCTTTAGGCGTTTTTATTATGTGTTCGAATATGGAAATTATATTTGTCAACGAATGCCATAAAAGTTTGTTCTTTCCAAATCTACTTTGTTTTCTTCATATTATTTTTTCTATATCTTGTCTTTTAATGCTGCTGTGTATCTAGAAATTCTTGACAAAATCTGAACAAGAATCTTTAGTGTTATCGGTCCTGATCTGGCATTTCTGCTTCAATAACTTCCCGCCGCCAATCACCTTGCTTCCTTTTGTCTTTTTATATATATATATAGTGTTATTGTAATTGTTCTAATGGGTTGCCTACTTTGGTACCTCGACAGCATGAATTAAAAGGCAGTAATAAATTGATAGCTAGGTCTCTAAGAAATATGTAAATGCAACCGTAAATTCGTTTTTGTTTTAATTATTTTACTCCAAGCAAGGTGGGACAACCACAAGTGTACAGGGGGTTACAGCAGGAGAAAAGATTGGGTACAAAGAGTGTTAGAAAAAAAGATTAAAGATGAACATGTTTCAAGAAGATAGAAGATGGCAATTGAGCTTTCGTTTAAATTTTTGTGGTTATAGCTATAAGGGAAGCAAGTAAACGGTAGGGAGATACACAGGTGGAAAATACGAGAAAATAAACTGCTGGGGTAGAAGTGACGGTTACATTTAACTATTTTAACGGTAAAAGATTGGGACCTAGATGCAAATCAAGTATCATACATAAATTCACGCAGTCAGAACACTAGGGTAAAAAGCTATTCAGAGCAGTTGGCATGAAACTATTTACAGACGAGTCAGAAGGAAGCCATATCACGACGGTAATAAAGTGACTGAAGTCAAAATGCAAATCGGAGCCGATTTCATTGCAGAATTTTGTTAAGAGCCTCGATATGAATAGAAGAAGCACCTGACGAGATATGGCAACTGTCTTCAATGGAGTGACGGATGTTATATTTATAAATATGCAAGAGCGATTCTGACGAGAAAAACATTCTGGTCTGACACAGAGACCTAACCTTCCTAACAGTTGATGCACTTATAGATTTGATATATTCGTTCTACTTAAGGTCAGTTAAAAAGAGAAACCAAGAATGCCCATGTATTTGCCCTCAAGAAGACTTGAATTATTCATGCTGATTGCTTGCAGGGAAATTCTCTGTGGTGGTTAAACAAGAGCAGTTTTAGAGGCATTAAAATTTACAATTAACCCCTGACTAGAGGTCTGTTTCAAGAGTAGCAGCCAGTTTTACTTTGTCCGCAGATTTTGTTTTGAAACGAGAATAAAGAGTAGTGTCCTCTAATATTTTTCTCTGGTGCTATTTTGGTATGTATCACTCTCCCAGCTTCTACTTAGATAAAAAGAATGAAATATATATTCCTTATTAATCGTATTCCTAGATTATTAACCTGCGTTCCAGTTTGTATCGTTACGTTTAATATAACCTATTTTTCTATCTCAAATACCTGTTTTGTTGTTCATTATTTTGTGCGGTTCCTCACCCGGAATATACAACATTTATTAACTAAGAACAGTGCAAAATATGGCGTTTTAAAGCATTAGCCTATATATGAATGTGGCGTTAATAACATTCGTTTAAGCCTGGAAGAGAAATGGAAGTCCTGAATAAAGATATTAGGCTTAATATTAATTCAATCACCTTTTTATACTAAATGTAATGAGTGTCCTCTACTCTAATTTGTCTGATGAAGTTGAGAAAGATGCTACTCTTAAGGCACTAAGATTCTACCATTAAACTATTACATCAAAGTAAAGAAAACGTTGGTAAAAGAGATCGAAATATGTCACAGTTGTAAGTTCAGTCCTCATTTCAGTGGAAGAGACTGGTCTTATCACAAGGAAAGATTAACAACATACAATTAAATTACGGACGGTAGAATGAAAAACTAAGTGGGTGGATTGAATAAAAGGGGTGGATTAAGAATTCTCAGAATCAGGTCCAGGAGTAGAACGGACAAAAAACTGTGGCGAAAACAACCAGGATGTCAACACTAGTCTAAAGAAATCAGTGTATTATAAATTAGTCTTTAGAATATGAAATGATTAAAAACAACACGAACGCGTACCTGATTAGATTTCGTAGCGAATTAAATCCTCACTTTTTGTTCTAGATTCTGTCGGCACTCTATACAGTCACATCCTCAGTACGCCAGGTGATACCGCTCTGTTTTAAACAACATCGGTGTAAGTGTTAGAGACCAGATTTGTCTTTTCTTTAGACTGCTTGCCAACGAAAATTAGGGACGTCAGTCTGTTTCCGTTTGCTTACTCTCTTCTAAAGAAACATGAAATTGATTCATGCGATCATGTGCAAAAGTGAACGCAACTGTCTCGATCGGAATTTTTTAGTCGTTTCTCTAATCCTACTATCGCGCATCTTCAATAGGTAACCCACATTAAATTATTCTTTGTAAATGATCAAAATCCATTCATAGTTTATCAGGAAAAAGAACCTAAAAATCACTTTGAAATAACGAAGTTAAGCATTGTCGAGCCTGGATCAGTACCTAGATGTGTAACTGCTTGGGAATACCAGATATTGTACGGTTGGATGTACAGGTGGTATAATGGCTCGGAATCTTTTATGGACACTAGTTCTATTTCCCGTTTGTTTCGGTATCTTCATTGACGTGCAAATATATTTCGAAAAGTATGAATTCATCTTATTTTGACAGTCTAAACATATTTTGTGGTTAAAATAGCCTGCAAGTGGTTGATAAGCTGTAGAAAATTATATATATATATGTGGGTGGAGGAGGGGAATTTTAGTAACAAAAGAAAAACAACAAAATGTTAACAGTATTGGCAATATGATTGATATTTATTTTATATCAGAATTTTGAATAGATTTCAAAATCGGAGTTTTCGTGTTCAAAATTCCGACTTTAAAATCTTTTTTTTTCTTTCTTCAGTTTATTCAAAGATTAATATATGTTAAATATCATCAATCTTGATATCAATATTGTTATCATTTTTCTTTCATATATATTGCGTGTATTTAGGCAACAAACTTTCGTTTATGCAGATTTTCTTAAAATGACAGACAAGTTTCTGTGGTTAAGTTTTTTGATAATTTTTCATGTGATCAGTACATAAATTATTTAAAATTTGTCGGAAAGTTAGATTTATCCGAGCGTCTTCCCTTAAACGTTTAGCGATTATCAAAGACTGACGTTATTTTACTTTTAAATTATTTTATGTATGCATCCATACTTATATGAATGTTTTATTTTCCAAACATGTTTAGCATATTGTGGCCATGTTCATAGTTGATATTATTGCGTGTTGGATTTTTCTCTTTTTAGTAATATTGCTTACATTAATTTTAGCTATTTTTACATTTGGATGATGCTATTATATTTGTATTATCGATGAATATGATACAGAGTTTGGCAAGTCTTCATGTTTATTTAAAGGAAACCTAATAGAAGTATGGTGAGAGAGATTTAACGTAAGTCTTCTTGTTAAACTTGGTGTTGGTTTAAACCAATGGTGATTATTTACGAATTTAATCAAGAACACAGAACAAAAGTCATGTAAATTCGTAACTAATATTTTAATTTAAACTTTGCCGGCGACTTGTTATTTTTGACAATGATAATAACGGTTTTAATATTTTTTCAAAGATAATTTAATTGGAGTAGATAGACTAAACTATCGCCCGGTTCACACTCCACCCACATCTATTGAACAGGTGAAGAGGCTCATCCCTTGTTTCCTGTTTAGGATGCGGTTTCCGGTTTTCTCCTTTCCAATCTTTTCACTCTTTTCCTTTTTTATTATTATTATTTTTTTTAATTGGAGTAGACTAAACTATCGCCCGGTTCACACTCCACCCACATCTATTGAACAGGTGAAGAGGCTCATCCCTTGTTTCCTGTTTAGGATGCGATGCGGTTTCCGGTTTTCTCCTTTCCAATCTTTTCACTCTTTTCCTTTTTAATTTATTTATTTTTTTTTTTAATTGGAGTAGATAGACTAAACTATCGCCCGGTTCACACTCTACCCACATCTATTGAACAGGTGAAGAGGCTCATCCCTTGTTTCCTGTTTAGGATGTGGTTTCTGGCTTTCTCTTTTCCATTCTTTTTACCCTTACGTAGCCCCCTGCGCATCAGTGAAGTTACCGCCTTGCTTGGGGTGATATGATTAAAAAAAAAAAAAAAATTAATATCATTTAAGGAAACTTGCACATATATGCATGTTTCGTTAAATGAACTTGCATATACATGTGCAAGTTTCGTGAAATTAAATTAATTATCTATAAAAGAAATATTAAAACCGCTAGTCTCATTGTCAAAAATTGTTTTTCTGTTTCTGATCAATCCAAATTCGTAAAAAATTCAAATATATATATATATATATATATATATATATATATATATATATATATATATATACATATATATATATCCGATTGTATGTAGAACGGAGAAAAAATATTTACAACGTCCAAAACATTAATTTAAAACAGTGCTCGATATATAATATATAGAGCTTTGAATATTTATTATAAATTATATATTAGAACATGTACATAATTTTGTATAAATATCCGTTACAAAGGTACATTTGTTTCGACATTGAAGAGACATTCAACTTTCAATGTCGAAACAAATGTACCTTTGTAACGGATATTTATAAAAAATGATGTACATGTTCTAAAAATATAATTTATAATTAACATATATATATATATGTTTTTTTTTCAATGAACGATGCTTGAAAGAAATGTTGCTGCCGAAGTGTATATTAATTAAATTACAAAGGAACACAACACCAGCACATTCCAGAAAAGACTCGTGGAACGACAATAGACAACAGCTAAAGAAAAAATACTGAATTTTAAAACTGAAATTTAAAAATAAAGGATATTCTACAAAATAAAATAACTACAACAGGACTAATAACTACTGAACGCCATCTCAACCACCTCAATATTAACTTAGAACTCAATAAAAACGCAATAATGCTAAAAACAAAATCTTTTCAACTTATACAATAAAAAAGATTGTACTACTCAATGGTAAATGTTATTTCGTAAACTTGTTCGATCAAAACCTCACCAATGACCAAATAGTATTCTTGAATATCAGCTCGAATCGCCATGTTCAAACAAGATACGGCTCTACTCAAAAGAAAACTAAAATCCAAATATTTATTAATCTATCCAACAGCTACTGACATAAAAGATTAATTAATGAATACCCAAATCTTAGAGATTTTCTAAAAGCAGAAGTTTTAAAAAACCGAACTTCACATAGTAAGCACAATAATATGCTCACACACAAACTAAGTTCAGCAGCAAAACAGTTACGCAACAACACTAAAATCATCATCAGACGCGCTGACAAAACAGATAATTACGTATTTCTCAACCGACAAGGTTAGAAACAAGAATTCCAATCTGTAACACACAAAAAGTTACTAAACCAAGGAAAAAACCCACAGAATCATTAGGAAAAGTAAGTAACTAATAATAGAAAACAACGCTAAGGTTGGGAGCTTAAAGAT
The DNA here is from genome assembly GCA_037127315.1 of Ascarosepion bandense. Taxonomy (NCBI): domain Eukaryota; kingdom Metazoa; phylum Mollusca; class Cephalopoda; order Sepiida; family Sepiidae; genus Ascarosepion; species Ascarosepion bandense. Next base: position 1,249,566 of record JBBBDQ010001184.1, read on the forward strand.
AAAGATTGTAGGTGAATATCAACCAGGATATATTTACATTAATGTAAAAACCCATGAACCAGATTTTCCTCTCCGACTTATCATATCCGAAATACCTACAGATGTATACCAATTACCAAGAGCCCTCAATCACATAATGTCTTCATACACATCCAACAGCAACAATTACAGTATTGCATCAACAAATGAATTCCTGCATATCTTAAAAGCAACAAATATCATATGTATTACACTACCTTCACTTGAAATCGTTTTTACCAACGTCCAAGAGGAAGAAACAATAACCATAATTAAAACCTATAAACGTAAAACCCATAAATTTATGCAAGGTATATTGATGACACTTTTATTTTGATAAAAAGATAAGGAAAAGTTATAAATTTGAAATAAATCTTTGAAAATAAATCAACCCTAAAATTTACATATGAACTCATGCTCAATAACAAAATCTCATTTCTTGACATAGAACTAAAAACCAGACAACTTACCGCTTATCTGTATAAAAATAACCCACCGAAAAGAACTTTTGTCTTTTAAACTTAAATAGCCAATTCCCACAAAGATATAAAATATCTTTCCAAGAATTTCGGGGCCATAAATAGAGCAGATCAAATTTCCTCTTCCCAAACAATATTTTTGAGCAAACCAAAACAGATAAAGCAAACATTAGTCAACAATAATTTCCTCAACTGCATCATTGATAAACAAATAAAATTATTCTTACAAAAAATACACATCAGTATTAAAAATAGCACCAACAACGCATCAGCATATTTTACTGCATATTTTCCTGCAATCAGATGCACAATATTTATAAGCAGAACGAATTCGCTATGAGAGAAATTATTAAATACCATATTTTTGCCCTGTTTCCATAAAAACATGAAACATGTATAATATATTCCTTAAAATATTACATAAAAGTGAAGACCTCAAACCTTGTTTCTAATCCAAATAACCCCATCAAATCTAAACTAATGATGACCAATATAGTGCATGAATTTCAATGCCTAGTACAAGACTGTGTTTCTTGTCACAAATCAGTTACCTATATTGGACAAAATTTTTTAGTAGATGTCTTATATGTCACTTATAAAACCAAAGTGGCATTAAAATACATTTATGAACCCATAATTTACAAGAATTCTATATAAATCACAATTTCAGAAACACCTTGGTATTTCAGAGGTACTGTATATCAAACAAATCACTACCATCATCAAACTTACGTTATTTAATATTGGAAATGGAACATTGAAAAAAATTTTTAATAGAAAAATGCACTCGCGGGCGGTACTTGAGAGCTTGGAATGAACTCAAACAACACAAAACAAATTACTAAGTTAGAATCAAAACATGAAGATAAAATAACAACAGCCAAGACAAACCTCTTGAAAATAGACAGAAAAGTAGTCGAAATCTCTTGGAATGATAATTATGGAAAATTTGTGCATTCCTTAACGAAACTATGTTAGAATGTAAGATACGTGGATAGCAGTCTCAGGAGGAAAAATTAAATGACCTCTAAAATCAGTGAGTAACGTAAATGTAAGAAAAAATTATTAACTGTAAGTAGGTAGAATCTTGCCGACAGAACAGACAGTCAAACGTGTGTTACATAGTGGGGACGCCAAAATCATGCAGATGATAAATCTAAGCATCTAGGTATTCCATTAGATAATTGCAATAATGTATGCCCGATTAAATAATTAACATCAGACATTTATTAGTGAAGTACATCTTCTTCATTATTTTTACAACGGTATGCCATCGATCTAGAAGCACTCTAATGCCATTTTCGTAGAAACATAGAGTTTTGGTGGGAGGAAGGTAGTGACGTAGTTTTCGACTGACTGTACAGAGTAATATTTTGTTGTTTAAATTGTTTGATACAGACAAATGAAAATCCGAAGAAGTCAATTAAGAAAAAAACGTTAGTTGTTGGATAGTTTCCCATTTTAACTCTAAGTATCTACAAGGTCTGTTTCGCAATATGAGGTTTGTGTCATCGCAGTGGAAAATGGCACATTTTTGATTTGATAAAATCGGACGTTTTGCTTGAATTTCAAGTATTTTTAAATATGAATTACGCATTCTACAGCAAGCGAAAAATTGTTTAATTTTAAAGAGTTCAAAATTTACTTAAAGCAACTAAAGACATTATGCTGAGGAGGGTCGTTGGTTTTAACAACACGTAAGTGAGACTGACAGATCAATATCAATCTGCTTCTTCTGTTAGCCTGACTATATTTTGGGGCTTTAAATAACCTGCTAAAGTTTGATAATCTATAAAAACATATCAATCAATTTATATTTTGAAGCTAAATAATTTGAGATTGAACATGAGATGTTTCACAGGTTTCAAGATGTGTTAAAGAAGCACTTTTATCTAAAAGGATTTGTCTTGGAGGATGAACTCTAAATTTCATCCATTATATTCTTTATACTTCTTTTCAGTCTGGTTGATAGAGCACACTGTCATGCTCATTTTGAGAACTATTTTGAGTATTTGTATTTACTTTTGCAAAAATGTATGAATCCGTCGCTTTTCACACTACTTATCATGATCGACAGCAGTGTTTATCCTATGCTAGCAGCTAGTCTACGAGAAGAAATATCTTAATCCCAAAGCGCGCAGAGCAAGCCTAATCTTTCCCCAAAAAGCATAGTATAAAGTGATGATAACAGAAAAGAAATCTGTAAATACCTATGATTGTCTACATCACAAAAGAAAATAGCTATATATATTAAATCATGTCCACCTTTTCGTTTTACAGCCACATACATTTAAACTTAACCACCCATATCCAATAACACTTTTCGATCCAAGTATAATATGGACATCTTTTAGGCTCTAAGGTTTGCCTAATTGCCTTGAGTTGAGGCTCTTCATTTAAAATGTGGAATTTATGGTCAACTAATTCACCTTTTACTCAGTAACGGTCAAGTCATATCAACCTCGTAATCGAATCGTGTTCTAACAAATCCTGGCAATATTACTACGCATCTGTTCAGTGTCAGCGAGAAGGGAAGAAGGATAATCAATCGTTCTCACCAGGAGAGCAATCCAGAAACGGCAAAATGTCAAAGAGCTTCCACTTAGTTTGGCATTTTCGTGGAGATGAATGGGTTTTCAGGCAAATTAACAAGACATGGGATTTTGTTCTCTGATCAGAACATTACCGATTACTGCTGATTGATTGTTCATTTTGGATTCAATGTGTTCAATGTCACGCTGTAATTTATGTAAAACGACTTTGCACTTAATAACAAAAAATATTGTGTCTGGCAAAAGATTTGTTTTGATTTAGTCCCTTATAGCATTGAGTAAATTCAAATGTAACGAATTTCGTTCAAAACTATAGTTTGTCGCTATTATGCGAGATCTATCATCTCATATAAGTATGCATATTTAATTTTTGGCTGAATAAATTAGCATATTTTTACTTAATGAATCTGACATATTTAAATTATTTGAAACGCTGGTGACTTTGTAAATGGTGTTTTTTCATCACTCAAAATAAAGCGATGTTGTATTTTGAAAAGGAAGTTTTGATTTATTTTTAATTATCCATTTCATGTATTTTTCATTGTTTATTATGCTATAATTTTTGTTATATTATTATTTATTTATAATCTTTCATTATTAATAAACATATTTGTTTATTTTTTAAGATAAGTTTTGGTACCCATTTAGTGTTTCAGTTTTATTTTTTTAAATAAATGTTATATAGCAAATTTAATTATGAAACATGTCTCAATAAGGATTATTACGAACATTAAATACTCTATATTTCTTAAATTACTTACACATGGATATGAATAATTCTAATCTATTCTAAATTTAAGGGTAACATTTCTTTTTTAGGAATGCGGGCCAAGCTTTTGAAATCGTAGGAAAATCATTTACGAGTGATAATGTTGTGCTTTGATGATCTCTGACTACAGTATCGTTAATTTCCTTTCCTAAGATATATTATTCAAACGTATATTTCTAACAACATTTGCCTATAATTGTATTCTCATTTATTGTCAGCAAGTAACATATTCCGTTTGAACGAGAACATATTTTACAATTTGTTTGAAGAGCGTTTCGAATCACAACGTTTATTTTACTCAATTATAAATTTTGTAATGTTATAAAGCACTTTTGTTCGCTGATTCAACTGCCAAATAAGATTCAAAGTAATTTACTTTATTCATTGGATGTCTTTTTTATTTTACAAAGGTATCACTCTAGCGGTTTCTTATCCTTTACTGAAGCAGTAATGGATTATATTAAGTTACACTGATTTATATTAACTTAAACATTAGTAATATTTTATAATTATTATCGTTTTTATTTTATTATCTTATTTTTTTAAATAGATGTAGATCTCCTACTGTCCGGTTCTTTTGAACAGGAGCAGAAGCTCATCCCTTGTTTCCTGTCTAGGTAGGGATTCGCGGTCTCTTTCTTCTCCTCAAGTCTTAATAGTGGTGCTCTCAACAGTTTTCGTGATGTATGTAGATGGTGTCAACATCTCTTCTTACTGAGAGTACCGGGTTGGTAGTTTTCTGTCAGCTACTTCTGATTGGTAGTTAGGAGCCCGAACTCTTGCGTAACATCTTGAGAGCCTGTTCTGATCAACAGTTAAATTATATCGGGATTTTATTGTCATGTAGGATATGAATGGTTGTCTCTGGAAGCATCTCCGGAGAGCAACCTTAAGACCACACTATGCTACTGTCTGCGGCAGTTCCCTTCCACACATGTTGCTTGGATAATTCTTATATATAATTATGAAGTGAAAAGAAAAGAATTACAAGGTCATATGAAAAAATTATAACATCACTTTCTCAACCGTTCTTGATATCCGTACCAAAGTTTGAAGGGTTGAATCCTTCCTCCACGTAAATTCACCAGACATATTAGCTCCCTGTGAAACTAACCTTTATCCTTCTATCATTTTCTCTAATTTCTATATCCCTGGTTACCTTCCTCTCTTTAGGAAGGACTCCAATGTCCATATGCATGGACTTAGCGTTCATGTCAGCAACCATCATCCACTAGCTACGGGGATTTCTTTCGAAACTCCAGATCATTCATACATGTCTCTTTCTACTAATCTCGATTAGCTATTACTTCTTTCTCTACCGCTACCCCTCCCTCTCCTGGCTGTTTCGTACTAGACAGCATCTCGAAAAATATAAAGGCCATTTCCTTTCGTCCGTCGCTAACATATTTGTGGAGATTTTAATGCCCATCACGCCAATTGGCTGTCACAAATCTTGCGGGGTCCGTAACATGAACATTTCAATCAGTCAATCTCTCAGTCAAGTGCTGGATTTCCCCACGCGTTTCTCCAATAACCCTAATGGATTTGGCAGATTGCTAGATCTTTGTTTCTCTTCTATCCCTGACTCTTGCCATGTCATACAGCTTTGCCCTTTTGCCAGTCTCTCATCATGCTGTGGTTTCTGTTAATATCTCCTTTCACTTCCCTTCTCCCAGGAACCTTAAACCACCAGAATATTTTACTGATACCAAAGAGCGAAATGGTAGTAGTTCCGCGATTTTCTGTGCGACGTCAATTAGAACAAAGTTTTTAGTCTTCCAGTTGAAGACTGCATTCGAGGTCTACTCTTGGGTTAAAGCTGGCATCAATACTTTCATCCCAGCGAAGATATTCCAACAGGATCTTAAATGATGCTAACCTGTTGTTTCTGATAAAATGAAACTACGTGTAGCATCCTACAAGTTCGGCACCAAAGACAACGAGTGGCTCTACAAAATCGTGTTAAACAACAATAAACCTTCCATCACGCTTTTCATGAATAAATTTGAGGTCCTCACAGATTCAGCGGACAAGGCACGCAGATTCTCCAGCAACTTCACATTTGATTTAACTGGAGTACCTGTACACGACCTCCCACATAGAACTGAAGTTCAACATTACCTTCTCGCTAGTCTCTAACATAATTTCAATGCTTAACCCTATAAGGCGGTCTGAGGTGAGGGAAACTCACTAATCGCCATGACGAAATGTGCCCGTGAACTTTCCTCTGTTCTTCCCTACCTCTACAACTACTGCCTGTCTGCTTTAATGCATGCTGAAAGCCCTCCCTGGTGGTTCCTTTCTGTTTTTAAAAACTCTGGGAAATCGTCAGACCCTCTAATGATCTCCTTATCAACCTCTTACCTATTTTGGTAAGGTGTTTGAGGCTATTATCAATGCTAATGGGGTTCACCATCTCACAGCCCACAGCCTATATTCCAACAAACAGTACGGCTTCCGTTTCGCCAAGTCTAATAATATGCTAATGACCGTCACAGAGCACATATACCAGGCTATCGATAAAAAACGAAGCTCGAAATGTTGCCCAGGATATCTCCAAAGCATTTAAGTTTAGTACGCCGGCCTAGAGGCCTATAGTATAACTAGACGCTTGTTTGATTTAATCCTATTAAATCTCATAATGAAGTTCGTATTGAACGGACATGATTTCGGATTCTATAATCAAGGCCCCATTCTAGGTCATACGCATTTTCTGACCTTTATCAAGGATTTCCCTGATGTAATTAGATTTTAAGTAGGCATCTAAACTGAAAACAACAGCATTTAATCCCGCACTAATAAGAAATCTGCAGATCTTGAAAAAGACCTTCAATCTCTGGCGGCCTGGGCTAAAAATGGCTCGTAAATTGTAATGCTTTCAAAACGAAGCTGCTGTCCTTTAACCGCCATAAAAATATCTCTCCCACAATAAACATGTATCACGCTAGTCTCACTGAAAGCAATAAAGCAGTTTTAATATTTTAAACTATAATTCTAGGATCTTCTAACATTATTTATCAATCTTCTCTTGGATATTTTACTGATATATATATATATATATATATATATATGTAATAATATACTCAGTTTTAATCCGAAATTATGGACAGTATGGTTAACTAAACTAAAGACAAGAGGAAAATGAGCTTTCTTCTAAATTACGTATCTAATTTTGTTTATAGATACGTAGTTTAGAATAAAGCTCATTTCGTCTTTCTGCCTTGAAAAAGTCCATCACGGACGAAACGCGTAGGCGATTTAAAATACAGTTTTCCTCTTGTCTTTATTTTAGTTAACCATATATATATATATATATATATATATATATATATATATATATATATATATATATATATTATAAAGAATTAATCGAATTTTATTACTTCAAAATTTTATTTGGAATATTCCCCTCATTTTTATTTATCAAATAGTGTGTTCCTACTAAGCTTAGTGATTATCATGTCTATCATCTTGCACGTTCGAGAAATCTTAGTTGAGAGTATTTGTTCGGCAAGTCCCTTTGTAGGATAAACCATCGTTTGATCCGGGAATCCTTAACGTTAATCTACGAAGTTCACAATAATCAAGTCTCTCTTTACTCTTTTTTAAGGAAAGTATATCGCCTTCCCTCATTACTTTCACAGTTTCGTATCCGAAATGTAAATTAAGCAATTTTTAAAGAAACGCTCCGATGGTACCTCGTATGTATAAATTTACTCGAACTACTAGATTAACAGCTAGTACCCATCCTTTTATAGTGAAACCAATAAAACGTAACCGCAACTTCTACTCTACCAGCTTTTATATCGCACTTACCGCCTGTGAAATTTCCTGCTGTATATTTGCTTCCCCAACAGCTACAATCTCCAAGAATTTAAATGTAAGGTCAATAATAATCTTCTATATCACTAACTCGCATCCTTTCTCTCATGCTCTTTTCACTCCATCCTTATTACACCAGCATTCTCATCCTTCTCTTACCCACTTCCTGACACCTTCTATAAGCTGTCCCTCTTTCTCATCACTTGCCTTCCATGTAACCCTCTGCGCACCAGTGCCAGTAAAACTACCTCGTTTGGGGCGAAATGACTAAAAAAATTTTCTATTCGACTTTTATATTACTTCAAATGTTAATAGAATGGACACACTGTATTTCTAATACGGTCACTTTTTATAATATGAGTAAAGGGATTAAATATGATAGTTTTTTCTTTGCTAAATCACAGGCATGTTGGCGTAATACACACTATTTAATAATTAAAAATGTAGCATTTATTTAAAAAAATATCTCCACTATAATCACGTTTGAACTAATAAATATGTCGGTTTAAAGATAAAAATAAAATAACAATTAATTAATTTTATATAAACATCATTCAATCAAGTAATACATGTTTGGGCGATCTTATTTCTTTCGATCTTTTACTAACTAGAGAGAATATTTTATCGCAGTAGGTTGCCATTTATTTCTGCGGTAGACTGGCTGCCAAGCAAACTAAACTAAATATGACCTTCTATTTAAATTGAAAAGAGAGGGATTAATAATTTTCCCACTAGCATTTCCGCGTAGGTGAAGGCATCGAATTCTACTGAAACACGAATTTTGGTTCTACCTATTTCCTATCCCGAGCCGATATCCATTGCACCACAACACACATTCATATAAACATAGAGGATTAATAGAAATATAATTTTTGTCACTTCGCTGATTAATGTTATATTCAGTACCTCAACTCCGTAGTTATCGTAGTCGAAGATGTTTTCTCATTTTTCAGTTCACTCGACAGGAGGTTTCAGCAATTATATATATATATATATATATATATATATATATATTAATTCATTTGTTTTGAACATTATTTTTAATGGTTGGCTGTTTTGTTTTATGGCATATCAACCTCGGCGGGTCATTTATTGCCAACTAAATTTTATTTATTTATTGCTGATAATACCTTTTTCTTTCAATAATTTATTGTTGTTTTGTGTCTAGTAATACTTTTTTCTTTTCGAGTATCAAAATTCATTGGAATATGTTTTTAAGGGCAGGGTCTCCATGTCCTACCCTGTTATTTTACCCATAACTGGAGGAAAGGGACGGATTAATTCCTTTCCCAGTGTTTAAGTGAATGCAGGTTATTCAATTGGAATTCGAACTCGGCTCACCGATTTCTCTTTCCGAGCCGATATCCACTGCACCACAACGCTCATCCGTCACTAAATGGATATGCGTATTTGAGTGGATAGTCTGTTTTAGGATACGATCCCGAGTAGAGATAGATGTTCTAAAAAATGAAATCTGGTGAATGTGTATTTAAATGCTTGGTTCGGATCTTCTCTGCCATGTTATCTTCTGTAGTCAAATAATAAGACTCGTCAAATTTAGTGACGGCATCTCCCCTATATATGGGAGTATACAGGTTCGAATCCAACCAGAAGATAGATATTTTCAAACAAGATTTCTCTAATATTTAGGCTGGTGGATATTTCAAATATAGTGTTTAATTATATAGAAAAAAGAACAAAACAAAAACAGACTATCCACTCCAATACGCGTATCCAGTAAAATAATATTCAAAACAAATTTAAATAAAAATATCACCTTATACCAATTTTGTAAATTTCCATGTAATTTCGTTATATATATATATGTGTGTGCGTGTGATGCATAGTTGTTGATATCTACTTTTTCAAGTATGGCAAAATACTTGAAATATTGAATAGTGAATTGGAAATTGCAAGAAAGCTTAACAAAAAATGTAGAACAATAAAAATATATTGAAATTTTTGGAAAGAACAAGAAAAAACGCTTATTGCAAAAATTAAGAAAATTAAGAGCCCAATAATCAAGAATAATCGATTTAAGAGCAAGAAAATATAAGAATTAGCTGATGTTAAAAATGTAAACAGAGAGAGAGAAAAAATGCCGAATATTAAGGACGTTTAAAGACAACAAAATTATCAGTTTTTAGTAAATATCAAAAGGAAAGGCCTTTAAGTAGGGTGACAGGAGACATAAAAACTTAAATTTAATCATGGATTTTCGCGATGATTATAGAACTATATTCGATAGATTAGACAGCTATTTACCTTTACAAAGAACAATATATTTTATTAAAGTTAGAAATAAACGCTGATATCCCTTGATGGATTTCAGATAAAAAACAGTATACTAAAAGCTTGTATCTGTAACGTAAAAAACTGTAATTTTTCAAATTGTATTTTTAATCCAGTATTATTTCATGTTGCTATAAACGTTTATTTTTTTGTATTTATTTATTTATTTATTTATTTTGTTGGATACACATGTATGAATTGACATCATTGTTTTTCTTTTTAACTAGTGAAATTATTAACAAGCATTTATCCTGTTAAAGCAGTAAATCAAACTAGCAGTTAATATAAAAGGTAATCTACTTTCTGTTGTTAAATGGTGCAGGGACTGACGTAGTAATTTGAACACTTCCAAAATGAAATTACTCTGTTTTAGTCGTGTAAGAGAACTCCTTTTACCTGGTTGATACTAACCTCCAGGTGAGTGATTCACTAACGTTTTTCGTTGATATGAAATGGAAATGTTATTTTGAATCAATTGCTAGATATTCGGCTAGGAAATTTGTTTCCCTGTGTCATGTTAGACAGTTTTTCTCTCCACTATCTATCTTACATATTTATAAATCTACCGTTCTTTCTTGCCTGGCATTCTGTTGCCACATCCGGTCTGATGTACCTATTATATATTTAGAGATTCTTGATAAAGAATGTGCAATGTCATTAGTCCTGGCCTGGCATATCGGCTTCAGGTCCTTTCCCACAGGCATAATGTAGTTTCCTGTGGTTTTCCATAAATGCTTTCATGCTAACTGCTCTGATGAACTTTTCTCTGATACGTAGACTTTATGAGTTTAATCACCGTACTAGATTGGCAGTAAGGTTTTATTATTTGACTATCGAAATACCTAGATATAATCGTAAGTTGTATTTTTTCTGGTACCTATCGCTTATGGAACTCTCTTCCGGCTTCTTGCTTTCCAGTCATGTTTGATCTCTAGACATTTAAAGGCAATGTCAGTCGTTATTTACTGTCTTTTTAATTCTTGATCTTTTATTTTTCTATCTCCTTAATAGTTTTTTTCTGATATACTGTAGCCCTCAGTGTTGCGTGTTAGTGGCTTTATTTTCTTGATTGTTGTAAAATTACTTTTAAAAAAGTCTATGATCAAGAAGTCCCATTAAAGAAAAAATTACGTAATTAGATATTTGAACTTAGCTTTTTGAAAATAGTTTCCGATGGCTAAACCTACAAAAGCATTCCTTGGTTCTAAGAGAGTTTTCCCTAATGAACAAATTCTATAATGGTTCCTTTCCTCTCCAGATGTGAATTTTTCGTTTGTAGTTTTTATGTTTGTTATATATATTTATGTGTAAACTTGTTTTATTAAATAAAATGGACAGAAAATAACTTCAGGTAGAAATGTTAAGGAACTGATCAAAATTATGTGTTATATTCTAAGTTTTTTAAACATTATTGGTTATTTTCAATGAAAGTAGGTAAAAGTTGAGGGGTTATCAGTAAAATATTCCCTTTCTTAACGGTTAAGATGAAGACGGGTTCATATGCAATGTTTGGGAAACAATTTTCTCATCACTGAGTTAAAATGACTTCACAGGTCAAAAAGCATGATTGCCTGCATAAATTGGAACCATGACTAAAAATTACAAAAATTTAACTTATTCTCAAGGCTAACAGAATTTTTGACAAAAGCGTGCTCAATAGATGGCTAGCGTGACAATCTCATTGACACTCTCCAAAGATTTGTGTAACAACGGCACGGTGTACGAAAAAATACTATTGTATTAAGATATCATATTTACAATCCATATAACAAACGCTAGCCTTAGACGGCAAAATACAAATATGAACGACTCACCATAAGATCATAGTTAAATATTTAAAGGTAGTTAAAATGTTCGAGTTAATATTTCTTATATTTTACAAATTTGTCATTATCAAATTAAAAATGAACAATACAAATTCACCTACGATCAGAAAATAGCTATCTGCACTATCGTAATGTTCAAATATGATCAGAATGAGATAGATAGATAGATAGATAGATAGATAGATAGATAGATAGATAGATAGATAGATAGAAGGAACAGGACTAGATAGATAGATAGATAGATAGATAGATAGATAGATAGATAGATAGATAGATAGAAGGAACAGGATTAGATAGATAGATAGATAGATAGATAGATAGATAGATAGATAGATAGAAGGAACAGATTAGATAGATAGATAGATAGATAGATAGATAGAAGGAACAGATTAGATAGATAGATAGATAGATAGATAGATAGATAGATAGATAGATAGATAGATAGATAGATAGATAGATAGAATAAGAAGGAATTAGATTAGATAGATAGATAGATAGATAGATAGATAGATAGATAGATAGATAGATAGATAGAAGGAAGGCAGGATTAGATAGACAGATAGATAGATAGAAGGAACAGGATTAGATAGATAGATAGATAGATAGATAGATAGATAGATAGATAGATAGATAGATAGATAGAAGGAACAGGATTAGATAGATAGATAGATAGATAGATAGATAGATAGATAGATAGATAGATAGATAGATAGATAGATAGATAGATAGAAGGAACAGGATTAGATAGACAGATAGATAGATAGAAGGAACAGGAATTAGATAGATAGATAGATAGATAGATAGATAGATAGATAGATAGATAGATAGATAGATAGATAGATAGAAGGAACAGGAATTAGATAGACAGATAGATAGATAGAAGGAACAGGATTAGATAGATAGATAGATAGATAGATAGATAGAGGACAGGAACAGGATTAGATAGATAGATAGATAGATAGATAGATAGATAGATAGATAGATAGATAGATAGAAGGAACAGGATTAGATAGACAGATAGATAGATAGAAGGAACAGGATTAGATAGATAGATAGATAGATAGATAGATAGATAGATAGATAGATAGATAGATAGATAGGAAGGAACAGATTAGATAGATAGATAGATAGATAGATAGATAGATAGATAGATAGATAGATAGATAGATAGATAGATGCATGCGTAATTGCTACTAGAAAGAAAACAATATCGGTCAAAGTATGCGAACATACAGAACTAATAAAAAGATATAAGGAAATATCAGTGTACACTGAAGACAAAATTCGATGTTGCTTTGTCTTGTCAATTTCCGACAACTTCGACTGACCCATTTTGACAGAATGCGGAATATGAGAAACGAATAACAAAACAAAATTTCATTTTAGAGCGTACTTTTGTGATCGGCCGGGTATATTCACATTCAGTGTCAATCTAAATTGGTCTAACTTAATATATAGTTATCATGCCGTTCATATTAAATCGAATCAGACGAGCGAAAGCTTCCTTCTCCAAGTGCCAGAAATCTTCCTGCAGGTAATTTTCAGATATTAGTTTCGTTGTACCAATTTTTTTAGTCTATCTTTCTTTTAGATATTTTTCAGTAAACTGCATAAAGTTAATGCTACTAACCTTATCTTTTGTGTGTCATGTCACATCAGGACTCTGGCGATCATTGCTGTCTACTATTTCCGGTCCGTTGTAACTCTTGATAAATTTGAACTTTTTGTTATCTTTCCTAAGTTCTATTTTGATATCCATTTACTCAAGCTCGTTCTGTATGTCCCGCGTTCTATTCTTCTTGCCAACTTGCCTTCAATCTTTCTTTTGAATATGAAATTTTCTAAACCATCTTTTCACATTAAGTAGTCATAGGTATTACGATAAACTACAACCGGCAGTACATCCCCTTATCAGGAGATTGAATATTTTGAGGAGCGTGGAACAATCTGTTAATTACTGTTGCTTTCAGGTTCACCCTGACATTGGGTGGTAGCATGTGTTAGGGTCAGAACTATGAGCAAATAATAACCCCCCCCAAACAAAATCTAAACACTATGAAATTATAAAACATATTTCTATATTAAAAAGCAATACATTTTCATATTAAAAAATTACCAACATTACATATTTACAATAAAATTACCAACAATATATTTTTAAAACAAAATGAAGAGAAATACATTTTATCTGTAGCTGAAAACATAAAATAGCATTCAAAATATATTTAGTTAAAGTCATAAAGTTTTGTTCAAAATATTTAGATTTTGGCATAAGATAACCCATAGAGGTTGATATGCAACTAAACAAAATCAATTAACTGACATCCTCATGTGTTCTAGAAAGTTAAACTTAATCTTTCTGATGTTAAGTAAATTTCTTTGTTTTCGTATTCTCTAAAACTGTATTAATTCTCTCGGATTCGGTCTCTCGTATTCTCAGCATCTTTTTGTAAACCACATCTCTGTTACTTCTTGTTTCTTGTATGCGCTGAAGAATGTTATATAAAAAAAGAATATTTCTTCATTTCATATTTAACTTTATTTTTGACTTTTTGTTTCGTTTTCTCTTTCAATAGCATTCTCTTCGCGCTTGTCTCTCGTTCTTTTCTAGTTTATCGTTTCTTCTTCTTACATTCCTTCTTCTACATGGCTTACTTAATTCATTATTCACCCAACTATACTCACCATTACAATGCGCATCTGCTATTTCCTCTCGTAATTAGCTGTGTTTTTTGCACAGCTAAATTCAGTAATCTTCTTCTTTTTTCTTCCTTTTCTTTTTCTTCTTCTTCTTCTTCTTCTTCTTCTCCTCCTCCTCCTCTTCCTCTTTCTTCTTCATCTTCTGTTAAAACAATTCCTAGATATTTATATTTGTCCACTCGTTCAATTTTGGTAACTTCGATTTGCAATGTTAACAACTACTGATCTCAGAGACTTTTAATGAGATTTACTCAGTAGAATGCTTGAGGACCGCTCGTTAGAATGGGTCTGAAGGAGCTATGTTATATCAGCATAGGAGAAGGTGGTAAAAATTTAATATTATGAGGATAAAGAGAAATAAATTTGAATCTTTTAGTTTAGACTGTATTTTATAGGGAAAGAAAAACACTGGGTGAAACATCCTTCTGACACTTGAGATACAAGGAAAATTAACGTGTTTTGGATTCTGTGGACTTAGAGTCGCATGGCCTCTCGGTAAATGCATGACCTGGTGGAAGTTTAAGAATCGAGCTAAGCTGAATATTTTCAAAACTGTGCAAGCTATTTTGAACTCTTTCTTTGTTGAAAACTGACGATGAAGCAGCTCCAGAGCACTCTTTTTTCTGTTAAACAAATCGAACGCTTGTAATGGAAAATCATATCAGAAAAAGTATAGTGCTTTCTGTCAAGTAAAATGAACTAACAATCTTTCCATTTTCCATCTTTTTAGTGAGGAATCGTACATATGGATTCCACTTGAATTCTGATAATAACCCAAGAAAGAGTAGATGTTCAAAACATAGAGCCTGGTTCAGAATGCAACTAATCATTATTACTGTGAACTTGTACTATACTAAGACACAATTAGTCTATAACAATCACTGAAATGAAAGCAGAATCCTAAGATAAAAAAAGAACGTGTTCTTCACGTTTATTTTATTTTGATTTTATTACACAGCTCATTTTTCCGTATTATTATCGATTAAAAGAATGCTAGACTAAGATAAAAAATTATTGTTTATTCAATTCTGAATTTCATCAGTTAAAGAAGTCGTGAGGAAGTCTGTTTTACGGTAAGGATTTAAGAGACAGGCCAAGATATAACTTCCAGTTGTTGCGCTGATGCGCATTATAATGACAACACGGTTGACCCCTTTTTTTACATATTGGTGCAGTTAACAACATCATTTGAGGCACAGTAATGCACCTGGTAGATATCCGGACACCTTCTTCATCAACCTTCTGATGGCCCTGGCTTTTTATTCTTTGATTTGACAAGGTCAAACTGAAATTGGTATCTCTATGGGTGATTTCTTTATAAGTCACAACTGATCAACTATGTGGGACAAAAGTTCTTTTGTTGAAAAATATTTGGTTTGTCTCTCCCCTGCATGTATCTCACACTGCAAATGACATCTGCTCATTCGAAAGTGTTAATCAAGAAAAGGCACATTTCAGTAATTTTCGAGCTTGTATCTCCATGATATAAGAGAAACTACCACATTTGAACATTTTTTTATCAATAAAACCCAATCAAGTTTCAATTAATCATTTTGATATCCTTGTTTAGTTCATAAAAGGTAAAAGAAGACAGATGAGAAACCTAGTTGATAAATTCAAGCCAGCAGATGGAGCTTTAATTGTAACTATAACAAAGAACGCTCGTAAAGCAGTGCGGTAACATCAAAAAAATAGGAAGTTGTGGAGAATTAAGGTTACTCACATTCCCATCAAAGGGAGTGATCTGTTTTTGATATCCTTATTTACATTATCTGCATTTGTACTGATGCAGCCGTCTTTGTTCTTATTATCACTTTTCAGCTTATGTGCCCTCTAACCTTCTTCAGTTTTCTGTCGATCTGAGTAACCGTTGTGGAATTTGGCACTGAACCTTTCAATTGGCTAGCTTATCGTTAGTTGGCGAATTTAATGACATCGTAGGTGTGAGATTATTCCCTGAACCAGGTAATACAAATTCATACTCAATGAAAACAAGGATAGCCATATTTGAGCGAACAAAACGCGAATATGTTTCTAGATATGTACCGAAGAATAAGAATGATCTACTAAATACAGTAAATAAAAGGTTATATTGTAAACAGCCCGAAAGTTACCTGGAACGACAAATTCCCAAAGAAAATCGGAGAGCACAACAGACTGCATATTGTAACAATAAATAAGATGAAGATATTAGTCTGAATGTAAAAAATTGACCACACCTCATCCCAGATACTCAGACGAATTAAAACTTTCAAATAATTTATTTTTTTCCGAAGCGTCAACGGATTATTGACAGGTGATTTATGATGTCTTTTTCAAACATTTTTTTCCATGTGTTTTCCTTCCTATATCTACTTATTACTGAAATCATATTTTCCTGATAAATCAATATGTAATTTAAATTATTCATGGTGCTTTTCCTATACTTAAACACTCTATCAGACTACAATCAGTTTTCTTATTAGATATTAAGATGATTTATATTAGTTTCCATTTATGAATAATTTTTTTTATGTCAGAGCATCTTTTATATCATAAAATATCTCTGTTTGGAACAGCATGTTACATAGTAGTTAATAATCTAATCGTGTAATTCTATTTTTAATTCTATGATCTTTCAGGACAAAGGATACCATACTTCTCTGAAGTTTCTGTTTCTTATCCATTTAAATCATGATATAAAATAATTTTTAATTATAAAAATTACAATAAAATCCGGTATCAAGTGTAGGTTAATAACAATCCATTACTATGTTTCTATAACATATTCGGTCCTTATTATAGATTAATAACCTCGATTATTTTATTACTCATAGGTTTCTAACGTAAAGACCATCGCCCCAAAGCAGGGAAAGTGCAAATCGTTGACCAAAGGGAGTGAATTGCTATGACATACGGGAAAATATAATTGAGTGGTTCCACACTTCAAAACAGGCTTTGTCTTAAGCAGACTGTCCTCGAAGATTAAAGAGTTTAATCTTTGCAGATATTTAGCCAGTACCCGGTTGTATTAATGCTTTTTCTCAAAGTAATTACGGCCTTAAATCTACCAGTTAGCGAAGATCACCAAAGGTAAGCAACGTCAAGCCTCTCATTAGATTTACAATCTAGAAATATTTCCTGTGTATAAATAACTTGTAAAAAGCTGATAAGCCATAGAAAACGAACCAATGAATTTGAAGTTAATGCAACAGACTAAAGCGTAATTTAATCTCAATTCGTTGATTTCTCTTTTCACATCGATAACAGTTAAGCTTTTTGACAAAATAGTAGTGGGTCTTCTATCAACAAAGTCGGAATTTAATTAATTCAATACTATTCACCTAGCTAGTCAACCAGTGCAAGATCCTAAATCCACTCCATGTAGAAGGTAACTGAATAAGGTTTTATAACAAAGTAAGAAGTGAAAACAAGAAGTGCAAAATATGACGATATGTTGGATCGATATCAGCTGACCGTAGACTTGAAGAGGGAGGGTAAGAAGTGCATATTATGAGGATATGTACGATAGAAAACTGAAGAGGGAAAGTACGAAGTGCATATTAAGGAAGGATGGATAATAGTTCACCCTAGACTTGAAGCGGTTAACATTATAGTGTTCCCGAAAACGTCCTCTCGGGTAAATATTCCACGAGGTTACACTTATGGGGAAGAAGCTGACTAAGTGGAACGTCCTCCTCACCAATGAAATCCAAAATGAACCAGGACTCGAATTTGTGTACATATATGATGGTCACTAGCTGAGAAAGTAAGAACTGGTGGTACTAATGAATGTAGTTAACCTGAATATTTGCAGTGAAAATAAAGATAGTATAGCAATAGGCTGTAACTTTCCTTCTGTGAGAACAGGGTTGTAAGGTTGAAAATAATTCACCAGACACAAAGCTGATTAAACGCTTCTGAACGCTATCGGGTATAAAATGAACGGTTTGCTAAGCTTCGGCTCAGATACGTCAAACATATTTCATTTTTGGTCCGATCTGACTCTTATAAAGATCGAACATGAAAGGAAAATTCCAGTGATGTTAATGACAATGGTAACATTAGCTATTTCTTTATCAGGAAACATCACCCATACAATGTAAAGAAAGGGATCGTTCGCTGTTTGCAACATCGAAAAAAATCAAAAGCGGCGATCCAGAGACATACGAACAGAAAATGGACAGTATACATAGTAACTTACAAGTTAACAATTATCTAGAATACATGACAACGAATGTGAAAAAAAGGGTGCATTAGGATAGCAATTTCCAGAAAACAGCCTCGGTCTGTCTACTCTATGTGAAGAGGTTATCGGAGAAAATACAATGGATCTGTGGTTCATATAATACTAGGACCTTCAGAAGTGGTTCTACACTTCGCAGGTACCTCTCCCGAGGAAGACACCAAAAGAGAAGATTATGACTAAGAAGTGTGTGTACACCATTCCACGTAGCTTTGAAAAGAAATATAAAGAAAAAAAGACCTCCCTCCAAGGTAAGGCTACAAGAACATTGCCAGGCCGTAACACGAGGGGGGATAGAAAAATCAGGCGTAGCTGACCCCATACAGAGGTAGAAAGGGATCACCTCTCCCTATGGGATGAAGTTGAAATAATAGATAGAGAGCATCACTGTAAAATATGTAATCTTAAGGAATCAGTGCATATGCTAGGCTACAAAAATCTTCGACCAAGCATAGAAATGATGACAATATGGGAACCAGTAATATGTAAAGCTAGAGAAAATCATTAGCGTCAAAGATTGCAATACGATCTCTGGTAAAAAATGTTACTAAGACATTAGGTTCATAAGTCGCAGAAATTCACATGCTGGTGTCTTCAGAGACACATAGGTCAGTGGATATAGACGTTAGTTAGTTCCAGTGACTCGACCGAAATAGTTGTAACTTCAAAACCTGTCTAAAAATAAATTAGGGAGTTAAGATAAAGGGAGATAACTACATGGCTATTAATGATGTGCCCAAACCATCGTAATAAAGGGTTCGGTTCGAAATTCGTAGCGTATAATGTCGTAAACATGACAGTAAAATAAAGACAATAGTCTAAACAATGTAAATCGTGTAACTACTACTATCCGTTGAAATTTTTAATAACTTTCACATAAAATATGAAAATATGTTTCAAGTTGTTATCAATCTCTTCAGTTTCCTAATAAATGTCTCCTTCCTAACGGTCTTTGGAAGTTTATTGGTTGGTTGATTATATTTAGTGGCATATCAGCCTCAATGTGTTATTAAATGCTGAAATCATGTCAACCACAGATAAAATAAATTTTTGGCATTTTTTAAATAAAGTACATTGTTAGTCATTCTACTATATATATATATATATATATATATATATATAGTCATCCGCAGACAGATCTGTTTCGCTGTATCACGAATCATCAGTACGGTTAGACTCCGATTGCTTTTTAACCCAGGATTGAAACCCGACCGAATTGGTGTCAGTCGGCGATTCTACCTCTGAGCTATGGTCGCTCGGTAGCAGGAGGCAGACATTTTAGCGTGTATATTATCATTATACACGCTCAATAGCTCATTTTATAAAAATGTAAATTTCTAAATAAAATGTTTGGAATGTAGCTTTTTGTTTCCATAACCTTTTAGATTGTAGTATTGGTAACCTTAAGTGGGAGGAGTTTAAAATCTATCCATAAAAAATAATTTCTTTTTAAAGAGTTTTAAGTGGTCTTAAATTTTTGATCAGGAGTGTATTACTACCAGTAAAGTCAATATGCTGTTTAGCAGATTCCTGCTGTTAAAGAAATTTTAGATCTATGTTTCACACTTTTCGACTAGTTGTGATATTTCTATAGTGAGATTAGCTAAATTTCTAAGTTCAGAAGTTATGGAATATGTAAAAAATATGATGAACAATAATCTTAAATCGTCGCTTATATATTCATTTCTTTTCTCGGTTTTGTTTCAGTGTTTCGTAAATGTATCAATAAGCTTAACACGTGAGGATTTATTTAGTCCATTTAGTCAGGTTTTGTCACCCTACATTTTGTATTGCCGCTACAAGCTAGACTTTTACACTCAGTTACAAAATTACGTATAATAGATATTTAAAAAGATTGGATGATTGTACACCTGGTAATTCCTCGCAAAACATAGAGATTATGTTTTAATGTAATAACAATGTAATAATGGAAAAAACAAGGAAGGAATTTTTTTTCACAATTGATCACCCAATACAAGTATAAGGAGCCATTTCGTTGTGGTGCAATGGATATCGGCTCCGAACGAGAAATCGGAAGCCGAGTTCAAATTTCAGTTGAATTCATTGCATTCACTTACGCGCAAATACCCTTGAGAAAGATATTAATCCGTCTCTTCCTTCCAGCTGTGGGTTAAATAACAGGACAGATTGGGTTCTATAGCCTTGGCTGGCAACCAGTCTACCGCAGAAACCAATGGCAACCTACTGAGGGATAATCTTTTACCCAGTCAGTCATGTCTCTTTCGAGACATGATCGCCCAAGCGTGTTTCACGTATAGCACTTAACTGACTGATGGTAAATAAGTTCTTTATATATATATATATATATATATATATATATATATATATATATATATAGTCCTGTTTCGTTGTATCACAGTATCACAGCTCATCAGTACGGCTAGACATCCGATTGCGTCCAGCCAGGATTGAAACCCGATCTATTTGACATAAGTCAGAGATTCGGCGCCTGGTGGAAGAAAGCAGATATTAGCGTTTTATATATACTATGTAAATACGCGCCAGTAGCCGTTGCTAAATAAACGAGGCGTTAATAGCATTGAGTAGCTATTGTTTTTAAAGTCTACAATTTTCCAGAGTGCTCAATCGAGAGGTGAGACCGTACATAGTCGTCCGCAGAGACCTTTTTCGCTATATTACAGCTCATCAGTACGGTTAGACATCCGTTTGCTTCCAGCTAAGCCTTACTGATTTAACATCAGTCGGAGATTCTACTATCGGCGCATGTATGGAGGAGGGCAGGTTTTAGCGTGTTATATACATGCCAGTAGCCGAGAGTGATCAAATTCATTCCTGAATGAACGATATGTTGATACTTGTAATATGATTTACATTTGAATGTATAAAATAATACACCTGTTTTTAAAGAGTTGATACGGATAAGGGAAGACAGAAAATCTTTTGTGTATATTTAATTTAACAATTTAACAAATCAGAATACAATTCAATTTTTAAAATTGAAAATAATGTTATATATTTAGGGAATAAACGTTTTCTTTTTTTTTAATCTTACCTAGAAAGTGTCAGCTTAGAGACCCATCGTCTGGATTGCTTTATTTCCGGTCCGATGCATACATTTTGTTACAAGATTATTGTCTTAGCTTTCTTTGTATCCCATCATTTTTTAAAAACTTAAAAGAAAGTAAGAAAACATTTTAATTTTTGTTCTGATGTTCTAACTTAAAGGCACTTTTGGGTACGATTATACTATTTTTATTTCGGTTCAGCGTGCATTTTTTTCAATTTACTCATAAATTCATAATTTGTAAAGAAAATTGTTGAAAATCTTGCTTCATGGATTACTATTCATGAAATGTTTGTCAATCAAAGCGAGGATGTTTTTGCCTAATTTCCTGCAAAGAGTTTTAGCTAAAATTAACAAAAGTGAAAACTTTTAAACAGTCAGTCACGTCCGCAAATGACGAGTTAAATTCAGAGATTAACTAAAAGTGAGTAACAAAATGTTCATTTATTATATATATATATATATATATATATGACAGGGTAGACAAAATAATGGAAACGTAGTACCATAGCATATATTGAAAAATTTCATGAAACTGTCAAAAGTTTGTCTATTTTCAATTCGGTCTGGACTATTTAAGAATTAAATGATTAGCTTCAATCTGTGGCCCAGGATAAGTTTAAGAAAGAAAATGCCATTTTTTACGATAATAATACACCTAGTCTAATGTTAAATTTGTGACTGAAAGTTGGAACTGAATTGCACGCGAAATGTTCTATGAAAATCGTATCTGGTTACCACATTCCTCAAATGTAAGATTTATGTTTTCTTTTAGAAAAATAATGAAGAGGCGCTATCATCCACCATCATCATTGAAATAGCTGAAGAATGGATTGATTTTCCCCGAAACAATTCAAACTTAGAACGAAATTTCATAGAATTCAAGCTGCACTTACTGCCAAATGGGATCCTACCTGATACTGAAAGAAAATCTTGAAATTTCAAGATGTTAGCATTATTTTGTCCACTCGCTCTCTCTCTCTCTCACTCTCTCTCTTTGTGTATATATATATATATATATATATATATATATGATGGGTCTTTTGTTTCACTTTAAATATAAAGTAATTACTGTACTAGAGAATTTTAAAAGTGTTTTTAATATATTTCTCTACTTCGTGTAAATAATTCTGAGTGCTCTTAAGTGGAATCCGATGATTAGGCCGGATTTTATTTTGTTTTTATGATGAGGATAGAAATTATTTTGCTCTTTGTATATATATATATATATATATATATATATATATGTGTGTGTGTGTGTGTGTGTGTGTGTGTGTGTGTGTGTGTATACGCACACACACTTACAGAAAAAGCTCCCGAGTGTGAATTCCGGACGAGTTAATTAAACATCCTTGGAAAATGTATTACTTCATCTCTTCCCACCTCTACTGTAACCGTTCAAAGAGAAGGAAAACTCTAAAGTGTAAAAATAAATCTTATTAAGGTATTGCCATTCACCTTGTCTATTCTTGTCATTAGGCAATAGTAGACAGTTGTATTCGTGTTATACAAGTGTATATCGCGATAATCATTCTGAGTTATAGGTACATTCTTGCATGTAAGAAAGTGGTCATGCCCAAATCGACTACAATGTCATCGTATACGAGCGCGCGCGTGTGTATGTCTGTAAGATATATTAGAGCACCAAGAATGTATTTAGATCAACTTTTAAATATATCTGTTTTTTTCCAATTAAGTTGATATCCATCAGCATTAAAGATAAAAATAAAATGTCAAATTCATGTTTTTGTCTGTTATTTCCAAGTACCTTTGACTATTACCGTCGTTGTCAAGAACTGGCTTTTGTCAGCATTGAAAGTAAGATTAGTAAATTATGATGTTTTTAGATGACTGCAATTAAAAATGGAATTAGTCTAAAATAAGGTCACATGTAATGGTTAAACAGGAAAACATGCGTCGAATATAGATGATATCATTTTACATTGCTGTTGTACATATTTAAATTATGGAGGCAAAGCTATTTTATATATTATAATGGCTTTTAGAATTTTTAGTGTTTCTATGTTTTAAGTCTTTAGTAATGTTTTGCTGTTATTTATTTAAAGTTTTCATATTTGTATAAAATTTTTGTTGTTTGTTTAATATGGTGGTCGAGATGTGCGCGAATTTTGTTAAGTTGTGACGAGCAAAAAGTCAGCTTAAGACATATTGTGGCGCATGTGTCGGTAATGTAACATTGTAATTTTTTGGTAATTATAAATATAAGAAATAAGATCTTTTCTGTGATTAGTTATATATATATATATATATATATATATATATATATATAGCGTAGCATACTTGGTATATTATCTGGGTAAATTCCGATAATGACAAACTAAAAAAGCTCAATGTTAAATTCATTTATTTAATTTAACAGAGTAACCTGCTCCTCAACAGGATTCATAAAATCCAAGGATGGAACAATCATAATGGAGAAAGAGGAAAACGCCAGCGATGGAAAGAGTAAATAAAGGATCTTTTTGTGACAGGAGACAACAACCGAGAATACACAAGGAGGAGGATGGACTGAAAATATTAAAATCCGAAGAACAGAAACAAAGCAGCTGGTCCAGACGGCGTCGTAATAGAGCTGCTGATAGCCATGGAGGAATATGACATGGAAAAAATACCGACATAATAAACGAAATTTATAATGGTGGAATAATACCAGATGACATCTGCAAGTCGGTATTTATAGCACTACCAAAGAAACCAGGCGAGAACGAGTGCGAACTACACAGAATTATCAGCTTAATGAGTCACATTACAAAACTCACTGTCAGAATCCTGTTGAATAGAGCGAGAATCAGAATCAGACCAGAGATTGGACAGCAACAGTGCGGATTCGTCAAAGACACTGGAACAAGGAACGCCATATTTATGATTAGGATGCTCTTTAAAAAGGCAATACAAATGAAGGAAGACTTGTACATATGCTTTATTGATTATGCGAAGGCATTCAACAAGATACAACACAAAGAATTTATGGAGATTCTCGGCAGCCTCCACATTTCTGGGAAAGACATCAGGGTAATCAAAAATCTCTACTGGCAGTAAACTGCCTGCATACGCACAAGTAAATATTTCAGCAGATTTACAAAGATAGAAAAAGGCGTAAGACAAGGATGTGTCTTTTCAGCGAATCTGTTCAACTTATATAGCGAGAATATTTTGAAGACCCTAGATGACACGCCAGGATTTGTTATTGGAGGCCACAACTTGAACCACATAAGGTATGCAGATGATACAGTGCTGATTGCAGACACGGAAAGGAAACTACAAGACCCCCTACAGGAGGTATTGGTGGAGAGTAACAAGAAAGGAATATAAATAAAATTTAAGAAAACTGAATGCATGGTCATCAGCAAATGGTGCAACCCAAAATGCCAAATACAGGTGAGGAACACCAGAATCAAGCAAGTACAAAAATTTAAATACCTAGTAAGTGTTCTAACAGAAGATGGAAAGTGCGACACAGAGATTCAAAGGCAAATTGGCATGTCAAAGAGCGCGTTCCAGAAGCTGAGTAAGGTACACAGGAAAGATTTCACTAGAAACAAAGAAAAGAATGCTGGATTGCTATGTGATGTCAGTTCTTCAATACGGCAGTGAATGCTGGACAATATCATCGAAAATGAGGAGAAAACTTGAAGCAGCGGTAATGTGGTTCTACAGAAGGATGCTGCAGATATCGTGGACTGAGCATGCAAGCAACGATGAGATGTTGGAAAGAATGGTAGCAAAAAGAAAATTAATACTGAGCATCAGGAAGAGACAACTGAAGTACCTGGGACATGCAATAAGAAAGGAGAGCTTAAAGAACCTGATACTGACAGGCCAGATAGAAGAAAAATGAGACAGAGGAGGGCAGCGGATAACATATTTGCAGGTCCTGATCAGGTGGATGACGGAACGGGGTTCGCGAGGTGTAACAGGAGCAAACATACTAAAAGCCACAAGTGATGGGGAGACGTGGAGAAACATGATCGCCTACGTCCTGGAGGGACAGGGCACATAGAAGAAGAATATAATTTAGAAAACATTTTTGATTAACTAAAATTCCAATAGGTAATTCATATTTCACCGGATAATGATGTTATTTTTGCGCCTCGTACGAGCCGCAATAATAACATCGTTATGGGGTGAAATATGTATTACCCATTGGAATTGTAGTAAATCAAAAATGTTTTCTAAATTATATATTATATTAAGTTCTTGAATACCTATATCATTGATTTTGTTTTTAATTTAAACTTTTAAAAGCTCGATGTAAGCAATTCAAATTAATTCTGCATTTAATATGAAAACAGAAAATATTCGTTAGAAACAAAGATAATAATCCTGAACTATTACGTCATATCAGGTTATCTGTATGGCAGTGAATAGCTGGACACTCATCTCACAGAGGAAGAAGTGACTTGAAGCATCAGAAATTGTGTTCTACAGAAAGAAATTGAGAATACCATACATTGATCATGTCAGCAACGACGAAGTTGTAAAAACAATAAAACAAATACTTATAATCAGGAAGAAACTTATAATTTCTAGGATACATATTGAGGAAAGAAGACTTAGAAATGTAACATACACAGGACATATTGAGCGTAAAAGTGACAGAGAAAAACAGAGCAGAAAATGGTTTAGTTGAAGTAGCAAAAAGACAAAATGTAGTATGAGCTACAAATGAAAAGAAATTGTTGCGAGCTATGGTCACCAATGTCCGTAAAAGGTATGTCCCAAAGAAGAAGAATGGTATCCCTAAAAAAAATGTTAAATGTGAGCGCATGTACATTAAATTGCACCCAAATTTAAGCAATTTTCTACAAAATATTAATTTGCGTTAAAGTGCTGTGGATAGCGGCTAGGAATGAGAAATCGAAGATCCGAGTTCGAATTCCAGTTGAATTCTTTGCATTTACTTAAGCGAAAATACCCTTGGGAAAGATAATAATACGTCTCTTCTCTCTCTAGCACTGGGTTATCTATTAAGACAAACTGGTTCCTCTAGCCTTTATTTTTAACCAGTCTACTGCATAAAGTAATGGCAATCTACTGAGGAATGAGAAATCGGAGAACCGAGATCGAATTCCAGTTGAATTTTTTACATTTACTTAAGCAAAAATACCATTGGGAAAGATATTAATACGTCTCTTCTCTCTCCAGCAATGGGTCATCTAGTAAGACAGACTGGTTTCTCTAACTTTTATTTTCAACCAGTCTACTACATAAAGTATTGGGAATCTACTGAAGGAAAGTATTCTGCCCGGTCATTTATGTTTCTGTCGAGACATGATCACTCAAGCGTATATCACTTATGGCATTTAACTGACATATAGATAGATAAATAGATAGATAGATATGATTTTGTAAGTTTCGTATGCATACATAAGTATCTATTTTACACGGTCAATATTCATGATTCAGCACCATAACCTTCGTTGTATTTATTCAGCATGTTCCTTAAGAGTGTATGTTATGAAAATTTTGTTAATATGGACGTGTCATATTTATTGGCCAACATGCATGAGCACATGCGCCTATATCAATATATGTAGTACATAGCAACAATATCTTTCTTTTTGAAAGATCCATTTTGTTTATGCCATATTTTCCGATAAACGAATGAAATATCAATGTACTTTTTGTCCAATTTAGGAAAGGGATTAATTTTTTAAGTTAGTTTTTGTTCTTCCGAGAATGTAGTGCATTGTGCATAATGCATAATGCATCAGTTAATAAAGTAGTAATTATGGGTTAACATATCTGTTATGAAGTGTCGCTTTTTTTTTGTTTATTACTGAACGTTAATCTCGACAACAGAATAAAGACACGATACAAAGAGAACCTGCTCGTAGATGCTAGATCAGCTATGTTGTTTATCTCAGAAGACATGATCTGTTGTACACTTACTAATTGAAAGTATGAAAAAAGAAACAAAAGCAAAAACGATAAATTTCAAATAAAAAAATAATTATAATAAAATTGGGTGAATTTGAGAAAAAGAATTTAAATGGATGAAACTAACGATAAAATTTATGTAGAACAAAAATTGAGTCAAAGTAATAGTGAAAGTAGAAAAAAGAGAAAAAATAATGAAATTAGAGAATGAAATTGACAAAGAATGTGCGATCACGAAACTGAAAAATAAAAGTGAAAGTTAAAAGACATCAGGTAAAAGAGATAAAATGAATGAATTATAGAAGAAAGTAAACGAATGATAAAATTAACACAGGAAAAAGTCAGAACAAGAAAGTGAAACTTTTGATTGGTTAAATAGGGTCGAATTGGCACCTGATCTCAAAAGTTACTTACAATCTATTGTTACCTAGGACAAGAAATGGCTTGTTAATTTCAGCGCCTCCATAACAAAAATATTTTTTTTTATTGTCTTGAAGAACCTTTTTCGCCTTCCATCAGCATGGATGATTCTAACCGTCTCATTGCGACTTTTTGAATTAAAATATTTCAGTGACATAAAATGAAAAAATCACATTGAATCTCTTGTTAGCTCTGCTGTTATAAATCTTGTTGACGGAGTCGTGTTAGAAAATTATTCCCAACATAATTTATCTAACAGAATTATAAATCTACCATTCGCCGATACATTACATATGACGAATCCGGTCTGGTTCTTCCTCTGTGTGTTTAGAGATTCCTGGTGAGATTCAAAGAAATATCTGCAATGTTATCCATCCTGACTTGGCAGCTCGGCTTCAGTTACTTACACATAGCTTTCCTGTTTCTTTTTTAAATATATTTCTATGTTAATTTTATCCGATGGGCGTTTTACGATCTGAACGAGAAACCGGAGAACCGATTTCAAATTCCAGTTGAATTCGTTGCATTCACTTACGGGCAAATATCCTTGGCAAAAGTATTAATACGTCTCTTCTTTCTCCAGCTATGGGTTAAAATGCTAAACAGACTAGATTCTATAGCTTTGCTTGGCAACCAGTCTACTGCAGATAGCAATGGCCGCCTGCTGCGGGAAAGTATTAGATGTAAATCATAATTTCTATGCTAATAATTTATTCTTTTGCATTTCACCGTAATAGAACTTTGTTCAGTGTTAATCGTTATATTCTGGCTTTTTTAGTGCTACTCTTTTAATGTTCTCTCTTCTTAGTAATTTTTTTCTTTATAGACTTTCCTATTATTGTATCTTTACGCCGTTAGTAGGTTGCATGGAGTAAAATGATTAAATTAATAAAGATGTTGAAGGATATATGGTATAATTAGAAGAAAATAATTAATTGCTATTGATAGAAATATCTGTTCCTTCTAATTCAAAAAATGAAAACAGCAATCGACTATTGTATAAGTTCGAAAATAGTAACGATAAAATTAACCGTGTCTATGCATAAAACAATTGACAGTCATCTTCGATAAAACAGCGTTACTGTCGGATTAAATTTATAAAGAAATATCTTTTAAAAGTTTTGCAGAAATTAAGAATTCTCAATTTCATTAGACATTAGTTTCCTAGTTAAAACGATAAACTATAACCAGCAGCAAAGCTTTTGACTGGGAAGTTTAGAGAAGCGTAGAAATCACCTCTCAGTTCGTGGTGTAGTAGCACCTGTTATGTTTCAAACTATGGGAAAACTGTTAACCCCCAACTGGGTTCAAATCACTATAAAACTATTTAAATATATTTTTATAGTGACAATTCCAGCAATACTTTTTGGAGAAGAAAATGTTACTATCTGTATATTTGAAGAAGAGAAAAAATATTCCCAGGAATACATTTCTGAAAGAGACAAACATTACCAATAATACAATTTTTGAAAAATATATATATACCAGCAATATATCTGATTCTAGAAAAAATTCTTTTTACAAAAATACGTCAATGAAACCTAAACTATAAACTGATTTCTCATTCTGTTTATACGAATCTATTGCAGTATATTGTCAGTATTAAAAACAAAACAGTGAGATATATATTACGTAAAACAAACGAAACCAAAATAGCTATTATAGGTCTTTATGGTATTAATGGGGACTTCTTTCTGAGCCTTTTCTTTTGGGTTATCTGGAATATAAACAGTTGATAATATCATTATTTTATCCTAAAATTTTATATTATACCCATTTAGGCTTTGGTAAACTTAAAAATATTCAAATGATGTTTGGGATTTTATCTGGGATTTTGTAGCGCTAGTCTATACAGACTGATGAAGTATCGCTATCGCTAAAATGTATAGAATTAATTAGTTTGAATTCATTTCAATCATTGATATGAGAAAACGGCTGTATACCGATGATAGAATGATATATCTGAATGGTTCAGACACAGTGGTGGATCTACTATGAACCTATTAAAGCTTAAGCTTCAGGATATCTAACCTCAGAGGTGGCCCGAGATGTAACATTCTTTAATGAGTGAATTTTTAAACAAAATTGAAGGGTTTTATTTTTTAAGTGCTTGTTATTAAATAAGGCCAGTTTAGTGGTAGAATCATGAGCCCGTGCGTTGAAGTAGCTGATGCTAACTTTAGAATGTGCTCTAATAATCATTTTATCCTGTTTCAAAATTCACTTCTAATTGGTAAAATATCAAAGATATTAGTATCTTAAATTGCTGGATAAAATTACCCTAGTGAAACCTATCATGGTTCAATTTCCTTATTGCCTATATTAGATACGATATAAACCTAGTGTAGTTGCTATCACTTACTATCATTCTAACTGCACATCATAGTCTTCGTTTAGGACATGTTTATCCAAAGTCTTCATTCCTAAAACACATAGCATATATTGTTCATCTTTTATCCAAAATTATTCTTACACCAGCTATGAACTCCTATGACAGCAGCATAGACCACTCATTTTAAGTAAAATGGCTTCTATAGCAAAAACATTTTTGTATTCTATCGGCGGATTTCTTTTGCATGAGGTATGGTTTATACAAACGTTCTAGACCTATTTCTCAAATCTGGGCTTAAAAACGTGTAAACATGGTAGAAAAAAGATGAGAGAAAATGAATCTCATGTCTCCGTTGTAATCCTGACAAATCTGGAAATGAGTCGATTTGGGGTTTTCACCAAACATATATGATTTTATTGATTGGTATAGTTCCTTCATCAGAGCAAGGTAATCATATTATGGAATATGATAAATGTTAATTCAAGCTACATTCTTAAAAGTTATCATTTCAGACCTTTAACGGACCCGTCATGCCATGTAAACAGGGTGTACTTATCCTCACTCTCTTTGTACCTAATTGCAAATAAGTAAAATCTACTCAGTATCCTTCCGAGAACCGTTAGTGTGAAATAGACGACCGAGAAGGTGCATCCACCATCACTAAAATCTTAAAGAATTCATATCTAAGTTCAGTAATCTGCCCTTGTTTTTTTATGCCCAAACAACAACATCTACTCTGGATGGCCCTCGTACCTTGTATTGTGGAAACAATTAAGAAAAAAATGTTCAAATGACTTTTCCTTATCGGTGAGAAAATTAAGCCTATTAGTTAATAGAAATCTTATCAGGTTTGGTATTCAGGAAAAAAATTGTTACAATTTAGCTGGGAAGTTTTCACTGATTCAGCAGATGTCGCAGATTCGGCTTATTATTTATTAGAGAATTTTTTCAGAATTCACTTAATGAAAGAAAATAAATCTCTTGAATGACTATAAAAAATTTGAGACACATTAACAATTCTTTGCTGAGAATTAAATTATGAATTTGGTTGAAAGATGGCAGAAAATTATCGAACAAAGGTAAATATATTGCTTAATGAAGTAATTAAATAAGTTAAAAACATAATGCATTTTTTCTTATTTAACAAACTGAACAAAATTTTTACCTGTTCAATAAAATTGGGGGAAATATAAATATTAGTTTTCTTGAAAAGAATATGCATACTATTAAAATATTGCTAGCCTAGTTATTTTAGGCAAAGTTCAAATTGTCGTTATAAAGCTGACGAATATAAAATTATTCCTTAAAGTAGTGGATTTAAACTTAACTCATGTCACTGATTAAACAGTATGCATCATGGATCAATCCTTTCTCAATTTTATATACTTCTATGGCCCTTTAGAACGTAGGAGATCATGGTCCTCCGTAAAATCATTGTTATTATTTTGTAACCAGTTGGAAAACAAAGCGCAGTGATTTCCCTATGCCCTCTCCATGGATTCAAAAAAAGGATTTTGGATGTCACTTTTGCATCCTCATGAAAATGAAGTTTACAAGGTGCATTACGGTAATAAAAATCCGTCAAATGTCAGACACTTCATTCTTTTTTATTACCGTAAAGATAAAAATTTCTCGCAAGCAACACAAATGACCTGCTGTTTACAGTGAAGGTGCTTTATCTGGCAGAATTGTACGGAAGTGGTTTGCTAAGTTTACAGTTAGTGATTTTACCGTTTTTTTTTAAAAGAAGGACGATCAATCAGGCATCGTACTAGACATGACGACCAAATCAAGATATTGACTGAGAATAACCCGCAAAACACAATGTTGGAATTGGCATAAACTAAATTTATCAAAATTCACCATCCAAAACAATTAATGAATCTTGGATACTCAAATAGCTACAATGTTTTGGTTATAAAAGAAATTAGAAAAAATGAAGCTCCTGTCCTCCTTGTAAACCTTACATTTATTTGTATTTTATAAACCTAACATAGTAGGAAAATGCTATATCTGAAATGATATATACAGTTTATATGATAACATTCTTCTTTTTTCCCCTTTTGAAACCGCAGAAAATCAATTAACTTCTGGTATATTTAACTGGATAAATAATTCACAATATCGGGTTTAATCTGTGTCTCTTCACTCACGCGTACATATGAGAAAATACAACTTTTGCCGAGTCCCTGAGGTTTGTGCTACAAAGGAATCTAGACGACCAACGATGGTACCTTGCGTGAGTATTGAAAAGTTATTGCTTCGGATTTTCCAGTGATTAAAACGTCCGTCTCAATTTTGTATCTCGTCCTTTTTAATAGAATATAAGGAATGTTCTAAATGGCTGGGTATAATGTCGATATTTAAGTTTTACGCTTTTATAATTCTTGACAAATGATAAAATGTTTGTCTCTGTTTCTTTTTTTTCAATCCATATGGAATGGACAAATAAAAAACATGGAGTAGAATGCTGGTTAGTGTAGCTAATCTGAAAGGGAATCGTTGTGAGTTCGTTACAATGATTTCTCAGTATTTGCAGCCTTTTACTAAACTAATTCTTTTTTTGGGACAGTAAAAATCACTCTTTCTAAATGCGAACATTGAAATATTTTTTGTGAGCTGACCCTCATTTTTCGAAATATTATCTTCCTAGAATTTTGTTTGTTTTAATCATTACTCGCAAGAAGGATGTTCCATTCTAGTAGCTCCTTCCCCAAAACCTTTACGTTCTCTAACAGACCCCCGATAGAATTCTTCTTAGATCTCTATAATATTAATTTCTTTAAGTCTTAGATCAGCCATAACGCAACGTTATCATCTGTAGCTTCTTCTTTTACCTCATTCAATTACCTTCTAACTTGAGTGGCTTTCCCGTTTTAATGAACAATATTTTAAAAATAGAGCACAGAGTTTGATTGATCTATTTTTAATATCCATTCCATTGCATATCGTATCTTAGATCAGACTTTTTTCGTACAAATTTTCATGTTTAATATGACCTTGACCGAATTGGAAAGGAAACTACAGGATTTCTAGAGAGTCTGGAAAAAGAAAGCGACAGAAAAAACCCAATTCTCTGAGAAACCTCAAGTCCAAAATGTTATCATCAGCAACGGATAAGGCCTAAAAATTAGAGATATAAAAATTAGAGATATAGATATCAAGCAGGCGCAGAATTTTAAATGTCTTGGAAACGTTTTAACAGAAAACAGAAAAATGTGAAACTGAGATCTGAACACGCATTGGACTAGCGACAGAAGTATTCCAAAAGCTAAGCAAGCTTTTAAGAAACGAAAAAAAAGACTCATTAGAAACAAAATAATAGTGATGGAATACTATGTGATATCCATCCTCTTATATAGCAGTTAATTTTGGGTAGTTTCCCTAATAATAAAAAAAGCTATAAGCAACAGATATAGAGTTCTACAGAAGGATACTGAAAATTCCATGAGAGGAGCAAGTAAGCAACAAGGAAGATTTAAAGAAAATTGTAACAGAAAGAACTTTTATACTCTAAATCGGAAAGGACAGCTAAAATTCTTTGGACACATACACATCTCTGAGAAAGGAGGGGTTTGAAAATATAACATTTATGGGGCATATTGAGGACAAAATTGATAGGGGAGCAGCTAGCCGATTACCTGACGAGCTTGTGTGAATGGTTGGCCGAACTGGAGGTGGGCCCTTAGCAATAGAAGAAAAGCTGCTAAGAGTAATCAATAATAGAAGTAATGGAGAGACGTAACTGTTAAAGAGGTTAGCCCAACAAAATACAATTAAGTCACTTAAGAAATATACATCTCTTAAGAAATACAAAAAATAAAAATAAAGAAATAATACAACATTCATCAAGCAAAAACATCACTCATACAAAAAGATATAAGCCTGAAAAAAACATCATATAAATACGAAAACAACAGCAGTAAAGCAAATGTTCATGAATAGAGAAAACATTACAGTAATGCCCTCCTCAAAATTCAAAATTTGCATAACTGAAATAACACTTTTCAGCTGAAACATTATATATATATATATGTGTGAGTGTGTGTGCGTGTGTGTGTGTGTGTGTGTACTACCGGCCATAATTATTAGGCAACCCCAGTTTTTTTTTTTAAGAAATAACGTATTTCATACAATTTTTAAGTAGACAATTATAAATGAAAATAGAATGGTTCTTTTGTTATTACTACTTTTCAAAATTTTACAAGGCAGGGAAGCAAAGAAGAACTCGTGTAACTCACCATAAATCTTTTTCATTCTTTCATTGATGAAACTGCAATATGCAAAAGTTATTAAATATTTTTAAATTCATTTAACGCACTTGTTATTGTACAATATTAAGAAAAATACCATTCTGTTTTTATTCACAGTTATTCACTAGGCAATAAAGACTAAAATATAGCATGAAATACATCATTTTTTAAACACTGGCCTAATATTTATGGCCGGTAGTGTATATATATATATATATATATAAGGTGAAGAGGCTCATCCCTTGTTCCGTGTTTAGGATATGGTTTCCGGCTTTTCTCTTTTCCAATCTTCTCACTTTGGTTTCTTTTTTTTTTTTTCAATTGGAGTAGATAGATCTATCTATCGCCCGGTTCACACTCCACCCACGTCTATTGAACAGGTGAAGAGGCTCATCCCTTGTTTCCTGTTTAGGATGTGGTTTCCGGCTTTTCTCTTTTCCAATCTTCTCACTTTGGTTTTTTTTTTCAATTGGAGTAGATAGATCTATCTATCGCCCGGTTCACACTCCATCCACGTCTATTGAACAGGTTAAGAGGCTCATCCCTTGTTTCCTGTTTAGGATGTGGTTTTCCGGCTTTTCTCTTTTCCAATCTTCTCACTTTGGTTTCTTTTTTTTTTTCAATTGGAGTAGATAGATCTATCTATCGCCCGGTTCACACTCCACCCACGTCTATTGAACAGGTGAAGACGCTCATCCCTTGTTCCCTGTTTAGGATGTGGTTTCCGGCTTTTCTCTTTTCCAATCTTTTCACTATTACGTAGCCCCCTGCACATCAGTGGCGTTACCGCCTTGCTCGGGGTGATACAATTAAAAAAAACATACAAATAAGTATTCACGCTTCTATTATACGATAAATATTTGCACTGTAATAACTGCATATGCGAAAACAATCTCAGTTTATAAATTTTGAAAAATTATAATAATAATAATTCTAATTAAAATTTGCCATTATGTATTGCATTAAACTATTACAGCCTCAGTTAAGATTAGCACATTAAAGGTCATAACCCCGAACTCATGTTCATACATAAACGATAAAGCCTTGTATGCATTTGCTTACGGATTCTGCATTGCTTGACATTTCAAGCATTGTACAAAAGATCGTACAGCTTGATTGTTAACCAGTTATTTATGTGCCATACGTGATACATGCTTGAGCGATCATGTCCCTTTCGATCCATGACTGACTTGGCAGATGATTTGTCCGCAGAAGGTTACTATTTCTTCCTCTGCTAGACTGAAAGCCAACCAAGGCTAGACAACACAATCTGTTTTTCCGTAGCTGGATGGAGAAGAGATGGATTCATACCTTTCCCAAGGGTATTTACGCGTAAGTGAATGCAACGAAATCCGCTTTCCAATTTCTCGATATTCACTCAACCAGAAACGCACATTCAAGATCTCTGGTTGAGAATGATAAACAAGTACGGAAGAATGTATAATGATAAATCGACGCAGGTGGACCACATGAAACACTCTGGTTTGTCGTTGGCTTTTATAACATGTGCTAAACCACGTATGGAGCTCTCAGTATATCCTGTTATTTAATTTATAGATCAGGGAGTGATATGGGTTGATAATCTTCCCAAGGGACTTTGCATGAACTTGAATGCAACAAACTCAGCTTGCCCAGTACCAAACCGCTAACCATAACACTACTTGCCCCTTCACTGCTGAGATATTTTCTGGACTTTTTTACGACATAAAGAAATTTCCGTTGAAAGAAAACACATTAGTTTATTAATAGTTTTACTCTATAATGTTATTGCCACTTTTTCATCACAATATCCTATTTCTATCTTTACTTTGAAGCGCAAACAAACCGGTTATAAATCGAAAATAAAGTTGTTCCTGACAATACCTGAACTGATAGCCCACGTTTCTAAGGTCCTAGCTTGAGTAATTTAGCTAGAAGAATGCCGTTGATTAATCACCAGAAATCTTTTGACTCCATTTCTGAATAGAATCGATCATGAAATGTGACCAAGAGTCCTAACTAGCGTGTTAGAACAAATCAGTGCGTCTATCGACCTTTATCAATTTAACTGTAGCATATTTGCCTAGCCAAATAAGCCGAACTAATTTTAGCGATGTAGAATAACGCATGACTGAAATGATTCAGTTTCTGGTTTGTCCATTACAGCCAATAATTTTACACTTGCCAACAAAATCAGGATAGTTATTCATACTGAATATCTTTTCCCCTTTTTAGTATCACTGTTGAAATTCATGGCTTATTCGATTATGGCCAGCTCGAAATAAAAACAGAATAAATTCGCATTGACTCGCGTCCCTGGCAAATAACACTTTCAAATTAGATTCTTTTTGTGTCGTTCGGAAATGTTCTCCATCCCCATTTCATACGATTTACTTAAAACAATGAAGAATTATATAGACGCCGTTCTAGAGGAGACTATGTGCGGGTGGTGTAATTGATTGCAAATTGGATTGGGAAATCGGAGAGCAGTGGTCAAATTTAAGACAGGTTCGGTACATTCACATGCGCAAAAACACTAAAGAATGCTATGTAGCTATCTTGTGTCATGAAACATTATTGCTATTATCAAAAAATTATCAATGCAATATTCATTTGAAAAATAAAAAAATTAATTAAAATACTTAATTAAAATAATAATATTAAAGGATAATAAAATATTTTGCCTTTAAATATAATATACAGGGTTGGTAATCCGTAAAAACAAATACATTAACAAAACTTGTAGGTTAAGAGACTAGAAATGATGAGGCTTTAGTTTATCTGTAGATCTTCTTACAAAAAAGTGATAAGTACAAAAAAATCGCTTTTGTAAAGCTAAACTGATCTGTCTAAAAATGATTATACAGTGTGTTAGCATCATTCAGATATCTTTTCAATGGGTCTTTGTTATGTTAACAATGAACCGTTACATTTATGATATAATAATTCCTTCTTTTGAAGACAAGATATCGACCAGTTTTAAAGAATTTTCTGGCAGTAGCAAATGTCAATTTTTGACAACTCACCTTGGCAACCCTCTAACAAATGCTCTATACTGGTTAGAACATGTTGAATGATTCGGTCCTTTATTCTCTTCCTTATATGTTGTATGTGTTTGTGTTCCCTGGGATTCTATGTGTGTGCTCTACAGAAATATATATATATATATTTAGTGTATCGAGGAGCAAATAATTTTCTAAGCAAATACTGTTAAATATAAGAGACCATGAATGTCTATTATGTTTAATCATGAGCCGTTCTAAACGTCGTATTTTGGCTTTAATTTCAGTTGAAAATAAAGAAAAAATTCTCCAACATTTGGATAATTCTTTATTAAGTTGGTTCTAAGCTTTCGGCTCACATGAGCCATCTTCAGTGAGGTTATTAAGACGATAACACAATAATATTCACCACCAGCGACGATTTTATTTCGTGTTGACATAAATCTCCGCTAGACAACGGCAATAGTTACCAAAAATAACAAACGCAGTTCGCAAATTTGCAATGCTTTTCTAGGACGTCACACCACGTGATAGCGCAAAATGACAACAGAACCATGTATTCAAATGCAATGTAATGTGTTATGACCAGATTTAAACGTAATTTTATTAAGTGTAGGCTGTTTGGATTTAATGTAGATGGCCTTCAATACCTGAAGGTTCTTTTTACTGTGTGTACGAGTAAGGATTATTGTATTCTTGACTAAAATCTGTCTGATATTACCTACATGTTTATGTTTTTCTGAGAAATGTTGTTTAATTGTACTGTGATTAGAAAGGTGACAAGTAAATCTACGGAAGAGCGTGGTTGTAGTAAAACCAATATATGTAGTGGGTTTATTATTAGTACCAGAGATACAATCTCTGAACGGGCATGTAAATTGCTACACTACATTGTTTTTTTTTGTTTTTTTTTTGTAGAGAATTTAATTTAGTGCTTGTCGGGTTATTAGAGACTATGAGGTCAATTATTTTGAATTGTTATAATATATCATGAGTTTAATTTGATTATAACTGTCTACTGGTTTAACGTTTCTACGTATTATGCTTTTGAGAGTTTTTTCATCATGTTTGTAATTATTATGTATTTGGTTGCAATAGTATAAGTTAATAGTGTTATGTTTATTTTGATGTACACCATTCTTATTAATGTTCTCTATATTGTTACAGCTATTGTTAATTTTGTTGAGATACATTTTAATTTGTTGATCAATAACGGAGTTAGGAAATCCATTATTGACAAGTGTTTGCTTAATGTTGTGTAATTCTTTATAAAATATAGATTTGGAAGAAGATATCATTTGTGTCTGTTGAATTAATTTTTTTATAACAACTAACCTATATCGTTGGGGGAATTCACTATCATAATTAAGAAGACACGAGTTTATGTTAGTTAGTTTCCTATATAGAGAAGTATTAAATCTATGTGTGCTAGAATCAATGAATACATCAAGGAATGGGATTTTGTTATTAATATTAAGTTCTAATGTAAATTTGAGGACGGAGTGACTTGCAAATTTGTTTTTAATATGTGTAATTTGATCGATATTCTTAGCTAAAACGAAGATGTCATCTATGTATCATACATATATAGAGAGTTTATTGTTGTCATTAATTTTATTTTCTAAATTTGCCATATAATAATTAGGAAAGCAGGGACCTAAATATATATATCATTTCAGCAATATTTACACCTAAAATAATAGTGTAAGTATGGTTGTGTGTGTGTGTGTGTGTGTGTATATATATATCTATGTATGTATCTTGTGCATTTGGGCAACAATCTCTCGTTTATACAGGTTTTATTGAAAATGACAGACAAAGTATTGTCATTAAGTTTTTTATATATTTTTCATGATTTCGTATAATGTATTTCTTCACGGAACTAACATTATATAAGAATTGTCCAAAGCTTTTCTAATTTTGAGCGCTTTCGGCTATACTTTTAGCCATTATCAAGAATTAATTTTGTTTTACTTATAAATAAACATGTGAAAATTTTATGTATATAGAGTCTTGTGCATGTCAAGTTCCAAACACAGTAAGCACAATTGTTACCGTGTTCATAACTGATGTTATTAAGTGTAGGATTTCTCGTTTCTATTACTTTCCTACCAATTATAGTATTAAGTCAACATATGAATTTCTTCAAATTCTTAGATCTTCTGCACCAAACAATGGCACCCTTGCATTGCTTGATATCGAAAATCTATTAACTAATATACCTGTTGTTGAAACTATAGACATAATAATTAACTCTGTACATAAATATAATACAATCCTACCTACATCTCTCAATTCCAAAATTCTTTAAAAACTCTTACTTTCCTGTACCACTAAAGTACCTTTTTACGATCATCTCGGCAATATTTACACTTAAACTAATAGTGTAAGTATGGGAAATCTACTTGGTCTGTGCTTCTTAAACTTTTATATGTCCCATGTTACTAAACCAAAAATATATGTTCGATACGTTGATGATATTTTCCTTTTAGATGACAACAAAACGCAATCGAGCGTCTGAAATCCACTTTTGAAAAAAATTCTCTCCTCAACTTCACATATGAACTTAGCCCAAAAAAATAACAAACTCCCATTTCTGAATATTCTTGTAGATTCTAGTAATAATACTTTCACAACTTCAGTACATAAAAACCACGAGCAAAAATTCTTGCCTCCTTGATTTTATTAGTCAATGCTCTCTTCCATACAAAATTGACGCTATTAAAAACTTCCTCACGAGAGCTTACAAGAATTCATCATCCCAACCGCTTTTCTTTAAAGAAAAAACACTATTTAAAACAAACGCTTATCAACAACGGCTTTCCAAATTATTTCCTTGATTACCATAAAAACATTGTTCTTCGTAACGTAACTAATGGCAACCACATGCACGCAGACAAAAACAACAGCATTAAAAGTTTTTACAAAAGTCAAATGCACAATAACTACAGACAGAATCAATATTCATTTTGCAATATCATCCGAGATTACGTAACACCGACCAATTCAAACAAGAAAATTAAATTATCTATTATAAAAAAAATTCTAAACTGCCAATCTCATTATCAACAATAATAATTCACCTGCAAAATCTAAACTGCAGACAACCAGTGTCGTTCATGAATATACATGTCCTCTGAAGAATGGTGTTCCTCAACTATTCAAATCCGTAAACAATTACATTGGCTATACCACTGCATATTTGACGAGAAAATTGACCTTACACTTTTCCTACAACCGTTCCATCCGATTTCCTTTAAGCACACATCGAGATCTTCCAGAACCTGTCCGTGATATCCTTGTCGATAATACATACATAATAGCATCATCCACATGCAAAAGAAGATTAAAAATTGTGGAGGCATTAAGAATAAAAAAAAGAGAAATCCTACATTTAATAACATCAATTATGAACACGGAAACAATGTGAAGAAATATGAATTTAAGTCTAATTAAATCAATGTCTGTAAAATAACACTTTGACTCATGAATATCCGGAAAACCTTTAATCAATTTCACAATAAATTTTTCGGTCCTTACGTATTATCGGGAGGACCTTTGATTTTTACTTTTTCTTTTTTTTTCCCCGCTTATAACACCAAGGAACTGGAAAAATCAGGCTTTCATCACCTCAACGTCAACCACAAGTACAACTTTGTGGATTCGAACACCGGGGCTCATACGCAGACAGTGGAACGCCTATGGGGATCGACAAAGTGGCGAAACAAGAAGCACTGTGACACTGCACGTCACCATTTGGAGTCGTATTTGGCCGAATTCATGTGGCGGAAGCATGTTGCCTGTACTGATGTCTTTGAGTCACTTTTGGAAGCAATTGCGACGTTCTGGCCTCCGGAATTAAAAATGTAATGTTATTTTATTGTTTTAACCGTTTCAATAAATAATTTACTTTAATTTTTGAGTCGTTTTTTTAAAGGTCCTCCCGATAATACGTAAGGACCAATTTTTCTTTGTCAAATACAAATTTTAAATTTGCTCTTGCGGAAGATTTTTTAAAATGTATATTAATAT
This sequence comes from Ascarosepion bandense, assembly GCA_037127315.1. NCBI lineage: Eukaryota > Metazoa > Mollusca > Cephalopoda > Sepiida > Sepiidae > Ascarosepion > Ascarosepion bandense. Next base: position 1,291,214 of record JBBBDQ010001184.1, read on the forward strand.
ACAGGATGATATTATTTCTATTTGTTAAAGTGCTTCTAGGTTTTGAATTAATTTCTTTTAGTTAGCTTAAAGAAATTCTAAAACCATAATAATGTTTGCTTAGAAATATTTTAAATTTGAGATTAAAGTTCGTGAAACTTCACGAGTTGTTAGTTGAGAAATTTAAAATTAATGAAGCCGAAATGAAAAAAAAATCTAAAGATTCATCAGTCTGAAAAATGAATAAATTAATATCAATATTTTCTAACCTACTATCTACCTAATAAACTAATGCAATGTCTCCTCTCTCCCTCTCTCTCTCTCTCTCTCTCTCTCTCTGCTGCAACCATCTCTTTCTGATGTTATTAATCTGTCTGTCAGTAAATATCTATATCTATATTGATGTGTTCATATCAGTTCATATCTTTCTATTTATGTATCTTTTATTCATATTTCTGTACATCCATCTAAATAATTACACTGAACTCTCAATGTATTTGCCTCAAATATCGTTTCTTTCGTTCTGTTTCTTTAACTACATATATAGACACAAAAAACATAGACATGCGAAAGTACGCATACATACAAATGCATATATAAGTGTACACACATGAAGATTAAGTTCAAGTATGAAACAGACTGTCGCCGCTCGGTATTGAAATCAAAGTCAACTTTCATATTTATATACGCTCTAACTTTAATACTGTGCCTTTTTAAACAAAAATATATAGCCGTCCTTAAAATTATATTTTTATCATGTATATTATATATATATATATATATATATATATATATATATATATATATATATATATAGGTGTGTCTATGTGTGAGTCTGGGTGTGCGAGTGTGGGTGTGTGTGTATCACAGGACAGGGCAGAGCAAGCAATCAACTTAAAGAGTTTGAATGAATGCATGTCGAACCAAAGATAAAGTGGAATGAAAAACATATATATATATATATTTACGCTCTCACACCCTTATTGAACACTCTGGAAGAATGGTAGACTTTGAAAAACAGTAGCTACTCTGGCATGTATGCATCGCTCATTCATTAAAATGAATTAGAGAACTCTGGCTATTGGGCGCATATAATTAAAATATACAAGCTAAAAAGTATGCCTTCTTCTACCGAACGCCCATAGCCCACAGGTAGAATCGCCGACTGACGCCAATTTGGTCGTGTTTCAATCCTGGGTTAAAAAGCAATCGGAGTCTAAACGTACTGATGAGCTGTGATACAGCGAAGCAGATCTGTCTGCGGATGACTATATATATATATATATATATATATATATATATATAGTGTTAAACGGTAATGATACTTTGTGCCAAAATTGCTACTTTGTAAGTAGTTGTGGTGCAGTGAATATCGACGCAGAACGACAAATCGGAGAGTCGAGTTCGAACTCCAGTTTAATTTCTTGCATTCACTTATGCACAAATACCATTGGGAAAGGTATTAATCAGTCTCTTCCCTCCAGTTATGGGTTAAATAACAGGAAAGATTGAGTTCTATAACCTTGCCTGACAACCAGTCTACCGCAGAAAGCAATGGCAACCTACTGCGGGATAATCTTCTGCCCAGTCAGTAATGTCTCTTTCGAGACATGATCGCCCAAAGCGTGTATCACGTATGGCACTTAACTAACTGACTGACTTGTAGAAAGGCATTTTAGGCAAGTAGTGTTTTTTGTTATGAAGCGCTCCATCCACATCAAGAAAGAAATAGTGGGTTAATAGAATTAATGTGGAGAAGTTTGTCATTTAGCTGAGTAGTGTTATTTCAGTCATGCTGACTTCGAAGTTTCGTAATATTTTTATGCTGTCTTTACTCTTCAGAATTTTTCTGCTGATAAAACAACCCTGAAGATTGATGACACATCTTATTTAAGTGACAGATGTCTCTACATGAATTATATATATATATTTTTACATATATATATGTTTGTGTGAGTTGTGAAATTCAGATATGAATATGATATATAACTAAAGATAATATTAATAAAAGACAAAAGGAAAACTTTTATTTACCACCGGGTTTTCCCACTGAGGAACATTAATAGGGTAAATAAATGCATTGTATTCTGTGACTATACATATCAGTAAAATATAAGAAAAACCACTAAGTTTTCAAATTTTGAATTTGAGCACACTCTAAAATATACTTACCCCTAGCGGTGTAAAGACAGTTCAACTATGCGCACCTGTAATGTGGTTATTTATTGTCTAATAAACCAAAGTGAATAAATATTGTTTACCCCTACATGACATCAAAATGAATGACTAGATATTTTATGTAAATGCTTTGGTTTTGTAGTTAATTGCGGTGTTGTGCAAAACTATCCCGGGCATTTTCAGATTACCTATCTTCTATACTAAATTGGTGATAGTGAAGTGCACAAAGGGAAGAGAAAGAGAAGCCATTTACACATACAAATCAACATAAGACATATTCTACTATTTTAATGCCTTAAGTGATAATTAGAAGGTATTCAACCTACTTCGTTGCTTTATAAACACATGATATGTATACACGATGCATGTCTCATAAATATATCAATATAATTAATTGTAAACAATTTGCGGCAAAATGCCTTACACATTTTGAATTTTAACAAAACGACCAAGATAACTGCTATTAAAAGAATAAGTCACTGTTATTTAAAAAAAGGAGCCACAATTTGTATTATATTCACCTCTATTTAGCATAGACGGCTTTTGATTTTTTTTTATAATCATTCTTTCCAACACCCCAGCAAGGCAGGATTTCCACTGGTTTGCAGGGGATTACAGTGAGAGAAAAAACAGGGTACAGTCGACGTTCAAGAATGGATGTGATTTAGGGAGATAGAAAATATCAATTGACGTTGCATTGAAACTTTGGAGATTCTGGTTATCAGGGAATCAAGTATACAGAAAAAAAGTTCCACAGGCGGGAAACTGTTAAACTTTTAGATTAGAAGTGCAGGTTACGTTTGACAATTTTGAAGGTATATGGATGGTAATACATTATTTAATGCCGAGTGCATCCTTAAACTGGTTTTAGAATAACAAGTTTAATTAAAGCGATAAAAAATGTGAGATTTCTCAAGTAAAATTCAGCTACACAGCTACATTGTTGATTTACTTTTTAATGATGCATAGATTACATTTATAAATTTCAAAATTCTATTCGGAATGTATTTCATGAATAAATGCAATATTATAGGTTTATCTATAAAACAATTTACTTCAACTAATTGCCTAACTATTGTGGCAATCAACAACCAACTTAAGTAATTTAATTTATAATTTGAAAATTATTTTTAAATTGAAAATAAAACCTTGAGATCGATTAATTAATAATCGTTTCTAAACAGTAAACTGCATATATATATATATATATATATATATATATATATATATATATATATATATATATATATATATACTAATGAGTATACATATAATCCTACGTCTATGGCATGATTCGATTCGAAGTTTCATGCGTTATGTAAACATCAGGAGCATATTTCACACTGACATTTAAAACATTTGAATTTAAGTTCACTCGATGTTCATTTATAATGTAATCTCACTGCTTTGTTAATAACAAGATAAAAAATTTAAATATTCTACGGTTACCTGTGGTTAAATTAAAAAATTTAAATTAAAATTAAAATTAGAATATAAAAATAAAAACAATAAACTAATAAAATGCAGGAAGAAGAAATAAAAAAGGCGTGAATCATGAGTCTTCAAAATTTACATATTTTATGTAGATAAAAATGTAGGGAAAATTAAAATTTTAAAATTTTAATTTATAATAAGTTAAAAGAAAAGAAAAGAAAAGAAAAATGAAAAAAATTAAGAGATAATATTTAATCTGAGAAAACTTTTTATTTTAATGCTTCATTTTTCTCTTAACACAGTTACCGAAACCCAGGGCTTTTTATGAGTTTTTTTCTATCTTTCATGATGGAAATGTGCAATCAAACATGAATCAATCTTGTATGACATTTTGTATGACATGATTCAAACAGTTTTGAGATCAGTACCTGACTATATCAGAACAAAAACTTGGAGGGGTAAGTTAAAGGGAAATAACTGAGACTAGATATCCTGAAGAAGCATAGCACTTGGGAGTAGAACAATCTAACCCGTATGAAATAAAGCATTCAGTAGGGTTAATTTCAGAAATTCTAATCACCTGAGACCAGAGCGCACAACAGCCGAAAATTCATAAATATAATGACAAAAGATGAGGATAACATTACGAGGATCATAAATAGTGTAAATAATTGTGACATTATTCCCTGAATTATTATTTATTTTAGCCGCACCGTCATAACCTTTATATTTATATAAAGAAGTTAGACTTAAGGAAGCTATAAAATTCTTATTCTTTTCGGAGTTTTATTTGAGCTGTGCTTGTAAATAAAGATCGGAAGATGACAGGTTTTGTTTTACTAGTATGTTTTATTTAGTATCCACCTTCTCTTCATTTATTTTATATGCTTTGATAGGTTATTCCGCAAGCAAATGTTATAATACGACTAAAATAAGCGGATTCTCAATGATGCTAAGCTGTTGTTTACTGATAAAATGATCCTGCAAATAGCATCCCGGAATTTTGGCTCCAAACACAAAAGGATGATCTGTAAAAGTGTTTGAAACAATAACAAACCCTTGATCTCTCATTTATTCAAATGATTTGATATCATCACAGCTATATAAGATTAAGTGCTTTGCTCACAAATGCTTCTCCCATTCTACGTTTGACTAGTATGTAATACACACACCAGATTTACCACCTCGAACTGAGGCTCAACTGAATCCACTACTCTGGTCTATAACATAGCTTCTAAGATTGACTCTCATAAGAAAATCCGAGGTGACAGAATTCCAATCATCATTTTAAAGAAATGTGCCCCCTGAACTCTTCCCTCTCCTCTCGAATCTACACCTATTGCCGCACTGCTTCTTGCATTTCTGCTTGTTGCAAGTCCTCCCCTGTAATTCCCGTCTTTATAAACTCTAGAGATCACTCTGACACCTCTAATTTTTGCCCAATCAGTTTTCTGCCGATCTTTTGCAAAGTGTTTCATTCTATTATCAATTATCGATACTGTAGTTGTTCATTATCATTACCAAATGCATAAACTGGGAAATCTCAAGCAATAATTTTGAATACCGTGAATGCGTTCAACAGAGTTTAGCATGCTCGCCTACTGCGCCAGCTACAGGGCTATGATATAACTGGTCATTTGTTCGATTTAATTCAATTCTTTTATATCAAATAGCCTAATGAAGGTCGTATTAAACGGGCATGGATCTAGATCCTATAATACGAACGCAGATGTCCCTTAAGTCTCTATTCTAGTAGGGACCTATGTAGAAGATATCACTATTTGCTCTCATCTCAATAAGAAATCTGCCAGTGCTGACAAGGTAAACCTCACCGCTGCTCTTGAAAAGGAACTCTATCTGTGATGGACTGGTGTAAGTATTGACTCGTAAATGCTAAAAGTTCCAAAAAAAACGAAGCTGCTCGTTTTAACCACCGAGAAACATTCCTACCTTCCCTATCTTTCTACCATCAGCTACATTTACTGCTAGGAAGGTTGGGCTGATGTGTAGGGACAGAGAGTTCTTCCCGTCAGAATCCATCTTGCACCTGTACAAATCGTCCGTGCATTGAACTCCCTTCCGTATACTTGCTTCCGTGATAGCTACAATATCCAAGAGTTTAAGTGCAACGTCAATTGCTCTTTTATCTACTTTATTCTCGTCTTGCCCTTATCCTTTCCCTGACATTCCGTGTACCCTGTTTTTTTTTTATATACTGACTTGCTTGTGGGGAAACGGTTATAAAAATAAGAAATTGCATTATCTCACCTCCTCGAATCCAGCAAAATTTTTATACATTAGATTCGTTTTCAATCATTTCTTGGTTGAGATGAGAACTTTTCAGGATCCGCTCGTAGCTTCAGTTGTCTAATAAATAACGAAACTAAATAACAATTTAAATTTGAATAAAATATGAAACAGGCGATTCAATTAGTTTTACGATTACATTTAAATGTCATTGAAATAGCCAATATTAAGTTAAAGTAATTATTTTTAATATTTTTCATCTATTTGCTTTTAATATATAAGCTTCTTTTTTAAAAAAAAATAGATCTGACTGTTCCTTATCGATGGAGTAAGCATGCTTCTCAGAATAATTTGCCCGTGAATTCAAACTTTATTGTCAATTGCAGTGCTAATCAATGCAGCGAATAATTATGCCCACACACACACACACACACACACACACACACACATATATAAACACAATCATACACACGCACACATAAACACACACACACATATATATATATATAGAGAGAGAGAGAAAGACACAGAGAGAGAGAGAGAGAGAGAGAGAGAGAGAGAGATAGACCAGTACCCAGTTTTATTAACAACTGCTTAATACATTTATATTGTAGAGCTTATAATTTTTTTTTTTCATTTTGATTTGAGTTATTTCCGCAACCTCGGGTTCAACCATTCGCTAGGGCGACATCCCTTTAATCCCCGGATCATTCTTTCATGTGCTTCCGCCTCTCACTTCTAAGCTCGATTAGCTATCTCTTCTTTTTCTACTGCTCCCCTTCCTCCTATGACTGTTCGTTACTTGACAGTATCTCTGACAATATTGACAAAACCATTTCTTCCCATCCCTCTGCCCATATGTTCGTGTTTGGTGACTTTAACGCCCACCACACCAAGTGGCTGGATAACTCTACCACCGACCCTGATGGTGTCCACACCATGAATATTTCAATCACCCAATCCCTTACGCAAGTCGTTAACTTTCCCACGCGTTTCTCCGACAAACCTAACGGAAGGGACTCACTGCGAGACCTCTGCTTCACTTCCATCCCAGACTCTTGCACTACCAGACAACTCTGCCCACTCGGTAACTCTGACCACACCGTAGTTTCCGTCAACATTTCATTCCACTCCCATCCAACCCTAGAAACCCAGACAAGTAGAATATCCTACTGCTACCAAAGAGCAGACTGGGATTCGTTCCGAGACTTCCTCTGTGACGTCCCATGGAACAACGTTTTTAGTCTTCCCATCGAAGAATGTGCATCTCCTCCTGGGTTAAGGCTGGCATCGATGCTTTCATCCCTGCCAGGAAATTTCAGCTTAAATCTCATTCGTCTCCATGGTTCTCGCCCGCTTGCTCGGCCGCCATTGCCCATGGGAATCATTTCTTCCGACTCTATCGTAGATACGCGTCGGACCAAAACAGACGCCTTTTCGCTTCAGCTCGTAATAAGTGTAAAAAGATACTTAACGAAGCTAAGATGTTATTTGCTGCCAGAATGAAGCAACGCATAGCATCTTCTAAGTTCGGCACCAAAGACTACTGGCGGCTCTGTAAAAGAGTACTTAACAAGAGCAAGTCCACAATACCCCCACTAATAAACAAATTTGAGGTCTTCACCTCCCCAGCAGACAAGGCTGAATACTTTGCCCGCAGATTCTCGAATAATTCGAGACTGGACTCGTCTGGAGTTTCTACTCCCGACTTCCCACCTAGAACTGGTGCTCAACTGAATGACGTCCATATTACACCCTCGCTTGTTTTTAAGATGATCTCGAAACTTTATTTAAAAAATAATAAAAATATTTAAAAACACTGGAGAACCCTCGGACCCCTCAAATTACTGACCTATCAGCCTTCTTCCGATCTTTGGCAAAGTGTTCGAAGCCATTATCAACGCCGAGGTAGTTCAGCATCTCACAGCACACAGGCTCCTCTTGGACAAGCAGTGTGGTTTCCGCTTCACCAGGTCTACAGCTGATATGCTAACGACAGTCACCGAGTACATATATCAGGCACTCGACAGGAATGGTGAATCCCGAACCGTTGCCTTGGATATCTCTAAAGCATTCGATAGAGTTTGGCATGCTGGCCTTCTATGCAAACTTCGGAGCTATGGTATAGCTGGACAATTGTTTGAACAAATCTAGTCATTCCTATCTAACCGCACATTGAAAGTGGTATTAAGCGGTCATGCCTCCCAGAACTACCATACGAACGCGGGTGTCCCTCAAGGCTCTATCCTAGGTCCTATGCTCTTTCTGATCTACATTAAGGATCTCCTTGATACCATAAGATCCCAAGTAGGTATGTACGCCGATGACACCACAGTTTATTCTCGCCTCGATCAAAAATCTGGTGTGGGAGAAAAAGCTAACCTTGCAGCCGAGCTTGGAAAGGACCTCCAATCCGTAATGGACTGGGGTAAGAAATGGCTCGTAAATTTTAATGCTTCTAAAACGAAGCCACTATCAATTAATCATCATAGACAATCGCACCAACCTCCTATGAGCATGGACCAGGCTTGCCTCCCAGAGAGTAAAACACTACGCCTCCTTGGTTTCACACCTTCAGCGGACCTCAAGTGGAATGACTATATCGAATCCATTGCTAAATCCGCTGCTATGAAAGTTTGTTCTCTGTGCAGGGCCCGGAGTTTTTTTCCGTCTGAATCTATCCTGCATATTTATAAATCTACCATCCGCCCGTGCATTGGATACTGTTGCCATATCTGGTCGGGTGCCCCTGCTATTCTCCTTGGGCTTCTCGACAAGGTAAAAGCGGAGGGTCTGTAATGTGATCGATACCGACTTAGCGGACCGCCTGCAGTCTCTCTCTCTCTCTCTCTCTCTCTTTCACCGGCGCGACGTGGCTTCCCTGTGTCTCTTCTATAAATACTTTCACGGCTTCTGCTCCGATGAACTTAAATCACTGGTTACCCCTAGGTTCGAATTTGCACGAGATACTAGGTTAGCAACTAGATCCCACCCTTTTACAGTGAAACCGATAAAATGCAACCGCAACTTCTACTCCAACAGTTTCTTTTCTCGCACTTCCCGACTGTGGAGTTCCCTTCCACAAGACTGCTTCCCCGACGGCTACAATCTCCAGGAGTTTAAATGTAAGGTCAATAGACACATCCTAACAAACTAACTCGATTCCATTCTTTCAAACATTCATATATATCAGCATTTATCACAAACAAACTACAAGAGTATGTTAGATGCATATGGCACCAAATGAAATTAATTTTTTGTGGAATCAACTTTTTTCTCTAAATAGTTACAAATTAGTAAAAATTAAGAAGATGAATTGAATTTTTTTTCTCTGCAATTTTAAGAGAAATTCTCGAATTGGACAAGATTGCTTTGCAGGTGGTCGATGTTGGATTTATTTTTTTTTTTAATAATGTCATTTTTCATATAATTTATTTGGCAATATTTAAAAGCTACTATCATTGTAAAATATCATAAATTCAATCAAACTTTTGCGAGCGTATAAGAAATGCGATAATTACATTCAAAATGTGCTGAAAATTATGAAAAAAATATAAAAATAGGTTGTGTAATAATGCCAGCATTGTATCCTTCCTCTTTATCGGAGATAAATCATTAACCAATTTTGAAAATGATATGGTTAAATTATAGAAATATCCGGAAATAATTATCTGCAAATATTATATTTATATATAAGTGTATACATACATATTTGTGTAACGAATGGCTTTTTTGTTTTTTTAAATATTTATAAACTTGTCTTAAAATGAAGATATGAAAACATATCTTTATTTTGCTGCTTAAATAAAAAATAAACCAAAAAACCTTGTAAAGTACTATTACGATATATATATATATATAATGTATATAAAAAGCCAACCAAATAGGGTAACTACTGCAGGAAATAATATAAAATAAATAAGTGCAGCAAACTATATATCTAAATAAATAGAGAAATAAATTAAGTTAAAAATTAAACAAAATGAAAAACTATGAATGAACACATAAACACAAGTAAATATAATTACAATAATCAAATAATTAAGTAATCAATAATAAATAACAAGTAAAACGTTATCAAAATTATAAAAATAACAACAAATAACCACCTTCAGATTAACAATTGTTTCTAGTTAATAGTCTTTAGGATAATGCGAAACATGACCTTTACCGCCTACCCATTTACCGTTAGGATAATACAATATACCTTAATAATCATAATTTAACACTGACCAGCATATATAATTTTGAGGCAAAACGAAACACATGAGGCCCGAAGATTGCGTTCAAGCATGAAACAGTACTAGCTCAGTATCTATTTTTATTTTCATATACACTTTATAGCTGATATTGAGCACTTTTACCCATTAATATATTATTCCTTAAAACTATATATACTCTTCAGTAATGAATTGAGTTCTCTTGGTGACTGGCATTTGTATAGACCGCATATATATAACACGACAAAATTTCCTCTCCTCTCATTTCATGCAGCGATATCTTAGAAAGTAGGGACTCTGACTGCCACGGTCGAGTTTTGATCTCGGCTGGAACCAAGTGGATGTCCAGCCACACTGATGAGCTGTGATACAGCAAAACAGGTTTGTATGTGAATGATATATATATATATATATATATATATATTTAATTGGAGTAGATAGACTAAACTATCACCCGGTTCACACTCCACCCACATCTATTGAACAGGTGAAGAGGCTCATCCCTTGTTTCCTGTTTAGGATGCGGTTTCCGGCTTTCTCTTTTCCATTCTTTTTACCCTTACGTAGCCCCCTGCGCTTCAGTGGCGTTATCGCCTTGCTTGGGGTGATATGATTAAAAAAAAAAAATATATATATATATATATATATATATATATATATATATGCAAAGGTTTACGTAGTTATTACCCGAAAAAATGGACAGTATGATTAAATAAAGAAAATAAGCGGAAAACTGTATTTATCTCATCTACGCGTTTTGTCCTGTAACGGACTTTATCAAACCAATGAATTTACTCATAAAAACATATTAAAGATAAATCTAAATCCACTTTCCTTAAATTTGACATTTCATATTTTATTCTTCAATATAGAAAGACCTTTTAGATAATTGTATTAAATTGGCTAAACATTATGTAGAAATCAACGATATAAATATAAAAAATATTTTATCCGCTAGGAAATTCATTATTACCTTCGACCATTCTACATAGACAAAAGAGTCCAATGATAGTTTTGATGTACCTATGGAAGCATATGCCCAGGTTGCTGATATTCGTGGTATCTGTATATTAGATACCTTTAACGGATAGAATCCATAAAAAAGATCATTAGAGCTCTTAATTTTCTTGGCTTTAAAGTTGAAGTCTCCTCCAACCATAAAATAGTTAATTACTTGGATATTACACTTAACTTAAATGACGGCTCCCACCAGCCTTATCTCAAGGAAAATAATACCTCAAGTTATAATAATATCTCTTCTAATCACCCAAAAACTATTATAAAACAGATACCCAACATCATAAATACTAGGATTAACCGTTTATCAAACATCAAACTTTTCAATGAAAATAAGAAAATTTACAAGGCCCTTCAGAAGAAAGGATACAAAATAAATTAGTGTATGTAAAATAAACTATTAAAACTTAACCATCTAATACCAAAAATAAAATAAATTTAAAAAAAGAAGAGTAATATGGTTTAACTCTCCTTTCTGTAGACTAGTTAATATTAATATACGAAAATACTTTCTCAAATTAATAAATAAACATTTCAATATCCACAATCCGCTAGATAAAATCTTTAATAGAAATACTTTTAAAATTATCTCTTCATGCATTTCTAATATGAACGATATTATCAATTCACATAACACTCTAATTGTAAAGAGTTTAAATAATACCAACTCGAAATCATGAATTTTAAATGATTGTAATTGTAGATCCGTGAATATCTGTCCAGTGAAAGGTAAATGTAGATCAAGGTAATCTACGAAGCCCAAATCTCACCAACTAACAACATAACAAATTACAAAACATATGTCGATATCTCCACTGGAGAATTTACTATAATCATAAGCATTTCTTTTCAAACCCCAATCAAAAATTTCAAACATCCCTTTCCCGAAGATGTTGGAAAATGAAGACAGTAGGACTAAACACCATAGTTAATTGGAAACTGATAGGCTTAGCCCGCAACCCCAGAAAACTTTACGATAGGTGTAATCTATGTTTAATGGAAAAAATTAAAAACATAAAGTATCCAAATCAACAGCTACTTTTAAATGTACATGAGGAATTAATAAGCAAATGCCGTCATGAACCTAAATTTTTGCATTTTAAATTTTAAATTTTTAGTTTGTTATTTTCGGTAAATTTAATTTAGATTCAAGTAAGTTAAATTAAAACCTACTATGAAATACTTAATACTAATTTCAGTGCTATAAATACCTTTTTTCTTTCTTCATTTCTAAAAATCTACTAATTTACATATAAGAACCTATAAACCAACCCTTTACCCTTTACACATCCTGCTCCTTATATATATATATATATATATATATATATATATATATATATATACAACGGCCATAATTATTAGGCCACCTCAGTTTTTTTTTTAATCATGTATTTCATACTGTTTTTTAGTATTTATTGCCAAGTGAATAATTCTAAATGAAAATAGAATGGTTCTGTTATTATTACTTTGCAAAATTTTACAAGTCAAGGAAGCAAAGAGGAACTCATCTAAATCACCACAATTTCTTTCCTTCTTTCACTGATGAAATTGCAAATATAAGTAATTATTAAATATTTATAAAATCATTTGATGCACATGTTTTTGTGCAGTATTAAAAAGGGATCATTCTACATTCATTTAAAATTATTCACTTGGCAATAAATAATAAAAAAGTATTAAATACATCTTTTAAAGAACTGAAGTGGCCTAATAATTATGGTCGGTAGTATATATATATATGTATATGTGTGTGTGTGTGTGTGTATGTGTGTGTGTGTTTAATCATATATAATTATATAGTTATGAATTAATTGTACATTGCTACACGGAAATTTCTGTTTCCAGATAGATTCTCATCACCAGGCAATGTTTGATGTTGGTTGTGCAAATTATTTATATTTAAATAACAAAAACCTTTGGTTTGTATGTGGGAAGATATAAAATTTATATGTTTGTTTCTTTTAACTCAGAGCGAACATTCATTTTGGGATTTTTCTTAAGTGGTTTTTTTCGTATATCATAATGAACACGGTTTATTTAAGGACTTACATGTTTTAGCTTCTTTTAGAATTTTACACTTTATTGTGGCTGCTTTTATTGTTTCTTTTAGATACCAGTAATATTTCGATGGGGATGTTCTATATTCTATATTTTTTTTAACGGGAAATCTATAGGGTTTTTGCAATTACATTATTTCTTCCTATTCTTTTCTTCGGGAGTTACTTTTCTCGTTTACATATTTAATATTTGGGTAACTATGTATACGAGAAAAGTGTCCTCAGAAGAAATAAATGAAATAAAAATATTATCGAGTACACTAAGATCTTTAATAAAAACACTATTAAATTAAGTTACAGCTTTATGAACAATCTAAAACAAATCATAAAAATCATAATAAATATCTTTTACAAAACTTTAACAAAATTAATAAAAAAACCAGATAACAAAAAATAACAATTTAGACAAGAAAAAATGTAATTTCAAAAATCTTGAATAATATAAAAAAATTACATAGGGTAAACAGCGGATTTACCAGCAGACATCTTCATTTAAAAATAACAAATACAAAAATAGTGCATCCCTATCGAAATATTATTGGTATTTAAAAAAAACAAAAAGAAAACACCCATAATAAAGTGAAAAATTCTAAAGAAAGCTAAAACATATAAGTCCTTAAATGAACCACATTCATTATGTTTATACGAAAAACTCTTTATTATTAAATTACATGAGAATAAAAATCTATTAAATAAACGCAATGAGATAAATGTCATATGCAGACATTGCAAAATATTCACGAGAAAATGGGTAAACTCTAAGTGAAATAATATGCATATAACCAACGAATGATTAAGGAAAATCATTACTGATGAACTATCAAAATAAAGTAAACAGAAACATAAAATTATTTATATAATCTTTTTCTTTTTATAAAAAAAAAACTTTACAATAAATAAATAGACCCAAAATGATAAGAAAGTAAAAAGAACAGCCTTGGTACTAAATAGGTATATCACATCAGAGACAATAAAATTAAAGGAAGAATAGAGGACAAAAGGGAAAATGATAACATTAGGTTAAAGGTAGGTTAACATCTTGATCGTTAAGAAGGGAAAGAAGGAAGGAAGAAGGGTAGGATGAGAGAGGGGTAAAAGAGAAGGAAAGAGAAAAATTGGATAGTATGTATTCATTGGAGGCAATTCTGAAAATTAATCTTCGCTCTGATTAGTTAAAAGAAACACACGTGTAAATTTTATATCTTCCCACATACAAACCAAATTTTTTGTCTTTTAAATGTGTTGGAGATTCCTGTTGAGGAACCGCACAAAATAATGAACAACAAAACAGATATTTGAGATAGAAAAATAAGTTATATTAAATGTAACAAACTGGAACTTAGGTTAGCGATCCAAGAATACGATTAGTAAGCAATATATATATATATATATATATATATATATATATATATATATATATAAGTCGTTGAAGTTAAGCCGTGCTGAACTTAATATATTGTGTAATACTATTCTGTCTGTGTAGACCTCAGAGCTACTATGACTACTGACGCGGTATTCTCTGTGTAACTTCGGTATCGTTCAGTAACTTAAGGGTCAGACACTGTTCGCCAACGTTCTGTCGTATCTCACTATGGCAGTAGTATATGTATACTCAAGTCGAGTCTATAATCATTGAAAAAAGACAGATCCCTCAACACCCCCTTCCCTAGCTTTTTTAGGGAAATTTTCCGCTTGTGAATACTTCGAGAAATTGTTTGTGTAATTCGTATTTCCATTTCGTAGGTTCTGACAGCTTGCACTCTATTTTCTTACAAAAAGTGCTAATGGGTAAATCCCATAAATCAAACTTCTGAATCCAGTCTGTGCCTACCAAATTTTCTGTGTTTTTCATAACGTATATTTTTAATTTTTTGGTTTTTACATAAAATCTCACATTCATAATTCTTTCATCTTCGAAATTGATCCGTTTTCCTGAGAAAGATAGGCAATATTTTGTGTGTGCATTATGGTCGGCCTGTTCAGTTTTCTCCATGTTTGTAGGTTAATTGTCGTTAGGTCTGAACCTGCATCTAATTATAGTTTGACCTTCTTCTTTAATATTTCAAGTTCTACATATTTCCTCGTGTTTTGTTTGTCCTCGTAGTCCACTCTAGTAGTTCTTACCCTACTAGAGTCTCTTTTGTTTCTGCATACAGCTGGCTTATGTCCTATTTTTTTACACGCTAGACAGTTCTTGCATTTGAACCAACAATCTCTAAACCAGTGCAATCCACCTCATCTGTAACATGCAGATGGGGTTGCTTGTTTTTTTTATTTGATTTTTTGTCACTAGTTGTCCTATATCTTCTAATTTTGTCATTAAATTCTTGTTTTAGTTTTGGGGAAAGTGAAACACGGAAGTTTTTGTTTAACTTACGTATATGCGCGACTCCCGATTAGTCAATAACTTTTCTGTCTTTTTTAATGCATTAGCATTTTTGGCAGTCTTCTGATAGTTTTTGCAGCTTTAATCTTGGTTCATTTTAGGGTGTGGTAATCATTCTTTTGCAAATTTTGCTGTCCGTAGCTGCAACCAATTCTTTAACAAATATGAAGCATTTAAAGTTGTCCGGAGTTAATTCTGCCAATTTAATGTCGTCACAATGTTTGTTAACAATTGCGGCGAAAGTGGAATAGTCCTCTTTTTTGCATTTTACGAGATTGAGGCCTTTCCACTTTTTATGAAAATGTGAAATCTTTTGACTGAAGAGCTTGGAAAGGCATGTCACTGCCTCGTCGAACGTTAAGTCGTTTGTCTTCTTTGGCAGGATATAGTCCACAAATTTTGTTTATTTCTCCGTACCTAATTTCCTGAGTAATAGCCTTAACTTTTTCTTTTCTCTCCAGTTTTGACAATTAATATTAAAAATGTCTTCATAGCGTCTGTAATAGCCTCCGAAATTTTTGTCATGATCATGAGAGCACTTAAAAGTCTCTATAGCGTTCCAAGTGGTATCTTGTGAAAACGTCGCCTCTTTTCCGTGTTTCTTTCTTGTTTGTTGATTTTCAAATTTAGTAATAATTCCTGAAGTTGTAATTTTCTCTCTTCTTTTATTCTTTGAATAACCATTTTTTCTTCATTTATCCTTTGAATTTCCGTTTGTTTTTTCTATAATTTAATTTGTGCGTTCATTTGTTTTTCCTCGAATTTTAATTGTCTCTCTTCACTTCTTTTTATAATTTCTAGTATTCCTTTTTCAATGTCATCCATGGTTTGATGCTTTGATTCCGTGAGGGGTCTCACTTTTTTACTGTTGCTTTTTTGCATTTAATCTTGTAAAAAGTTTTGTGAAAAGATTTTCCTGTTGCGACTTGCTCGAAGAGGAAAGAATATTGACTTTCAAATACATTTTTCTTTCTAATTCTTTTTGTTCCAAACTTCTTATGCAAAGAGTATATTCTGCAATAGTGCCGCCAAATTGTTTGTGGTCGACTTGTATGACACTATGTTTTTTCGTTGTTCTTTATGAGTTCTTTAGAGTTTTTCCGTGACTCTCGAATTTCTCGTCGTTGTTGTGTTCGACTTAAATTCGAATCCCTCATCGTTAAGTTCGAATCCTTTGTCGCTAAGTTTTTGTTGTGTATACAAGTTCGATTCCTTTGTCAAAGTTATTGTGTCGACTCGCGTTCGGATCTTCGTTGCCAAGTTGTTGTTGTGTACGTGAGTTCAAATCTTTCGTCGTTAAGTTGTTGTGGTGTACATGAGTTCAAATCATCCTCGCTATGTTGTTTTGGATTCCGTTTGAGGAACTGCACAAAATAATGAACAACAAAACAGACATTTGAGAAAATAAGTTATATTAAACGTAAACATACAAACTGTAATGTAGGTTAGTAATCCAGGAATACCATTACTCATGGATATATATATATAAGTCTTCGAAGTGAATCCGTGCTGAAATTAGTATGTCCGTGTAGTACTATTCTGTCTGAGTGGCGCTCAGAGCTACTATGACTACTGACGCGGTATTCTCTATGTAAATTCAGTATCGTTCAGTAACTTACGGATCAGTCACTGTTCTCCAATGTTCTGTCGTATATGTATACTCAAGTCGCGTCCATTATCATAGAAAAAGAGGAGATCCCACAAGAAAATGTAAATCATCTGTACAACCAACATCAAAAATTGCCTGATGATGAGAATCTATCTCGAAACAGAAATTTCCGTGTCGCAATGTACAAATAATTCATAACTATATAGTTATATTAAGCTCTATAATATTTATTATATTCAGCAATGTTTATAATAAAGTAAATGCCGGAGAATTCAAAATAGTAAAACCTTGAGTCATCTTCACCTGGAATTTAATCATATATATATATATATATATATATATATATATATAATTGAACTAACAACGGATTGTACCAGAAAATTAAAACTCTATATCTTCGAGTTGGAAACAACAACTATTTTTTTCTTGATAAATTCCGATCAGATGTTAGGTCGTGAAGTAAACTATAATTATCTCTAAGTACGGAAATAAACCAACGAAACCTAAGGTAAATATTGGATCACATCCCATTCTAATTCATTGCTTGTTTCGCTGAATTCATCTTTCAATGAACGAAACCTAAAAAACTTGGCAAAATGGCTTATCTTGGCAGGAAGTAAACGATCACGTCTTTGTCCCCAGAATACTGCCAGCAAGCTAAAGCATTTTATGTTTCCAATAGAATTTGTGCAAACATCTTGAAATTATAAAATGCATTTGCAGGAACCGATTGTCAAAAACGAATAAATCTCCTGTCCGAATTTCTGGGTTGCGGATATATCATATTTACATTATTTATATGTCGGTCTTTTTTTTTTGTTTTTTTTTTTCGTTGGTCTTGTCAAAACATTTCGACCTGTAGTACCTTTCAGCCTACATACATGCTTGTCGATTTGAATAACTGTGAGGAAATCTCGAGTGGAAAACGAGACAGTGGCCTAGTGCGTTTTAGGGCGTTAACGTGAATATACTGACACAATAATTATGATTGCAATCCCTGGAATGTGCTTAACGGAAATATCGAACCATAACTTAGCAGCACTAAATAGATACTAAACAAGATATCCTTAGAACCGTCATTCTGACGAAAACAATGTCTCCCAAGCGTAGATTAGATAAAGAGTAATTTAGAAATTACCTGAAGGTTACACTAATTGATAAGTACCTGAAGAAGGCCGGACAATACAACGGCCGAAGCGATATTCTAACAATAAAAAATGCGAAAGATATTCCGCGGGTCCGTCAGTAATTTAGTAAATTGTCAGACATACATGATACACGTTTCGACGATTATGTCACATTCGATCGATGACTCACTTGACACATTTTTCGTTGCCGTTACTTTCTGTGGCAGACTGATTGCCAGCCAAGACTATAGGACTAATTCTGTTCTGCTATTCAAACCATAGATGTTGCAGAAGATATGGATTTATACTTTTATCAAGTGTATCAGCGCGTAAGTGACTGCAACAAACCGGGCTGGAAATTCGAAATCGGCACTGCGATTTCTCATTCCGAAAATGAGTAAATCTTTCCCTACAACACTAAAAGCTGATTCTTTTATAATATCTTATTTAATAAGTCAAAATGTTTTCTACATTCAGATGATCATCATATACAGTATTGAGTAAACGTTTCCGAACGCACTTTGATAAAATTCTAATAACTGCCAGTTTATAAGTTGATGTTTCGCATTGCATTTTTCCATTAAACTTTTTAACTAATATTTCGTAGAAGGTGTTCTGAATGAGAGATGAGGAGCGGAATGATTTCAGAAAAAAGGTGTGCAAAAATTTTCGGATACTTCACATAAGTCAAGCCAGAGTTTCTTTTCAAACTAAGATTCTCTGTAATGGAAATTTGTTACGTAAAATTAAGAACTACTTCCTGTGGTTAGAAGTCTGATAGGAACATTGATGGATTTAAGGAGTACCACCTGTTGATTATTTTTGTTTCCAGGTTTCACCATAATAAATGAGTGGTAACATCTGTTTGGGTCCCAGCTATGCGCAAATAATGAACTTAGAAACAACCCGAAATATTTATAGTAGAATTGCCAACAATACATTTTACAGAAAAATGACTATTAATATTTTATCTTTAGTTGAAGGCATACAACTGCGTCCAAATCGTATTTATTTGAAGCCATAAATTGTGTTCAAAGTATTTAGACTCTGCCATTAAATAATCCATAGGGCTTGATATACCGCTAAACAGAATCAACCAAACAACATGAAATAATTATTTTATGACATTAATATCATATCATGCAATTTCTTAAATAAAACTGTATTCGAAGATATAGCTTCAACAGAACTACAGAATGAAGCACACTTATCACCCTGTTCAGTAATTATATTCAAATAAATATGTATATACACAAACGCTGAGTGTCATCTACAATGTCTTTGTTTGGAAAAGCAAAATAGCATACTCTTTAATTACTTCAAAGCTCTCAAGAAAATTAAATGGTGGCATTAACTAACCCATGAGGTGTTGGTATGCTATTAATCAAACAAACCATAAAAATCAACGCAAGGTTTAAGATCTTTCTGTCCCCTTTTAACAAATTGTGTGGCATCGTGTAGCTTAATACTTGAATTCGCCTGAGAATTGATGCGTTATATATCTTCAGACATTATCACAGATATGAGATGCAATACTTTTTAGATGGTCATCAGAAACTCTTCATATCTACGACGATTCTTCTGACAAATTCCTCTCTTTAGTTCTTTCTTTACGGGGTTTGATGATATTTAAGTGCAGCCTCTAGCTGGCCAGTTCTGCTATATTTTTGTTAATCAGATTTTGTTATGTCATATGCATTCTGTAGTATGAAAATCCGTCTTGCGGAAAAAATCTCACCTTCATACAAGACTGGTATGGTACTGACGTCCCCCAGTAACTGGATGCATTTGGCACGATTCAATCTACAATCAATGTTAATTCTCACTTTTTAATCATTACTAAACCCTCGGATTTTTTCTATCAAACTTCATTATTGTTGCATAGTAAAATGGATGATTTATTAGAATGGATCTCTATTCTAGTTTCATCTGTGAAAGTAATCTTATCCCATGTAGCTGCATTCCATAGCCTATGCCTCTTTAAGCAACTTGCTATCGAGGCTAACGGTAATATCATGCTAAAAGACGCATTCCCGTACAGTTACTGAAGTTAAGCAACGCTGATCCTGATCAGTGCGTAGATGAGTGACTACTTAAGAATATCAGGTTTCGTAAGTATGAATATGCAGGTAGTGTAATGGATAACGGCTCTGAATTTTAAAACCGTAGAGTCAATTTCCAATTCCAGTTCCAGGACGATTCGATTTACTGATGTACGCCAAATACCCTTGAGAAAGATATGAAGTCACCTCTCCCCTAACCCTTGCTATGGGTTAATTAGTACGATTGAATCAGTAAAAGATTATCATATTCAAATTATCTTTACACTCTAAAATAATTTATGGCTATAAAAACATGCAAAAGATTGACAAGCTGTAAAAAATAAATGAATCATGCAACTTGGTTCAAGCCCTTTTAGTTTAATGTTACTTTTGTAGACTAAATGAACTCTTTCTCATCATGTCTTCCAAGGATACTCTTCGTGTTATCAGCGGATTCTAAACTGAAAAACTCGTATTGTGACTGAGACTTTACTTTCTTCTAGACATTTTTGCACCCTCCTATGTTACACTCTTCGAGCGATCTCTTTTGATTTGTTGATCTGAAAAGAAATTGCAGTGCCTTGAAATTTAGCAAATACTCAAGAAATATCCCTTTTAATTCCGAGACTGTTAGATAGTGATCGCCGACTCATGTTCTAGGCTACCTTCAATATCTTTATCCTTGTTTAAGTTATGATTTAAAACAATGAATATTTTCATGAATTGATATTTCGCTCTCTTTGCAGTAAGAAAAGTAAGTAAATCAATGCTATTCCAAAAAAACATTTGCATATAAAAAAAGCAAATGATAAATTTAGGTGGGAAAGAACTTTACCCTATGATAATTTATGGTTGGCCTGCATTGACAAAAACTGCCACATATCAACTGTAAATATAGAGAAGACTAACTTCAGTTAACACCAAAAATTTTGGGTGGTAGCATAATATTTCACCAAAGTACTGAAATTTCTGCAATTAAATCATGTCTGTATTTCACGTGGTGAAGCAGCTTTCTCGTCTTAATCCGTTAATATGACCACAGAATAATTCTTCTATGCATTCTGCTAAATCAATTTTTGTGAAGATTATAAAATACGGGCATTGTTGTAACCTTGACTCTTTTCAGAGTTTCACTTTAAAGATAATTCACCAGAATCTGATGAAAACGAAGCAAAATTTAAAGAGCCTAAGGAAACTAACATATGATTTGAGCAAGAACAGAAGAGAAGAAAATATGAATGTGTCATATGATGCTAGTATTTATTTCTGATCATTAATGCGAAAAATAAATCTAATTTAAAAAGAGATAATATTTTGAAATAGTCTAATTGATTGCAGACCGAGGCAATAGCAATTTCAATTCATTTTTATTTTAAGTATTCCACTTTGTAAAAAATATAAATCCTTTGATTTTCTAGCTATAACTGAGAAAACTGGACAGTTGAACTGCTTTTGCCATGTTGAAGGTGTAGTTAGCAAAGCAAACACGAAAGATTGTCGAAGTAGCATCACTTGCTGACTTTCTGATTTTATTTTCCAAAAGAAATTTGCAGGATTAAATGATAACAGCAATAAAATAAATAATTTATGATGAAAACCCTTGTACTTTAGAAAGCAGTATTTTTATAAAATTATTTCACCCCAACCAAGGCAGAAATGACACTATTGCGCAGGTCGTTACAGTGAAATAAAGAAAAATATACAGAGGATGTCGAACAGAAGATAAGAGATGGTGGGGAATCAAGTAGATAAAAGATGACAATTGACAGTGCGTTTACACTTTTGGAGATTGTAGCTATCAGGGAAGCAAGCTAATAAATGTTAGTTCAAAAGAGCGATATGCAAGAAAAGAAGTTGATTTAGTAGAAGATGCCGTTACATTTAACTATTTATACGGTAAAATGGTGGGGACTGTGATGCCAATCAAGTAGCACTAGTAAATACACATGGACGATGTACCAGAAAAAACACTTTAGTGCAATGTCCATGAAATTACTTGTAGAAAAGACAGAGGTGAGGAATTGACTGAAGGCAGGCTGTCAAGTCATGATCGATTATATAGCAGTTCCTCCTTTCGATTTTGTTGAGAACCGAAAGATGAATATTAGCTGCACCTGGCCAGATATGTCAAGAGTATTCAAAGCACAAAATTGTCACAAAGTCATGAATTCTATAACAAAAAAAAAAAACATATTGTATAAAACGATCCGTCATTTTAATACAAAAACTAACATAAATAATGTATTGTATAAAACGATCCGTCATTTTAATACAAAAACTAACATAAATAATGTATTGTATAAAACGATCCGTCATTTTAATACAAAAACTAACATAAATAATGTATTGTATAAAACGATCCGTCATTTTAATACAAAAACTAACATAAATAATGTATTGTATAAAACGATCCGTCATTTTAATACAAAAACTAACATAAATAATGTATTGTATAAAACGATCCGTCATTTTAATACAAAAACTAACATAAATAATGTAATTAAGAAACGACAGTTCTGCTATTATGTGCAGAAAGGAAAAAGCAAAATATATCTCCACGATATATGCATCAGCTGCATGTTCAAATCATATTTGATTTATTAATATCATGACATAATGCGGTCACAACAACATTCTCTTCGATCACCGAAGTTAAGCAGCGTTGAGAGTAGTTACTTCCTAGATAGGTGACTGCTTGGGAATTCCAAGTGATGTAATTTTAGAATTGCAGCTGCTTCAATGAATAACAGTTCAGAATTGGAAATCAGAGAGCTGCGTTTTATTTCTAGTCGAGATTTTTTTAATTCACTTATGCGTACAAACCCTTGGAAAACGTATGAATTCATGTCCTATCCTCTCAAAGATGGATTAATTAGTAGAACTTGTCTCAGTAAAAGTTATTATTATTTTAAAAAATACTTAGTATGCAAAAAGTTTTTCTGTCAATAAGTGAATTGTAAAAGGCCCATAAACAGTATAAAAAATAAACGAAATATAAAATGATTTTAATGTTGTTCTTTTTTAAATTCATAAAGTTTGAATCAACATTTTTTTACCAGTCTTACTTATGATAATACAAATTTATTCATGAATATCTTTTCTTAATTCCTGCGTATAAAAAACACATTTTGTTTCTTTTTCTGCATCTTGTAAAGAGAAATCAAGACGATTGATAAACAGTATCTTTTTAACACGAATACAATGTCACTCTAGCCAGCAGTTAGGTTACAGGAGGAACAATACGTAGGTTTAAGAGATATTTCAATGAATGTTTTTAAATATTCTTGTAAACAACTCTTGAATATTTTATAAGAATTTAGCCAAGAAGAAAGAATCCCATTCTGAAAATGTGAGTATAAAATTGCTTACTACAGACTGCTATTAATTGGAAGCTTCTTATTGAATATACATTTCACGTTTATTGTACAGATAGATAGATAGATAGATAGATAGATAGATAGATAGACAGACAGACAGACAGACAGATAGATAGATAGATAGATAGATAGATAGATAGATAGATAGATAGATAATCGTCCTTGAAAACGTAAGAAGTAAACTAAATGCCATCTGATATATATATATATATATATATATATATATATACATATATATTAGAAGTAGTACAAACTAATGGGTTGGCTGTGCACTGTTTGTAGTGATTTACTTTTTAAGAGTATTTTTATGGCATTATATATGCTAATATTTGTATTATAAGTTTATAATAAAACATACTTTACTTCAACACAACAGCCGTTGTGTTTGGGTATTATCTTATTAGCACCTCGTCAGGCCGTGAAATATTTTTTTCTGTTAGAAATCATAATATATAGAAGCTTAAAAACAACAAAATTTTAACATATTTAAACTATTAAGGGGTATTTTCAGAGGGTTTGTGTCAATGAACTAATAGAAAGACAGGTCATGATGGAGAGGATGGAATTTGTAAGGGCAAAGTGAAAAATAACTTAAAGAACATCCTTTAAGCGTTTCACGAAAAAACGCGATAACTTTTGAGACTTGCTAAAGCTACATATGTATCATTCAATCCACTGAAATAGAAAATGTCTGGGTTTCCAGTCATTTTAATTCCCTTACCCCCATTTACCCTTACAATCAAATTTCTCCCATGCATCATGACCTAACTTTTAATTGTACATTGAGAGAACCCCTTCGAAACCCACTCTTTAATTGTCAGGATATGGTAAAAATTATGTTGTTTTTTTGCCTTTATATATAATGATTCCTAACAGAAAATATTTTACTGCCTGACGAGGTCCTACTAAGATAGTACCGAAACGCATTGGCTCTTGTGTTGCAGTAAACTATGTTTATATATATATATATATATATATATATATATATATATATAAACACAAACTTATAAATATGCTCGTTTCGAAAAACCCTCCGCGTATCTATGTGGAAGGAAAAAATGGTTGTAAAAAAAGAAAGAGCTAAGCACATGAACATGGGCCAAAGTGATTCGGACCGAGCCAGCACGTAGCCCAAAGAAAAACTCAGAGGCGAGTAATCCTCTAACAAAAAAGCGCTCAATACTTAGGCAGAGCAGAATAAGTAAATTAAACCTAGTGAGCCAACAAACCTACTAATGCTTTAGCTAAGCGGATCTTCAGGGAACGTTGGCCCTGAAGATCTGCTTAGGTGAAATCTTGGTAGGTTTGTTGGCTCACTAGGTTTAATTTGCTTATATATATATATATATATATATATATATATATATATATATATATATATATATATTAATTTACTTATATAAATATAAGTAAATTAAACCTAGTGAGTTTGTGAGTTCAATACCAGTTCAATAACAGACTACAGCAGTGATGAAAATGTAACTTAGAGAGTCAGATTAGAGGGAGATAATTCATGACTACCGAAAGGGTCTTAACACAAGGATGAGAGTGATGTACCCCAGTGATCGTAATAAAGGTTTCGGTTCGAAATTCCTGGCGGAAGGCCGACAAATACTGCGGTTGGTATTGTGGATTAATTCCAGTTGGATTCGTTACGCGCAATTACCCTTGGGAAAGGTATGAATCCATGTCTTCTTCTCCACCGTCAATGGGTTAATTAGTAAGACTTGCATCACTAAATCATTATTATTATTTTTTTAATTCTCAAAATCTAATATTACTTTCTGGTTTTAAATAACCTACAAAAGATTTATAAGTCGTCTAATAAATCAATTATAAAATACTGAAAACAAAGATTGGTGAGGCTGGTGGACCTATACGAATGGTAGTCTTTAATTCTCAATTGGTATCATATTTTTGTGGACTTGTTTCAAATAGATCTCATTATAGCAATTAAAGACATAGTCAAGTAGACCCTTCTTCTTCTTCTTCTTCTTCTTCTTCTTCTTCTTCTTCTTCATTATTCTTCTATGTGTTGTGTCGTTTCTAAACATGGTCAATCATCACTCCACAAGTTTGTCCTTCCTTAGACGTAGTAACATTTGTCTCTTTGCTATCTCTCCTAAACTGTGTTCTGCAAACATTCACATGACGCCGCTAACAGAATTATTTGCAGCATTCTACTGTCCGTCTTGTTTTCAATATATCATGTGAGTGTTAAATTGTCCATGCTCACTTCCTCCACTGTGTTCTTGAAATTTCAACGTATTCTAAAAACAAGTCTTTTTTTGTTATCATTTTCCCTAAAATTTAGTCGTTTCCAATATTTTGATTTCATTATATTCTCAGAATCCTCCAGTAGAACCGCATTTCCTTTTTCTTGAGTCTAATCTTCCTGTGGGAGGATATTGTCCACCGTTGACTGACATACGGAAGGGAAGATATTACATAATTGTTCATTACTCTTTTCTTTGTTTCTAAGTAAATTTTCCTGTTTCTAAATACTTAACGAGATTGTAGAAGATTTTGGTGTTGTATTTTATATTCCTTGTGAAAACATTCCCTAAATATTTAAATTTTTGTCCTTGCTTGATTTTGATGCCTTCAGTTTATAGGTCGCATCTTGAGGTGTTCCTTCTATCTGACATCCTTTCACAGACAATTGTCTCATATTTATCTCCTGCCTCCAAAATATGAAACTTTGTACCAGACTTATCAGAGCATAATAAATATATTTATGAAAGTTCGTATTTTCTATTTTAGTCAAAATTTAGACGTTTGAAATTGATTTTTCAACAGGGATTGAGGCTTAAGAAAAAAAAAAGAAGTCGTTGATTTTTATTTCAGATTGGAATTCTCAAGAAAACCAGAAGTTTTATGAAAAGCCCGTTCATTGAAAAGAGACCTGCCATTAGATCCTATGGCTTCCAAGCTATATTGCATTAAGTGCAAAACATATAGTTATTTAAAGAACGTTCAAATTACTACGGGCATATGAATTTAAATTTTTCATTTTTCAAATAAGAATTGGTCTTTCAAAAAGAAGCCACAAACTGTAAAAAAGTAAATATCCTATTCTTCATATCTTCAGACTGAAAGTGATATGTATAAAAAAATGTATCAAATAATAAGAGTTCAACAGAAACTGAATCGAAAAGAAGTTAAAAGCAGAGAACAGAAAAAGTAATAATTATATATCCATATATATATATATAATGGATATGTCGGTGTGTGTAAGTGTGTGTGTATGTGTATGTATACATTCTAACGAACACTACTCCTCCAAAAGCCTTGGTCTTATTTCAACCAAAATTTGTTCACTTATCGATCCTTTGATATGCGCAATAATTTTTCGAATCAATTTACAGGGTACGGCAGAAATCACCAAAACACTTACAATTTGATAAACTCTTCTACGAGACGCTTTATGCGAATTCAAACAAAATCGGATCACTTGTAGATTAATCTGAACCTTTGATCTACACGAAAAATTATCAAATCAATGTACAGAGTTCGTAAAAAATCAACGATAAACATAATTTCGAGTGTTTTTCTTTTGCTCATTTTATGCATTTCTTTAAGAGGCTTCACTCAAATTCAACCAAAATTGAATCACTTGTAAATCAAGCAGAATATGATATGCAAACAAAAATTTAAATTGACACACAGGGTACGGCAATAATAAATATAAAATGTTGCTTTTTTGCGATAGTTTATTTCTCCGAAACGCTTAGTTGTATTCCAACAAAAATTGGGTCTTTTTTGTTACTGCTACCTTATCATATGCCATAACAATTTCACGTTTTCTAAAGGTGCCAACCACTCCGACTTTGCAGGGACAATGCATCCATTTCTGCGTCACAATGGCATCGCAACACATTACAGTCTGCCGTAACGACCGCTCGACCCCGTTCTTCCATTTGTACATTCATAATTCCTGTTTATTGGCAAAACTAACTAGACATGAATCCCGTTTTGCAAATACAGCAGGAACTTATTTTGCATGCTTTTTTTTTTATCTTACGCGTCACAATAAGCTCATGCTGGAGCTTTTTGAATAAGTACTTGACCTTATCATTTCAACATAACCTCTAAAAGTCCCCGAGCAACGCAAGGCTAAGCAAATAGTATATATATATATATATATATATATATATATATATATATATATATATAATTTTCTGTTCCTAATTTTGACCACGTTGACAGAACAAAATAACACTGGGTGAGAAGCACACTGTTTTAATAATATTTTTAGTTTTCAGTTTTGTTTATCTTTTAATTTGTTCTATTTTCATAACCAAGAACAAAAGCTCTCTCTCTCTCTCTCTCCCTCTCTCTCTCTCTCCAGTTTTTTCACAGGAATCTCATCTCACTTTCTCTCTATATATATACGTATATAGAGAGAGAAAGAGAGAGAGAGAGAGAGAGAGAGAGAGAGAGAGATTTCCATAAAAAATGTATATACATTTCAGAATAAAAAATACTTGTAAATATATTATAATACTAAATTTATTACATCACGAGATTAAAACAAGTTACCTTTGGACGCGACATCAAAGAAGATTCTCAAAGACATTTATCAGTTAGCTTCCAGACATTTATCAGTAAGACGGGCAACGTTTGCCAAAATATTCAATCGAATTGCGACACATACATTTTTAATTTTTGTCTATGGGGAGCCAATGTCTTCTGTTGCAAAAATATCGTATTACAGTAAACAGTTTTATCACAATTTGATAAAAAATATTTTGAGAAGATTATATATATATATATGTGTGTGTGTGTGTGTGTGTGTGTGTGTGTGTGTGTGTGTGTGTGTGTTTTTTTGTGTGTTTACGTACGTACTGGATAAATTGTCTACATTTCACAAAAGTTAAAATAACAAGGAAATCTTTTTTTAAACGATATATTTATCAAAATTACACAAAAATATTTTGAAAGACTAAAGAGTAAATATGTTCATTAAAATTGTCAATGTCTTGAAGTACGGCCTCCAGACAATATCGGAATCTCTTGCATCTCTTCTGAACTGTCTCTTGATTTAAGTTAGTGAATGCTGCCATTATCCTTACCTTAAGTTCCTGTTTGGTGTTACAAAGTGTTTTGTTAGTCTCTCGATCAACCGAATCCCACACATAACAATCAAGGAGGTTACCGTCTGGGGAATTAGTTGACTAGATGTAAGGTGTGATGTAGTCCCAAACATTGACTGAAAGCCATGACAGAGTTCTACTGCTTAACTTCTATGGTACAGAATACTGTTGGCAGACATTGTAATGTGATAGATACCGACTTGGCAGACCGCCTGCAATCTCTCTCCCACCGGCGAGACGTGGCTTCCCTGTGTCTCTTCTATAAATACTTTCACGGCTTCTGCTCCGATGAACTTAGATCACTGGTGCCCCCTAAATACGAATTTGCACGAGATACTAGATTAGCAACTAGATCCCACCCTTTTACAGTGAAACCGATAAAATGCAGCCGTAACTTCTACTCCAACAGTTTCTTTCCTCGCACTTCCCGACTGTGGAATTCTCTTCCAAACGATTGCTTCCCCGACGGCTACAATCTCCAGGAGTTTAAATGTAATGTCAATAGACACCTCCTAACACACTAACCTGCTCCCATTCTATCAAGCACTCTTCCCATCTGCCCGACCCTCATCCTCGCTATCCTTACTCATCTGTCACCTTTCTCCTGACATTCCCTATGTCTATCCACTCCTTCTCTTTACCTTCCCCTATGTAGCCCCATGCGCAATAGTGGCAGTGGAATGCCTTGCTTGGGGTGAGATGATTAAAAAAAAAAAAAATTGGGTCTTCCAGCAGCCAACCTTTTGACCCAGGGCAGCACTATCTCCCTGGCTAAGGATCTGATCGACTTGAATGGATTGTTGTCAGTCATGTTCTGGATGTTACCAACGATTTCGGGCGTTCTTTTTGTGAGTTTTCTGTGATTTCGTATCTTCTTAATAATCATTAGACTTATCTAATTCTTTCGAAATCTTCTACATTTTCCCAGATTGACAGCCAAACACTCAGAATTGTTCGAATTATAACTTCTGGCGAGAATGCTAAGCTGTACATCATGCCTTTTCCGAATTTCTGGTGGAATGAATTGCGTCATATTGCTCTTTTTCGTACAGACGGTGCACAAATGACTCTACTATACTGTGCAGTTGAGAAAATCAAAAACAAACAAATAACGCGCATGCGTGTAATTGAAAGTATAAAATGGCGACAAATTACTAATCGCTTACGGCATATCACGTTGAATTACACCGGTTCTCGTTCTATCACTGAAGTTAAGCAAAGTGAGCCTGGTCAGTACTTAGATGGGTGACTACTTGGGAATACCAGGCGCTGTAAGAGTTCAGTGACGGATGTGCGTTGTTGTGCAGTGAATGTCGGCTTGGAAAGAGAAATCGGTGAGGCGAGTTCGAATTCCAGTTGAGTAACCTGTAACTTTAAGCACTGGTACCCTTGGGAAAGGTATTAATCCGTCACTTCCCCCCAGTTATGGGTTAAATAACAGGATGGGGCCTGAGGCAACCCATCTAGTGTTGGTGTCACAATAAAAACACCCTTGGTAGCCCTGGCAAAGTATCAAGTATTCAGCTATTTGACAAGGTTATGAATTTCGCTATAAAACTGCGCCAGGGTTGCAAATGCACAGGGAATACTGGAGGAGAGCAGCGAGTTCTACCTCGGCCAATGGCCGTAGAACGTATTTGTGTGTGTGTGTGTGTGTGTGTGTGTGTGTGTGTGTGTGTGTGTGTGTGCGCGCGCGCACACGCATACATCATTACTTGATTTCAGTCCGAA
The DNA here is from genome assembly GCA_037127315.1 of Ascarosepion bandense. Lineage (NCBI taxonomy): Eukaryota > Metazoa > Mollusca > Cephalopoda > Sepiida > Sepiidae > Ascarosepion > Ascarosepion bandense. Next base: position 1,321,714 of record JBBBDQ010001184.1, read on the forward strand.
AATTAAAGAAAAATAAGGGATGAGAGAAGTGCACAGATGGATTTTTCAGATGTCTGGTATTGAACGACGGAATCTGAGTAATCTTTCGCCAAAAGTTCAATTATCGTATATAAAAATAATGTCATCTGCTCATTTATCGATACATTTTTATTAAGTGGAATGTTCGTAGACGGAAATTTGGTTAGAAAAATGAAAAGAAATAAGAGAAGATGTTTAACGTCTCCTATAAATAAGTATCTGTTCAGTTTTGTTCGCATGAAAATTAGATGAAAGACACTACTTCATTTTGGTGAGAAGATGAAAGAAAGAAAGAAAGAAGTGAAGGTAGAAGGGTCAAACCGTTGTTTCAGTGAAATGGAACAAATTAATTTCGAATCCTTTCTTTTCGCCCATTTCTTAAAATAATGACCAGCATAATTATTTATTAAACGGAAAAAGTCAATTTCAAATTTTTCATTGGAACCTCTTTACTTCATAAAATAAGAATTAGCATTTTTATAATTGTTTTAGTAATATTTTGTTAAATTTGTTAAGGTCAAATATTTCTACTGATATTTTATTGTCGTAGAACTCACAATGACCTTATTCAATCATTAACTTAAAAGTTAAGTATTAAGATTCACCAGAAAATAGTAATAGAAATTTTCATGGTTCTTTTTAGTATATAATTATTTTTTTAAAATATTTTACTGTGTTCACATCTTCACACTTATATTCTTTAATTCTTGGTTGTTTTACTTTTCTTAAAAATCTATTTTTTCACTGCAAGTCATAACTAAGTACCGACTGCTAGAGGAAGAATCTTCTAGTGATGTATAAACTTAGCATGAAATTAAAGGAACTGCAAAGGGCAAAAGCAGCACCCAAATTGCAATTAACCATATTCCTGAATGACTTGAATGTAAAGGACAAATACCTGGACATTTGAAAATGCAGACATAACGGAGAAAATGAGAATAGAAAATCGAAGACGCATTCCGAGAAACTTTAGTAATATTAGCAACTGAGATCATCCCAAGAAGAAATAGACGAACAAAAAAGGAATAGATAACAGATTAAATTATCGACATGATGAAACGATGACAAAACGAATTGTAAAAAGTACGGCACAAAATATCGGGCTTTGCACAAAGAAATTAGGAACAGTTGCAGAAAGGCTAAAGAGGAATGTCTCAACGAGAAATAGAAAGAATAATTATCATAGAAAAAGCAGTTTTGCTAAAGAAAAATAGGAGAAGTAACAGAACAAAAGCATGTTTATCAACAAGATGTATGAAATCCAAGGATGAGACACTCATATTATAGCAAGAAAAATGCTGAATTCAACTAGACATGAACAAAGCAGCAGGGCCAGATGAAATTGTAATAGAATTGCTGACAGCCTTGGATAATTGAGGCATAGACAAGATTACATATATAATAAATGAAATATATCACAGTGGAGATGTACCGGAAAACCTAAATTTATTTATTTTCATAGAATTGTTTTAGAAGCCAAATTCAAATGAATGTTACCGCCATCGGACAAGCAGACTAATGAGTCATATAACAGTACATATCCGAATTTTGATGAATGGAGCGCACAGCATATTCAGACCGGAAATAATATAACAAGAGCTGTTAAAGACTGTGTAACAAGGAATGCAATATTTTTTATCAGAATGATATAAAAACAGCAATACAAATGCAGAATGAAGTGCACATTTTTTTCACAGATTATGCAAAAGCGTTTGTTGTAGTAAGCCACAAAGAACTGTTGCAATTGCTAAGTAACCATGATAAAGTTAGGAAAGATATTAAAATGTTTCAGGACCTATACTGACAGCAATCCACATACATACAGATAGAAAATCTGTTCATGTCTGTAAGTATGGGAATTAATAAATATACATATGGGTATATACTCAAGTATATGCACACATATGATTTCGTAGTGCATAAAAATCCAGGTCGTATCATCAACGTAGGATAATATATATGAAGAAAGAATAGATATTTATTTATTATTTCGATATAATTTTGTCTTATTTTTTAGCATTTTTAGAACAATAATTCGATTTCTTGAATATCCTGACTTGTTGACAAAAATATACATTGAGTAATAAATAAAAGAAGCGATTACTCATATACGTGTATCGAGTTTAAGCAATAATATATATATTTATATGTGTGTGTGTATGGCATATATATAACATATATATAGAACACGCACACACACACAAATATATATATATATATATATATATAGAGAGAGAGAGAGAGAGAGAGAGACAGACAGACAGACAGACAGACAGACAGACAGACAGAGAAAAAGATGTTTTTAAAGAACATATATTTATTTCTTGAGAATTATATTTCGGATACGAAACTAAGCTGTTAAAGAAAATAATCTGAGGGAGGACGCCAATCCTCTGTGGTCGAATGTCAAAACACGCATTATTAAACGTAGGTTTCTCCCTAAAGAAAAAAGAAGCCCAGCCTCGATCAGAGAACACATTTTCTTTTATTCATCGTATGCAGAGGCAGCGATAGACACTATTTAATAAGTAAAAATGGGGTGCTATTTCAAATACGAAATTTCCTGTGTATTAACGCTAAAGTAATATATCTATCTATATATATATATATCAGTAAACTGAAGCCACAACAGTAGCACAAGTTAGATCTTACTGAATAAATGTGTGATATAACATCAGAAACGGAAGTGGAAAGTCAGAAATATGTGGTCATAGTAGATAGATCACGATTGGACGAAGAATTAAAGAGGCTGGAATTACAGTGATCGGAGAAATATCTACGCAACAATTTGTTCCGAAAAATAACTGGTGGCTGAGGGAAATTCAGTCCTGTGGACGTAGCAAAGCAAATTCCGTCTGCAAAGGTCTGAGTTAGTTAGTGGTCCTAAAGAATGGAGCGCGTCTAATCAAGCAACATGTACGTTTTTCCTCGTTTTTTGCGTTTTTTTTTACTAATTGTTATTAGTTCATGAAGCTTAGCTTATAAGGAGGAAAATCATTAATGTTTCCGCCAGACTTGGCAGGCTTTCAGAACTGTAAAGTTATCTTTTTGCATTTTTAATGAAAATACAAATTTGAATTTCCCATACGTAACAATAGATATATTATCGAGTTAAACAGCTGATGCAGCTGTTTCCTTGATTGATGGTGTAAATTTTATTCTAGTATGCTCTTGGGGAAGTCACATACTGAAGAATATTCAAACTGGACAGTGTAGGAGCCTCGGTGTTGCTGGGTAAATCGGCCTTACGCCAAACACGTCCGAAGTCCCCACCACTTATATATCAGAAGGTTGAAGGTTGGATCTTGAAATGTGAAAGGATCAAAAATTTCGTTTCTACATTAAAGCAAAGATTTATTAACAGAATGACAAAATTGTTAGAAGACAAATATAAGTGAAATTTCGTTAACTGAACACTAAAACATATTTGTGAGACGAAAAATGTTCATTGAGAAAATTTATCTGGTTTAAAATTGTTCAAAGAGAAATTTGAGTATTTAAAATGTCCACAGAAGTTCAGAGTTCATGGTTGTGTAGTAGCAGAATGTAAAGTCTTATGCCCCTCCTCTTTTTGGTAAGTCGGCGACAGGGTGAGAAAGAAAAATAAAGAAATAGTACTTAGCGTGTCCTGTTGTTGTTATTGTTCTCTTCGGCGGCGTTGAGTAATAAAGGAAAAAGGAAAATTGGCAGTAAGGGCGATAACTGACCGAGTCAGCTTGAAGTTTATTCCTTTCATTGTGGCTAGATGTTATCAGATACCGCTCCCATTTTGAGTGTTTAGAAATGTTTTTGTTACATTGCCACGAGGTCCGTCAGCGAACCTATGTCGGACTGATTTTGACCGGTTAGCCACATGGTCTAAATAGTTGGGCTTCTCATGTTGCCAGTCCCAGCAGGCCTTTTTACTTAGGTGTGAAAAAGTTAGACTGACATCATATATGAATTTTCTATTTTTTATCCAGTCAAGATAAAAAAAATTTTACTTTTCACGCTGACTTTTGAAATTTGCTTTGGTCTGGGTTCTTCCAAAATGTTTTTAGTCGTGTTCTGAGTTTTTCTATAATATTTTTAGTCGTTTGAATCTACTTTTCCGGTTGTGCCATTTTACTTTGTTATAGTTGGTTTTTTCCAAAATGCTTTTTGTCGTTTGGATCCGATTTTGGTGGTGCACAATTTTATTTTGTGTATTTAGTTATTTAATGGATGATTTAGTTTTGTATCCTGTAACAGTTACTTTTAAATATTTAAACAATACAGTTGCTTTTCTTCTTTTTTCTTTTGTTATAATCCGTATCACCTCATGCATGAGAGAAAAGCTCCTAAAACATGATCTAAGTCATAAAAGTGGTATATTTTGTGTATCGCTTGTCTGTATTGGTTGCATTTCAGATCCCACCTTTCACACTTTTATTTATAAACGGCTACCAATTATTTGAGCAATTATTTGTCTGAAGAAATTTTACATTTAGAAATAAAAACGGAAATAAAGCGCATCCGTAAAAGTGTATTTCTATTTTGTCTTTCACTTATACGTATATATATATATATATATATATATATATATATATATATATATATATATGTATGTGTGTGTGTGCGCGCGTTTCTTTATAATTGTTTCCATGCCGAAGCCGTTGCAGAATAAATTTTATTGACAAATAATGGAATTTGCTTACGTACTAAAAGTCACTTCAATCGCCCTAGAAAATGTATATAGGCAGGAAAACAGGCTGTACTAGGAAGACTTTTTAAGAAGTCCAGTGACAAAGAATTTTACAGGCAATTTAACTAAAAAATTTATATTCTCTCATTTATTGCACTTCTTTTGTTTTCAGATTCTGTTCATTCTTTCTTTCTTTTTTTTTCTGATATATTTTTCTTTCCTTCTTCCATTATTGTTTTCTTTCTTTCTTTTTTTTATATAATTTCTTTCTTTCTCTTTAATATATTTTCATTCTTTTTTTTTATAATATATTTTATTTTTCTGATCATCTCTTATTGCCTTTTTCTTGTTTGATTCTTCCTTTCTTAATATATTTTTCTTTGACCCTTAGTTATTGATATTTCTTTCTTTCTTTTCTTCATAATATGTTTTCCTTTCGACCACCCCTTTCTTCTTAATATAATTTATTTCTTTCGATCAGTTATTGATTTTTCTTTGTTTCTTTCTTAATATAATTTCCTTCTTTTGTTCGTGCGTTATTTCTTTCTTTTTTTCTTTCTTTCTTTCTCATTTTGTTATTCTTATGGTCGATAGCAGCCTTCGACATCATAAGAAAATGATTTCCGATGATAGCAGCCTTCGACTTAAAAAGAACGGTAGTTCAAACAATGAATGAACTTTCCTACTTAAAATCGCTTTAATATTTTCGACTGTGAGAAAAGTCATGAACACAAAACATCAATGAAAATGATTATTGGTTGTACTATGACTTATTCCTAAAATAAAATACACATCACTACTTGATCCTTTGTTCTTAGTCAGATGATGTGCGACGTGTCGTATCTTATTTGTCTAGACAAATTTACAGAATATTGGAACATAATATATTAGGCTTCTTTTGCCATACTTTCAAATAAATGATATATGAAGATGCCTCTACGTAGTTAATCTGACTAAGTATTATTACTGCTTAGAAATTTCAATCCTTACTTGGTGTTTCTATACTTGTGACCATGTCCCAAATTAAGCTATGCTGAGTAACTAATTGATATAGCCGTTATCTAGAGCAAAGCAAGTTGTGTTTTCTCTCAAAACATTTAAATAAAATTTTAAATAAAATTAAAAAATTAAAAATTAAAAATAAATTAGCGACACCATCGAAAAAGTTTACACAAATAAAGGACTAAGATGCATCATTTTGGTTCCTCATATAGTTTTTTTTTTTTTTTTAATCATCTCACCCCAAGCAAGGCATTCCACTGCCACTATTGCGCATGGGGCTACATAGGGGAAGGTAAAGAGAAGGAGTGGATAGACATAGGGAATGTCAGGAGAAAGGGGACAGATGAGTAAGGATAGCGAGGATCAGGGTCGGGCAGATGGGAAGAGTGCTTGATAGAATGGGAGCAGGTTAGTGTGTTAGGAGGTGTGTATTGACCTTACATTTAAACTCCTGGAGATTGTAGCCGTCGGGGAAGCAATCGTTTGGAAGAGAATTCCACAGTCGTGAAGTGCGAGGAAAGAAACTGTTGGAGTAGAAGTTACGGCTGCATTTTATCGGTTTCACTGTAAAAGGGTGAGATCTATTTGCTAATCTAGTATCTCGTGCAAATTCGTATTTAGGGGGCACCAGTGATCTAAGTTCATCGGAGCAGAAGCCGTGAAAGTATTTATAGAAGAGACACAGGGAAGCCACGTCTCGCCGGTGGGAGAGAGACTGCAGTCGGTCTGCCAAGTCGGTATCTATCACATTACAGACCCTCCTCTGAACCTTATCGAGAAGCCCTAGGAGAACAGCAGGGGAACCCGACCAGATATGGCAGCAGTATTCAATGCACGGGCGGATGGTAGATTTGTAAATGTGCAGGATAGATTTAGACGGAAAAAACTTCCGGGCCCTACACAGAGAACTTTCATTCTGTGTAATTTCATTACTATGTTCTGTGATTTGCTTAAACATAAATTATATATTCAACTCATGTTCATTTTATTTTATTTGACCACAAGTTAGTCAACTTTAGCACAAAGATCCTGTGTCCTTATCAACAATATAAGAAATAAACGAGGACGTGGGACTCACTCTACCGTGAAATAATTTGTTATTGTTTTGTTTTTCTAATTTAATACTAGCAACGACCCTGTTAGACATCAGCTGCCGACTCCCCTGTCGCTACTTGATATCAGTTCTTTATATATTGAGAAACGTATGTCACGTGTTCGAGCTATGTCACAACATTTAATATGTAATTTGATTTTGAAGATGTCTTTTAACTCGGAAAAAAGTCGTTTTTCATGGAAGTTAAACGAAGTTGCCAAAAAGCCGCATCTGATGTTCTCAATGCAGTGGCCCAGTTGGTTTATATATATATATATATATATATATATATATATATATATATATATGGTTAAATAAAGAAGACAAGAGGAAAATTATATTTTTCTTGCCTACGCGTTTCATCCTGTGAAGGACTTTATCAAGACAAATAGACTAAATAAATTTTATTTTAAATAACGTATTTATAAAAAAATTAGTAAGTAGAAAAAACACGTTTAAGACGTTATAGTTAATATATGAAAATAATTTTTCATGTTCAGTGTATTGTTTTTTTATGAGACGTTAACATGATGAAATCAACCGTTTTCTTTGGATTATTTTATATTTTTGTTGTGTATTTTGACCAGGGAAAATATTGTTTCTATAAGAAAAAGTGAGTTTGGGGAAAAAACCGGGGCATAAACTCATATATTGGTAATATTTAATAGTAGCGCTCTCGAGAATTTTATTTCTGAATAAATTATTTTCCCTTTTTGTGAGTATGTCCTTTTTTTAGGTCAAAATTGCAGCCGAGTTTATTTCCGTGAATGACTAATGCATCAGTTAAATTAGTATTTGTGAGGTCTCTTCCGTGTTTATATATAAGTTTTTTTTTTCAGTTTCTGCTTGTCTCTCCGATGTAATTGAGGGACAATTTTAGCAATTTATTCTAAGGTATGACTATTTCGGTTTTTTTTATCCGACCATGTCCATAATAGTGTTCGATATAGTTGTGTTTATTTGGATGTTGTTTAGATAAGCTAATTTGTTCTGGATATTAAATGTTATGGATAGAGTGAGTACGTAGTACTATTTATTTGTCATTGTGTAATTTATTATTGTGGATAATGTTACTTTTCTTTCAGTTGTATATTTTATGTACTTTTTTGCGTCGTGATATAGCTATTTTATATTTTTGAATGTGTTTGTTTTATGTATGTTTTAACTTTAGATAAATATTTATGGCTGCAAATTATTAATGTTCTTAAATAGAAACCTATAATTACATCAGATTTGATTTTAGAAGAGTGGTTTGAGTACAAATTGATTAGGTCGTTTTTGTTGGTAACTTTTCTATAGAGTATGAATATATTTTTATATGAGTACACTGTATTTTACTATGAGTATAATGAGTATACTTTTGCACATGTATATATATATATATATATATATATGTGTGTGTGTGTGTGTGTGTGTGTGTGTGTGTGTGTGTAAAAATACTCAGTGTATTCTCTGATGATTTAAAAGGGTAGAAAAACTTTTCACTTCAGGTGTACATTAACTCATGATTATTACCTGCGCTTGCATTGCAACACTATAAGTGGGATATAAATTTGCATGCGTGATAATCAAGAGTTGTATCAGTAAGAAGACAGATGCATTAGATTCTAAACGACCAGAACACATTGCTAATAGGATTCCTACTCCACTTGATCATATCTTTGTACAAATCTCCAATCTCTTCTTTTATGTTTCATATCATTTCAGGATGCGGATGTTCATGGATATGTACAATCCCCTGTATTTTAGTGATCTAACAGTTGACCATTACCAAACATTTTCTGTTTCTTGTTCGGCTATCACTTCACTGAAATCTATTAATTCGATGTGTGCTTCTTGATACAACTGCCTTCAATATACCTCAGTTTAAACCAATATTCGATTTTCCAAGTTGTCTTCCCTCATTAAGTGACCAAAAGATTCCAAATGTTCCTATCTGGTTGTTAGCAACATTTCCACGTTACTTTCATTTAAAACTTTCAATTTATTCACAGGTATTGTCATTAATATTCTCAGAATTTGCCAGTAAAACCAAATCACTGCCATTCAAATATCATTTTCATATGTAAGAAAAAAATTTTAACACCTACTCCCAAGACCAGTTAATAAATAATAATCCAACAGTTTTTCTAATTCACAATATTTGCTTATTTTCTGAAAGTCATTTCTAGGTTTTCTATGTCACAATTTCATTCCCTGCTACTAAAAGAAAATATAATTACTTTTATATAATCATCACAGATAATCTAATATATATTAGAGAATCTGTATATTATCAACATGGACGATAATAAACTGCAGAAGAGCATTTCTTTACGCCTTCTTAAACTTACGTTTTCCACTAACATGAAGTGAAAAGATTATAATCAATCAATTGCTAGGCTACTGCCAGGAAAAGTCGTTCATTGTGACGTACCAAACTAGTTTTTTTCAACAAAATTCATTTGCACATATATAAATTTACCATTTATCCGTGCATTGAATATAGCTGCCATATCTGGTCTGGTGTTTCTACTATAAAGCAAGACATTCTAGAAAAATTCAAAAAATGTCTGTAACCTAAAAGATACTGACCTGGCATCTCAACTTCACTTTTAATTTTCTTCAAATATTTTATGGTAATTTTTCTTATCATCTTTCCTGTTTGATACGTCAATGATCTGAAGTTAAGCATGCTACTAGATTGACAACTAGGTCTCACCGTTTTACTGTTGAATTAAAGAGATGCAACCGTATGTTTACTTCTAATAGATTCTCATATCGTATTATCTTGATTTAAACAACCTCCTTTCAGATAAACAATTTGGCTTCCGTTTCGCCAAATCTATTGCCTATGTGTTAATAGCTATCATTGAATTTGGATGTTAGCTTTTTTATAAGAACGAAAACGCTTAGTCTCTGGGCCTCGATTTCTCAAAAATATTCGACAGTGTTTCACATGCTGGCGCTCTCCCAAAAACTCGAGAGCTAAGGTACCTCTGCACAAATATTCGGTTTAATCTAATTGTTCGTGTTTAACTAGCACGCTTCTAGATCATTTCAAATTAACACTGAGATTCAACAGGGTTTTATCCTTGGATCTACGCTGTTTCTGATCTGCATCAGTCAGTAATTTTCTCGGTTGAAATGTTTAATTTTGCATTTATTTTCTAAAGTAATTTCTCGGACAAATTATATTTCTCAAGCTCAGTAACCGTCATAGCATTGATGAGATTTTCCTTCCATTCTTTTGCTTTTGGTTAACCGCTTCATTATATCATTATTTCTTCTGCTAATTACACGTGCTATATATCTGTAGTTACTGTAATCCAAATTGTGTTATTTTTTTTATTAAGAGATTAATAAATACAATAATAAAATAGAACAATTATTACAATATTGCAATGTTAATGACAAACATTGTTATTTTTGTATACGAAAAATTCATCATTCTATAAACGAACTCTTTGTTGAAATTTATAAAATCTGTTTCTTAATGCAGTTTCTTTTCTTTCAAATAATGAGACTTCAGATGGTTACAAACTCTTTCCAGTATTAATGGCGGTTTTCACTTAATCGAGTAAAATGTTTATTGATTATGTCATTAATTTTTAATTTCTCTTCATGTTACATGTATTATCCATTTTAAATGTTGCCGGTTTTGATGATGCTCAAGTGATGCGCTTTTGTAATTTGTAATTTGCTATATATCTTCGTTTATTCTACTTTATAGCGCGAGTTTATGGGGTCTGGTGACGTATCATCATCTTTATTGGAATAAAACGAAAAGCGATAGCTTTTCTGAAGTCATTTAAAACTAGATGTTTCTAACGAGAATACGGAATGAGCTTTTCGATTTCAGTCAGTTCTGTCAAAGTTGATACAGGCTAAGGCGGTTATGCTTAATTCGATTCATGAATGGTTAGGTTGAAGATCTTTCTGTAGTAAAGTGCCATTTCTTTCGCCGGTGGACTGGTTACTAGCCAAGACTATAGGATCCAGTCGGACCTGCTATTCGATCCATAGCTGGAAGGAATAGATGGATTCATATCTTTTCCAAATATGTTAATGTAACCGACTAGACTGAAATTGGAACTCGGTTTTCCGAGTTTTTATTCCGAGACAATATCCATTTTACCACATGGAACCCCCCCCCCCCCCACTTAACCTGTAAAATAGCTTAACTCCTAGAAATGTTCTTTTCTCCATTCTAGTTCTCATTATATTTCGTGATCAAAGCAATATCGTTTGGAGATATCCTTTGGAGTTTATACTTTTGCATGTAAGCCTTGGAATATTTTAATGACCTGCATGAAAGCAGAGAAGATGGATTGCAGATGGAGATGGCATAACTGGTTTAAAGTGCATTATTATATCCGAGTAGGAGGTGAGGAAATACGAATCTCATTAAAACGAAACTCTGTCATTGCTTAAGGGAAAATATATGACGGGAATGTGAAAGTGAGCTTGAATCTATCTGTAATTTTATCAACCTGTAAAAGGAAATCGTTAACAGACAGCATGTCGGCCCTGGACCACTCAGTCTTTTCGTTTCGTGTGCGTTTCAAACTTCATTTCGGCATTGACTCTCTAAAGCTTGAAGGTCGGAAATTGCTTTCCAACTTTCGCGTAACTTAATCAAACCTCTTATGCAAAACGTCCACCGTACGCGAAGCATGCTATTACTTGGTTTGTGAGCTTAATTGTATAATATCCGTTATTTCAATATGCTATTCGAGTGGGCCCGTGCCATTAAAATTGACGGCAAAATATTGATATCGATACGCTGTCTAAAATGACGGAAACAAATGTATTATCGTACCTACTATTGATTATCTCACATTAAGACATCAAAAACAAAACAAAATAATCCAATCCCTTGAGTGAGACTGGATATATATATATATATATAACAAGCTTTACTAGTTTAATAACTGTTAGTAAAATGAATCAATTTAGACGTCGCTGCCTCGCTATTCTCTATCTCTCGCTCGCTCTCTCTCTCTCTCTTTCTCTCTCTCGCTATGAGCGTGAGGGAAGGGGAAATATATATATATTGATGTGGCCCTGGAAAAAAGGTCACAAGAAAGACACGGACACAGTATACAGTTGGAATCAATATTGTATTACAAAAGAGAACAATGTACAGAGTATAATAGTACTTGTCGCCAGAACGGCGTAGCAACAAATATGTTTCGTAGCTGCTGCTACTTATTACTACTTCCGAGTGTAGATAACTCTCGGTATTTATGTAGTCTTGGAGAGTTCATCTTAGTGTGTAGGTACATTACCACAACACCCCCTCCCCAACTTTTTTGTCTGTAAAAAGCTGTTAGTACCTCTTACGTTTTGGGTCAATAATCAGCAGGTCGGTAAACTTTCGTTTTATGCCCGACCGACGTTGTTCGGGTGCTGATTGGGGTGGATCCAAGTCAAAAGTCTCAAAGAAAACGTCAGTTGGTTTTTCTTCTATCGGGGACGTGTCGTGCGGATCATCTGGGCGATGCCTCTTTAGTTGGTTCTGGTGGCGTTTATGCGTGTGTCGTGGGCCCTTAACGATGTGCACCATGTCACCATGTATATATATAACATTTTAGACCGCCCTCTCCCGAAAATACCGAGAATTGAGGGAAGAAGGTCTAGACCCACAGAATAAGTGGAAGTTAATAGGCTTGGCATGTATTCCTAATAGTGTAATGACAAATTTAATCTTTGTTTAGCAGAAAAAATAAAGGTTTTTAAATTTCAATATCAAAATGTTCTTCTTAAGAAAAGTAATTAATTAGCAAGTGTCGTCACCGTAGTAAATTTAAACTTCATTAATTATCTCCTTCTTATTTATTGGCTCTTATAAAAATTAGAATTTAAATTTGGTGAACCCGAAGTTTTTTCCTACATACTACCACTGACATAATGCACTATTAACCTGTCTTCCACCACATAAGAAAGATTACTAAAACTGTTTTCTCTTATGCCGACCCTGTCCTAACCAACATTCCTCAGTCCAACATTTACTAACCCTAGCTTCCAGCACAAGAATTGTTCTTCATTCTATGGTTGATTGAAGTTGACAATTCATGTCTCGAGCTGACATATTAAAATAGCTATCCCCCTAGTATATATATATATATATATATATATATATATATATATATATATATATATATATATATTACCAGAATCTGTTTTGTGCATTTATAAATAAATCTACCATTAGTCCATGCATTGAATACTTGGTCGGGTGCTCTTGATATTCATTTTGAGGTACTTGACAAAATCAAAAAGTGAATCTGCAATATAACCGATCTTAACTTGGCACCCCGCTTTCAGTCACTTTCACAACGCCGGGATTTGGCTTCCCTCTGTTTTTTCTACAAGCATTTTCATGGCGACTCCTCTGATGAGCTTTTTTACCCCGTGACTCGAATACATTTATTTACTACTGCTACTATATTGGCTTTGAGAAACATCCACTTTACTATCAAACTAATTAACTATAACCACCTCTTCAACTTTAACAGTTTCTTTTCTTGCACTTTTTGTTTATGGAACTCACTTCTATTTACATGCTTCCGTAATAGGGTCAATCTCCAAAAGTGTAAATGCTACGTCAGTTGTCATCTTTATCGACTTAATTCCCATCCATCACTTATCTTTTATTCGACATCGTCTGTACGGTTTTATTCTCTTAATATAACCCTCTGTGTAACATTAACATTTCTGCCTTGCTTGAGGTGAAATGATATATATATATATATATATATATATATGTGTGTGTGTGTGTGTGTGTGTGTGTGTGTGTGTGTGTGTGTGTGTGTGAATGTGTGTGTGTGTGTGTGTCTGTGTGTGAATGTGTGTGTCTGTGTGTGTCTGTGCGTACAACGATGTTTATTATAATAGAGAGAATGTTTGATTTAATAGATACAAATTATAATTAGAACTTGAATAAATTCTCTCTGATTTTTCATGGAAAAATGTTTTATTTACAAAAATTAGTAAGAACCATTTCACTGAACATCGCTAGCCACTACGTTTTCCTATCTTTCTGACCACATTTGAATTCCACATCAAAAAAGTGATACGTGTTTTGAGGCTAATCACGAGTTGACCCATCTTTTGGTATCTTCATGAGAATGAAACTCTTACTCAGCCAGGCTATGTACCATCAATCGAAACACATGATAATCGGACGAAACATTGTCTTGTAAATACGGCGGTTGTGGTAGGACTTTCAATTTAAGCGTTTCCAAGTAGGGTTTCACACTTTTTTCACCATGTAGGCTTGCGTTATCATGCTGTAAAATCACGTTGACGCGTCTCTGCTAGTATAACGGCTGTTTTTTCTTCTGTGCGCTGTTTCAACGCATCTGTTTTAGTTGATAGTGATTTACCGTGATTTTTCAGGTCGGCTTGAGCAACTCAAATAATCTGCATCCAGCTTATCCTACCAAATGTAGCTAGAAGCTTTAAAACATGGATGTTCTGCTTTGCAACTCAAATAATCTGCATCCAGCTTATCCTACCAAATCTAGCTAGAAGCTTTAAAACATGGATGTTCTGCTTTGCCCCGATATTGATGGATGACCGTGTTTACTTTACGATCTTCTACGCTTACAGTTATCATAGTGTATCAACATTTCATTGCCAGACACGATACCATGCAAAGAAAAACCTTCCTTTTCTGCTGTTGAAGTAGCTGTTTACACGTCACAAAATGCCTTTCGACGTCTGTCGGCTTTAACTCGTATGACACCCAATGTCCTTGCTTTTGAGTCATTCCTAATGTTTTCAAACGTTTCGAAACTGTCGTGTGATCAGATCCTAATGATTCTGCAATTTCATCTTGCGCCTGACATGAGCCTTCATGAAGTAATGCCTTCCAATCTTCATCTCCAAACTTTTTGGTGCGCCAGAACGTTCTATATATTCAACATCAAAATCATTATTTTTGAAGCTTCTAAACAAATCTCTGCATGTTGGTTTCCACAGAGTATTGTTGCCAAAATTCTCATCTAGAATTTTCTGTGCTTCAGCAGCAAATGTTTTTTAATATAGTAGAGCAGTTAAATTCTCCGCAAATACACTTTCTTTGGCACGAAATCCAACATTTTATGTAGAACACAAAGATGTCTAAACTTCGTCGCAGTGACATACACTCAATTTCAAGCGTGCTTTTAGTACTTCCTTATAAATACGTTACGATTGGAAACTACTCGCGCGCAGTTCTTTGAACGCCATTTGCTGAAAAACAATGAGAACTTATTCAGTGTTCTTATAAAATGTTCCTTAGATATCATTTTGTTTTTGTTTCCTAACAGTAAGGACTCGCTTATTCCAGTCTGGTTTAGTACAGTTCCTTGTGAGAGATTCTGTAGTGACGCTACAGAATCTCAAAGAACTGTATGAAACAAAAGAAAACGCATCACTTGAAGACACCAATAGCTAAAACTTACATCACATAGTGTAACATCCTTCTTAAAAACTTGTGAACAAATAATTATACCAAATGGAAATCACTTCACTTTAAAACTTTCAAGAGTTGCATTAACTAAAATGGTCATCAAATGTAACTTGAAGAGAAAATAATGACATAATCAAGATTGTGTAATTTTTCACGGCTTAAAATAAAAATGTTAGGAAGGAAATACTAATTAATAGCGGAAAGAGCAACCACAGTTGCTTGACATGAAATTTCCCTGAAATATTGTTTTCAGAAAAAGTCTTTAAAATTTTCCACCGACAATCTACTATGTCAATATCTGCCGAATGTTAACACACGAGGCTTGACACAGAGTGGTTAAACTTTCTTTTTGTGTCCAGGGAAGTCTGCATGCGTGAGTCTGCTCTATAAAGTTTCAGCTGTTTGAAAAGGCTGTCTCAGTTGAACTTACTCCTTAAAAATGAAAAACAGATTGATTTAGCTCTGTGGGACTAACATGATCTTAACCAAATCTAAGGGTCTGAATTGGTGCAGATAATTAATACTACTGTTTGTGATTAAGCTGGGACATTGGTAAAATTTTCAAGATATATTTATATAAGGAATATATTGTATGAGCTGCAGGTTATTACATTTATTTTATGAAATAATTATAAAAATTGTTCGTAAACCAAAATCACCGCAATATTTACTTAGAAATATATTCAAAAGTCATTGGCTACATAAAATACATTTGATTAATATAATATACTATATATTTTTATTAAATAATATTGTATCATCTGAGATATTAATAATACTAACCTAAGACCATCATCATTCTTTCAACTAGTGAAGTTTGTTTATGTTAGGAAATTGAACATAGATAAAACTGTGTTAGTGGTAGTTTCGCACAATACCACAAATTGCTACAAAACCAAATCATAAATTTAAGAACTAGAATCATGTTCTTAAATAACCTCGTCAGATCGGGACTTTTATATAGATGCCATGTCTGATGTTAAACCTCTTCAAATATATGTAAACTGTGAGCTGTATACAATTTCTTTCTCAGCTCAATTATTAGAAATAGCTTCGAGCGAATGAAGTCTTAGCGCGGTCCATCCATCATCGAACCTCTTAGACTCGTGCTACAAAGCCACAGACAGAGAACAGAAATCACATTATTTGAGGATTTTCAATGGTAGCAATAGCTTGAATGGATAGCACATGTAACTCGAAAAAGATTATCTAATCAAGATGGTGACTTTTCACATTACTTCAAACAAATTAGGAATTAAAGCGCAATAAGTAATGAAAATGCTGATAACAGTAGTCTTGAGAAACCTTATTGAAACCTTATTGAAACCTAATGTGTTTGAAAAGAAAGATTTAACAAATTTCAACCGTAAGAAATGCCGGCTATTTTGTCAATGAATACCAAATGTTTCCTTGTATAGAAATGTTAACATCATCATTTTTTCCCATTCTAATGTTTCGAGTATAAGAGTGCTTGATTTTGTATTGTTTCTCAGAGACTTTCTTTGCCCCAATATAGTTTTCCATATTTATACTTCTTTTTGTTTTTAATGATGCACAACCAGTTTTGAATTTGATTAATAGCTAGTGAGTCCGCTGATTATTCTATTAATTTGATATTCCAAAACGTTTTCATGGGAATAGCTAGAATTGCAGAACGTGGAGGATTAATTGCTTATGAGAATATACTCTTGAGCGTAAAGTTTGTGATCGCTACCATTAAAAAGTATCTTGTTCAAGAACTTACAATAACTCTCAGCATTTATCTTGACACTATTAGCGACTTTGACGATATTGCAATTTTTGTGGCCAAAAAGCCGAACACAGACCATTAGTTAGACATCGTTGTTTTCTTCTAATGCTTGTGGCGTGATTATATTCATGAAGTCATAAAGTCATCTATCAAGTCATCGATCAAGAATCATTGCTAAAAGTTATTGTTGAGAATTCATATTCTCTATTATTCAAATACTTTACTCAGATTACTTCTTTTTTTTCCCATATCTCTTTTCTCTGACGTTGAGAACAATTCCGGCAAAATCATGGATCGAGCATGTGAGCAATGATGAGGTTTTGGAAATGATGGAAACGAAACGAAAATTATTACTGAGCATCAGGAAGAGACAGCTGAAGTTCTTGGGACATGCAATAAGGAAAAAGGGCTTGGAGAGCCTGATACTAACAGGCCAGATAGAGGAAAAAAGAGACAGGGGGAAGCAGCGGATAACATATTTGAAGGACTTAATAAGGTAGATGATAGAACAAGGGTTGCATGGTGTAACAGGAGAAGGCGTGCTAAGAGCTTCCAGGAATAGGGAGATGTGGAAAGCCATGATCATATACGTACTGAAAGGACAAGGCACATAGAAGAAGATGCACCGAAGGATATTTTGCATCAGGACACCATCACCAACAAAAATATGCTTTCTTGGATATCTCTGCCAAACGTCGAAGCTATCAACCTTTAACATGGCCTCCGCGGGTCATGGGTCCAGAATACGTTCCATTTGACTTCACTGTCCATAGGTAGGGAGAACTCGCCAATAGCAAGCTACTACGCCGATGTCCAAAACGACGCTCCAAGGATAAATTGAAAACTTTCTTGATGCAAACTAACATCGACCATAATACATGGAATACCGTTACTGCAAATTAATTTTCCTGGCAAAAGACCATACGACATGTGTGTGGTGGTGGGGGGGAACAAATTTTGAGTTCAACTGTCAACATAAAAAGGATCTGCGACGTGATGTCAAGAGAATCCGATTTGCCCAGCCACGTCCACCACCCAATGCTCTGTGATTTCTGCTCACGAAACCTCAGTAGTGGTATGGCCCTTCCCAGCCATCTTCCACGCCACTATCAGAATGGAAGAAAGAGAATAAAGAAACAGTATAAAGATCTAGATAATTGGATGTTTGCGGCTGTCTATTATGACGACATTATTAAGGGCAATTTCATGGCTGTTCTTACCATGTAGATATTTTCAATTTTTCTTTTTTTTCTTTTCTCTCTCTCTCTCTCTCTCTCTCTCTCTCTCTCTCTGTTGAACTATTTTAAAAGTGTTATTTTCAACTCCTGAGAAATAAAAATGTGGGTAAAGGAGTAAAAATAAGAGTATGATAGAAAACAGGCGTCCGAACGCTGTTTCAGTGGGTGGGATTATTCATCTTCAATTTTTTTTTATTATTATTCTTATAGTAATCATTTTATTATTTTAATCTATATTTTTCTATTTTATTTTTCTATATTTAATTCGGTATAAAGCTGTTTTGTTTTTCTGATGCTAACCACTTGTGAGTGTATATTTTTGTCTTTTACTATATTGGCTGTGGCGCAGTGGATATCGGTTCGGAACGAGAAATCGGGAAACCGAGTTCGAATTCCAGTTGAATCCATTGTATTCACTTACGCGCAAATGCCCTTGGGAAAGGTATTAATCCGTCTCTTCCATCCAGTTATGGGTTAAATAATAGAACAGATTGGGTTCTATAGCCTTGGTCGGCAATCAGTCTACCACAGAAAGCAATGGCAACCTACTGCGGGATAATCTTCTGCCCAGTCAGTCATGTCTCTTTCGAGACATGATCGCCCAAGCGTGTATCACGTATGGCACTTAACTGACTGACTGACTATATTGGCTCCTTTTTCATTATCTGTATTATTTTCATGCATTTATATATTTTGTAGAATATCTTGTAAATATATATATTCAAAACTGGCATTTTCGATGTTGCTTCTGCTGGAAGTCTTCAAGTGATGAGGTATAACAAGATCTGATATCATATGCAATCACTTTGTCACATACTATTATTAATTTAATGGCAAATCTCTATAAAAATGAAGACTATATTATGACAGATACGTTTTACTGTTAATACAGCCTTCATGTTTTTTCTCGTAATTAATGTATTTTGTGTTGACGTAGTGATAATTAATTTTCAACTTCGTTTCTTAAATTAAATCCAATTGATTTGTTAATTAAACCGATACTTGCATCGCTCTTATTAACACATGCGATAATTGTTTCCTAAATTATAATTCATTAATGAAGAATGCTTTATTACTTTTTTTATAATATTTAATCAGAATTATTAAAAGTATTAGAATTACATGAATTGGATATCAGAGAAAACGACAGAACTGTTATGATAATCACGATGTTATATCAATGAGTTTAGATGCAATGAAAATAATAAAATATATATTCTATATTTTCAGATAAAAGGGTTCAATATATATAGATAGAGCCTATGTAAGTATAAAAAGAGGACGCTGAGGTCAACACCAAGCAGTAACATTCTGTTTTAGGCTTGAAAGCAATATTTATGCATGCAAATTGGGTTTAAGCAATATCTTTTTAGTCGTTTTCACCCCATGCAAGAAAGTAAGGCCACATAGATACAATGGGATACAGGTTTTGAAATAATTAGGAAGAGAAACATTATTTATAAATGGAAATAGAAAAATTAATAAGGAGAACCGTAGATAGTGATAGACATTGTATTTAAATTTTTTAAACATTAAAGTTGTCTGGAAAACATTGAGCCGGAAGCGAGTTCCATAAGTGAGAATTGAGAAAACAGAATCTTCTAGCATATAATTTACGGCTACATTTAGACAGCTCAACGTTGAATTGTTGAGATTTAGCGCCAATCTAGTATTGCGCTTGAATGCAAAATGTCTAAGTCCCAGAGTGAAGAGCACATCCGAACAATTACAAAGAAAGTATTTACAGAGGCAACCTTACAGTGACTGAAGACGAGCCACCAGATCAATACCAATAATATTACTGATTCTTCATTAGATTTCATCAAAGAGCTTAAGTTCAACGGATTATATGTGGCAGCAATATTCTATCCATAGGCGAATGGTAGACTTACAGATATGTTTAGCCATTGAGTGTTTACTTTCCTAATTTCTGCTTTCAAACATTTTTTCGGTAAAAGATACTAACTAGATATATACAGTAATATAATTTAAGATGTTAGTTAATGTATCATACTTTACTGTTTTGTATGACTTTATTATATTTCTATTATAATAAACTATTAAAATAAAATATAATCTTATACAAAACAAGAAACTCTAAGTTTAAACAAACTTTATCTAGTTTGCAAAACTGAGTATATTTGCAACCTTGATGTTTAAAATAAGATTTTTTTAACTGACAAGACTTTTCTGTGCGTTGTTGCGTAATGGATATTGGTTTGGAATGAGAAATCGGAGAGAAGAGTTCGCATTTTCAGTTGAATTCGTTGCATTCACTTACACGCAAATACACTTGGGAAATATATTTAATCCATCTATTATCCCTCCAGGTATGGGGCAAATAGCAAGACAGATTGCTTTCAGTATCCTTTGTTGGCTAGCGGTCTATTGCAGAAATAAATGGCACCTACTACGGAAAAATCTTCTACTTGGTCAGTCATGAATAAATAGACATGATCGTCCAATTGCGTATTACGTATAGAATTTAACTGAATTAAACATTTCTGAAAATGTGTGCATGTGTACAACCGTAACATTTTGTCTTCCGTTTTTGCTTTCCATTCAAAATATCTCATATTACGCACAATAAAATGAGGTGTATATATATATATTGTGTGTATAACACGTTTCACTCTATACACAGAGCCAAAATCCAGTCCCAGGTCGAACGGACAGTCACTCTCTCCCTAACTCAAAGTATTATATCCGTATGTCAATAACACTGTCATTTTTTAATATCCAGATATAATCTTACAGACATAGATGCACGAAACTCTCCATATTTGAAGAGTGGATTTTTAATATATTTATACATGAATTAATTGTATTTTAATATGTATTAGCAGAATTTAAATAAAAATATATTTTGCTTTGCAAACAATTATTATTTTGGATAAAGATTACTGGCAAGAGTGAGCTAGCGAAGGAAAACTAACAAAATATGTTGCATGAAAACTGAGGGAAATGTATTAATACAACAATCAACTTCATAGAAACATCAAATCAATTTTAGCATCTAATTTGAATAGTCGGGAGATGGCTAATTCTAGTAGTCGGAGAGAGAATATCGGTTAATCTTCAGATAAATGCGATTTAAACTTTGAAGTGGATCGTGCAAGAGATTGGTTTTCCATTCCTTCACGTAGTATTCAGAATAGCAATGTCTTATTTGAGCGTTTACTTGTAACAACGATTACTATTACTGGAGATACTAATTGGATCTCCATTTACCAATTGTACATTTGGAAAAAATTCTAATTACATAAAGTGGTCCATGTAGTTATTTTCCACTTATTTCTGGTTAAAAGAGAATTTATAATTGACTCTTAATTTAATCTTTTACTAAATCTAAAATAGCCTGGTACGGATCTACAATAATCTGATTACGAAAACTAACATTCCCCAGACGTCTTTATTATCATTTAAACCACTTTAGATGATGTAATCATTATTATTACCTTGGGTTTCTGTTGCATATACATTTTCTTTTCGGGTTCTAATCAGAGACCTAAGGTCAGAAATGGATTCATGACATTTTTCAGTGATCATGTTTATAAACAAAACAAGATTACAAAGAGTACACACATTTTACATACATAAAGCATTTCGTGATATGTGTGCTGTACTTGTGAGTACAATTTGTTTATTTCATTAAGACACAGGCTACCATGAATCACTTCCATAGACTCTCAGAACCTTTTTTAATCAATCTGAAGGTTCCAACTACAAGTAGAATTATTGATGCCCTCAGGTTAGGTGGATTTTTTCTTAGATTTCCACTTCAAGATCCTTGTATTCTGATAGTTTCTGAAGATCTTCAGAAATACATTACAATCTGCAGGGAATGCCATGGCAATAAGAAATTACATTATGTTTTTGTGGTCTTTTATCACAATGTCTGGACGATTAGCTTTGATTGTTCCATCACTATGTATTGTAAAGACCCATGAAACTGCTAAAAGTGCTATCTCTTTAACCGAATCTGGGAGATGGTCATATCGGTTTTCCTTCCCATAAAAGTTGCAGATTCTCTAGTGCAGATATTGGTTCACTCCATATTGCAATATTTTATATTCGATGGGTGCTAACATTGGGCAACTTGAGATAAGATGGTCAATTTTTCTCGATATTTATCACAGAATCTGCATTTCAGGCCAACACAATTTTTAGTATATGTGCTAATTTCTACTATGCAACAATTGGATCTGTGCAACAAGAATAAAACCTTCCGTTTCAGCTTTTAAACCTCCACTACTAACGGGTACGCGGTTTGTCTATATTATCTTTAGTACGGGTATATTTCTGATATTATTATTATTATTATTATGTCATTTTTCATCATATTTCGATTTCTGCTTTGGTCTCACTACCAACCAAGTCTGCGGGGAGACCTAAGGCAGGTAGTGGCGTGTTGTTATGGCTCCATTTCATGTTTTTCTATCTTCCCTATCATCCTCAGCATTACATAGATAAAGTTTTCCTTAGTGTGTGGGCTGTACTTAATAAGACAATTTTTTGTATGTCTCTTAAGCTGGGGTTTCCAGGGATTCTTTCAATGTGTTGTTTTGTTCCATTTTTTATCATTCCAAGTGCACCTACTATCACTGGCACAACTCTTGTTTTCAATTTCCACATTTTTTCTATTTCTATTATTATTATTATTATTATTATTATTATTATTATTATTATTATAACACTTAGAGAAGACCATGATTTAAAAAAACAGCATTTAAAAACTTTTAAAGATATTTCGACTTTATGTTTATTTTTTTCAAGTTAGATTTAAAAATTGCATATATATAAGAAAATATTATAAAAAAGGTACGGGTACAATCTTTATATATCTTACCTGAACGAAAATCAAATTTGGCCGTTTAATTTCATAAAACGACGAGAGCTTAGTTAAGACTATAATCATTAGTACTTTCAATATAATGGATTCAACTGAGATACCTGATCAACGATAAGAAAGTAAAATGCATAGCACATGTAACTCGAAGGTAAAATTACCAAACAAAACGTTGATTACCCACAATTCTTCAAACAAAATATTTAGAGGGACACCCTAACCAGTACTGGGAAATTATCTTACTCTGAGCTATTTTCCTGAAAAATTGTTTTAATATACAGATTTCAAAAGTTTCAATCGGGAGTAGCACAGTCTGTTTGGTTCAGGAATCCCAAATATTTCCTTATAAAGAAATGGCTAATATTACCATTACCATAATCATTCACGTGTGTAACTTTGTACAATGCATAATTAACATTTAAAACAACAAAAGATTCTTATGTCCCAAATTAATGTCATGATTCAAAAAGTCATTGTTTCAAATACAACTGAGGAATGTTTTGGTCATAAAGAACGATTTCCTTCGTGAGCAAAATGCTTTCCCTACAAACAAAATATTACCCTATGTAGTTTATTAGACTTAGATTTAAATTTGAATTGCTTCTACTAATTTGTACCAGCCATTTAGAGACAAACCCTAGAGAGAATAATTTGCCATGAATTCTCTTTCGCTGGTAATTATAAGCTGATCACCTTTGCTCTGTGGAAACCATTTCACCTCATTAATTGTATTTTTTGGATTTGGCCAGCATTCTGCGTATGTTCGGACTATTTTTACTTTGTTTGAAAGATTTATTTTGTTACAAAGATAGATTTCTCCTTTGGCCACAAACGGACTGACATGGCCCGTGCAATGTTTCTTTTACTTTTTTTAAACTACCATCACCAATATATTATTTTTTACTGTTTAAACATAGCGGAGATGGATGTCAGAAAAAGCAATGATGACATTTTAGGATCTCTTAAGTAAAAGAATACCCAACAGGTTAAAAAATAAATGAATAAATACTCTGACAAAGAAATATCAAGACAAAAAATACAAAGAAAAAAAAGAACAACTGAAACAATAGAAATTTATAACGATCTGGGATAGCCAGAATCGGTATAAAAGCTAGACAAGTTGCTAATGGCGATGGGTTATTGGTGGATTTCAGAACCCTCGAAAAGAAAAATTAGTCTGTCACTGTGAGCGTTAGAAAAGCTGAATAAACTGACAAGAAGAAAAAGCATATGATTAAATTACTGTCGCAGAGTTGTTGTCCAGATTAAAGTACATACTGTTGTTTTACTGTTTTACAACCCTACAATGATCCAGTAACTATCGAAAAAATATTGTACTGTAGATACTCAGTACACATCTTCTGGGTATCGTCCTGCCACCTAGGTGATGGCGACGAAGAACATTCACTATTTGTTATAATAGTGGCGGACAAAGGCTTTTTTCAACTGGGGAAACCAGTATACTAACGTCGTTTTCGACGCATTACGATCCCCAAAAAAATTCATCGTAGCAAGCGACGCTAGTTTATCCGGAATAAGAGTCTGCATTGTGCATGAAATCGAAAACGACACGATTAAATCTACTGCATACTCATCCAGGAAGTTTCTTCCAGCCGAAAAAAAATTATTACGTGATAGAAAAGGAGAGTTTAGGGATTGTGTTTGGTCTAACGAAATGTGGTAGATTCACCTAAAAAAGAAGGTTTAACTAAGAAATGTTTCACGGACCATTGCTAGCTATTTACGGCTTCAAAAAAGCCTAACGATCCATGCAATACTACCTAATAGGTTATAACGATGGGGAACTAACTTAGTAAATTACGATTTCAGGATGGACTATTTATCATCAAATAAATTAAGTCACGCGGACGCATTGTTTAGACTTATTCCAAAAATAGTGAACCTTTAGAAGACACGGTCCTAACTTCTCTGCAAGCGGAAGTAGAGACTAAAAAATGTATTATGCAATACTGTTCGGGAACTACCTGTGACATTGGAGGAAATAAAACATAAGTTGTTGGATGACAATTGTGTGAAAACGAACAAACTAAAAACCAAAAGTAAAAATGAATCCTAGGTATATTCAATTTACAATGACATTTTCATGTACAACGAGAGAGAGAGAGAGAGAGTGGTGGTACCTTTTATCGCTACAGAAACGAATCCTTAAAGAATTCCATAC
The DNA here is from genome assembly GCA_037127315.1 of Ascarosepion bandense. Taxonomy (NCBI): domain Eukaryota; kingdom Metazoa; phylum Mollusca; class Cephalopoda; order Sepiida; family Sepiidae; genus Ascarosepion; species Ascarosepion bandense. The sequence continues at coordinate 1,346,949 of JBBBDQ010001184.1, forward strand.
AGGTCATCCTGGTATATCCAGAATTAAAAGCTTAATGAGAAGTTATGTGAACTGGCATAGCATGGATAGAGACATCGAAAGTTTAGTAAATTCTTGCAAAGTCTAAGCTTTTGTAGCTCAAGCACCACCAATAATGTCCAACTCATAGCCAGAAAATGACCGGCCATGGTCATACCTGCGTATTGACTTTGCTGGACCACTTAATGCTTTTCATTATTTGATAGTTTGATTTGATTTTATTTGCCCACTCCTTGAACAGCACCTGAGACAAAGACCCAAAAAAGAGAAAGTAAGAGGAAAAGAAAGAATTCAGAGTGAATCGACATCAACCCGAAAAGCAAAAGATATTGTCTCTGTGCAGAGTAAATCTAAACAAATGTTATATACATACCTATGAACATTAATAGGTATGTCCTAATCCTCATAAACACGTTGGACATTATTGTGAGTTAGATTATATTGTCGCCTAGCGATTAACTTCACGCAGACGTAATTCTGACATTGTCTGACACTGCCTTCCGGAATCCAGTCCAGGATCCACTGAAGGGTAAAGTTTCGTCTGGAAAAATTAGACAATTTCTGCCCAAGTTATATGGCTCAGATTACCCACATTAAAAAGTCCTTGTGCCCCATTTTCTATCAGGTGGAGAGGCAGCTAAATATCTACATTGCTGCCTAGCGGTTATCGTCACTCAAACGCAATCCTGACATTGTCTGACTTTCTGCCTTCACGCGGAGAGTAGCACGGATAGAGCTCCACCGAGGGGTGAGGTCTCGTCTGGGGAAAAGTAGTTTGTACCACATTTTGTCTCTAGTGAGGAGGCAGCTAAATACCTATATAACTGTCAAGCAATTAACCACTAACAGTGGTTATCTACTTCACGCAACTGGTGACTATTGTATTTTATTGCTATTATAAAGAATTCTATTTCACTTTTCGACCTCCGTTTTGGTTATTTGTCATTTAGTAACCTTTTAGGTTACAACAATTACATTAAATGTAGTGACTGAAGCCGAGCCGCCAGATCAGGACCAATAATAATGTTGATTCTTCCTAGGATTTTATCAAGGTATTTAATATAGATAGCAGAGGCACTGAAACATATGTGACAGTAATATTCTAAGCATGCCTGAATGGTAAATACATGTATATATAAAAAAGATTCTGGAGAGCAACGTGTCTCGCCCAACACAATGACCGACTTTCTTAGCAACTGATCTAGCAACGGATTCGATATAGCGTTTCTACTTCACGTCAGCTGAGAACGTTAACCCAAGAAGGCGCAACGCATCATCCATGCTGACGTAAAGCAGATAAAGGTCTCTCAGATGATTAATGGAGAGAAGTTTAGTTATGGATGTGTCAAGCCATCTTTTGCCCTAGTTATTAATCATAACCTTGCTCAGTTTAAGTCTACAAGCCTCCTTTTCGAGAGGAAAATCAGTTAAATTTGTTTCTCCTCTTCAAAAAATAAATATCAAGAAAAAATACTCCAGAATTTGTTCGTGAAATCCCTCAGACTCAATACAGAAGTTTACGGCAAGTGCCTTTAGAACACTGCTGTCCTGGGTCAAGAGGGTGGCTGCTACAAGATCCTATATCCGATAACAGGACTCTACATTATGCCACATAAGCAAGAGAACTCAGTCATGGCATTCAGATATTTTCTGCGATATGTCCCTTACATTTAGCAACCTAACTAGCCTGCAGCTTCCTTCCTTGACTGCAACTTAATTTATAATTATTTGAACGAGAGACCACCAAAACTCCTTGTATCACCAAAAATAAACTTAAGACGCGGATTATAACTGCATTCATTGATTTAAACAGAAGTGATGCAGAAGATTCCAAAGTCGTCTGGCGATTTATGTAGAATAAATTTACTCTTTAGAATTTCAAAATATTTAGTGTAATTTTGACAAATATATCTGTTAAAATGAGACATCGGTGTTATTTTCATTTTTGCGATTAAAAAGTTTACATAGATAGATAGATAGATAGATAGATAGATAGATAGATAGATAGAAGGAACAGGATGAGATAGATAGATAGATAGATAGATAGATAGATAGATAGATAGATAGATAGATAGATAGATAGATAGAATCACACTAGGAAAGATAGATAGATAGATACTGATGCAGATTAATAAGTATATAGGAAGAAAAAGTCTGTGTGTGTTAAGATACAGATTAGTTGTAATTGACAAAAAGAGCTTGGTATTTATTGTAGAGAATGAAATTATCGAGCAATAGTGATTGACACAGATTAATTGAAATGACAATTTTTGAATATATCCCGGAATTTATACGATGTGCACACTTCAAAAGGATTATTTCCATTTTTCAGGGTAATTGGTTTCAGGAATGGCTTTATATGTGACGCTGAATACTTTGTAATACCATTTAGCAATAATCTAGAGAGTCTTTTAATCATTTTCGCAGAAAGAGCTTAGACGGACCGCGTAATACGATTAAAGTGTTTCTGCTCATAGTTAAGATAACTATGATGAGGAAAAGAGACGCGTTACTGTATATACTCAAGTTTCATGCGAATTTCGAAGACCTGGTTTTTAAACTAAATATAAGACGACATAAAATTAGCGTTTGTACTGTCAGCAGTTTCTTATTTATTTATTTACACACTATATCTCTAGAAATAACCATGAATTTCTTTATCCTTTAAAATATGAGGGCCCTTATATGGATAAAAATCCTTCTTATTCTAAAAATAAATCTTAATGTCTGTCAGTTAAGTGTCATACGTGATACACGCTGGGGCGATCATGTCTCGAAAGAGATATGACTGACTAGGCAGAAGATTATCCCTCAGTAGATTTCCATTACATTATGTGGTAGACTGGTTGCCAGCCAAGGATATAGAACCCAATCTATCCTGTTTTTTTAATCCATAACTGGAGGGAAGAGACTGATTAATACCTTTCCAAAAACATGTAATCACTCTAAAAAAAAAAAAGAGTTAATAAGAAGTAAAAAAATTACTACTGAAAATAGTTTTGAGTTTTCTTTAGTGTAACATTAATTCCCAGACAAATTTTAAGGTAGCATATTTTTTGAAGTCCATAAGTTTTGTTTTAAGTGCTCACTTGGGAATATTTTTCTGTCTATATTTATAAGATGAAGTATTTTAAATATTTACTCTATTAACATTTTTGGGCTGTTGTACTAATCTTTATTGTCATACTAGCAGTATAGCCCGACGTTGCTCGGGTGTAATGAAAGCTTTAAAACTAATCCATGGTCCTGGAGCTCAGACTTTTTGGACGTTGGCACGAAAGACTAAAAAGGAATAGTTGTTTCCAGTTAAAGCAAAACCGTAGACTGAAAGAAAAATGAATGGATGTAAGTCAAAATTTGAAGTTTGTTGAAAATCGGATAAAAATTGTGGATTTATATAAAGAACATACAGATAGATAAACAGACACACACACAAACAGTTTGACTTATACATACATATATATATATATATAATCGATTTTCTGCACTATTGTAAGAACTGCAACCTTGAAACTTCTGAATATTGTTTCTTATGTCTTTGTCTATGAGTGTATCAAATTTAATTAAAATCAGACCACTCCTTCTAAAATCCGATCTTTTCGATTATCAATTTTCGATATTTATCGGGGGTACCTCGACACAAAACCGAGCTAAGAACACTCGCAGACGCTTATAGTACAACTGTGTAAATTTTCAAGAAAATCGGTTCAGCCGTTTCGGAGTCTATAGGTAAGGGACACACACACACATATACACACACACACAGACAAATTTCTATTTATAAATAAGTTTAGATTCACGACGCTTTGGCCGCTTATGCTCCGGTGATATAGGTTGCACATAGAGTCAATAAAAGTTTGTTCTGCATTTTTTGTTGTTTTTTTTTTTCACCTTTCCGGAATATATTTGTTTATCTACTATTTTGTCAGTTGTTCCTATTTTTAATTTTTATGCCGTGATGTGTAGAAGGTGCAACGGAGGTTGACTCGGAATAAGAAGTCGGAGAAGCAAGTTTGATTATCATTCGAGTTGGTTATATTCTCATACGCGCAAATTACTCTTCACAAAGTGTAAATACATCTCTTTACCCAAACTGTGATGTATTGTTACAATCCAAAATATGATTCGGCTTTAGAAAAACCTACAACTTACAACAGAAATACATCCAACATATACCTCTCAGAGAGTCTCCCGCATACTTTTTTTTTTTTTTTTTTTTAATCATTTCACCCCGAGCAAGGCAGAAACGCCACTGATGTGCAGGGGGTTACATAAATGTAGAAGGATTAATTAGAAAAGAGTGAGGAGTACAAGCTAGTTAGAAAGGAACAATAGAAAGCTGAGAAAGCAGGTGCAATGACAGATACATGGGCGGAGAGAACGTGAAGATTATACAGGGGAGGGGAGAGAGCTAGAGTCCAGTGGTTAGTAGGTGAGTATTAACTTTGCTTTTAAATTTCTGGAGGTCGTAGCCGTCAGGAAAGCAAGAATACGGGAGTGAGTTCCACAGGCGGGAAGTGCGAGAGAGGAAACTGCAGGAGTAGAATTGTCGTCTGCGTTTGGCTAACCTGACTGTGAATGGGTGGGACCCAGTTGCCAGTCTGGTTGCACGGGTAAACACCTGTTGAGGAGGCATCAGTGACTTAAGCTCATCCGAGCAGAAGCCATGAAAGTATTTATAGAAGAGACAGAGGGAGGCCACATTTCGACGATGGGAAAGTGGCTGCAGACGAGTCGCCAGATCAGTACCTATCACATTACAGACTCTCCTTTGGAGCTTGTCAAGAACACTGAGGAGAACGGCAGGGGCACCTGACCATAAATGGCAGCAGTACTCCATGCACGGACGGATGGTTGACTTTTATATATGCAGGATGGATTCAGGTGGAAAAAACATCCTGGATCGACATAGTGACCCAATCTTCTTAGCAGTAGATTTTGCTATGGATTCAATATAGTGCTTCCATTTGAGGTCTGAGGACAGGGTAAGTCCGAGGAGGTGTAGTGTATTACTCTCCGGGAGAATCATCTGGTCCATGCTTATGGGAGGCAGAAGAGGTTGCCTGTAATGGTTGACAGACAACAGCTTGGTCTTAGAGGAATTGAAGTTGACAACATATTAGTAAAAAGTGGCGTCATCATCTAGTTAATAGTTTACTATTATGTGGGTGGAATGTCTGAGACGAATATGAGGAAGATATTTGCGCTGGGCGTTGTACAAATATTTGAAGCCGTAAAAAATAATAAATCAATATAAATTGGTACGTTTTTCTATTCTCTTTTCTTTTATTCCGTCTTTTAATTTGCATTTCCTTTCCCTATACTTGCTTCCATGGCAGTTACAATCTCCAAGATTTTAAATGCAATGTCAATTGCCGTGTATTATCTCATTAAAACGCAACCTTCCTTTGACAAACCTTGTATTATGTTTTCCCTTTCTACTCTCATGTAGCCCTCTACACACTAGTGTTCTCATCAGTTCTCTTACCCACTCTCTTGAACATGCTTCTTTTTTGCAACACTCACCTTTTATGCAACCCCTGCGCACCGGTGGCAGTTCTGGCTTGCTTGGGGTGAAATGATAAAAAAATACTTTATTTTCTACTATGTTTTCAGTTCCTCATGCTTTTTTCTAAAGAAGGAATGAATGTTTTAATCTTTTTAATCCGACAGATTATATCAATTTTAATGTTATTTTAGTATATACCCATATTTATATATTAAATAGTATATTTATTTATTTTCGTCTACTAGCAGAATTTGAGAATATATATATATATATATATATATATATATATATATATCCATTTGTAAACGAGTTATTCAAACAAAAGTTCTAAAATATAATTGTATTGAACACTTTTTAATACAAATGTGCACTGGTCTAATTTTATTATGACGAAAAACTAAGTAATTAAACAATATATATATACACTTGTTGATAATACATACATAATAGCATCATCCACATGCAAAAGAGCATTAGAAATAATGAAATAACAGAGAAATCTACACTTAATAACATGAATTATGAATTATACATACATAAGACTCTATATGCGTAATTTTTACTGATGTTTATTTACAAGTAAAGCAAAAGTAATTTTTGATAATCGCTAAAAGTATAGCCGAAAACGCTCGAAAGTACAAAACCTTTGGACAATTCTTATATAATTTGAGTTCCGAAAAGAAAAAAAATATATACGAACACATGAAAAATTCTATAAAATCATAAATCTAATACCTTGTCTGTCATTTTAATATATATATATATATATTTGTGTGTGTGTGTGTGTGTGTGTGTGTGTGTGTGTGTGTGTGTGTGTGTGTGTGCTTCCAAGGAAATATCCTTTAACTATATTGTATTTTTTACATGAAATAAAACACAAGCTGATCATTCACTAAACCTGATTTTATCTCAATTATCTCTTGACCTACCTACAATAGTTAGGTCACCATAAAAATCCATTCATATCTTTATTTCTTACTATTCAACAAATGTATCCTTTCCCCTTAAGCTATTGCTTTAGAATTTGGCCTTATGAAGGGTCAGAATTTTACCTTTAAAGAAAAAAGAATTAAAAGTTAATAGGAGGCTTTTCTTTCGTACTGAATATAATGGCAGACTGTTCATATTTCTTTTAGACTATTATACGATTTCTTCTCCTATATAAAGCCGATTCTTAGGGAAATAAGGAATTCAGCCTTTACAATTTAAGATGAAGTCAGGAAGAAAAAAACAAAAACATATAGAAAAAATAATTTTGAGAATAAAAATACGTGAGGCTACAAGCATTTTTTTTCTAACAGAGATTTCTTAAAATCTAACTAAAGCTGTATTCCGAAGGGGGGTTCATTATGTTCTGACAAGAAGCTTTTCAAAAACCTATTCGAAACTAAGGTCTTGTACGCATGCCATGACCAGCTTGCTGCATTCAACCACCTCACGCCGCAAGATTTTTTGTTAATCTCTCTCTTTCACATGTTTTTTATATTTGTTTTTCCTTTCTTTAATTCTAATTTCCTGTATTTTTGCCTGAGTTCACCTTTTTAAAAAATTTGTGCGTCAACTCAATGCTTAACAAATAATTTTGTTAGAATAGTAAGTTCATGCCTCGATCTAGTATAGCTTGCACTATTGTGTGATTTAGTGCCATACTAAATTTAAGACCAAGGTCAAGATATTAGGAGTGACGGCTATGTTACATCAATACTCTAACATGGCAATTAATGTAGGAAAACTTATTCACAGATGAAAAGGAGACAAACAACAGGGATATGTTTCGACAGATGGATGCTGAGAATACCATTTGAGTGTCGAGTAAAATTTAATAAAATACAAACAGAAATGATATTTATACTTAGAAATGTCTATTATTCATAATAAAGAAAGGGAGTTTGGAGAATTGACACATACCAGACATACTAAAGACAAGAAGTAATCAGCCAAAAACTACCTAGTTTCGGAAATAGGAAGCAAAACAGAGATAGTAGGTAGAAAACATTAATTAGGAACACGAAAATTAGGAAAGTGTGAAGAGCCATGACAAACACAGTACATAAAATCCAGAAAAAGATAATAGAAGTAGACTTGATCGGCACAGTTCAGTTTTTCGAGTCTTTATCAATAATCACATTCAAATAAGCTATTTTCAGAAGTTTCCTTCTGTTAATAGAACTATTGAATATAGTGGTGTATTTGATGTACGTTTAAAGGAATCTGGTAGTTTATTCCATTTATTTGTTTCTCAGTTTATGTTCTTCAAATAGAGTTTACTAATGTTTTCCTGTTCTTCAAATAGGGGTTTACTAATGTTTCATGTAAATTTTTATTTCTTTGTTTATCTCGATCATTGGCAATAAAGCTATTGCAAAACGTATGAATCAAGTTTTCCTCCATTTAGGTGTTAAACAACAACTTAGGCTGTAATTTTTAACTTTGATAAGTCAACAATTCTAGAAGAACGACGTGAATTCAAATACAGGCAGAAGATATTTTTATCATCTAATTTTCTCTACTTTCTTGATGTTAATCATCTCTTCCTCGCACTTCCTATTTATTTCTTTTTCTTTCTCTTCTTTATTCGTCGTTCTTTAACAGTTAATTTATGTTATTTTTTTCGTATTTTACACTTCATTTTCCTTTCTTCTCCGCTTTCACCAACATATTGGTCACACACACACACACACACACACACACACACACACACACACACACACACACGCACACACACATATATATATATATATATATATATTAATGCAGGTTTCATTGAATAATATAGACAAGTTTTGTCTATTAATTTTGTGTAGGATCCGTTCATACCGTCTGATATACTTGATGGTGATGTCGTTAAAAGACAACAAAAAATCACAGTATTTGTTGAATTTTTTATCGGGTCTAAGCTTTCGGCTCACATAAGCCATTATCAAAGAGTAAATATTAACACACAGTAAACATAGAACATTTAAGCTATTAACAATAAAGGTAATTGAATTGAAAATATAAGTCCATCCCTACCGTGGCGGATGGCCGAAGACAGTGACAAAATAGTGGTGTTGTAGTCCCTGGTCTGATTACAGACATTTGAGTACGTTGTTGGAAATATCGAAATTGATTGTATTCAAACCAGGTTTAAATTGTTTAATGTAGAGTGCTTCGAGGATTTTTAGTTTCTGCTTATTATTTTCTTGTTTGAGTATGTACGTGTTATCAACAAGCGTTTTTCTCAGAAGTGTGCGTTGATAACCGTGTTGTTCTAAATGACGGAATATATTTGAATTTTTATTTAAGTGTAACGTCAGACGCCGTGAGAGCGAATTTGTGGTGTGGCCGATGTAGATATTATTGAGGTTGTTAGAGATACATTCTCTAAATGGACATATGAATTTATATATTACATTGAAACCTGCATTAATGAAAAAATGCTGCCAAAATACACACAATTTAAATATATATATATATATATATATATATATATATATATACATATGTAGTAAAGAAAAAGTTTCATTCAGATGCCGTCTTCTCCAGAACAGTTAACTTAAAAAATAGTCTTCTGAGTTGATGCTTCCCCGATCACAACCTCTTTAATTCTAGATTCAATGGCTAGCTACCTTACATTACCTCCCTCATAATAATTGCCTTTTGGTTCTTGTACAAAATAAAGAAGTATATGCCTTCATTTTACATTTCATCGGCTGTTTAGTTTCATTATTTGTCATTTTTCTTTATATATTTTTCTTCTAAATGTCTTATTTGTGCTTTCATTCTTTTAACTATTCTCGTCACCATAAGTCTTATCTGTGTCACTGACAATCGTATTTCCACTCGTATTTATTTGGCGTTTTCTTACGTGGCTAAATTTATCACTGTTCTTTTTTTTACACATTCTTCTTTTTTTTTCTATGTGCCGTTTCCTTTAGGAGAAAGGTGATAACCGCTCTCCACAATTCTTTGTTCGTAACTCATTGTAAATTTTGTTCTTTTGTTATTTTCCTCAAACTATTGGTATTTGCCATCCATTCCATTCAGCTCACTATTTCGGTTATACGTTATTTTCCTCTGTACTTTTGCCATCTAATTTGCTCTGTGAGTATCAAACTTTTCAATCTCTCTTCTAGATATTTCAGCTTTTACTTCTTGATGATCAATATGTTTCCTTTTTTCCATTTTCTCATGGTCCTGGATATGCTTAGTCCTGGATATGCCCGGTAGTAAGATCTCTAATCAAGAGATTTTCAGGAGTGTGAATTTCTCTTAATTGCTGTTGTTCTCAGGTTTACCCTGAACCGGGGTAGTAACTGTTAGAGTCCAATCTATGAGCAAATAGACAACCCCTAAACTGTGTTTCAAAGTCTAAGAAATTATTTAAAAAAAACTATCGTAAAAATACTAGCAATACATTTTCATATGTAAAAATATTACCAGCAATACATTTTACAAGAAATTACTAATGATCCTAAGAAAATTAAATATAGGTATTAAATGATCCATAAAGAATTGATATGCCGCTAAACTAACATTTTACAGGAAAATGACTAGCAATACATTTTATCTGTATTTGTAGACATACAATAATTTTCAAAATATATTTCAGTGTAGCCATAAAATAGTGTTAAAGTTTAGATTTCTGCATTAAAAGACCCATAGAGTTGTTGATAAGCCGCTATACATAATCAACCAACCAACATCCATTTTCTTTAAAACTTTATTGTTGCTCATATTTTAGTCCAAGTTATCTTCAGTATTCTTCTGTAGAACGGCATTTCTACTGCTTCAAAATTATTCCTCATCTGTTCCCAGCATTTATTTCAGGGGTGAAGTATAACGCCTAGTTACCAACGATAACTAGTGTTTTGAAATATAACGACAAACAAGAACACGTATATATAAAAGTATAAATTTATATTTTTATTCTTCGCTGGCGGCGGTTGTGCGGAGTACAGGGTAGCCGGAGAGAACCACGCACATACGAGGGTGCCGACGGAGAGTTGTTAGCCAGCGGGAATTCTCTCTCTCTCTCTCTCTCTCTCTCTCTCTCTCTCTCTCTCTCTGTGTGTGTGTGTGTTCATGTGTGTGTTCTGATCTCTTCTGCTTCTGTCATCGACTTATATAACCAAAAACTTCCACACGCTCTTGCTCATTTGGCAGTCGCTTAAATGACGTCAATCATCTTTTTCTCGGCTATTGACTTTCAAGCCTTCGTTGTTGCCTTTTTTTTTTTGTCTTTAATGCCGATCCTATTTCTGATGGTCACCTCTTGTGCTCTCTGCCTTTGATATCAATCATAGCTTTTTCGGCACTGCTTTTGTTTTCTGCTTTTTATGTCAATCATATTTTTGCCTGGTCAAGGCAATACTTTACATGAGTATTGATATTACGTAGCAGTTCAGTACTCCTTGCTTCTAACAAAATTGTTGCAGTCTAAAAATAAAAACTTACCCATCACTCTTAAAATCCTCTGATACTACTTCATGCATTTTCGAAATATACTACCAAATTATAAGAAGAATGAATTAATGGTTGTTATCAAGAGCAAAGAATAAGTGAATGTGAACTAAAAAGTGGATTTGTAACGATTGTCAGCAAGGGGAACATCTCAAGCTAGGATCTACAAATTGAAAACTTCAGAATCAAACAAGTATAGAAGTTTAAATATCTGGGAAGTATGTTAAGATAGGATGGATTATGAGACATCAAGATCTGAGGCCTTATTTGAATAATATACGAAACAAAGTATTAAGAAACAGGAAATCTTCATTAGAAACAAAGGAAAAGTGTTGAACTATCAGTAACATCATTAATTATATATGGTAGTGAATGCTAGACAGATTCATCCCAGGTGAAACGAAAACCCAATGCAACAGAGATTTGATTATACAGAAGAATACTGAGGAAAACATGACCGAAGCATGTAAGCAATGAAAACGTTTTAAAGAAGTAAAAATTATAGTTGTACATAAAATCAAAAGGAGAAATGTGAAAATGTCTCGCATAATAAAAAAGAAGGCTTTAAGAACTTAACACTCTCAGAGCATACTGACGAAAAGAGAGGCAGTGTAATCAACGAGTAAACTAACTGTTGTGAGATCTCCCCCTTTTGTATATGATAATGGACTCGACTGAGTGTACATATAATTCTGCCATAGAGAGAACAGCGATCTGAAATCACAGATGCAGTTTACAGTGGAGAGTAATTGTAGAGATCCGTTACAGTTATCGAAGAGTTCCGACAGATACCGAAGTTAACCAGAGATCAGACTAACTCTGAGCTCCACTCAGCTAGAATTAGTTACCGGGCATACTATTTCACTTCAATACTTGCATATATTTATTTCTACTAATAGCATTTCTGAACTGACAAACCCGCGTTCTAGTTTGTATATTATATTCAATATAACCTACTTTTTCTATTTCCATGTCTGTTTTTGTTGTTTATTATTTGGTGCGGTTCCTCATCCGGAATCCACAACAAATTCTCGATGAAGACTCGAACTCACCTTTATCCCAAGTCTCACAACAAATTGGCGACGAAGACCCGAACTCACGTACACGTATACCCCGAATCGCCACAACAAGTTGCTACGAAGACTTACAAACACGAGTCGCCACAACAACAGAACTCATACAGAACAACGTAAAAACTATATTGCACAACGTCGACTACAAAGAATTCGGCGACGCTATCGCAGATAATGTGTTGGCATTACAAACAAAAATAGATAGAATGAAATAACTGTAAAAAGGGAATTGAAAGTCAATATGTTTGTCTCCTTCAACAAAAAAAAAACTTTTCACAAAATTTTCTACGAGATTAATTGCCAGAAAACAACAGTTAAAAACCAAACCCCCCACGGAAACAAAGCAGCAATCAAAGCAGCAAAACATGGATTACTTTCAGAAAGGAATATTAGAAATCATAAAAAGAAGTGAAAAAAGACAGTATAAATTATAAGAAAGACAATTGAAAATTGAAAAGTTAAATAAAGACAAATAGAAATGCAAAAAGGCAAACGAAGAAAGACAATAACAACTCCAAGAACTATTTCTAAAATTAACAAGCAACACACTGGGAAGGAACACGGAAAAAGGGGAGACGTTTTAGCAATATGCTGTGTGGAACGCGATAGAAACTTTTAAGTATTCGATTGATGAAGACAAAAATTTTGGAGAATATTACAGGCGATAAGGAAGATATTTTTAATATCGACTGTCAGAACTGGACAAAAAATAAAAAAAGACTTTTGCTCAGAAAATTAGGTACGGAGGAATACACAAAATTTGTAGATTATATTTTACTAAAGAAGACGAACGACTTAACGTTCGAGGAGGCAGTTACAGGCCTTACTGAGGAATTTAGCCCAAAATGTCTTTGTTTCACAAAACGTGAAAATGACTTAATCTCGCGAACGACGACTATGCAACATTCTCAGCCTTCGTCAACAAACATTGTGACAACTTTAAATTGGCTGAGCTAATTTTAGACAACTTTAAATGCCTCATATTTGTCCAAGGACTAGTCGCTGCTAAAACGAATACTGACCAAATTTCAAAAGATCCGTTATAGTTATCAAAGAGTTCCGACAGACACCGAAGTTAACCAGAGACCACACTAACTCTGAGCTCCACTCTGCTTGAATAAGTTACTCGGATTTACTATTTCACTTCAAGACTTGCATATATTTATTTCTACTAATAGTATTCCTGAATTGAGTAACCCGCGTTCCAGTTTGTATATTACGTTCAATATAACCTACTATCTCCATATCTGTTTTTGTTGTTTATTATTTGGTGTGGTTTCTTATCTGGAATCCACAACACTACCTAACAGTGGTGTAAATGAATGACTGAAGAGGTCGGTGGATATTAGAAAGACAAATATTGCTAAGAGCTACGTAGGGTCTGAAGTTGTAGATAGCCACGATTTTCCACAAAGTACGTAATAAACTAACATCGCCTAAAGACTCATAAATGTGCTTCTTAATTACGATTCAAATCCCTTCGCGAAATCTATAAGTAATACAATCATCGAGTTTGTCTGTATAGTCGAAATAGGCATCTCAGCTTCCCCCTTTGCCATAATTCTTCTCTTCACATATATCTCTTCAGCCGTATAGAATAAATAAGCCAATGTTTCTTTTCCACTTATGTGACAGAAGAATACTGTATGCCAAGCCTTGTTTCTCTAGATCACTTCAACATTCTGAATATCTCATGAAATATAAAACGTACGAATAAATCAAAGTCTTTAAGATATGAATTTCACAAATTTAAGTGCAGTACTAGATTGGCAGTTAGGTATCATAATTTCACCGTGAAAATTCCATAATTGTTAAGTTAAGTTTCTTCTCCCGCGCTTGTGGAATTATCTTCCGTCTTCCCCCTTTCCTGTGTTCCTGTTATTAAGACATTGAAATATTTAAATGCAATTTCGTCATCTTCTGTTTCTTTAAACCTACCCTTTTATTGACCTTTCTGTTTCCTTAACTCTCATTAACCCCTGTTAATTTAGTGGTATTAATCGGCTTGCTTGGTGAGAAATTGTTAAGAATAACTGATTTTGAATTCATAATCGTATGTGGCGCTGACGAAAAACATACTATGCAGAAAACGAAGGGATGATCGAGATTATAATCAATCCAAGATATCGACAAAGATTGTCTAATTAATAAATCAGTATAACTGGCGAATGAAAAGGGACAAAAGGATTCCCGGACGTTTTTCGTGAAGAAGTAGATGGTTAAACGTAGGTTGTAAGCTTCTGATCTCTCTTCATTTCTTTCTCTCTCTCTCTCTCTCTCTTTCTCCCCCAATCAACGAGTTTGAGGTCCTCACCTCCTCAGCGGACAAGGCTGAATGCTTTGCCCGTATATTCTCGACCAACTCGTGTCTGAACTGTCTATACACCCGACTTCCCACCTAGAACAGAGGCCCAACTGAATGACGTCCACATCACGCCCTCGCTGATTTCTAACATAATCTCAAAACTTGACCCTCACAAAGCGAGTGGTGGGGACGGAATCCCAATCATAGTCTTGAAGAAATGTGCCCCTAAGCTCTCCTCTGCCCTTTCTAAGCTATACAACCTCTGCCAATCCTCCTGCAGCTTTCCTGCCTGTTGGAAGTCCTCTACTGTGGTTCCAATATTTAAGAACACTGGTGAACCCTCGGACCCCGCAAATTACCGCCCTATCAGCCTTCTTCCGATCTTTGGCAAAGTGTTCGAAGCCATTATCAACGCCGAGGTCGTTCAACATCTCACAGCCCACAGGCTACTCTCGGACAAGCAATATGGCTTCCGCTTCACGACCATCAGCTTCTGCTAACGACCATCACCGAGTATATATACCAGGCTCTCGACAAGAATGGTGAAGCCCGAACCGTCGCCTTGGACATCTCTAAAGCGTTCGACAGAGTATGGCATGCCGGCCTTCTACGGAAACTGCGAAGCTACAGCATAAATAGACTTTTGTTGGACTTAGTCATTCCTCTCTAACAGCACTCTGAAGGTGGCATTGAACGGACATGCCTGTCAGAACTATCCTACAAATGCGGGTGTCTCCCACGGCTCTATCTTAGGTCCTACGCTCTTTCTAATCTACATCAACGATCTCCCCGATGCTATAACATCTCAAGTAGGTATGTACGCAGATGACACCACAGTTTACTCTCGCCTCGATCAAAAATGTGGTGTTGGTGACAAGACGAACCTCGCTGCCGAGCTTGAAAAAGACCTCCAATCCGTGGTGGATTGGGGTAAGAAATGGCTCGTAAAATTCAATTCTTCCAAAACGAAGCTGCTGTCAATTAACCATTACAGACAACCACACCTCCCCCCACCATTAGCATGGAACAGACTTGCCTCCCAGAGAGTAAGTCACTACGCCTGCTTGGCCTGACACTCTCAGCGGACCTCAAATGGAATGACTACGTCGAATCCATTGCTAAGTCGGCTCTCTGTGCAGGGCCCGGAAATTCTTTCCACCTGAATCTATCCTGCACATATATAAATCTACCGTCCGCCCTCGTGTATTGAATACTACTGCTACATCTGGTCAGGTGCTGCTGCTATTCTCCTCGGGCTTCTTGACAAAATACAGCGGAGAATCTGTAATGTGATCGATACCAACTTAGCTGACCGCCTGCAGTCACTCTCTCACCGGCGTGACGTGGCTTCCCTGTGACTCTTCTATAAGTACTTTCACGGCTTCTGCTCGGACGAACTTAAATCACTGGTGCCCCCTGGGTGTGAATTTGCACGTGATACTAGATTGGCAACTAGGTCCCACCCCTTTTCTTTTCAATGAAACCGATGAAATGTAACCGCAATTTCTACTCCAATAGCTTCTTTTCTCGCAGTTCCAGCCTGTGGAATTCCCTTCCGCACGATTGCTTCCCCGACGGCTACAACCTCCAGGAGTTTAAATGTAAACTCAGTAGAAACCTCCTAACACACTAACTCGCATCCATTCCCTCCAAAGCACTCCCTACGCACCTCCTAACTCGTCTATCACCATCCCTCTGCCATTTCCTATACCCAATCGCTCTATGTAGCCCCATGCGCTATATCGGCAGTGGATTGCCTTGCTTGGGGTGATATGATTACATATATATATATATATATATATATATATATATTAATCATTTCACCCCGTGCAAGGCGTAAATGCCACTGATGTGCGTGGGGCTACATAAATGAAAGAAAATTAATTAGAGGAGGGAGAAGAGGATTACAAACCAATTAGGAAGAAGCAATAGAAAGATCAAAATGCAGGTGTGATGACAGTTGCAAGGGGGGAGAGAAAGGGAAGGATATACGGGGTGGGGGAAGGGCTAGAGTCAAGTGGTTAGTAGATTAGTATTGGCATTGCATTTAAATTTCTGGAGGTTGTAGCCGTCAGGAAAGCAAGAATATGGGAGCGAGTTCCACAGGTGGGAAGTGCGACAGAAGCTACAGGAGCTAATTGTGAATGGGTGGGACCCAGTTGCCATTCTGGTTGCACGAGTAAACACCTGTTGAGGAGGCACCAGTGACTTAAGTTCATCTGAGCAGAAGCCATGAAAGTGCTTATAGAACAGATAAAGGGAGGCCACATCTTCTCGGTGAGGAAGTGGCTGTAGTCGAGCCGCCAAGTCAGCACCTATCACGTTATTAACTCTCCTTTGGAGCCTGTCGAGAACACTGAGGTGAGCGGCAGGGGCGCCTGACCATAAATGGCAGCAGTACTCCATGCAGGGTCGAATGGTACACTTGTATATATGCAGGATGGATTCAGGCGGAAAGAACGTCCTGGATCAACACAGTGACCCAACCTTCTTAGCAGTGGATTTAACTATGAATTCGATGTAGCGGTTCCATTTGAGACCAGAAGAGAGGGTAAGGCCGAGGAGGCACAGTGTATTGCACTCAAGGAGAATCGCTTGGTCCATGCTTATGGGAGGCAGGAGAGGTTGCCTGTGATGGTTGACAGACAACAGCTTGGTCTTGGACGCATTGAAGTTGACAAGCCACTTCTTGCCCAGTTCACCGACAAAGTGTAGATCCCGTTCAATGTCAGCAGCGAGATTGTGTCTGTCCGCCATGCCAGGTTTCTTACTGGAGCGGGAGTATATTGTGGTGTCATCTGCGTAGATGCCTACTTGGGACTTGATCTCATCTGGGAGGTCATTGATGAAAATAAGAAAGAGCATCGGGCCCAGGATAGAGCCCTGGGGGACATCGGTATTCGTGCTGTAGGATGAAGAGGCATGCCCATTCAAAACGACCTTCATTTTGCGGTTGTTTAAAAAAGACTGGATTAGGTCAAGCAGGCGTCCAGTAATGCCGTACCCCCGTAGCTTGCAAAGGAGGCCAGAGTGCCAAACCCTGTCAAAAGCCTTGGAGATGTCCAGAGCAACTGCACGAGCCTCGCCTGACTCATCGGGGGTCTGGAGCATGTACTCCGTAAAGGTTGTTAGCATATCGGCAGTGGACCTGGCAAAGCTGAAGCCATATTGCTTGTCAGAGAAGAGTTTGTGGGCAGTAAGATGTTAAACTATTTCAGCATTGATTATGGCCTCAAACTTTATAATATGCAACTTTTCATTCAGGCACTAAGGACAAATGTCATAAAATGTTTTACAGATTCTCGTTTTTTGTTAATTTTGCATTTTAACTTAGGAGTTTTATTAGTTTCTTTTAACTGCCTAAAATTCGCAGAAGGAGATTTTTGGTTTTGATATGCGTATTTCTTGAATTAAGTTATATATTGGTACCATCGCTTTTTAAAAATGTCTTTAATACAACAAATGTAATTTTTTTTCATATTTGGGTTTTCACTAGATGATATTGTACATTAGTAAGCAATAGAATTTGTGAGACACTATTTTCCAGTTGGTATATGTTAGGATTTTGACAATTACATAAATTCGGATTATTTGTTTTTTTCAGTTTTAAAATAATTATTGATACATTGGATTAAGTGTTAATTTACAATTTTCTTTTTATGATTTTTATAATTTGTTCTAAATTATATGTATAACTATTGCCTAAATCAAGGATATTTTTATTAAAAATCTTACTTGAAAGGTTTTTACTGAGGAAAATTAAATTGAGAAACTTCTACACTATATTAGTGCTAACCATTAGGTTAAATGGAGGTGCATACCAAATACTTTTTCTATTTCTAATTGTTTGTTGCTATTATGGTTATATTGTATTGTGTATTTGATGTGAACGCATTTATAGCCGCTATTCTTTAAGGAATTATTATAAAATCGCTATGTTTTTAAAGAACATTTTCACTAGATGAGTTATTACTAATTCTATATTCTATGGTAGAGGGTAAATGTATAATTATAGATGAAAAGTGATTAAATTTGGGTGGATGTATAATGGATATGCGTTACATTTTATGTATTGTTAGTAAATATTATTTCGTATCTCATGTTACATAAAGGAAGATTGCTATTTTTAAATTAGAGTTAATTATTAGATTTAGGTTTAGACTATTGACTTCCCCATGGATTAATTTTGTAATCTTACCAGTTTTAAAATTTGTAAACCTTTTTAATGCCATATGGCCATCATCTCTATATAACCCTATATTCTGTGTGTTAGTGTCATGGTGAGCAATGAGGTTATATAAAACAAAAAAAACCGGAAGAGCAAATAATATATTAAAAAACGAAAAATTCACCGCTCACTTGCTACCCAGTTTTCAAACAAATAGATTTCATCAGGCTATAAGGGCATCGACATGGTTAAAACCTTGTAGCAATTGAGTGGTGAATATTTTGTTATTCATATATGTATATATAACGGATAGTTCCGGAGATTACCGAAATGCAATTAACAACCGACATATTTATTTATTTGTTTGAACTTTTTTTAATCGATGCTTGTATTCGAGTAGATATTGCTTTTTAACTAAACATTGTTTATATATATATATATATATATATATATTTCGACCGGTGTGATATCTATGAGAAATTTTGTTAAGGAAAATGCGTGTCACTCGACTCGGTAGGATTCGAACCTGCGCCCCTAACAAGGGAAGCCAATAATTGATCTGGCGCGTCTTAGACCACTCGATCATGAATAATTCCACAGCAAAAATTGAGAAACAATGGCTAAGGGCTTGTAATATAGTGGATGTAGGGTAGAATGTAAGGCATGTTCCTACATGACTGTAGATAGATAGATAGATAGATAGATATGAACACTGAAAATAGATACTGAACGAACTTAGAAAAATATACATAATTGTTTTTTCTATTTGCATTTTTTTACCATTTTTCCCTATTACAGTGCAGAAGATCCACTCCAGATTTCTTAATGATGTTCTACGAAAATAAAAAGAACGTTAAGAAAAGCGTTTTATGAAGTTATTTTCAAGAGATAATTGTTAAACCTAGACTTGAAGAGTTTAAGATAGTAGTGGTCGCGGAAAACAATCGATTGGGAATTGGTTCCACTCACTAGCAGTACTAGGAAAAAAGGTCTCTGTGAAACTTACTATTTACTCATGGAATATAAGGGAAATAACAATGGTTCCTCATTGTGCCAGTAGTATTGGCGAGTCTTATCTGCAAAACTCGGTACTCTGGAATATAGCTCATCAGAATATTTGCTATGGAAATAAGGATAGAGTAGTGAAGGACATGCGACTTTTCGTTTGTAGGTAAATGGTTTTAGGGTGGAAAATAATTCAACTCACAAGGCAACGTAGGCGCGTTCGAAGGCATATGAATACTATGCATCTCTTATACAGATAGCGCAACATATATGTTTTGTTTTCAATAAATATGCATAAATTGACATGGGGCAATTAATTGGCAAGAACAGTGTATTGTTTTGTAAATGAGACTAACATCAGAGCGCTCTCTTCAGTCAGTAGGTCATAATGCAATAGTAAGATAATTACGTACAGGTTATTCGAAGGTTGTTGGTGATGGGCAAGTTTTAGCCCTGGTCTTGGCCCAAGCGTATACATTTGAATTCCCTACAATAAACTCGATCTTGTGTCAGATCACGTCTCGGTCGGGAGACGGGGTAAATTTTTATTCTACGCGAGTAAGAATACAAAATTACCGCTTCGTAAAGGTAGTCTGGCTGCAATATTTCACAAAGAAGATCATTTGAAATCCGTAATCTAACAAGAACAAAAGCGATCTTGCTAGAGATTATTTGTATGAAGATAATTGATATGCTGATACTTATCTTGGCTCGAAGACATATATATGAATGGAAATCTTTAAAGTTAAAGAATTTCCATTAGTATGCCTATGGAAAAATATCAAAATTATATATCAGATTGAACCACATAAAATGACAGTGAATATAATAGTATATTTTATAGTAAAAGAATTTAGATTTGATAAATGTTTATTTCAAATTACCAGTACGAATCTATTTTATTATTTGCTTGTAATAGGTGTGACTTGTGGCAGCTAAGCAGAGGTAATCATATTTTAATTTTCTGTTGATTCCTGTGGAAATCTGCTCATTCATTTGTTTTTTTTTCATGTTAATCAGCTAATTGAAAAGGAAACTGTGAATTAAAAACACTTTTTTTTTATTGGCAGACAGTTCTAATTATTATTCCAGAGTAATTATTAGAAGTTATCTTCCCTATCTAATACATTTTAAATAGTTGTTGTCGATAACTTTCGTGCATTTTCTTCACAGTTCACTTTTTATCTTCTTATATTTTCAGCGAAATTATCTGAACATTTTACTTTCGTTTATTTTATGCTAATGTTCACTGAATACAATGTCGAAAACTCATTCAAGATAGCGATTTACAGTGTGGTGCTATATGAGTGTAAGATAAAGTCAAGAAGTAAACTTCGTGTATCTATACACGAACGATAAATGTGACGAGATCAAGATTGTAATTATCCTATCAGCAGCAGTTTTTGAAAAAAAGTTGCCCAAATGAAAATTAATTCTTACTATTAGAAAACGAATGCAATGGGGGTTGTTTGTTTACACTTGTGGACACTGAGATCAACACCGAATGTCTACTACTAATTTCATGCCCTACGTTCTTGTCATCTGTGTATAATGCTATTTGCTCGATTATTTATATAGGCTGGTCATTGGTGCATTATGGGTAGAAGTCCTATTGTATTTTCCCAACAGTAATTAAATAGACAGTATGGTTATGTTTCAAATTATTCTAGATTTTATTGAGTAGAAATAATTGTAGATTCGAAGGTGCTTATTTGTGGCTATTTTATATATTTTTTTAACATTTTACTCATTATTTTTATTGATTTTTTAATTATTTGTAGTTGATTATTATTATTATCTTTACTTGTGTTCATGTGTTTATTCGTAGTTTGTTAATTAATTTGTTATTTTAATCAAAATTTTTAATCATCCATTTCAATTTTTTGTTTTTTATTTGAATTTATTCGACGTTTGTTATTTTATTTCTTTAGTTTTAAGTATTGGGGTTGTTTAAAGTCTGTTATATTATCTCCGTGTAACATAACTTTTAGATTTATATTTTCACGCGATCTCTGATATTGAGTACTTTTATCCATAAAAATAGCATATAATAAAATTATATATATATATATATGCCTCTGTGTGTGTGTGTGTGTGTGTGTGTGTGTGTGTGTGTGTGTGTGTGCTAAAATGTATAAAATTCTACAGATAAGGCCTCTACTGATAAGCTAAATGTTTTGCCTGTAAGTTTTCGTTGAACTTTACTTTTGACACATCTGTAATACCACCACCTAAGTTCCCTCATAGAACTGAGTCTCTGTTGAATGATATAAATATTACTCCTTCCGTGGCTTCTGCTATCATCTTTAACATAAATCCCCACAAAGCATGGGAACCTGATGGTAATCCTGTAACAAACTTTAAGAAGTGGGCTCCAGAACTGGCTCCTGATCTCTCTAAACTCTAAAATAAATGCCTCTCTGCCTCCTGCTTTCTTGCCTGCTGGAGGTCACTATCTGTTGTTCCAGTTTTTAAGAACTCTGGTGAGAAATCCGACCCTTCCAACTATCAACATCCGCCTATTTTTGGGGAAACTTCTAGAGATCCTAATCACTGCAGTATTGATGCATCATTTCTCATCGTAAAGACTATTCTCAGACAAAAAATACGGCTTTCGTTTTAGTAGGTCAACTGTTGATGTAGCAACGGTAACTGGGGAAAGAATCTATCATGCTTTAGATAAAAACGATCAAGTCCTGGTTGTAGCGTTGGACATCGCTAAGGCCTTTTATAGAGTCAGGCATATAGGTGTCTGCGGAGACATTTTTAAACTGATCCAGTCCTTCCTATCAAATCTTGAAATGAAAATTATCCTGAACACCTACTTGTTCACATACGTGTTTTATTTTACGAAAGTGGGTGTCTCCCAGTGGTCAATTATTTCTCCTACGTTGTTATTGAGTTTAATTAACGACCTACCCGAAAACATACGCTATCATCTGGGTATCTATATTAATTACACAGTTATTTACTCCTGCCTCAGTAGTAAAGTTTAATAGCAGCTGATATCCAAAGTTTATCCACATTCTCTACCCTTTGAGTCTTTTCTGACATGCTAGGCTTACACCGATTTAAAAAATAAATAAATAAAATAATGAAAAAGTGTACAATATTGAAACTAAAATATAAGCATATTTAAATAAATACCAAGGTAACTGAGCAGGAAACTTTCACTTTCGGATCTTTCGTATCCTGGAAAATAGAGAAATAAATCTTTATATATATATATATATATATATATATATATATATATATAACAAAGACTTTGCTTAGCCAAGAAATAAATCGTCGACAACCATTATTTTAGAAGCTAACGCTTTTCGTGTAAGCTTTTTAAGAGCATTTATAGAAACAAAGGAAGGAGATGTTATTGGTCTGGAAAGTGCCTGAAAACCCAAGCCATGTAAGTGAAATTGGGTTAAGGATTTGTCGATGGTTGTGCTAGCTTGAACTAGCTTGAAGTTTCACTGTCCTGGTCTTGTTCAGACTACCATGGATGGAGCATGTGAGCAACGATGAAGTGTTCAAAGAAAATGCTACTTAAAATCAGTAAATGACAATTTAAATCATTAATAATTTACCTAAAAAACTTATGCAAAAAAGAAAAACAGGAAGTGAGAAGAATAGTAAAAATAAAAATACTACTAAGAGTTGCAAATGATAAAAAATTCTGAAGTGACGTGGTTGCTCTCATCCTGAAGGGACACGGTTTATAGATTTACTAGAAGGTAGTTAATACCGGCTGAGTTAAAGCCTATAATATAGATTTATTTTTATTTTAATCCTAATAATTCACACTAGAATTCAAAAGAATCATCCATCAGTCTATTTCAATGAAGTTTATTTTATTTTGCCACCAAAATAGCAGACCATTTTACTCTCTAATTATTTTTATTTTGATCCTAATAATTCACACTAAAATTCAAAAGAATCATCCATCAGTCTATTTAAATGAAGTTTCTTTTATTTTACCACCAAAATAGCAGACTATTTTACTCTCTAATTTAAACCTATTAATTCACACTAGAATTCAAAAGAATCATCCATCAGTCTATTTAAATGAAGTTTATTTTATTTTACCACCAAAATAGCAGACTATTTTACTCTCTAATTATATATATATATATATATATATATATATATATATATATATATATTATACGTTATTTAATTTAGGTAAAATGAGGAATTTTTAAAAGAAATACGCAAGAACGGAACTAAATGAATTTCAGCTTATTATATTATGAACTTCACGAAATATGTCGAATGTCATAAAGGAAACTGAAAACATGATTTCAACATTACCTAATTTCTCCTTGGACAATACTCAGCGAATATGACATTGATAATTAACAGAATTGATAGAAATTGTGAGAAAATCTATACAGAACTTTGAATAACGCAGTTAGACACGACATTGATTCTTCTTGATTTGTGTGGCGTATTCCTTGTGGGCTGAACATTCTTGACTCTCGACTACTTCCTGTCATTTGAAGATCTACCTGAAATGTGCATCCTTACCATTTATTTGGGAGCCTACACTACCATACATATGCATAAACGCGTTAGATTATAGTCTCGATTTTTGCCTTCCGTGTGTTTTGTTAGTGTTAAATTCTCCAAGCGCTCTTTTTTCGTTATTTATACAAAACATTGCTATGTCTTTTTTTTTTTCAGATTCTAACCATATGTCTTTATTATTTTCATTTCCTTAATACTTCCTCATTGATCACATGTTAGGCGCATGGTATGTTCAACCGAACCACACCACCGTTGCTGCAAGCCAATTCTTCATCTGTGAGGAAATTTTCCATCATATAGGAGAATTGAAACTACAAAACAGTTTCGCTCTCTTTTCTTGTTTTTTACGAAATTGTTTTATTGCTGAATACTTACTTTAGCCTCTGGAACGCATCCATCGCTATTCCAATGTGCCTTTGGATGCCAACGTCATTTTTCTCTCATCGGTTACAGCAATGCTCTTAGTCATCGACTGCTACAACCTTAACATTACAGTTCTCTGCCTCCTTGATTCTGATCTCTGAAATTCGTGCCACACAACTTGTGCTGTCCCTTCTAACTGACGAGTATGCATTTTTCTGTTTTCTTAAAAGCGAGAAGAGGCTATTACGTCTTTTACTATTTAAATGTTTCGGATTTTATTATTAACTCTAAATTATTTATTCGCCACTGCTGTAGCCTGGTAATGAACTCACAACTCTTTGGGGAAATCAGTGGAACTAATCAGTGCCTATATCCACTGGGCCACGTGTCCCTGAGGAGTAGTTAAGTTCTAGGGAGATAACTACAAGGCTACTAGAAGTGGCATCGCACATGGAATGAGAATTACATACCCCAGTGATCGTAAAAAAGGGTTAGACTCGAAATTTTCAGCATTTGAAGAATGCCGAGACTTCGTAAACATTCCATTAAAGATGAAGACAATAGTCCGAATATTGTTAATACTGTACATACTACCCCATCTCAGAAGTATAGACTTATACTAAGTCTTTTCTTCGTGTTTTTTACTGCTTTTTCTATGTTCCTGTTTTCTTTCTCAGTCTGCCTTCAACGAGCTGTACCTGTGTTGATTGCATAATTTAATTATTGTATTCTATTACAGCAATATACGAAAATTGTTAATGGATTATGAATATTACCACTTCAAAAAGAGTTAATAACTCAAGTTTGCAATTTCTGCTTTAAATTCGCATGTAGCGGTTTCGTTATTTCTGTAAGTCAGATAAAAGAATTGTCACTGGTCAAGAAATTACAGAGAAGTTGTCGTTAAATACATTCGTAATTTATTCATATTTCTCATTTCGTCTACTTAATTCTACATTTTATCGATTTGTCTATTCCCACTGCTTTGATCAACTTTTTTATTATGATTAAAAACATTTCCCAAAAACTTCCAGATTTAGATTATATCCTAAAGAAAACATTAATCAGAATTGCAAAAGAAATAAATATATATCACTCCACATAATTAGTTTTCCTGAAAAACTAGAACTATGTATAATTTTCGTCTGAATTTCTGGGATGAAGCGTTGCTATTATTTTTTTAATTTATATACAGACTATTTTCTTCATGACGTTTTGGTCGTTGTGGCATCCAAACTTCATCAGGGGAAATTCGAACAGAAGGTTTTATTTAATCTAGGAATTAAGATAAGATCAAGAGCAAAAAGAATTGAAGCGTTGCTTCATGGACTTCGTGACAGCAAGCATGAGTTCAATCCCTGAGGGCTGGGCATTGTGAACTTAGAATCAATGCAAAGCGAGCAAAAGCTGATCAGTTCTAAATAAACAACTAGACCAGATATCCCTAGATATGAGCACGGGAAAGATAACAATCTACCCCCCGTAGATTAAAATTCTAAATTCACTGTACGTTACCAGGAATGACACTCAAGGGCACACTATTCGAAATGTTGTGATCAATAAAAGATAAGCGCAATACCCCCATGTAAGTATCGTAGTTCACTATAAGTTTGTTTTTTATGTCGGGTACTAATCATATAAATAATTGCAAAACATACTTTCGAATGTCAATAACTTTCTGATACTTAAATATTATTATCAGTATTGCTTCTGAACGTCTTCACATCAGACATTCGAATGCATAATGTTGAGGATCATATAGTTGCAATGTCTTCAAATATCTAGTGCTTTTCACAGAATCCTAACCAAGTTTCCGAATGCAAATTGTCATGACAGGAAGCTACTCTGATATCTTAGAATACAAACACAACACACCCTTCATATTTATCATGTTTTTCTTGTTGATTAGCTAATCTATGCAAATAACAACAGAATAGAGAAACATGTCTTCATTGAAATTTTAACTCGGTATGCCAATTTCTTTTGCAATTATAACCCACTAACCTCTTCTAACAAGCATTTAGTATTTCGCTTTAGTTATGCTGACTTACTCATATGATACATTAGACTCTTCCAAACTATATATAAGTAGCACTTCTGCTATGTAGAGCAGATTAACAGAGAGTGAGAGCGGAATCTATTCCAGTAGATAACTTTGACAGCCAGACTAAACAGTCACGCTAATTGCTCATTGGTATATATTTGTACTACTGTTTTTCTAATATATTTGTTTAACACTATTCCATCTTTGCGTCTTTATTTCTGGACCCAGCGGACAACAGCTTCATTATTCCATTTATATACTCCATTTATATATATTTACAAGAAGTGTTTTGGGGACACATCTGCGTATTCTAGTGATTATTTTCCATATAGTCTCTCTCGTGTTTTATCAACATAGGTCGCAAGCATGTTCTAGTGTGCGTCACCAGTTATATATACACTAGTTTCATTAATAATTTCGGGTCTTTCAATACATCATCTGCCTATTGTTACAGGACAAGGTAAACTACTTGTCGGAACCGAACTGAGTGGGAAGTTAGTTCGGAAAAATATGTAAATTTCTTTTGTTTTTGATTTGGGTTTATCACCTAAATGTCGTGGGGACCATGAAATAACAGCAAGAATTTTGAAAATTAACACACCTCCCGCGTTCACATTACGTAGCAAAGCGAGGCAACACGTGGGGAAATACTACGCCAAAGAGTCAGTATGCGTTCCTGGGATCATCTCCCCCAAGCATCTTCCTAGAAACGATGTTATTACAACTGCCATTCGTATAATAAAACAGGGTACGAAAACAAAATGGACACAGTCGTAGGGTTTGGTTCTGAAAAAAACTGACGTTAGATAAGACACAAAATAAAACACTAGCTGACCCTGTCATCATAAATCATGCGACATCACGCATTAGAACATTAAGTTAAGTAAACTTCTATAGTATATGCGGTATTTAGGCATTATCATATTATATATCACATTTTTGCAAATTACAATTGCAAGAGAAATATTACTTAGGGTCACAAAGGATAGTCGTGTAGAGCCAGAACTACACGCGGCCTTCAGGAACAAGACGCATAGAAAAAGAATCAAACTCAGTCTTTCGACTGTGGTAGGTTTGTTTTACTATATCCACTTATCTGTTCTTTCTTAATCTAATTTTTTCAAATCTACTCTGTCCGAATACCAATGAAACCAACTTACCAACAATTAGTTTTTTAACTTTTTGAGGTCTGTTGTGCGCGCGAAAATATTCTGTTTGAATAATGCCATGTGGTTTACTTATTTCCAAGACTTCTGAAGAATAATTCAAGTGATGACATTTAGGAACATCACATTCCCAGACTACCGTTGTAAGGAGAGCTGCTATTGACACGTTTCACATTACATCTATGAAGATGCGCTGGTTTGGTACTCATCTTTTCAGTGGAATCAAAAATACATGGCATTCATCACAAAGTTGAGGAGAAAAAAACTCATAAAATGCTCCTCTATATATTTTAAAGCTGTATTTATGTCTACGTTTTGAACTCTCCTATAAACCAAAACCTATGTGTTTTTTATTCTTGTGTAATCCAAAGCCTGTTGACCATTTGGACTAACGTACAAAACAAAGCTAAAATGTATATTATTAATCTTGTGTAGACCAAGCTTATGCTTACCATTTTGAAACTCATTAAAACCAAATTCTGTATATATATTATTGAATCTCATGTAAACCAAAACTTATGCTTACACTTTTGACTCCTGTTTAAACTAGGACGCATGTCTACTTTTGCGACACACATTTAAAACAAAGCTATGTTTATTTTCATTTATCGTGTGAACCAAAATCAATGTATACCATTTTGACTGTAAACCAAAACCTGTCTATTTTTTACTCTATTGTAAATCAAAATGTATCCCTATATCTGTATACCTGTGTAAACCAAAACTTATGTCTACTTTTTTTACTCTCTCATAAATCAAACCTATCTCTACTGTTTTACTCTCGCACAAACCAGAATCTTTTTCGATTTAGCGTAAACCAAATATATCTAGATTTTTGACTCTCATTTAAACAAAAATCTATATTTACCATTTGAACTCACGTATAAACCAAAACTCATGTCCATTTTTTGGCGCTCATGTAAACCAAAATTTGTATAAATATTTTTGACTCTGATGCAAACCAAAAACTGTGGCTATTTTTGACTTTGTGCAAACCAAAAATATTTCTACATTTTTGAATCGAGTATAACCAAAACATCATTTATACTATCCTATAAAGCAAAACGTCTACCTTTTGACACTCTTGGAAATTAAAACATATGATTATAAATTTTACTCTAACTGAAACCAAAACTTATATCTACTTCTTTGCCTCTTATGTTAATGAACACATATGTCTAACAATTTAACTCCCGTGTAAACCTAATATTCACTCGCGTTTTGACTCTGTATATACAAAACTGATGTTTATCTTTTTTAATCTGGTGGAAAACCAGACTAGAATGTATAATTTTTATTCTCATGTTAAATAAAGCTCTTGTCTACTTTTATGAATCTTGTGCAAGCCAAAATCTATGTCTACTATTTTGTCTCTGGTTTAAACCAAAGCAATATCTACATTTTTTTATTTTCATGTAAACCTAAATATATATCCTCCACTTTTAATCTTGTGTAAACGAAAATTTATGTCTAGATTTTCGACTTTCGTTTAAACCAACGCCTATGCCTAGTTTTGAGACCCTTATGTAAACCAAAGCTCATTTCTGCCTTTTTGACAATTGGATAAACCTTACGTTTCTCTATCATTTTGAATCTCATGTAAAACAAAACCTATGACTACCATTTGTTCTCGCGTGTAAACCAAAGCTTATGTCTACTTTTTTAACGGTCGTATAAACTACATCCTAAATCTATCATTTAGATTGGCATATAAATCAAAACCTGTATCTACCTTTTTTGTATCTTTAAAAAATCAGAATTTATTACTAACCTTTTAACCTTCACTTAAACCAAAATCTGACTACTAATTTTAATTATGTTCAAATTAATCTTATGTTTACATTTTTGACTCGCTTTCAAACAAAGCAAATATCAATTCTGTAAACTATCGTACAAACCAAACTAATATCTATTGTTTGGTTCTCGTGTAAAGTAAACCTCTGCTATCTTCCTGACTTCCTCGCACACTGAAATAATGACTACCTTCTGACACTCGCTCAAACCAAACCTATGTCTACCTACCTACAGCAACATTGGGCATTCAATAAGTTGTAAAAGTAGATGTACTCGCAAAGAAAAAAATTAATTTCCTGATAGTTATCCTTACTTCACTCTCTCTATTTCACTGACAGCGTCTAAAATCTGACAATTTTCGAGTCTAAAACAGTTTTTCGGATCATAACGTTTAATATTTTACTGTCATTTGTCCTCTTGTCTGTCATGTTTGAGTACCTGCAACTTCCAGCATATTAATTTTATGTTTTCATCACAGATTTATGTTTGTGTTGACAAAATTCTAGTTGAAATGCGTCGAAATTATTATTGTCACTGCCAGTATCATCAGCTGACACTGCTAAGTCTACACAATGAAGATATTAGCGCAACAACTTCGTAGCAATATGTATAATGGGTGAAAATCTGTCTGAATTATTAACTAGACAAATGAAACACCAAATGTTTTAATCAATGGTTATTTATAAAAAAGCTTTATATCAGTAATTTATTGAGCAACTTACACAGAGAATGTTATGACTGATGCTGATTTTCTCATATACGACACCAGGATGCAAATAAATTGTGGCACGTAGCCAAGTCTGTATTTTCACAATAAAATTGGTTATCATCCCACCATTATAATGAACATGTAACGTTTTATATATATATATATATATATATATATATATATATATATATATATATATATATAAATGAAGAGCGAAAAATAAAATTGCAATATTCAAAACATTAATTTAAAACAGTTCTCAATTAAAAAAATAAATATTTATTATTAATTGTTAGAACATATAAAAGCTACTACAAAATTGTACATTTTCTTTCGTCGTTGAAACAACAATGTTCCATCAGGTAAACGACTGCGCTTAACTGTCATTCTTTCAAACTGAACGAATACCCAGTACTGCTTTGGTTGAAATTTAGAAATATCTCCCTTAAAATAAGTTCAGTAGTTGTTATACCTTGTTCCAGTACTAATGGTAGTTTTCATTCATAACCTTCTTTTAAGTAATTCGGACTATAAACATCTTCATGATACCATTATATCATAATGTGCTATCCATTGTAGTTGTTGTTACTGTTGGTAATGCTCAAGTTTTTGTTATTTGGTATATTTCTTTGTAATTGTGCAGCAAATGTTCAAAGAAGGGTGGTGTTTGTCAATATCCTAAGACTTTACTTGCTCAAAGTCATATTAAGAATTGATATTTTAAAGTGGTTATAGACAGTTGACAGTTGATATATTTCTGAACGGACGTGTTCCCATGCATGACATTAATATGAAAGTCTCGTTGATGGTTTGGTTTTGTAGTAATTTGAGGTATTTGGCCAGACAACCTCTAGCATACCTTATTCTGTGTTTAATTTCTTTTCATTCTATGCTAAATTTGTGAAAATTCAGCACAAAGATCTTGAAATAATAGAGAAACACTTTTAGTAATCCTTAACTTTATCAGTGAACAAATAGCCTGCATGCTTACAGAGAATGATTTCAGTGAATATATAAAAATTGAATTTTTCATATATATTAGGGTTTTACGCGTAAAACGTCAATTTAATTTTGTTAGCACTGTGTTGATGACTGACTCAAGAAAAATATCTTTTTAACAAGTCTGTCAATGAAATAAAGAAAAAAGAAATAAATACTAAAAAAGTATGATCGGCAAAAAAGAGTCCGTTTAATATACAAGCTAGATATTGGTTGCGTTCAAATACAGATACAGAATTTTGCGTAGAATCGTAAGAGAACACCGATAAGTGTAACACAGAAAGGTGAAAACGTATTGGAAGAATGAAAGATATCTTTCAAAAACTAAACAAAATAATAAGATATAGAAAAATAGTAAAAATAAAACTCACAATCACATGTATCAAATCTCATATCTTATTTTACGTGCCTTGTCCCTTCAAGACATAGGCTTTCATGGTCCTTCATATCTTCATATCTCTAGCAGCTCAGTATATTTTTTTTATTTCTCCCAAACCTTGTTTTGACTTTCATTTGCTTAAACGAATCAAATATGTCACGCGCTGTTTTTACCTGTCTCTCTTTCCCTGTATCTGCCCTGTGATCATCAGATTCTCCAAGCCTTCCTTATTACGTGTCCCAGAAACTTCGAATGCCTCTTCACGATATATAAGTTTCCTTGTTCTCATTCTTTCCAAAACCTCGTCGTTGCTCACATGTTTGGTCTATGTTATTTATAGTATCCTTCTGTAAACAACATTTCTGTTGCTTCGAGTATCTCCTTCATATTTGAGGAGATTGTCCGACATTCGTCTCTGTGTATAACAATTTCTTCATACTTGAAAATGTGAATTTAAGTGACGCAAATGTCGTCACATGAATGAATGCGAGAACCCAAGGATAAATCATGTAAACAAAAATATTTTTTTAGGAAAATATAAACAAGTAAGCTTATGCAAGGAGTATCAATGAATCAAATTCCCACATTTTATAGACTTAAAAAAGTCCAAGGCAAAAATTTCTTTTTAAAAAATGTTTGAAAATCTATAAAGTAAAATTAGATAGACTTTTTGTTTGTTCATTTGCTTTTTGAAAATGATATTTTTCCGTTTGTGACCAATTTCTGAATTTTCTATTACCTGGCGAGTTATTTCCAGCGGTGTTTCTCTAATTGGTTCACAGCTTTCAGTATGTCATTTGTTGCTGGTCGATATTTGAGACCTCAACTTTCAGAGATACCACTGAGAAAATATTCGCATGGGGAGAGATCACGTGGGCCTTCAGGCCATCTGACGTCACTTTGTAAGGAGATCAAGTGACCTGGAAATAGCTCCTTAAAAATTACATTGATCTTCTCGCTGTGTGCACGGTGACTCTATCCTCTTAAAACCATAGACTCGAACTGTGAGATTGGGTTGCAAAAATTTGTACAATCTCCACGTAACAATCGGGATTGAAACCGCTTCATTGAAAAAAAAGCCTAAAAACCATAAACACCAACATTTGCAACATCGCACCAGATTGTAATTCATTCGATTTGGAGGTATTATCCGTGAAGCCATTTGGAATTGATTCGTCACCCAATACTGACTATTATGCTTATTCACGCAACCAGAAAAATGAGTAGCATTTACTAGAATATTTTGAAAGGTACATAGATCCTAAACAATGGTAAAACATAGGAACATAAAGACACCATAACAACCTTCCTACCTTCAATGACACCACACCCGTGTACAAATTACAAGCTTTCATTGATGCACACTTTATTTAAATTCAAGAAGAAAAAGTAGGCATAATGGAGAAAGTGGATTCCAGAATTAAACTTTCACAGGATATAATGAAAGAAGGAGAAGCAGTTGTTTCGAGTTGCCCACATGATGTGTGACAAAGATGGATGTTGAAGTATAAAAAATAATTAGATCAATGAAAGGAGGGGTTAAGGAGAGTCATGTTAACCACGACATGATTTTTATTTACAAATAATAATAACGAAAAGAATAATTATTAGTAGTAGTATTAGTATTGTTATTAGTGATTTCAAAACTTAATCTAATCGCAGTCAATTTAAATTTGTTTTGAAATAGAGTAAATTGTTTTGCTACTGGTAAAAGCTCCAAGAAAGATTTTTCATTTTTTAATTAATTTTAAAACTTACGTTTTACTTTGCTTTAGAAGTACCTATATACAAACACACACAAACACAAACACAGAAACACACGTACACACACACACACACACACATTTACACGCATATATATAGAGAGAGAGAGACAGACAGACAGACAGACAGACAGACAGACAGAGAGATACAAGTATAAGGTAAGTGTGGTTGGAATTATTCTTTAAAAAGTGCTCAATACAATGTAGGGTGAATAATATCTATTTAAAATTTATCACATAATATCTATTTAAAATTTATCACATAATATCTATTTAAAATTTATCACATAAACACTTTCATTGGGGAAATATTGGCTAGTTTTGAACTTTTTAAAACGCTTCATCTCACAATCAGCACTGTGATTGATAAGATTTTTTGTAGTGACATAATAGCATACTTCTGTTATAAAATTTGAATATATATATATATATATATATATATATATATATATATATATATATATACATGATTCGAGTCTTAAGCCTCAGCATGTGGAAATGTAATAAACTTTTACAGAATATTTGAAATGCTAAAAGAGAAACAGATTAAATTAAAATTATTTTTTTCTGAAAATGCACATGTAAGTAAAAAATTTTAATTTTAATAAATTTATCTACTTCTTTTTTCTTTTTCACTCTCTCCGTCTCTCTCTCTTTCTCTCTCTCTCTCTCTCTCTCTCTCTCTCTCTCTATATATATATATATATATATATATATATATATATATATAAGTATAAATTTACGCACTGAAGTCAAGGGCTGACAGTCTGTCCCATGCTAAACGTAGTCATGCATATGGCCGGATGATTGCGTTTACGATGCAATGTACACTCTTATACTCACGTACGCTTGCTTCCGTATACTGAGCACTTTAACCCATTAATATAGCATACCTTATATATATATATATATATATATATATATATATATATATATATATATACAGAAAGGTAACAAACCAGATAATAATAATTTATATTAAGAAGAAAAAAACGAAGAAGAAGAAGAAGAATGTAACAGAATCAACTGATGAATGAATTATGGAAAAACAACTACTGAACCGATCAGAAAAATTTGAACATGATGGCGACAAAAGAGCTTATGTCAGAAAAGAAAAATGAGAGCCAGTAAAGGAAATTAAAATTAAAAGAAGACCGTAACTGTCAAAAATCAAACATTAAATGCTAAATTGACTTGAAAACAGAGAACAGCAATGAAGAACAAAAAATGAGCTTACAAAGAATTTTCACCTAAAGGAAATAAATTAACTTATTTATGTAACTGCTTCAACAGTTATTGACACTCTAGGCATAAGAATCACGAACGGATGAACAGCATTGAAAAGATGATGGGAAAAGGAAATTAAAAGATATATAAGGAGAAATTTCAGCACTTTCTGAAGTAAAAGAAAAACAAACAATGTGAAAAAGTGAAAAATAAAAACAAAAGGAACAGAACCACAAAGTTGACATATCAGCAGTTCTTGAGAGATGTGTTGCAGGCTAAATGACAGAGCATCAGACAATACAAAACAAGACAAAAATTCTTCCATAAGAAAAAACTTGCTAAGAAATTACCAAAAGTTATACTGAGTATTAGCAAAGAACGAAAGTTTAATACACGAAAAAAACCGAGAAACAGGCTACTGAAAATTTATAGGCTAATATCGAAGCAAAAAAAAAACGTTATAAGGAAGCATTCTGAAGCCATACGACAAAATGAGATTTAAAAGCAAGAGAAAACCAAACATGAGCGTGTAAAATTGTGGGTGAAGAATAAGTTTGTTGTCATGTTTTGTTTAGCGGCATATCAACCTCTAATAGGTTAGTTAACGATTTTAGATATGCAAAACTTACTAATTAAGCTACATTTGGGGGAGAAGAGGAGGGTTCATAACTTTACAAGGGTATTTTCACAAAAGTCAATATAACAAACCCAAGAGGCATTGAAGCGCGGCTTTCCGAGTAACCATTCCGTGCTATTTTTCTTGTATGTTCTTTGTCTTTTCCACGTCTCCCTATCCCTGGTGGCTCTTAACACACTTTCTCCTTTAACATCACACAGCCCCCGTTCTGTCATCCACCTACTGAAGCCCTTCAAATATGTTATCCGCTGCTTTCCTTTGTCTCTTTTTCCCACTATCTGGCCTGTTAGTATCGGTTCTCCAAGCCCTCCTTCCTCATTGCATGTCCCAGGAACATTAAGTGTCTCTTCCTGATACTCAATATTAATTTTCTTTTCGTTTCCATTCTTTTCAAAACCTCATCATTGCTCACAGGCATATCCGCAGCATCCTTTTGTAGAACCACATTTCAATCGCTTTAAGTTTTTCCTTCATCTTTGATGATATTGTCCAGCATTCACTGCCATATTGAATAACTGACATTACCAAGTACAAAAAGGGTGTACATGCAAGCTTACAGCACTTTTAGTTCCAAGCAGTCACCCATCTAAGTACTGACGTTGGTTGACATATGTGGGCATATAGTAGCCAGTTTTTCAACGCCTTTTGAGCGCAAGCCATGACAAATAAAGGAGGGTAATTAATAGTTTAGGCTTAAGAAGAAGAAAGACAAATATTGTGAATATGAGCCATGAACTCAACAAATAAAAAAAAATTGAAGCCACTATTCTTTGGGGAAAACCAATCCAAACACATTGCTATTAAGACAAAAGAACTAATGTAGTATGGAAAGCCACAAAGAAAAGAACTTGTTTGCTCATCGGCATATTCGGATCCTGTGACGAAAATTAATAGGAAGTCCTTTCCAAAATGAAATGACATAAAAGTAAATAAATTGAAGCATGAGAATCACAATGATACCTGTGATAATAGCCTTTCTTCTTCTTCTTCTTCTTCTTCTTCTTCTTCTTCTTCTTCTTCTTCTTCTTCTATGTGCCCTGTCCATTCAGGACGTAGGTGATCATGGCTTTCCACGTTTCCCTATCCCTGGTAGCTCTGAGCACGCCTATTCCTGTTACACCATGTAACCTTCGTTCCGTCATCTACCTGATTATGTCCTTCAAAAATGTTATCCGTTGCTTTCCCCTGTCTCTTTTTCCCTCTATCTGACCTGTTAGTATGAGATTCTCCAAGCCCTCCTTCCTCATTGCGTGTCTCAGGAACTTTAGCTGTCTCTTCCTGATGCTCAGTATTAATTTCCTTTTGGTTTCCATCATTTCCAAGACCTCATCATTGCTCATATGCTTGGTCCATGATATTCGCAGCATCCTTCTGTAGAACCATATTTCAGTTGCTTCAAGTTTTTCCTTCATCTTTGATGATATTGTCCAGCATTCACTGCCATATTGAAGGACGGACAGCACGTAGCAATCCAGTACTCTCTTTCTAGTTCCGAGCGAAATTGTCCTGTTTCTTAATACCTTACTCAACTTCTGGAATGCTACCTCCGCCATGCCAATTCACCTTCGGATCTCTGTGCCGCACTTTCCGCCTTCTGTTATAAAACTACCCAGGTTTCAGTAAGCTCAAAAATCATTGTTCCAATACACCAACAAAATCCCTGGCAAAAACACGATACATGAAGAACATAATTTTATCCTACATACGTCTAATTACGCCATCACAGCCTTATAGTAACCCCAAATCCATGGAATGTACTTGGCATTGTGAGTGTTCTAAAGAGCACATTAAGGAAACATCTCGACTATTAATAATAACTATGATAATAGCAATAAGTAGAAAATTCCTATGAAATTTCCACGGTTTTGCTATTTTAATTTTCTGGGAATAATTCTTAATTTAATGATTAAATAAGCTCTTTTTTAGTTTTACATCTAAATCATACCTTTTGAAATTTCCTATTGCATCATTAAATATTTAGCAATAGCAACATTAACACAATATTGCAATGCGACATAAGTGTGAAGACAGATCATCAAAGAAGTATGAGAGTATAAATAAAAAGAGTTTATATTGTTTTTTCTATTTTACTGAAGCAACCTTTAAACAGCATGAATGCGTTATTGCTTCCTCTAACTTTGCTCTTTCTCTTTTTTTTCATTAAAGTATCTTTTCTTCTTTCCTCGAGATCAGAAAGGAATAGTCCATTATTTATGTAGTATTGGCACTATGTAATGTACGCACTTAAAACAGACAGGAAAGTATTATGATAATAATATTAAAAAGAAGAGAAGGAAGAAGGTGAAAGAGAAAAAGAAGATGAAGCAGAAAAATGGAAGAGAAAGGAGAAGGTGGTGGCTGTTAAAGCGTGGAGGTGAAGAAGAAGAAGAAGAAGAAGAAGAAGAAGAAGAAGAAGAAGAAGGTAAACGAGATGAAGAAGAAGGAGGAGGAGGAGAAGAAGAAGAAGGAGGAGAATGAACAGGAGAACAAGAAAAACAATAATAAAAAGATGGAAGTGAAAAAGAAGAAGAAGAAGACGAAGAAGAAGAAGAAGAAGAAGAAGAAGAAGAAGAAGAAGAAGAAGAAGAAGAAGAAGAAAATGTCTGTAATAGACAAAGTGACATTATTTAAAGGATTTAATAAAAGGGTTTAGTTTGAAAAATACTAATCTATCTTTTACTGGTTATTTAATTCTATCAATGCCGCCATTTCTGCTATAAATGATCAAAAAATAACATTCATGAGGGATCTTGAAGTTCCGAAAATGAAACTATTTACAATTTCTCTTCCCATCAAAGAATTGAAAATTATCTTTCCAGTGACTGTTGTTTGATTGTAAAGTGATGATACCGTTATTCTTTACCAAACGTAACAATTTTTGTGATATGACAGGACTCAATATCTAAACATAATTTGTTAAAATATTGGTACAGTCACACGGAATTTTAAAAGAGGAGTAATTATCTAATCTCTATACGCAATTATAATATTATCAACGCCATTAACTACTGCAAAAACAAAGATGCTGGTTTAGCATAACTACAGAATTTTAAATAATGATGCGGTATGAATAAGTAAAATAGAATGTGTATTTTTAAATTAGTAAAAGCAGTACCAATCCCTCTAATAAATGGAGTCACGGTGATAGAGTTTCGTAACTTATAGGTTAGTTAGAGGTTCATTATTAGGACTACGGCTAATATCATGACAAGCACTTGCAGCAGTAATATATATATATATATATATATATATATATATATATATAAAACTTTAATCTAAAAGGAAAAGCAGGAAGGTAAATCCCAAAGACCCGATCCTTAATTAATATTAATATTTTAATATTAAAAAATGATCCAGGTGGAGGGCTCAATGTCATTAATATTTAAATTACAGAGCCAATTATAAACTAAAATAAATTTCGAAGTTCAAAACCGTTGTATGATCATTTCTACATGAAATCTCTAAGCGAGATTTCACATTTCATCGGCAACTTTCAATACTCAAAATAAAATAAGATATTTCCAGCGGAAGTTCAAACATTTACGTCACAGAAAAACCTAGATGGGTGCGATTAATAAGTAGATAGCAATCAATTTCTATTTTAAGATATTTCATGTAGAAATGACCACACAACGGTTTTGAACTTCGAAATTTATTTTATATATATATATATATATATATATATCTTACTTTCACTTAAAAACGCTATCAGTCAGTCAGTTAAGTGCCATACGTGATACACGATTGGGTAATCAGGTCTATTTCGAGTCATAACTGACTAGACAGAATTTCCCGTAGTAGACTGACATTTCTTTCTTCGGTAGACTGGTTGCCAACAAAGACAACAGAACCGTTTCTGCCCTGCTATTTCACCCATAGCTGGAGGGAGAAGAGATGGATTTAAACTTTTTCCCAAGGTTTTCTTCGCTCAGGTGAATATAATGAATTCAACTGGAATTCGAACTCGTCTCTCCGATTTCTCAATCCGAGCCGATATCCATTACAAACGGTTTTTTTTCCCCAAATGAATAATAATCAAACGAGAAGTAAAAACCGTCTTTAAAGAACGACTAAAACAGAATTAAATAAAGAAGCAGAATCATTTTGTTTGGGGGGCTGAGTTTTAGTAATTAAATGTCTCAAAAGAGAAGGGAAATGGAAGTGATTCCCAACAGTTGGAAAGAAAGAATTTTAGTATTACTTGATCAGGATTTAATTGCAAGGATTTATTTATGCGATTATAGTTTTGTTTTGTTTTTTAAAGTTTTTTGCTAACTCAGTAATTTGGGTTAAATGAATAATGGCTGTCATAAATTATGCTTCATTTGCGGGAAGAATAATTCTGTTTAAGAAATGTGCTACATTAGCCAACGTGGGTGTATAATATAACAATCTGGCCCCACCCGAGGAAGGCTGATGCAAGCGGGGGTGTTTCCGGTCGTTGAAAGGAACGGATGTTTGTTTGACCTTATTTCCGGCAGTAGCGGAAATGGCTACAGAGGCAAACAGAACAGGTGTCTCTGAGAATTACGTAGGCGTGCGTGGGCGAGGCAACCGGAAGAAAAAGTCCCGGTTTGGAGATTATAAAAAGACCTCGGCGCACGGATTCACCAGACAGACAGACCAGAGTAGCAGTAGAGAGAGAGACACAACAGCTACGACGACACTCCCGTCAACCCATTAGAGGCGCGCTCTCTCAATTCTCTGTCCCCTATGCTACACGGTTCCATCGTCATTAATAAAAATATAACTTATATTTTTATATATATGCGTGTTTGTTGTTTGTCGATATACAACAGGTGCGCATAATCGTACTTATTATTTTATTAGATCATGCATTGTCTATTCCCAAATAGATTTGAATCTATCACGTTGTACAGAATAATTAAAACACTTTCTGTATGTCATAATGTTAACAATCCTCATTCCTTTCGTAATAAATAAAGTAGTTTCCTTCGAAAAGCGTCACTACAAGAACCTATTCTCAAAGACCTGCTTTCACGACCTTTTTGAGTCGAAGATTAACCGTAATCTTTCCTACATGTACTTTTTACACTTGAAATGGCTCTCGGCCATATGACGTTAAAACATCGGTTCTCGTACGATCACCGAAGTTAAGCAACGACAAGCTTGGTTAGTACGTAGATTGGTAACCGCCAGGTGTACTAAATTTGTATGTGCTGGTTGTGTAATGGGTCAGAATTATTAATCAGAGAGCCAACTTTTAATTCACGTTGGGTTATAAAAACTTACGCACAATTCCTCTTGCAAAATGAATAAATCCATCTCTCCTTTTCTCAGCTATGGGTTTAATTTAGTAAAAATTGTATCGCTAAAACCATCATTATCCCTTTATATATCCCACAGAGGTTGATATGCTGCTAAAAAAGCAACCGACCAGTCTTACTGTTGCCAACCATGCAACAACCCCCTTCTGCTGCACTCAACTTTCAGTGGCTCTTTACAGAGAGAATATGATTTAAAATTTAAATGATACTGTGTTGATTGCAGACATGAAAAAATTGCAACACATATAAAAGTTAGTAAAAAGTCCAAAGAGATTACCTGACAAAAGGTAGGGTCGTGAGTCATTCGAAGTAATGGTGCTGTCAGCATCAAGTAATCACATAAATGTAACTGTCTGGAAAGTTTAGTAGCAGATGATAAAAAATATAATACAGAAAACCAAAGGCTGCATTATCATAGCGAAATATGTCTTCTGAAGTAAGAAGTAATAAGAAAATATTCGCTAGAAAAATCCTGAGATAAATAATGAGGGATGAAGGTTTGGAGAACTTAACACCCATAGAGCATACTGAAGCCAAGTGAACAAATAGAAAATGTGAGTAACATTCCTGGAGTGTTAGTATGAATGGATGGCAGCCTGGGGACAAAAAACAATTGTGAAGAGCACAACGTTGCTTAGACCTACAATCGACAAAATGTTGCTGCGTGCCACAAACATATATGCACTGAAAGAAAAAAGCACACAACAGAATCATACATACATTTTTGCCCCTGATATTGACTAGCATTATTTTCCGTTTAAACTCATAACAATGTGCTAACCTTAAAAATGATAGAAATTGAATAAAGAGACATATTTGAAAGATTAAAATGTGGTCATTCATATCACTGAAACTTATTGGACATTCGTTTCACCAAATATCAATTATTAGAGAGTTAAACTACAAAGGCAAAGTTGCGATAAGTTGGCTCATCAATGTTTATCTCTGAGCAAAACGTTTCAAATAACTAATTGGAGAAAGTGGCGGGAATATGTTAATTTTCATGGCCCATACAGATCTACAAACAGATATTGGATTCAGAAAAAAAATCACAAGTGAAACTTCTGCGTATATAAATACTAGCAGTATAGCCCGGCGTTGCTCGGGTATAATGAAAGCTTTAAAATTAATCCATTGTCCTGGAACTCAGACTCTTTGGACGTTGGCACGAAAAACGTAGGTTGTTAACACTAAGAACTACAATCATACTTACTTAGAGCAAAACCCGAAGCAAAAACCAAAATAAAAAGGGCTGAAAACCTGATTTTGATCAAACCCAATAGAATATCAGGGTATCGATTTCTAATATCGGTGTCAAATAAGTCATCCAAGAATAAACTAACCTAAATAAGTCCATGAAAACTTATCGTACACCCATCGGGAGTAAAATTGGAGAAAATGAGCCATATCGATGTCTGAATATCGGTTTTTGATCAGATTCAGTAGAATATCGGGGGTATACATTTTTGATATAGGGAGAAAATGAGTCGTCTGTGAAGATCTACTAATGTTTGAGACTAAAAACTAATTTTACCAAGATTAGAGCAAATTCTGCAGCAAGAATCACGATAAAAGGACTGAAATCCTGATCTTGATCAGACCTGATCGGATATTGTCGTATCTATTTCCAATATCGGGAGGGGGATTGAAAAAAAATAAGTAGTTCCTGACCTGAACGAAAGTCTAAAGAATATTTTGTGAAGTTTGATGAGAATCAGATAAAAATTGTGGATTTGTATAAAGAACATACCGAAAGACAGACAGACAGACAGACAGACAGACACACACACACACACACACACACACACACAAATATATTGCCTTTTATATATATAAATATCGGGAGAAAAATCGAAAACAAAGTAGTCCATTACCTGACTGGAATGGTAAAGAATATTTGTGTGAAGTTTGGTGAAAATTGGATAAAAATTGTGGATTTGTTTAAAGAACATACAGACACACGCGTACACAAACATCTTGCCTTATATATATATATATATATATATATATATATATATATACTAGCATCATAGCCCGGCGTTGCCCGTGCAACTCAGAACATTTTGGTAGTAGGAGGAGATGTCAATGAAAGAAGTAGATGGAAATCATTTATTGAAAATTGGCACTTTTTTTTACATATTTTGTTTTTGTTTGAAAAACACTTTTTTAAAAATATTTCTTTTGTTTCAAAATTACGGTGAAAAATATTCACATTTTCTTGTTGACCAAATGAATTTTTTAAACGTTGGAATAAAAATTAAATATAAATGCTAATTTTTTTTATAA
The DNA here is from genome assembly GCA_037127315.1 of Ascarosepion bandense. Classification (NCBI taxonomy): domain Eukaryota; kingdom Metazoa; phylum Mollusca; class Cephalopoda; order Sepiida; family Sepiidae; genus Ascarosepion; species Ascarosepion bandense. The sequence continues at coordinate 1,389,645 of JBBBDQ010001184.1, forward strand.
AAAATATTTTAGTCGTGTTTGACACATGTGATTTGATTTCTGTGGCGTAATTAAGAAACCATCTTAGATCTTAGATGTTTTACGGAGCAAATGTAAACAATCGGCTCCATTAGTCCAAAAGTGCGAAAGGGAAAATTGCTAAACTTAAACTCAAAAGGTATGTGTCGACCTGGCTTCCCTGTAGATATGTGTCCTTAGAAAGTTTGAATGGCGTAGCTTAAAATATGTAGGCGTGCATAGGAAACAGTCACACACAGACTCACAGATTACCTTTTATATATATCAGGGGAAAATTAAAAAAATTGTAAATTTGTATAAAGGGCATACAGACAGAGAGACACATACACACAAACATCTTGCGTTTTATATATATATAGATAAAAACAGTTTAGTTAATGCTAATATTGTCGTGAAAATAGAAAGAAGAAACAGATTTTGTGTCTCGTTGTTATGACATTATATGTCGTTAAATATATGACTTGAAATGTATTTGGAGATCACTGTCATTGTTCGGGAGTGGGCTGAGTTGGTTGCAATGCAACGTTAGTTAAACTGTCTCTGCTTCTTACTAAAAGTTGAATTATACGTCTAGTCTACAGGAGAAACTTGTTGAAGGCACTATACGTATAGCATGTTCATCCTGTTTTTATTTTGCCCGTAGAAAATTGTTACCGACTACTTAACAGTAAGGATAAGCCGGTGAGAGGAAGTGCCGATCATCCTGTCCATTACAGCCAACCAGTTTCCAAGTCTGTCTGTCGCTAGGATCGCTAAAATTATCACTTGCAAATATTTAAGTGATAATTCGTTTTAAATAAGAAATCTCGCCCACCATCTCTTTAATTATTGGTTCTTTAATTCATGGGAGAATGAAAAGACACTCTGTCCAGCTATATATAAATAACGTGATGCAAAAATATTATCACGAAAAATTCTAACAAATGTTTTAACAATGCCGAGGTCAACATTTCACTAACTAGACAATTAAACTTCACCTTGTGTCTGTATTCTTGTTTGCACCAGTGAAGACAAAGGCCGAGTAAAACCCGCTGCATGCTCACAAAGAAACGAAAGATGAAAAACAAGTGCTAGAACAAAAATAGAGAAAATTAAAAGCCGTTTAAAATATATTTGGTTGGCTTATTTTGGGGTTTTTCTTGCATAGTCTTGATAGGTAGCTGATAATTATGAACTTTTGATACTTCTGACACCCCCCAGAACTAACAGATTAGCCTTTTTTCTCAACCAGTGAGTACTTCATCATATTAACTCTCTGTCCATCTTTATACATCACGACATGTAGCTGACATCTGTCTCGCTCCTCTCTCCCTCACCCTCTCTTTCTCTCTCTCTCTCTCTCTCTCTCTCTCTGTCTCTTGATCTGGTAGAAGGCAGCCTAGTACTACTTTAATCATGACTGCTACAAGGTGCTGAGGTGCATAAGGCTTGTCTTTTAATGAACAGATATTTTAAATATGGAGATGACTTTTTTTAACACATTTTTATAATGAATGACGCCGTTGAAACTTTTGACTTTACTGCCTTTGATAAACTCATGATAATTATTAACACATTTTCATGCATATATTAATAGTAATATGAACAGTGCAATAATTATTAGAACATGGAATGTTCTATCATTATCATTGCAACTGTACTTTTAGTCCTAAATTTGGCCTTAAAGGGTTTAACTTATTCTTCCTGGTGTATTTCCTTGTAACTTTTGAGCTAATTAGTTCTTAGTAATATACATTCCTCCAAGTTATGAACCCGAATTTGAATTTTATATATGTGATTGGAACCCACGAAGTGATCCAACAGAGAATACCTATTAATTATTTCCTCATTATTTCAGTAACAATGCCTGGAAGCTCTATAATCTTTTTTCTAATCAAGGATACTGACCTGTAGATGTGAAGTGGTCTCATAACTACATCGATATTGACGACAGCGCTTTGGCCAAAGGAAAAGAAAAAGACAATGAAAATCAATAACGACTTACTTTCTCTACCGCTCTTACGAGACAAAAGCAAGCAACATTAATAGCATATGCCTGTACATTGGTTGGCGTCTCCAGGTCGCATTAATATCATTTTATCATATTAGTCTTGTATTTTTTCTTAAATTTAAATCGTTTTCTATTGTAATCTTTTGCATCTTCAGGCATTCTACAATGATTTCGATATCTTTAATTAACATTTTTTTATTTTATACAAATTCAAGTAATTATCAATTATATATACCCTGATCATGTTGTCTCTGCGTTATGACGATAGTAAGAGTAATATTAGTAATTTTCATATAAGGAAACATTTGACATTCATTGATCGACCAACCAGTACTACTGTTGATTGAATTTTATAATTCTACTCTTAAATGTTTTTCAGGAAAACCGGTTTTTCAAGTTCAGTAGATGTTACTATTCTTTCCAGTATTGATGGGAATTTCCTTCCTAACTTTTTATTTGAAGTAGTATGGAATGTTAACTTCAGACAATTGTTAATAAACCAATTACACAAATCATTATTACCAGATAGTGAGTTCGAGCATCACTGATTGTTCCACTTAAGTGGTTACGTGTCCAAACTAAGTATTACTAGGGTACCTTAGCATGGTACCTTTAGTGATATAGTTTTGTTGACCATTATTACGGATTATCGGGTTTTATCTTCATAGGATATCATATATTGTCGCCTTGTGTCACAATGTAGCTGTGGAAATAAATATAAAGGGGAAACAGGTCGCCATCTTAAGGTAAGGCTACAAGAATATCAGAATCGTAATACAAGGGGAGATAGAAAAATCAAATGTAGCTGACCACATATGGAGGGAGAAAGAGGATCACCGTCCCCTATGGGATGAAGTTAAAACAATAGATAGAGAACGCCACTGTAAACTACGTTAACTTAAGGAATCAGCATATATGCTAGGTCACAAGAATCTCCTAAGCAGACCAAGCATAGAGATGAATACAATATGAGAACCAGTAATACGGAATGCCAGAAAAAATCATATTGCAATTTTTGACACTAAGGCTTGTGTCCCCTTCATTCCCATCTGCTTCTATTCAGAACCATAGATGATTTTATTGATCGTTTCTGACCCCAATGCTTCTTCCGGTGTTGTTGATTTGGACGGTAATGCTGAAATTCTTACGGAAAACGCCTTGGTGCCAGGAGTCCAACAGCGGGGACTCTTTCCTTTTATTTTCACAAATATCTGTCTTCAACGGCAGAACCTTGCCCATAATTTATGAAACACACCTGACTTGTCTATAACTAGATGGTAATTTAAAATTTCCTTTCGCATAACAAATCAGTCAGTTTCTTATTCGTGGAACATCTAAAGAGGTTAGTGTTGTGGGATCTCCTCTTTTTCTATGATAATCGACGCGACTTGAGTATACATATACACCTACCATAGTGAATTACAGCAGAGTACAGAAAGATTTGTTAGAAACATTGTACGAGTACTGTAATAGGTCCGTAAGTTACCGAGATATACCGAAGGTACACAGAGAATACCGCGTTAATAGTCATAATAGCTCTGAGCACCACTCAGCCAGAATAATATAACAAGGATATACTATTTCCAGCATGGTTTCACTTCATTTGTTGTTCATTATTTTGTGCGGTTCCTCACCCGGAATCCACAACAGTTTGTATGTTTGTATGCTGTTCATTCAGTGACATTTCAACCACAGTTTGTTAACAGAAGATCATTTACATGATCATTTCCTTTTGGGGTTAATACAATTTTCAGTAGGATTGCTTTATCAGTAGTAGTATTAGTATGATTATTTTATCTTAAAATATTAACTTTTTCTGAAAACAGAACCAAATTACCAGCTTTTCCTACTTAGGGAACTGTATGAATGTAGTATGTAAACGCAATCAGAAAAATAATTATAGAGGTTTAAAGAAAGTTAAGCATTGAAACAATATCTGCTACTAAACAAGAAGAAATAGAAATCAAAAGAATGAAAAGACAAATACTAATGGCTTATCCAGCCTAAATTAATTAAGGGATTTGAATTTTGTATGTGTTATGAACCCTATACGCATTATTTAAAGCCAAAAAATATTTTGAACTGTTAGAATATGACAAATAGTTTTATTGATTTTTATAGCACGACGTTTCTCGGGTGTAATGAAAGCTTTAAAATTAATCTATGGTCCTGGAGCTCAGACTCTTTAGACCTTGGCACGAAAGACTAAAAAGCAATAGTTATTTCCAGTTAAAGCGAAACAGTAGATTGAAAGAAAAATGAATGGATGTAAGTCAAATGTTGATTTCCGGTATCGATGTCAGAATAGTTTTTCGTCGCAAACTGAATTTTGAAGGCTAAATAAATCATCTGAGTAAATGGTATTATGGCTGAGACTAAGAACTCCAATTACATCTACATAGAGCAAAACCCGAAGCAAAAACCAAAATAATAGTGCTGAATACTTGATTTCGATCAGACCCTATGTGATATTAAGATATCGATTTTCAATATCGAAGTCAAATAAGTCATCCAAGGATTAATTCCCCTAAGTAAGTCTATGAAAACATATCGTACCCATCGGTAGTAAAATTGGAGAAAATGAGCCATATTGATGGTTGAATATCGGTTTTGATCAGATTCGATAGAATATCGGGGGTATCGTTTTCTAATCTCGGGGAAAGTGAGTCGTCTGAGAAGATTTACCAAAGTTTAAGACTAAAATCTATAATTTTAACCATGTTTGAGCAAATTCTGCAGCAAGAACTACGATAAAAGGACTGAAATCCTGATCTTGATCAGATCTGATCGGATATCGGGGTATCGATTTCCGACATCGGGGGAAAATCGGAAAACATAAGTATCCCATGACCTGACCGGAAGCCTAAAGAATATTTGTGTGAAGTCTGGGCTAAAAATAATGGATTTGTATAAAGGACATACATACAGACAGACAGACAGACAGACACAGACGAACATTTTACATTTTATATATAGAGAGAGATTAGGCGTTTTGCTTACTCGGTTTCGTTAAATTAAAGATGAAAGAAGGAAATATGTGTGTGAATCTGTGCATGTGTTTAAGAAATTTAATTATATCACTTTTTTGCTAACCTTAGCGTTTCAGGTGATGAAATAAAAGAACAGAATTATATGAATTATAAAAAGAAATGCTGTTAATATTTGTACCGTATCTTTTCTTTACAATTTTTTTTTTGTTCTGCTTGAAATGTATTAATGCCTTGTTCCAGTTTTTCCACGTTGAATTTAAGGTAAATAAATTCGCAAACTATTTTCAGAATCGCTCGAAAGAAAAAGATTCTTATAGTCTTTTCTGAAATTAATTTAAATTTTTATCCAATTTTTCAGAATTTTTAGAATTTGAATTGAGCAATTCTAATTTTTTCTTATCATTTTATTTGATTCACACTAGTCAACACGTCCGAAAACTTATTAGTTCAAGACATCTTTTATGATCTATGGTTGTGGTCTTCTATGTAATTTGTAGTTTAATTAGTCCTATACCTCCATCTGACATGAATATATACGGACAGCCTATATCTGCTTTGTCGTTTATAGACTTTATATAAAGTTAAATGTTTTCTGATCTGTCTGTCATTCCTTCACATCTATTCTTAATATTAAGGTGGTCGAGGATTAAGTTCACATTACATTTTCCATTCTGTTTTTACAATACCCTGCAGTGGCTGTCAGATTCTGGTTGCTAACGAGAAACTGAAAGATATTTAATTGCTGCCCAGGACCAATGCCTTCCAAACAGAAATTTTCAATGTATGTAATATGCTGAATATAACAGCAGCCCACTTTGCTTCTTATGTAGAGAATACCCAGTGGTAATTGATCATATATCTGAGAGAGGCCAACTTGTCTTAATAGAGTACTTGCAACGACGTCGTAAGGCTGTTTAGTTGCATACTATGGTAAATCTGCCACGCATTTAACCACTCTCGCACAGAAAATTGGTGGGGACTTCAGCCGCCACAATTGTTCAAAATGAAGAGCTTAGCTTTCTCTATAATTTCAGCGATCCCCGATAAGAAAATAGAAATAAACTGAACAAACATAATTATAAAAAAGGTATGTTGTTAACACCTGTCTTCTAATAGATATTACAGCTCGAGCCAAAAAATAACACCTCTTTGAATGCGTTTAGAAAAATAAATAAAAGTACCTGTTGTTATTGTTTTTGTTTTTGTTTTTTTTGTTTTTTTTAAATTATATCAAAAGGAGCAAAGATATCATCTAAAATAAATTGCGAAAAATCATACACATGAATGCCTCTTATATATTGCGTTGATTTTTCTCGATGCAGTGACTAAAATTACATCTTTTCTCCTTGATTGACTGGCAGTTATTTCATTTAGATTTTCTGATAAAAATCTTGTCTGGTGAATTATCTGAGATTTGAGGGCATCTCTTACCACATAAAGGAAAGGTGAAACAAAAACAACAAACAAAAACAACAATAATAATAATAATAATAATAATAATAGTATTAGTTGTAGTAAAAAAAACTGGTATTACTCAAATGGCTTTTACTTTTAATTAATTAATGCATCTCTGGTAATAGTAACTAGATTAATAGCCGGACATTCAGAGGGTTGTTCTTTTTCAAGTTTAAACGATATATTGGTAGTTCCATCTAAACACAAGGAAACAACATTAACCGCCTAAGCGGGCCCAGTTACTCGACCATAAGGTATTTTTGAACATGGCCCAAATGTATTCTCTTCTTTCATTAAAACATGTCGCCATATGGCACTGTGATGAATGTGCCTTGTGTACGACTTTTGGAATGGTAGTCAGTTGAATTCGTTACATTCACTTACGCGCAAATACCCTTGCGAAAGGTAGTAAAATATTGCTTCTTCTAACTAAAATAGAAAGACAAATTGGGTTTTATAGCCTTGGTTGTCAACTATTCTTGTCAACAGAATGTAATACCAACCTCCTCCAGGAAAATCATCTGCCTATTCAGTAAACTTATTTTTTCGAGATATGATCGCCAAATGTGTAACACATAAAGCAATTAACTGAGTGATTATGACTATAATGGACTCAAGTTACTTTTTTCACTTATTTCCCTTTCTTTCAATGATAATAGTAATAATAAAACAAGGAAAATGTGAACAAGAAAAAATATCGAATGTATTTTCTTTCATTCTAATTTTTTTCGATCGAATAATGCGGTATTATATAAAAAGTTTCATATCATATTCATGCAACTCTTACGTTCTAATTTTTTTAATTACAGCTGCAACAAATTTTGCTTGTAAGCATTTTGCTCTTCAGTGAGAATGTAATCCGTTTCACTTAAAACCAATAAGAGGGTTTATTACTGTATGTGTTAACACGTGATTGATCCTTATTTTTAGAGTCACCAATGTTATCAGTTTGCAGGATTTAATAATATCTATGATTAGCCATTCCGTGCTTTGTCCTGGGTTATGGATAACATAAAAAAAGTTTTTCTAATGGTTTATACATAGATGGAAAAGCATTTATCCAAATGTTCTGTACCTTATTTATTCCTGATAATTCCATTTTTAATGTTTCTTGTACTTCTTTAACGTCTCTCTTCATCTAAGTTCTTATGTCTGTTTAGACTTATTTGGTGGTTTTCATATAATACTTTTCATTTTGCCTTACCATTTTTTCATTTCTGTCAAATTTTCATTTTAGGTTTTTCTTTTGTAAGATGTTACGAATACTTTATTTTATATATATATATATATATATATATATATATATATATATATATATTTTTGGTTTGGAATTTTTTTTAAAATTTTCAAGTTTACCATTTTTGTCATATCTTGTATATATTTGTGCCTTATTTTTAGGCCTCTTTTTTACTTGATATGGCATTTTCTTAATATATTATATTATTGCTTCATGTTTAACAATGTTCCGCACTTTTCGATTTCTTTTGATAATGCATCTAATATTGAGAGTTCCTCGTGTTAATCTTCATTTTGCTTTTACCTCTCTTTTATTGCCATAATGTTGCCCTAAGGTTTATTTCTTTTTATTGCTTTGCATTTTTTCTGTCTTTTTGTTTTGTTACGTTTTAACTAATGTAGCAGAGTACAATATTTCTTTTAGAGTGGTTAAATTCATGTCCGTATGTTTACTGATTTTAATAGCTTTATCAGCTATTTTAACATTTTTTCCAATTTTCAGTCATTATCTATTTTGTCGGATTCTTTCCTTTCCTACATCTCATTTTGTTGCTATTTTGATAATTCACTAATGGCGCTTTCTCTTGATTTGATTTGTTTTCATTTCTTAATACTTTTGTTGTTTCTGTATTTTTTTCTACTTTCTTTTCACGTATATTGTTAGCATTTCATGTTTCCTCATTATTCATGTCAACTTGTATGTTTAAGTCCCTGCGTTTTCATTTCTAATATCCGCTGACAGTGTCTGTGTTCATTATATGAATGAGCAGTGTCAATGCCATATTTTTCAACTATAGCCTGGTTTCACTCTCAGATTCGTGACACGTGGTAAACCACACGATGGATAATGTCAGGTAAGGTTTTCATCAGTTCCATTATATAATTGCAAGCTTTTTATTTTATGCTTACAAGCAAGACGGATTTACTTTGAGATCTTCAAAATTTTCACTCTAAACGCTTTTAATACAGATATATTAGAGAATAAACTATTATAAAATATCTGTCATGCTGATACATATAATTTTCAAAGATTAACATTTATAATAACATTTACATGTATAAAATGTATATAATCTTTTATATTTACTTTTGATCAATTAAAATATTTATTATATGAACAGAAATTAAATAATTCAATAATGTTTATCATGTAATATTATTTGATCCATTTGAATTTAACATTTTCATAATATATGTAACATTAAAAAGGGAGCTCGATCATGTTTATTAAATTGGTCTTGTGTCAAACATAACCGAGCTCCCCACAATTTAAGACTATTAGAAGGTTAGAAATAATAAAACTTTTTCGTATGTATAGATAAATGAAAGTTTATTTTTCGATTTGCATAACAACAAATTGTATGTATTAGATTATTAACTGTGAAAATGTTCTAAGAGAAATAGTAGTAAAGAGTGAAAATTTATATAAAAAGATCAGTCCATATTTTCGCAATTTCGTATCAACAAAGTATTAGTAATGTCTTGTTCCAGCAAAAAGTATAAATAATTCAGAGTTCGTTCGTTTTAGCGAAATGTAATTTGTACAGAAAATATGGCCATGTTTTCGCTGTGTGTATCCAAAACATAGTAGTAATATTTTGTTCCTTTTTTTGTGTTGACGGCTATTAGGCAAAGAGGAAAAAGAAATAAAGATAACAGCACGCAAGAAGGTGAGGGAGTGCGATTGTGTGTCACTGGAACAGTTGTGACCGATCAGTGGTTGAGAATTTCTACTATATTTTGGTTGGGTTTAGCGCTTTTTACTGACTTTTCTCACCTCTCTCTCTCTCTCTCTCTCTCTCACTCTCTCTCTCTCTCAGACTGACAGACCAAGAACCATGAAATATGTATTCTAGTCGTTCACGGGGTCAGCTCTATACGTACACTCATTTTAGAGCTGGAAGACACATGACACGGGTCATTGAATGTTCAATTTATTGTTTTCTTTAAATCGCTCTTTTTTCATCGATTAATAAATATTTCACGCTTGCTCGCGAAAGTTTTCTTGATCTTTTTCTCAGTGCGGAGGTAATCTTTTTTTCTATCGGTCAAAAATAGCTTTGCCCAGTGGCTCGCGAATTTGCAAAAGAATATTAGTTTTATTTTGTACTCACCAAAACATTGATAATATATGTTTACTTTTCATCTGTTAGAATAAAATGAGTATTTCAAAGATTTACAAAATATATACTCATTTAACCTGACACGCTACTGATCGTTAAATTACGGCATAATGTCATAAGGCAGAAAATGACAATTGTCACGTAAAATTTTTCAGTATAAATCTTTAAGAAGTTCCCCATTAATTAATCATGTCTTATACTATTTACTTATTTATAATACAAATTAAAGAAATGGGATTTATATGCAATTTACTAAGAACATATATTTACCATGTACACTAAAAGCAAAATATTTGAGGCTACCCTGCATTTCCTCGAAAAAATCCCCATAAATGAGATATTTTAGTACTTTTTAAAAGTGAAACAAAACTACAGTAAGTACAATGTATTTGCTTATGCTTTTAATCTTTCTTTAGGCTCCTCGTACTACCAAAAATACAAATTTAGGATCGCACCAAACTTCCTGCTGTAGTAGAGGCTCATTTACTGTCCAAACGCAATTCACTTATTCGAGAATAAAATTATCCCCATGAGAGACTTTTTGAATCAGATTCACTAATGATTGCTTATAGTAAATCCCTACCATTTTCCTATAGGAAAGTTTATTTTCATCTAAGGAAGTACATAGCAGAATTTTGTTTTTTCTAATAGAATATTACAAAATCACAATTAATATTATCATGTACATTATGATTCTACAGCATTGAATCCTTGTTACCAAAAATTGTGTTGCCACTGAAAAATTATGGGTTTATTTAAAAAATCAATATTTGTTGAAAAAACAGCTTATTAGTGCCACTGTACCTCATACATAAATAGACGTATATGCTTCTCTCATTAGCTTAAACTTGATACAACGATTCTCTTTGTACATCTCGCCATGACAAAAACTATTAGATGGCATCAAACCGAAATATATTAATTTTCTTCCATCTAAATAGATTACATTCTTCGAAAACATTGGATTTTCATTATTTTGTACCTTTTAAAATTTTTAATTGGACCTCTTTACTTCTCGATTTCATTTGCTTTCGCCTTAGTAGTCATATGGATTGACTCAGGGTAGCGTATAATAGCAACATTATTTAACATCACCTGCCTTCTTCAGTTTTCTCTCGTCTGCTTCGGTATACTTGCAAAATTTCCTCATTCTCGCGATTTTACACAATTTTAATAACACTGATTTTTTTGTCAATTTTATTTTTATTATTGTTTTAGGAAAGAAATAGCAATTTTCTTCAAATTAGAAGAGGTTTATTACCTAATTGGAAACTTTATTGAATTAAACATATGTAATTACGATTATACGGAAACCGTTCTTAAACCTGTGTAGCCTGTTTATATAAAAACCTTCTATCAGAACAATCAATAATTGCATTAAACAACATTTATGATACAGAAACAAACTTTTTATAAGAGCTTATGCACTGGCAAAAAGAAAAGGTTTTCATATTTTGACAACTGACTTTGACTGTTTTTCAATATATACTCTTTATATCAGTTCCAGATCATAAATAATGTTTTATGACATCCATTTCTCATTGTGTAAACTTCCGCTATAAATCATAGATGGTTTCTATGGTTGGTTTTATGAGAAAACTAACTCTATATTAAAAGCAATATTCACAGGATGTATTCATTTGTGGAGAATATGGTATATATTCATCCTCCAATCAAGATGAAATGCTACAGACAGTAACGAATATCAGTGAGAAAATAGCCCATTTTCACGGGTTGATGTTACATGACTCGCACTCAGTTTAAAAGGTTACTGAGAAAATGCTAATGATGTGTGATACGAATGAAACCAGAGCTAATGGGAGAGAAAGATTATGAAAAGGATAGATAACCCTCAATTTGAAAAAGTTAAGATTGTATTGTTCTTGGAAGAAATTATACGCATATCTCCAACACAAAATGACAGTTCATTAGAAAAAATGTTGAGTAATGTATATAACACAAAGAGTTTGCTTAGCCAAGAAAATCTTTTCGAGCAAGCTGTTTAAGAGCATTTATAAAAACAAAATTATTTTTCTCTGTCTCTATTTACACTACTTACATTGTTCGGAGTGTTCTCCTCATCTTTATTGTCGTATTCACAATGTTTCAGTTGTTATATGCTCCGGCTTTCTTCAAGGAACGCGTGGCCCAGGCATAAAAGCGCTGGTTTAAGTAATCTAGTGATTTGAGTCGAAGAGTTGTGATTTGACAGCAGAGGTGAACAAATCTTTCAGAACTGAGTTACTTAATTAGACTAACAGAAACCGAGATATCCAGAAAAGGCATGACACGTGGAGCTAGAACATTCTACTCCAGTGGAATAAATGAAGGGTTCAGTTTGAAATTCCAACGTATATCACCTGAAGGGGGCCCGAACGTACAACGTCCGAAAAGTTGTGAATATGACAATAAATATGTAAATAGTGTCAGTCACTTAAGTACCATACGAAATATACAGTTCGGTGATCATGTCTCTTTTGCTCCATGTATGATAAGGCAGAAGATTTTCCCGTTAGTAGGCAGCCATTTCGTTCTGCGGTAGATTGTTTGCTAACCAAGACTATAGAACCCAATCTGTTCTGCTGTTCATCCCATAGCTGTGGAGTGAAGAAATGGATTTATAACTTTCACAAGAGTAAATGAGTGTTGTGCATTGTGGTGCAGTAGATATTTCGGATCGAGATTTCGGAGAGCCGAGTCCGAATTCCAGTTGAATTTGTTGCATTCACTTAGGCGCAAAAACTCAGGAGAAAGGTATTAATCCGTCACTTCTCCCAAGCTATAAACTTCACATGCGAGTGAAAAAAAACACATGCACGCATATGAACTTTCTGACCTGCTTACCACTTATCTATTTATACACGATACTTTGGCCTTCAAAGAAACAAGCGGATCTCGATATGTGAAGTCACAAGTTTAATCGCCCGAAGAGAGTTAACTTTGGACTCGAAACACGTGTAGTGACACACATACCATTATGAACACAAAGTCCACGGCTTCGTGCACTTTTTCTTATATGTTATCTTTTATCTATCTATCTATCTATCTATCTATCTCTCTCTCTCTCTCTCTCTCTCTCTATATATATATATATATATATATATATAAAGATCTGGGTCATCTATAGCACAACATGCTATAAATAGCAGAGAATGTATTGCTGGATTGAGTGCTGACTGTTTTTCAATATATACTCTTTATATCATTTAAAAGCTCTAGTGCCCATTTACATCTCGCAAGCCTTCTCTCTGTAAGCAGAGAGATTGTTTGTTGGATTTGAATGTGGTTGCATTCTAGTTCTTTTGCATATTTCCCTACTTTCATTAGAATTTTATTTTATTTTCTAAGATTAAATTTCCCAGAAATTAAACTTGATATGATCTGGGACGAAAACCAGTTGTTTATTTTAGTTTTTAGTGTATAGAATGTCATCAAAATTCCACCTATTCTTTGCGATTATTAAATTTTCTACCACCAAGAATCTTTTCAAATATATATATATATATATTCATATATATATATATATACACACAAAAATCTAAAGCGAGCCAAAACCTACCGCGGTTTCACACTACGGATCGTCAGGGCCTTTGCCCTGACGATTCCGTAGTGTGAAACCGCGGTAGGTTTTGGCTCGCTTTAGATTTTTGTGTGTCTTTGCTCTACTTTTGTATATCTTTTTTTGTACTTTGTATCGAGCACTTTTTCTTGTGGTTGGTTCCGTTTGGGTTTTTTTCTTTGCTGCGGAGTATTGAATGTTTTGTTCTTGTTCCGCGGATTTCTTTTTTTTCTCCCCATTTATCCGACGCCTCAGTGCACCGGATTGTAACGGAATTAGGTTCTGTTTGTTAGTGGTTTTTTTGAAGGTTTATTTTAGTATAAATTTACGGCCTACATACTTACAGAGTCTATTTAGTTATTATTTTGATTTTTATATATATATATATATATATATATATATGCGTGTGTGAGTGTGTGAGTGTGTGTGTATGAGTGCATATATATGGTATTATGGAAAATTACATTGGCATCTCATTTTAACAGATATATATATACGAAATATACACAAAAATATATTGAAATACTAAGAAGTAATTTTTTTTATAAAATTGTCATTAGCTTCAAACGCAACCTCCAGATAACTTCGGAATCTCCTGCATCTCTTCTGGAAGGTATCCTTGTTTAAGTTTGTGAACGCTGCCATAATCTTCCATTCAGTGCATTTTTAGTGTTGCAAAGAGTTTGTTAGTCTCTCGCTGAATTGTTGCCCACATGTAATAATCAAAGGAATTGAAGACTGAGGAGTTAGGTGGCCAGGTTTCACAAGTGATATGGTCAAAGAAATTGTTTGAAAAATATCTGAGTCTTTCCTACTTGCGTGACATTGCTCAGAGACCTGTTGCTAGACATAAGATATTCCAACAGCCAATCTTTTGATTCATGACAGTACTATTTACGTAAAACACTTGATGTAGAATTTTGTGTTGAGTTTGAGGCAATGTGGGAAGAGGAATAGAGATATAACATTCCCATGAATAGTGAGCACCCCAAAGGGTGACTGGATATATCATCCAACTCTTATCGGAATCTTCTGCTCGGTCCTCAGATTGACATCCAAACACACTGAAATGTTCGTATTAAAGGTTCCGACTCAAATGCCAAGCAGTACAACAATCTGTTTGGCAAATTTCTGGTGGTGTGCTCTTTGTCTCGCAGACGGTACCCAACCGACTCTACTATACTGCGCAGTCGATAAAAACAAAAAAAAAACAATTTATTAATCGTGTTATATATAAAACTCCATTTTCGGCCTATAATCGTAAGATCTACATACAAACTACCGGTATCAGTATGGGAAACCCACTAAGTCCTATTTTCTTGAAATTTTCCATATCCCATATCGAAGACAAAGTGTTTAAAACAACTGAAAAAGACGGAGATTTACACATGGTGCGTCGACGATTTTTTTTTTTTGATAAAACATATGAACAAAATTTTAAATCTAAAATTAAATTTTGAAAATAACTCCTCGCTGAAATTTACTTATGATCTCATAATCAATTAAAAAATCCCATTTCTTGAAGTCAATATATAGCTAAAAGCCAACGAATGTATTGCTTATTTGTATAAAAAAACCACCAGTAAGAACACTTGTCTTCTTATCTATAATAGTGAATGATAGATATAAAATAGCAGTAATAACAAACTTCTTAAATAGAGCACATCAAAATTCCTCTACCCAAAGAATTTTTTGGACGAACTAAAACTCATAAAACAGACATTAGTCAACCCAACTCAGTCAGTTAAGTGCCATACGTGAAACACGCTTGGGCGATAATGTCTCTTTCGAGACATGACTGACTGGGCAGAAGATTATCCCGCAGTAGGTTTCCATTGCTTTCTGCGGTAGATTGGTTGCCAGCCAAGGCTATAGAACCCAACCTGCCCTGCTATTTAACCCATAACTGGAGGGAAGAGACGGATTAATACCTTTCCAAATGGTATTTGGGCGTAAGTGAATGCAATGGATTCAACTGGAATTCGAACTCGGCTCCTCGATCTCTCGTTCCGAGCCGATATCCACTGCACCACAACGCACAACCCAACTACATCATCGATAAACAAATAAATTTTTTCTTACAAAAACTACAAAATACCAATAACACACAAGAAAACATCAACATATTGTATTCCAGCCAAATATGCATTTATTATAAACATGACGAATTTTCTATACGAAAAATTCTTAAACACCATATTTCTGCTGTAATTCTTCAAAAAATGTTAAATTTATAATATATTGTAGAAAACAGAAAATTGTTGTTTCTAATAATGATCACCCCATCAAATCTAAGCTAGCAATGACTAATACAGTGTATGAATTTTAATACCCTGTACAAGATTTTGTTTCTTGTCATAACACAATTACCTATATTGGCCATCCTACTACTACACTGGGTAGACGCCTTACTTACCAAATATTTAGTAATAATAGTTCAATAAAAGTATTTATTAACCCATAATTTATAGGATCTCTTTAAAAAGTTTGGTTGAAAATACAAAAATACTATTCAAATCCCAATATTAGAGGCCCCTCGCTATAAAAGAGGTACTGTATATCAAACAATTTTCCCCTACCATCAACGTTACATTATTTAGAAGTGGAAATAGATTTTTGAAAGTTTTTTTAATAAATAGACAGATGCTCACACGATGTCCAGCCACATTCATCACCTGATAGCTTTAATGAACTTTCCTTTTAAAAAATGACTAAAACACAAGAAATACATTACAGACAAATATGAGGACAAATCAACACCGGAAAAATAACATCCTTGAAAATGGCCTGTGAATAAGCTGAAAGCGCTTGGAAAGTCGAAAATTATGAAACATTTTTATATTCCTTACTTCCAGCAAAAACAAAACATGCAAGAATATTCGAAAAATTAATTAAAAAAATAATAAAATCTTTCTTGTCGGTTGTTTTTCACGTAACATGTGTAAATGAAAGATTGCTGTTCATATATATATATATATATATATATATATGTGTGTGTGTGTGTGTGTGTGTGTAAAAAGTGTATGTATATAATTATAAATATCAATATATATCAATATATATAGGCAATTTGTTATATATATTACATTATTCATATATTATATATGCGCGGTACTTATTTGAAAGTATGTATGTGCGCAACGGCATACATATACATATATAGATATATGCCGAGGCTCATACGGTTCGCATATATATTTGTATGAGCCCCGGTGGGTGGACGCGCGTGTGTGTGTGTGTCTTTGAGCACGTCAGTGGGTGTACAAATGTGTATATATGCCTGCGTCTGTCACGACGACAAATTTTCCTCCCACTTTCACAAAAATACACCAATATACGCAGCCCTACATATAACCATTTTTTTAAAAAAATAATCAGTTGTCTGACGAATCGCAAAAGCATGAAACCCAGGGTCAAAAACTCACTGCTATATATATATACGTGTGTGTGCGTGTGTGTTTGTTTGTGTGTGTATGTATGTATGTATGTATGTATGTATGTATTCAGTATTTTTGAAAACGTTTTTATGAATAAACAGCACTAAACCTAAATTCGTATTTCAGTTATATATTTCAAGAACCCCAACCTTTTGGATAACACTCTTTTGCCTATACTGGTATCGTCCGGCAATGAGTTAGACGTTATGTTCAAAAGTAAAATCTTATTTACTTCCTGACGATAACTGTGGTGGTGAAATTGCTGTAGCAAGGTTTGTTTTCCTGCAGCATTTTATATCGCATATATATCTTAAACTGTCGTTTGTACATGGCCTTTATTACGCATGGAATTATGCATACTTTCCACGATGGTTACTACAAATTTACGGTTATAACTTCTGACCCATGAATCACACAAAGGAATATGAATATATTTGTAGCTACATGTCTTCGGTCACTTCCTGTGCGATCTCAAATCAACCACAAACGGATATTCAAGCGAGAAATATATTCAGTATCTGAAGGAGATCTTTTAACTTCTTTAGGGTCTATGGCGCTATGCCTTTCGCTAGTTTTATTACATTTCCTTCCCTCTTGTACAAGAGTTTTTCTTACAGCCGTGTTTCGTTCTAACACATGATTAATTGCTGTGTTCCAGCTTAACTTTCGACAAACTGAATCTTGCAAAATCGATATGGGGAAACACAATGGCATTTAAATATATTCACTAATGGATCGGACAACTTTCAATATTTCTTTGAACAGACAACTATCAATATTTCTTTGAAAGCTTTATCTGGAATTGAGAATAAAAGATAATCTTTGACAGGGGACATGAAAATCTTTGTTAATATTCTTGTTCAGTATCTTGATTAGACTTGCCGGGGTAAATTACATTGGATAAGATGGATCATTGAAAGTAGAAAGCTATCTCTTGTCTTGCTTTTAACTCTTTTATGGCAATCTTTTGGTGCAACACTAACTTTTAAATTAAAGATTTGTCAAACCATCGCTTATATTATTTGCTATTTCTTGTACTAAAGTTTATCTAGTACAAGGCCCGAGAGCCAATCAAGATTGGTAATATCAATGAAAATATACATGGCTGAAGTTTATGACGATGAGGAGAATATATAACGATTGATTCTTGACTCGCTGAGGCCAAGAATGACGTTTTCAGGAAAGTATCTTAGCAAGAGTCTGTTCCGCAAATTAGCAGTTCTTGAAGAAATAAAACATGTCTGAGTGGATTTTTTACTATATTTGGTTCACAGAGAAAATGAGGTTGATACGACTCAGCGGAAGTAACATGGCATATCCTAATCATAACGTTCTGCACAGTTACAGCCAAAACCTGGGCTCAGCTGTCATTATTTTTCTTGAAATAACGATGTGGGAATGATAGGCTTGCGTTGCTGTGTATGCTGAAAAGAGGCTGCATAACAGAGAAGAGGTCATTCTCCACAAGGTTGTGTAAATGTTTTTGAGCTTTATCAATGCTGGAATGTGATAATTGACCAGATTCAGACCAAATATAGCAGCAATAAACTACATTTTGTCAAATTTCCCTCTTGTAAAGTTGATGCCATGTAGGAGTCATAAACTTCCTGTAATTATGGAATGAGTACCCGATTTTTTGTATGTATAATTTGCATTTGATGCCTTGAGAATCGTCATGCTTTGAACGTTTATATTAAGTTATCCCCAATAAACGTTCAAAGCATGCCGATTCATTCAGAGTGTAGCCGCTCATTGCAACTAGAGAAAACTCGATCTGCTCGGCGAAGAGGAAACAATACTGGCATGAATCTTGAGGCATTAAAAGTTATAAGCGAGTTTTTCTCCATTAAGCTGTTTGGGATAAGTCAGAAGTTTTTTAAAAGCTCATTACTTTGATCCAGAAACAAAGAAACAATCCATTCAATGGCAAAACCCCTCCAAAGAAGACCGAGGTTGTTTTATCTTGTTGATGGCCTTGTTTTTGTTTTTTTTCGTTTTTTTTTTTTTTGTTATTTTTTTTAATATAACAGCTTTGAATTTATTGACTTCAAAAGGGTCACACCATCAATGGAGATTAAAATGTAAACTTGCTGAGACAATTATGAAAGGCTATCAAGACAAAACGCCAAAGAAAACTAAGTGGTCCTGTATCATCAGGGCAATGCTCCAGACAACAAGAACTTGATTTAAATGGCTTTGAACTGGCTTGATTACCCTCCCTATTTTAACTCTCATCATGACATGAAAACACATTTACTCGGAAGCAGTATCCAATTGATGACGTAATATCTGCTGATTTGACATATTATTACTAACAGAATGAACATCCTTTTTTAACATTCAGGTATCAGTTTACATGTAACGAAACAATCATTTTATTAATAACTAAAGTAAATTCAATGCATGCAAGATTACACAACTCTAGCATCAAACTTAATAGTCAGCCTATGAACCTTTCAGCCCACCCACGTAGAATAAAAATGTTATATGTTGGCAAATAACAAAACTTTGGCAATGGATCAAACAGCTTCTAATAATATTGCAAAAGAAGGGCGGATATCCTGGACAAATCGAAACACTTGTTTAGCAAACTTGTTTCCTTAATCGTTACTACTAGATAATGATTTCTATCTTCACAAAGATCTTCATTTAATTAGCCTCCCCTAACCCGTAAAATAAGCTTAATAAATAATAATAACGCAAAGCATTTTTTTGCCTTAAATACTTACTCGCCTACTTACTTCTTTGTTGACAATAAGACATGTCAATGACCAGGCATATTGTCAAGATTTTGAATAAAGCAACGGAAGTTGTAGATTCATAAATATCCAAAGAGCATAGCTGTCAGGTTCATTCATTTGGCTAGTTGTAAAAATATGGAACTCCACGAATCCTTGTAATCGGAGAGATATTCATTTATTTATTCATTTCATAGATATTCATCAAGTGTCAGAGAAAAGATATTTTTGTCCAAGTTGCCTGGTTATGACAGACAGCAGGGAGAAATAGATTCAGATATAGTCGACCATAATAGCTCAAACCGGAATTACTCAAAACTGTAGAATACACTTCTTAAGCGACAACAATAAAAGTACGCCAGTTATTATACCACTTTAAGAACTTATTTCTTATGAATTAGTTCGACAAAGACGACACATGCATAATGTTATTTTTAATATTTCACATTAACAATTACTGTTTGTAAAAGTGCATCAAATATTCAAACTGGATGATGATACACCCTTGTAAAAATTAATTGAAACAAAACAAACATTGTCTTCCTAGAATCTTTTACAGTTTCCCTTTATACATGATCATCTCTTGGCGTTGTTTTTCTCTTCCGGCAGCATTTTTCTTTATGTTTTGAACTGATGGAACCAATTTGTTTCTTTGCCTTGATGACGCGACTGACAGTTGAAAGTCTGACACTAACAATATCCGTGATCTCTCTGTAATGTTTGACAGTTTGTTCGTGAAGTTTTACAATTTTCGTACGCTTCCTTGGAGTAACGTCCATGGGGCAACTAATCGACAGTCAAGACAATATGGCTGGGCGTGATAAAAATATGATGCAAACAAAGATGACGCAATATATTTCAAGGCCAAACAAATTCCATCATACACCCCAAAATAAATTCATATTGTTGCACACCAATGCAAATTACCTAATCTAAGTAAAATTAATAATCGATTATAGCATTTCACTCCAGTGGGTCAGAAATTGACCGTATAATGTAATAAAGGAAACTAAAGCACTTGTTCCAATTAATTTGACACCAGCAGTATAAATGAGGGTAAACATAATTTATGTAAAAGTCTTCTCCTCTCTCTCTTGACCTCTCTTTTTCTCTCTATCTCTATCCTGCTTTCTCTCTCTCTCACTCACACACACAATCGGTAAGGTTTGTTTATAAGTACGTTGTTGTTGTTCTGTAGGCCATGCATACATATCTATATGTTTACCTGGTATATCTGGAAAGAGATAAAAGTAAGCAATAATTTATGTGATGAGAAGTTCTAATTATTTATATTCAAATTCTTTTTCTCATCCTTAATATTATTATCACAAGTTTATACGTTTATACTCTTCGGCCATCTTTAGGTATTTAATCTAAATTAGAAGTAAATTATCGTCGTTCTGTTTCTCATGTTCAGAAATATCTCGTCTTGTTTCTTATTTTAGTACTACCAGTTATTGCTCAACCTGTTTCCACTGTTTCTCGGTCTGCACTATCCGGACCAAGGATTGAACCCATAATGACCTTTTCACTAAAGCCATGAAATAGCACTTCCAGTAGACTGTTGACAGTGATATTTGTTTGTAGATTGAGAGAAAAAGATTAAGAGAATGCAAAAAAAATTCTTGTAGAAATCCTTTTATTGACACTTTTGGTTGGTAAATGGTTCCTCAATGCAAGATTATTTCATTTATAGATTCTTGATTTTCTTTTTAAATTTTTTAATAGTATATCAATCGTAGGATATTTAAAGACAAGACTAATGTTTTTACATCGTAAAAATTTTTGAGTGATAATAATAATTTATGGGTTTGAATCATACTAATTAATCCATAGGGAGAAGAGTTAGATTCCTGCCTTTCACAAGGGTATTTACGCGCAAGGAATATAGCAAAACGGACTAGATTTAAAATCGGTTTTCCTGTTTCTAATCTCGAAACATTTATCCATTACACTAATCGCACATCTGATTATACAACACTAATCGGACACCCATTTCGACCCGTTTTGCTGTTGCTTAACTTTGATGATCTTACAAAACCTAAGAAACTGATGCTTGGTTTGCTAACGAGAATCACTTAAGTGCTTATCTTCAGTAAAAGTAAAAGTTATCTATTTAATAAAGAAAGAAATCAATCCTATGTTGAGATTGATAAAGTATATGAAAACAACGAAACTTTCATTCGTCACAATTTTTATTTTAAATAATAATTATTTATTCATATTGACACGTAAAAATGCCAGTTTTCTTTTCTAGAATTTCATATGAAGCTCATGGCATATTCTACTAGAATAAAATTTCCATAGAAATTTTGATATCACATCGTTAAATATTTAGGTCTCAGAACTTTAACAAAATATTACAGTAACAATCATAAAAATTAATGCTTATTGTTATTTTGAGAAGGAAAGAGATACCAATATGGCTACTTGAACTTGACTTTTTACATTTCACTGAAACAGACGTTAAACACTTCTATCTTACCTTCTTTCTTTAATTTTCTCATTGAAACTAAATAGCGTCTTTGATATGTCTTCTGTCTTCTCTCGCGATCAAAACGAAATAGGCCATTATTTATGATGAATCAGCAGTAGACGTTAAACACTTTTATCTTTTTATATATTTACATTTATCAAAATGAAATCAACTAGAGTTTTTGATATGTATATTCTCTTTCCACAAGTTCAAAACAGAATAGTCCACTATTTCTGAGTCATTAGCAAGGCGTAACGGTCGTGCAGGCTAACGAAGGGATGGACAACCGCAATTGTTGTATGACGTATTTACTATAATAATAGATTCACAACTTGATTTCCTATAGCTGTTGGTCACAATAACTGATCTCAGGTTATTTAAGAGATGTTCCAATATTATGATAACATAACCTCGGGTCCTAACAAGAAGTGTCGTATTTGTCTCATCAGACTAGTTTCTTGTTATAACATTTTTAATTACTCAAATGGTACTAACAATTTTGTGTAAAATTTGGGCATGGCGGTAAAACTGGCTTTTTCTGAACATTCCAGGTTTTGTATTATTTCCATACCCCTCTTTCTTCTTCATAGCTATTAGCTCCCCACACAATCGTTCTACAACTTTTCCTTAGCTTACATACGCTTTTTTTATTTGTTTATGTTCATATTTTTTCCCACGTCAAATTTAGTTTGTTAATACTGTGCTAATATTTCTCTGTTCCATCAAGAAAGTATTAATATAATGTTAAGATCATATGTCCGGTCAGATTTCCGGATTGCAAGTAGGACAGGGGAAATTTTAATACACCTTTCTCCATTAGTATCTTGGTGGTGATATTCCACTATCATATTATCGATGTTATTTTCCTACACGTCATCAACCTTTATTTTTGATTTTTCAGATAAGAGGAATCAATTGTCTTCTTTTTCGACGTAGATTGTTGGTAAGAATTGATTACCTCTTTTTAAATTTGGTTTGTTGGGATAATCAATTGACCTTCTTTTCTTTCGAAAGTCTCCTATTTGTTTGATCTAGTATTAAGCCAGGAGCTTAGTGGAAATCTTTGTCCCACCTAAAAAATAGCATTTATTGAAAATTGCGTTCAGCTGAGAAAATGCCAGTTAGCAATATTGGCATATTGCATATGAACACTGAAAACTGGATAAAAAAATGCGTCTTTTCACTGGAGTGTTGGATAAAATCTATTTGGAAAGCAAAAGCTTAAACTAAATTTACCACGTATCTTACTTCAGTGAACTTGGATTCAGTGGAATATAAATTGACTCTGACACTGATTATACAAGACATAGGATATAAATATAAACGCTCATTTTTCGATATGATTTCTCATTTCGCTCGATGATGGAAGATACGATATGGCACGTCAGGGATAAAATATGCAGAGGTTAAGGTGAACTCAACGTGTAAACAAATTATATTTATCAAGTTAGAAAATGAGAGATAATATTATAATGACCGAACAAATTAAAACAAGCATCTTCGTTATATTCATTTTTTCTTCTATTTCTTTGTACCATGTTCTTTCAGATTTCACAGCTATATACAGGCTGCGATTTTCACCAAATTTCATCTTTAATTTCGCTTACACGTTGTTTGCTTTCGGTTTTGTCGACTGCACACTACCGACTTCGAGAAAAAGAGCACCATGACGCAATTCACTCCATCAAAAATTCAGAAACGTCATGCTGCTCCGATTGGCATTCGCACCGGAATATTCAATATGAACATTTCAGAGTGTCTTGGACAGTGCAGAGGGTTAGAAAAGAGTTAGAAAATTTCCAATGGTGATTACAAATGTGTTTGTTACTGATGGCAGTGTTATGCCTTCCTTTATCTTCCCACAGGCTCCAAAATCAACAGGGAGGCCTATATACTACGTGTATTCTGACTTAGCTTATCAGCCAGATCACATTTCCTCGTATTTGTCTATATTTCTGAAATGAGGTAGTATTTAGAGTATTTACATTATTCGGATTATTTTCCTCATTTTTGTTGCCATTTAAACGATGTTTCGGCCTTCGGACGCTTCGGCTTTCTTCAGGTGCTAGGGATTTTCAACCGAACCTTTTATTACAATCACTGGGGTATATCATCCTCATTCCTTGCGTAGAACCTCGATTGAAATTCATGAGTTATCTTCCTCTAATCTTGCAATTTATTTGTTCACCACTGCTATAGCCTGGCGTTGAACTCACAACTCTAATAATCAAGTCAAGAACTAACCAACGTTTATATCCACTGGGTCATGTGTCCTTAAGGCCGAAACGTCGTACAAATAGTAACAAAGATGAGGACAATAGTCCGAATAATGTAAATGCCACACTTCCCCGCATTTTAAAGAGTAGAAATTTATCCTTTGCTTCCTGTTTAGGAATCGGTTTCTTCTAATTTTTTTTATCTTTTTCTTTTACCTCTACTTACCTCTTGTGTCTCAATGGCATTACCGCCTTAATTTGGATAGAATGATTAAAAACAATCTGTCACATTCTTGTGGTTTATTCCATCGTTTAGCCAGATAGTTAATTTTCTTTACTAGCTTGATTCTTGTGCCTTGAATTTGCACCTCACACGTCTTGGTGATGAACTTATATTCGGTAATGGTTGGTAGTTTTTCTTGCTTTCCTTCGTTAATTTTCTAGTTATAATAGTTTTCCTTTTCTCTACCTAATGAAATAGAAGTCAAGTAGAAAAAGCGTATATGAGAAGTCTGAGAATTTACCATTTATGATATGCATAATCTTTGAAAGAAAAATGCATGAGAAAGTTATTTTATCGCAAACCGATTGTATATGGAGATAAAATGAATTTTTTACATAAAAAAACAGGATTGTAATAAAACCACTGCTATCCTATTTTTGCAATTATATTCATCCTATACAAGACTAAGATCTACTTGAGGCGTACAGAATAAGCGGAACAGTATATGGGATATATGATGAGATTAGGGTTGACTCTAAACACAGCAGGTTACGATTCTGGGGAAGCATCCTCTTAAGGGGCTAGAAATTTAACTTAAACTTAAGGGGCTAGAAACTTTAACTTAAAAGGAATGTTTCTATTAAATAATCTTAATATCAGATACACTATTGATAATGCGTTGATAGCAGATAACTGATAAAGTTGGTTAAGTGCTGATCGCGTTTAAAGTCAGCATGCCACCTCTTACCCGTTGTGTTCGACGAAACAAAGTCTGAATAACACTTATCAAGCCACTGATTTGCTTGAACAGTTTTTTTTTGCATCAGAAGCAATGCTTTATCAACAGACGAAACTCAGATTTTTTTCCATTATTTTAAAAAATTTGCAACAGTATCTTTAATTAAATAACGATAATTTTAAAGTAATAATCCGATTAAGCCCCAATTTTGTCACGTGTCATTTGAAGGTTAGTACTTCATAAAAATAATATGGGTTTTTTTTTATTCGTATCGCCATCTGTATGTCAGACCTGGGACTTATTGATGTATTGAGTTAGTTAAGTGCTATTTATGATACACGCTTTGGCAACCATGTCTCTTTCAATCCTTACCTAACAATGCAAAACATTTTTCCGCAGTAGTTTACCATTTTTTTTCCGGCAGAATAATTGCTAACCAAGGCTATAGAACTAAATCTGCTCTGCTATATAGTCCATAGCTGGAAGGAGAAGAGAGGTATTCATACCTTCCCCCAAAGATATTTGCGCGTAAGTAAAAGCAGCGAATTCGAACTCAGTTCTCCGATTTCTCATTCCGAGTTGATATCTATTACACCACAACGCACATCCAGATAACTGATACGGTGCTAATAAGAGGCTGATGAAATTTGTCTCTTAAAACCTGGAGGGCGTATTAAAGGCCAGAAGAACATTAAAAAGCAGCTAGTACATTACTTAACGAGCGTGTGTAAATGGATGGCAAAAACGGATAGTATAAAACATAGCAAAAAGAACAATCTTTTAAGAGATACAAAGGACATGAAGTTTGGGAGGACTCACCAAGACTATAACTGAAATGTCTTTTAAAACTTTTTCATGGCGCTACTGGTAACACACCTCATTCAATGACTTGAGAAAACCGGGCTCAATATGTGTTGAAAGGATTCTCTCTTTTGAGAGAAAGTTGAAACTCACCTTTCCGTAGAAAGTTGAAACTCACCTTTTCCCCACGTATAGAGGTTTGCTAGACTGGATACTGTCTGCACAAAAAAACATGTTACTGTGATTAGCCTACCAGAGATCTATTTAAGAAACTTTTTTTTCATCTCTGTTTTCCTATTTTGTCCAGGGCTTGTACTGACCTAAGGAATGACTTTTACTAACTTATTTTCTTCCATGCCTATTCTCACTTTATATTGAAGACAGTGTCATCAATCTTACCTTTTTATTCTTTCCTTCGGAGACTGGGAGAGTAACATAGGCATCATCACCTCATGGTCAATGTTCATATTGAGCCTTCTGTCTTAGCACATTTCACTTTTTCCTAGTTGGAACTTCAGTTCCTGCTTCTACATCTTTAGGATATTTGAATCTCTATAAAGGCTTGTCTCCCTTGTCATTGCCACAGTAAATCCATCAACTAATCTTCTAAAGGGGAACTGCAATGCATTTGATGCTTCATACAAAACTTAACTACTCAAACTCTTTGTTAAGCCAAACCATTATCTCAAATTACCACTAACATTTTCCTTCCATATACTTAACAGTTGTTAATTCCATTTCATATAAAGTTGACGGCCACAAAATCTTTAGTAAAATGGCATACTGACATATCAATGCCTTAAAACGGCCTGAGAGCACTGACTTGTTTACTTACTTCAACATTGTTCGAGGTCTATAAATCATTTGCTGGAATCATTTATATCTTTAAAATCAAAATTGAAAGTTTTAACCAGACACTTAACAGCACTTTCATTTAACGACAGGATTATGGTTCTTGCAAACCTTTTTGTCACAATCCCTCTCTTTAATACTAATGACCTCGATTGTTTCGGTCTTAATTCTTGCCCAAATAATTATCTTTTCCAAACCTTGAAAAAATCCACTGACATCCAGGAACAGGAGAAAAAGATATAATAACTGTCAGGTCATCCATATATGTATGGATCAGAGGTTTTCGTAACTCGTTTTTTATCGACATTCAACTTCTACTGATTTTACCAAAAATGTTTATGGTTAACTTAAAAGTATCGCTGAGTAATAATCCTACTTTCTAACCGATTACAATTGGAAAATATCAGATCGTAGGTTGTCTATATATTGAAATAATTGTAATAATCTAGTATGAGATTTCTTACATAAATAATAAAATTATAACTTCTTAGAATTTCTTTGTCTAATTTTTGTAAAATGGATCTATATACATTAGTGATGTCAAGCCACAGTACGACTAGATCACCCTTCCCTTGCTTTTCTTTTCTTGTGAACTGCTATATGATCAAGGCAATTTGGAATGGGGGCAATCCTACCGTTCTCTGTTGAAGTATCTACGTAATTCTTAAAATGAATTCCGAAGTCATTGGGACGGAATGCAGAAGATATTTTGCTCAGTGTCCAGTCAAGAAGTTTTTCTGAACCGTTCAATTTCTTTAGTTTTCTTCTTTTAAAATGCACACTGCATTGAAGAATTTCTACTGCTTTGCAACTCTACTTCTTCTTAACAATTGTTCTTAATGTCTTTCAAAGATTAGCATGTCACATTGCTTACACACACTGTAAACCATACCATTTGGTCCTTGGGTTTGAAGCTAATCTAACTGCCAATATGACCTCTTTTGATTCTTTCAAGGTCGGTGCCGTCAAGATAAAAATTTTTATCAGCGGTTTTCAGTACACTATTATATTATTTTATAAAGTCTTTTTTTTTATCTTGATCACTGAGTGTTATTTGTAGAAAAAAGTTTCTTCCGCTGTACACACAAGATTACCATTACTTCTTTTTTGGACGATTTCTAGGATCTTCTGCTCTACAAAGAGTTTTAAATTTATTCCAAAACAAAAAAAGTTCCAAAAATTGGGTTTTCTACCTCATTTGCTTTTTATATTGTTTCCTTAGCTCGAGTCTCAGCCGGTAAATTTTCTCTCCCAACGGTAGTTTCTGGGATCTTTTTGCGCTTGTTCTGAACATAACCGAATCATTCTAACGCTTAACTAATGAAGTAGTCGTTATTATGTTTACTATACTGCCTATGTTCCCCTTTATACATCGTTCGTAAAATATCCTTTACATCCTGATAGAATTGTTGCCATCCATTCTTCTAGTGTTCAGTGGCCTATTGTGTGAATAAATGTGGAAAACCACGATCGATAACCCTATAAAGAAATATGGCATATAAATGTTGCTGATGATGCTTCTAATGATTACAATTTGCTGCAAATATGAAGTTCACTTACTTGATGAGCTATTAGTCAATTATAATAACATGTCAAAAACCTTACTTTTATTTTTATTTCAGAATGAAACTCATTTTAACAGAAATCTAATTGACATTTCACAATTTAAATCATTCATTTTTTAATTTTTTACCCCCAAGCAAGATGATAATGTCACTAGAATGCAGAGGGTTAGTGGGAGTGAAAATGAAAGAGAATGAAAAGACTGAGAATAGGAAGGATTGAAGAAAGGACAAAAAAGGAACTGTCATACAGTAAACCTGACTAATCTTCTCTACATTTATTATTGAGATATGGACTTGTCTATCAGCTATGAGTAGAACATTTGTTCATAAAGCAGTCGGAAAAAGTGACTCACCAAAGGTGTAGTGCTTTTCAGTGCAACGCTTGTTGCACTTAAATATTGTGAACGTGTGTTTTCATGTGATTAAACCCTTCTTCACTCACTCTTTTATTCTATTGTTTCCTTACAGTCTTACTAACCAGCCACTATGGGCGTTTTACGAAATTAATAACAGGGAAAGAGTTCAAGAAGACAGAAGATTGATTGACGTCCCATTTAAAATCTTTGATAGTTCTAGTTATCAAAAAAGGTAGAACTCGTAAGGGAGAGCCAAAGGCAGGAAATGTGAGAGAATAAACTGTTAGAGGAAAATAGCTAGTACAACGGTAAAACTGTGAGATCTAGTTGCCAATTTAGTAGCAAGCTTGAATTCATGTCGGTGGAGTACAAGGGAAAACGTATCATAGCATTTTCCATGAAAATGTTTATAGAAAAGAGAGAAGGAAACCACGTCACGTCGGTGAGAAAGTTGCTGAAGTCGAGATGTCTAGTCAAGGTCGAGTAGGTTGCGGTTTCTTCTTTGGATTTTGTTAAGGATCTTGAGCAGTTCGGCAGGAGCACCAGATCAGATATTGCAACAGTTTTCAATGCACAGAGGAATGGTAGATTTCTAAATGTACTAGATGGATTTCCTTGTCATAGATGCATATATTGATTCAACGTAGTCGCTCCACTCTGTCTAGAAAGGATTAGGCTAAACTAGGCATAGTGTTTCTCTCTTGACATGCAGAAATCTTTTCTGTTGTCAGTATATAAAATCCGTGTTTTTGGGAGCGTTAAAATTTACAATTCAATTTCTGCCACATTTAACCATTGAATAGAAGTCTTATTAAAGAGCAGTTGCCTGGTTTATTTTTCTTAGTCTGTCAGTTGTAACTACTGACATCAAGGCGATCCTTAATGAAGATTTAAGCCGCGTATGTCTAAGGATACAGTCTTGTGTCACCCCTGCATTAGTATGAAATGATCTGCAAACGTACACCTTCAAGACAGCCTTCATTATACGATTTGTTAGATTGAATTAAGCGAAATATTCGTTCGATGATACAGTAACTCGTGAGCTTGCTTAGAAGGCCAGCATACCAAAACTTTCCGAACGTCTTTGAGTTATCTGGAGAGAAGCCAAGCGCTTCGCTATTCTAGACAAATTCACTGATGGCCGTTAACTCGTCGGCGATAGCCCTGGCATAACGGAAGTTATATTGTTTGTCCAAAACACGTTGTAGGAATTAAGATGCTTAACCAAATCGGCATTTTTAGAGCCTCGAGTAATTTACCGAAAAATGGTAGTTCAATAATTTCTGAAATAAGGTTTTCACAATGTTCTTAAAAGCAGGAACTACAAGGGAGGATTTCTAACCAGCTAATTAGCAAAATGTTATACAATTTTCTATGTCAAATGGTCACTAAATTTTAAAATGTCATTGACGTAGAGTACGGGTTTGCAAACTCGTATGGTTGACCATTAGGATTGTGTAGTAAGTGTAATTTTCACTGGGTACCCGATACATATGTTATTGTGTTAAAAGTAAGTTTATTTTTATAAATAAGAAGGGCGCTTATATATTGCTTATGAATTAGTAAAGCTTCGTGTAATTGCTCTTAACAGATGGTTACTAAGTGCTATAGTAGCTGTAGAGTAGGTTAATGGTTCGCGAGCTTGTCTGGTTGACCATTATTGCATTAATAGTAAGTTAAATCCTGTTGCCTGATTAATTAGTTTCGTTCTAAAAATAAATTAATAACAATTTCTTAGACTCTTTGTAGCGGAAACCAAATGCAGCCTGAGCTGTCTACAAATACTGATTGATAGAGGTCAAAGAGACGACGTCTAGTGTGTTATCTTTGTAAAAAGAAAAAAGACAGTGCGAACCCCAGCTGGTCTGGGTATGAAGAAATAGGATATCCACCTGCTCTCATACGAAATCGTCGGAACGATGAATTGAGTGGTGTTACTTATGCAAATGAATAGTTTTACTAGACAACCACTAATGTTTAACAATAAAAGCAGGCACATTTTCTAAGAAGCAGCTGAGCCGTAGCGGCACCAGACATTTAGTCCGTTCGTTCATTCGTGCGTTCCTTCCGTCTTTCCATCTCATCTTGCTTCATTTCTTCCGGTTTTCAGTGTATTATCTACGTTCAGTTCAGCGCTTTCACGCAGTCTTCCGGTGTGGAAATCCTGTTCGTGCCCAGCTTGTTTTAATCCTATATTTGGCTTTTTGGGAATTTCTTTCTGGTTATGCTAATGTTCCATCCTTCCCGAGCTGTGAGACGTCGATTCACTTTAGATACCCAAACAATGAAATGGAAACCATCACCTTTAATAAAATATAATTTAGGCATGAGGGATAATCTAATATAAGATTTCTGTTTTTAGTATTTAAAAACCTTTTAATTTGCAAATCGTGGAACATCTTTTGAGGAGGTAATACAACGTAAGATACGCAGGTGATTAGCTATAGATAACAGACTGGAAGAAAACTTAGACAATGTAGTAAAGAATTTTGTTGGTTTTGTCTAGCTTCATATCAACCCATATGGATTATTTAATGCTGACATCTAAATATTTTGTACGTAATTTTATGCTTCCAAGTACAGATATTTTGAACATCATTTTATCTTTTCAGTGTGATAGTATATTTTTAGATATATAGTTTGTAAATCATAAAATCCATAAATATAATTTTACAATAGAAATATATTTTTATGTTTTTTCGTGGTGAATTAGTTGTTAATTTGCTATAGAAATTTACTATTTGGAATTTTGTTCTAAATGTGCAAGGTATAAATTAGTGACGCAGAATCAAAAAAGCGCAAGCATTTATCTATCTGTGTAGTGTGATAACAAAATAGACAACATAAAAATACGGGTGCATTGGAATATTAAAAAAAATGCCCTAAAAAGAAGCAAAAGTTTAAAAAATCGTTAAGCAAAAGAGAGCTAAACTAGTTTTATATCTATTGTAATATATAATACATTGATACTGGAGTATCACGATTAAGAGACTCGATGTAACATAGATGTGGTTCTACGAAGGAGAACTGGAAAGTTATTTGGCTGAACATGAAAGAGCGGTGCTATAGATGTAAAATCTTGCATGCATTTATTTCATCTCTGATTTTTAAAAACTGCATTGTTAATTTTCAGTTGCACCCATATCTGGTTGTTCAAAGCAAAATTTTAATTGTAACTAGTAAATAGTTCTCTTGAAAATGAACAAAATTTTGTATCGTCGTGTTAGAGTGTAACTAGAAAAAAGAGTTTAGTCTAAGAGGAAATTCATGCTCATATGTTTACTACTTTAGAGGATAACGTTCTGCAACTGCCATCGCTGAGAAAAAACATTGTTTGTGTTAATCACAAGATGATAAAGGACAAGCGATTTGACTAGAAATCAAATAACCAATAATATAATCATGTCGCGTGAGAGAGCTAAAAATAATTTGCACAATGAACTTGGCATGACGAAGGTTTCTGAACGTTGGGTGCCACGTGTTATGATCAAAAGCGCATCACAATTATAACAACACGGAAAAATCTGACATTTGAAACTGATTCAACTGGTTTTTTTGGGAAGTTTACTAAACAAAGAGCTTAGTGCTGGGTTCATTAAAGTACAGGCAGAAAAATCTATGCAGTGGAATCATCCCTCTTCACCTACCCGAAAGATGGTCAGTGTCATTTCCTTTTCAAAGATGTTGATGACTTCAATTTTTGAAGATGTAAAAGAAATTTTGTTTATTGATTATCTTCAAAAGGTTAACGCAATCAATTGAGAATATGATAACTTGCTGGGACTATTACAAAATGCTATCATGATCGGAAAAACTGACGAAGTGCGTCTTGTTTCATCAAAACAATACTCCAACACACAAAACCTTGGTTTCAATAGCTGTATTGAGTGACTGTGGCTTTGAACTGTTTGATCACCCTCCCTATTCTCCTGATTTTGTTCCATCTGACTATCATTTGTTCCCCAACAGGAAAAAAAAAACACTTGGTTGGAAACCAGTAGCACAATGATGATAAGGTCATTCCTGCCCTTGATGATTTTTCCGACCAACAGGATGAAAGTTTTTTTTATTGATGGGATGCAATACTGATGGAAGAATTATTATTAGACTGCAAAAAAATAAACCTCATTTGATCAAATTCCATGAGAATATTTTGATCATTCTTTTCAATTAATCTTCATAGAGAATCATTATATGAATACCATGGACTGAATATGTGACCAGTAAGAATGATTTAAGAGAAATGAAACTCAAGGAACACCTATACTTAAAATCAGAAAGAAACAGGAAGTTTTTTTTTCGAATACTTAATAAGTACTTCGAGAACTGAACAGACAATGGTCATACTGCAAGAATACAGAAACACGTTATTTCCTAACGAATTTGGATCAATAAATTTCAGAATGAGAATAAAGAGGCGATAGATGCAAGAAATAAGTATTTGCAGAGAATGAAAACTGCCCAGGTAGACAAGGACATGGTATATAAAAGAAGGAAATTTAACACTAAAAATATTTTAAATATAGAGAAAATCTAGTCGGTTTATGTTTTGAACTTATATATTTATAGCTAAATACAAACGGCCACTAATTGTTTTAAGCCTATTAAATACAGTTCACAATATATTATAAAAACTAATAATAGGCCTTATATAGCTTAAATATTTTATCTAATAATGACAAAATGTTATATTCGAATTTCCGACAGTACTTAGGACGCCAGACACTGCATCTGCCGTGATACTTTGGCAAAAACAACATGGATGTGAATACTTGTTCAAACTATTCTTGGAATAATGACAATATTCGATCCTAAAATTTTGGCAAGCTTCTAAGAACATTATTTTAAATGTTGTATATGAAAACAACAAGAATGAAGATATTTGTCTGAGTAATAGTTGAAATAATATCAAAAGTGCGCACGTTATTTTAACTTAATTAATAAGTGAGTACTACATGCCAACTGAAACGCTGTGTTCAAACAATGGAAATGAGAGTGTTTGACCAAACAAGACACGGAATAAGGTAATGGATCTTCATAGAACATTGAATGTTTGACTTGTTGGGAAACGCATTGGTAAAATCTGGCAAAATCAACTAACATAACGATACTCGTTTGAATAATTTGTGAAGTCATAATATATTATATGAGACATTTTAATAAGATACTGTAATATATATTACTCAAAAGGCATACTTTTTCCTGCTTTTCCTTCTTTCATTGCACCATGTACAAATCTCTTGAAAAGCCTATCTTCTTCGCCACAAAAGCTATTTTTACTGCACCCTGTCACGTCGCTTTTCATTCTTTTTGCATGTTACGTATCGATTTCCATTGAATATATGTTTCTTGTTCTTTATTGTCTCATTCAATCGGATTATTAAAAAAATAAGAAAGTTTCAGTTGCCAACTAAAGGAAATAGAAAAAAATTGTTGAATTTAATAATCGGATTTCTTTTCTTATTTGTTTTGTAAATGTGTTAAAATACAATCAATAACTTTATGAGGCCCATATGTAACAGTAATGGTAATATTAGCTGTTTCCTCATGAGGAAACATTTGACATTGATTGACCGAGCAGTTTATATACTACTGTCGGTTTGAATTTTATAAAATCTTTCTCTTAAAACAATTTTTCAGGAAAATATGTTTTTCAAGTTTAGCCGCTCCTTCAAATATTGCTGTATTATACTTTCAAAGCTTTTATTTAGAGTATTGGGGAATAACAACATCGTGATTATATAATTATTTTCGTTTTGTCTTACATGTGATCGTCTATTAGTCGGTTAAAGCGTTGGTTAGTGAATTTGGTAACAGCGAGTTCAATCCCTGGGCCGTGTAATACAGGCACATATTCGATTAAATTAGCAAAATACAAAAAATAATGATATAAGACGTGATAATACGAGAGGTTATAGAGGTTACCTTCCTAGCCTTTTATTTGTACTAATGTGAAGTACCAACACCAAGATTCTA
The DNA here is from genome assembly GCA_037127315.1 of Ascarosepion bandense. NCBI lineage: Eukaryota > Metazoa > Mollusca > Cephalopoda > Sepiida > Sepiidae > Ascarosepion > Ascarosepion bandense. The sequence goes on from JBBBDQ010001184.1 coordinate 1,424,395, forward strand.
TTATCATTTTTTCTTCGATATTATATGTAATATCTTGTTGCTGTTCAGCAACGTTATATCAGTTTTGTTTTCCACTCTCAGTAACTTCTTGTGTCTTACTGGTGGTTTTATTGTGAAATGATATTACATTCTCCTCCTACTAAGTATGCACGGATAGTAGAGTAGACTAGCCTCTTTAGTAAATCGACAACTCTACATGAAAACAAAACTTAGGAAGGTAGCGAAAAATTGGTGAAGGCAGCGGAATAGTCACTCAACGCTCTCAAGAAGACATAGTAATATTAAAACAAAAGGAAGCTGTAGAGAGCCATACCTGACTACGTCCTGAATGGATATGACATTTAAGAAAAAGCGGCAATTATTCATCTCGCCAAACAAATAATTCTTTTTTTTTCTTTCCTTTACCAGCGTTAACCCAATAAAAACTTCAAGAGCCACTGAAGATAAAGAATTTTTTAATGAGGTGTGTAATACGAATGTAATATTAGGAAATGTAGATTATGTTGATTTAGAATATAGGTAGCTAGTGATCCTTGACCTAAAGAGGATACCATAGCATTCGGGAAAGCATCCCTATGGGACTCTATTCCACAAAACAGTGCTTTTTAGCAAAAAGAAAATCTCTGAGTGAAACCTTCTTACAATTGGAATACGGGGAAAAAGTGATCTTGATTCGATTCTGTGGATACACCATAGTGGGTCTTGGCTAAAAAGGACTGAATTGGTAGCAGTAAAGTAGCTTTCCCAACCATGGAAATAGGCATAGATTTTGCCTTTGTGGGAAATGGATGACAGAATAAAAAATATGTGATTATCTACGCGTCAACAAATTTAGAATAATCAAGGCTTGGATGTGAGGAGTGGGTGGCTTCAACCCTGATAAAAGGGAGAGGAGGTTAATTTCGAAAGATAAATGAGAAAAAACTCATGTGTGCATAATGGAATAATAGAAAGTGTGCATTTCACTGTAGAAATCTCGGCTACCATTAAATTATTTATTTTGTCGAAGATCCCTTTTTGTCATTTTCAATAATATATTTCTACTGTCACGTTTTCTGAGCTTTGTTTTTGTTATCCTTTTTAAAATATTCATCTCTAAGCAAGGCAATAAACAACTAAGTTGCAAGGAAAACAATACAAGAACGGGAATTGAGAGGAGAATGTAACGATTGACATTGCATTTGAATATTTGAAGATCAAAATTGACAGGAAAAGCCAGAAGCTAGAAGAAAGTTACACAAACGACGAAAGTGTTATCGTAGAATTTAGGGTTACATCTCGCTATTTCAACTGCATGACGGTAAAACCTAGCCGCCAATCTTATGGTACGCTTAAATTGCTCGTCGAGGTAACCGAGAGTTCATCAGAATATTTACCATGAAAATATTTAAAGACAACACAGAGGAATCTAAGGTACTGGAAAAGTGACTGGAGCCAAGATGCCGGATTAGCTCCAGTAACATTGCAGATTCTTCTTTGTATTCTATCAAGAATCTCTGAATACATCCACCCACATCTATTTAACAGGTGAAGAGGCTCATCCCTTGTTTCCTGCTTAGGATGCGGTTTCCGGTTTTCTCTTTTTTAATCTTCTCACTTTTTATTTTTTCATTTGAAGTAGATAGACTAAACTATCGCCAGGTTCACACTCCACCCACATCTATTGAAAAGGTGAAGAGGCTCATCCCTTGTTCCCTGTTCAGGATGCGGTTTCCGGTTTTCTCGTTTCTAATCTTCTCACTTTTTTAAATTTTTTTTTTCAATTGGAGTAGATAGACTAAACTATCGCCCGGTTCACACTCCACCCACATCTATTGAACGGCTGAAGAGGCTCATCCCTTGTTTCTTGTTTAGGATGCGGTTTCCGGTTTTCTCTTTTCTAATCTTCTCACTTTTTTCAATTGGAGTAGATAAACTAAACTATCGCCCGGTTCACACTCCACCCACGTCTACTGAATAGGTAAAGAGGCTCATCCCCTGTTCCCTGTTTACGATATGGCTTCCGGTTCTCTCTTTTCCAATCTCTTCACTCTTATGTAGGCCCCTGCACATCAGTGGTGTTACCGCCTTGTTCGGGGTGATTTGATAAAAAAAAAAACAGGAAACAAAAAGTCATATGTGACAGCGATATTCACAACATGGACGAATGATAGAATTATATAATTTCTTTTTAAATCTTAAATTGAACACAATGCTATCTAAAAATTTAAGGGAATTAATATCGCTTGTACATGCAGTATATATAGATTTTGTCGCTGCGTCTTGTGAGCAGAGTACTTTATTTGTCAATGTCCAAACAGCAGATAAAGAAATATCGCGAAGGAAAAATATATTCATGGATAAATTTACAGAAACTTCGAGCCTGGTTAGTACCTAGATAGATGATCGCCTGGGAATACCAATTGTTGTAATCTGGGATGTGTTGTTGCTTTACAGAATAACGTCTCGGTATTTTAAATCATACAACCTGGTTCTAATTCAAGTCAGGTTCGTTATATTCACTTACACTCAGTTTTCCTTGGCTAAAGTTATCAAATTATTATTATCTGCCAAAAATTCTGAAAAAAATTTCCTGACTTTGCATAACCTGAAATAGTCTGATAAGCCGTCAAAAATTAATATTTCCGCCTATTTTACTGGCTTTCATTTCAAGGATAGACATTCTACGTAGACATTCGTAGTATTCGACGTCTTATAATAATAATCTTTGTTCAAGGCCTTCGATATTTAAGAAACGCCTTCTGCTGGAAAATTAGACCTCACATCAGAAAATTCGAAATAGAAAGATTCAGTTTTTTATGATGGATGGCGCAAAACATCAGTTCATTCAAGATCAAATTTTTAGGGAGTCATCCAAAAATATCACGCAATATTATGTTGCTGTTGATCTCTTCCTGTACTGATCAAAATATGTTATTTTATCTCTTCAAAGAAGCATATATTTGTATCTGCATTTTTAGAAAAAAGTACGCATTTCTGGTTCGACGAGTTGGCACTGTTTCAAAAGTGGATGACCAGTTCAAAATGCCACTATTCATAAAAAAAACTTTTTCTCCTCTTTTGCATTTATCACGGGTTCAAAGATTCAGCTCTTTCCCCGAATCTCTGGATTTTATACGTAAATACCCTACCTATCTCGTTATATTTGAAAAATATATATGAAGGATTCTCTCAATGTTGCTTATATTTCTGTGGGAAATTATGTAAATTTATTTGAGAACTAGCTCATGGCTTTTACAGTTTATGTAATACTCTACATATGGTATCTATGGAGGGTCTAGCATTTCCAGTTGAGTGACATTCTCTCCCTTGTATTCTCAAAACCATTTAGATTATTTAAAACTCAACCTGAATGGCACTCATGTTGCTCACAGAAATCGGGAAGTTACTATTTAAATAAATCCTAGAATTGGACGGCGATAAGTTACAGGTGGTGAACCATAATAGCATAATTTAGAAAATTTGATTAAACTGAAACAAACTTGTATATTTTTAGTAGTACTTCAATTTTTGTTAAAACTGTTGCTTTTTTACAGATAATACTTAAATAATGTCATTAAAATCAACTCTCAGGACTATTTAAACATTTTAAGGGATAACTTCATTCTTTTGTTCAAGAATTGTTTTCGAAGGGAAATACTATCATTCCGGATGATACTTATAAAAGTGTAGCTGAATGGAGCGAGAAACATTTTTCTGAAGTAGAATATCTTATCTGGCTACCACAGACCCCAGATTTACACCTCCTTGAACATTTATGATTCACTTTGGAAAAAGAAATGAGGATTAATGTCCTCTACCATCATCATTGAATGAATTAGACACTGTTCTAGCTGAAGAATAAAGATTCCTTTGGAAATAGTTCAAACTCTTTACGAGTCAAGACCACGCAGAATTCAAGCTATAATTTTTTCCAAACGTGGTCTTGAAATAAATTTGCTTGAAATTTCAAGGTGTTTCCGTATTTTGTCACTCCCTGTATTTGTTCGAAAATACTAATTTGCCAAAACCTCAATATCCATAACATCAGAAAAAAATGCATCTGTATAGTTCTGGTAACGGTACGATACATAAAATAATAAAGATTTTCTCATTTGTCTGAATTGTATTGGATTCGGAAGTTTTTATCTTCATCCGTGCCCAAAACGTAAATAACGACATCGTCTAACTTAGAATTGTAAAAGTACTTTGTCATTAAAAAAAAATCTGTTAAAATTCTTGTAAATATTGCCAAGCAAGAGTTACAAAAAGGCAACATTTTATTAAGATCTACAAAGAAAAGGAATTTAAGGAGAGGCATAAAAGAATAGAAACGAGTACTCAATATATGGGATTTAATGCTGTAAAGAATACTAGACTGTTATGTGATATCTGACCTCCTATATGTAAGCGAATGTTGGACGATCTCTTCGAAGATGAAGGAAAGAGTCGAAGCAATAGAAGGAAGCTGAAGCTACCATAAATTGGACATGTAAGCAACAACAAGATTTTGGAGATTAAATTTAACATCAGGAAGAGACATCTGATGTTTCTGAGACATGTAATGAGGGAGGATAACTAGAAGAATCTAATACTCACAGAACAGATAGAGAAAAAAAGAGACAGGTTAAAAAAACGCGAGGCATACTTTATAGAATAGAGCAAATAGATTGCGGATCAGGGTTTGGGAGATAGTTAAGGGCGATAAGATATAGGGGTAAGTGGAATTCCATGATCGCCTACGTTCTGAAGGAACACAGCACATAAATAATAAGTTTTTACAGGGGAAGATAAAACCATAAAACCAAAGAAATGTTGATCTAAAGAAGGGCTCTGAGAATGTCATACACAGAACATGTAAATAATGAGAAGGTTTTAAGAAAAATGGAAGGAAAAAGGACTCTTCTACTAAGATTCCAAGATAAATATATAAAAAGAAAGAAGAGCTTAAAGAATTTAACACACACATGATCTGATGTACAGAGGGATATATATAATCTAATAAACTTGTGAAATACATAATAGGAATAAGGGGGAATAGTAAAAAAAAACAAACAGATACAATTTTACGATCTACAAAGGAAAGAAAGTTATCGGAAGCCATTATCGCCCACGTTCTGAAGCGACCTGTTACATAGAAGAAGACCAAAGAACATTTTTCAAAAAATTGATTTTGACACATTCACTTTCTTGTTCGTATTAGTCATTCCACCACAAGTAAAGCAATAAAGCTACTAACATTCTTGGGGTAACGGAGTTTGTGAAGAATATGAGAAAAGAAAATAAGAAATAAGTAGAGAGAATATTACAAAAGCAGGAATTCAGAAGACAGAAGATAACGACTGAAATTTAGTTGAATTCTTTGATAGTTGACTGGGCATTAAAATACCAGAAGGATGTTCCACAAGCAAAAATATGATAGAAGAAATTATAAGAATAGAATTTACGTTTAAAAGAAGGAATTTTTAATCTAAGATGATGATACCTTTCATTCAATTTAAATAAGAAGGAATTTTTAATCTAAGATGATGATACCTTTCATTCAATTTAAATTTTTGAAGTGCAAAGGGTAGACATGTGATAGAAGAAACTATAAGAATAGAACTTACGGTCAGAACTATAAATATTCGATATATTGAATGTAAGATGATGATACAACCTTTTAATACGCTTAAATTCATAAAAGTTTAGTTCCAAAGAAGAAAGCTCATCAGAACAATTACTATGAAAATAGTTATAGACAAGACCCAAGGAAGCTACTTTACAGCAGTTAGAGTGTGACTGAAGCCAAAATGCTAGGTCAGGACCAGTAACATTGCATTTTAACAAACATACAAGAATTGAAAGAGAGACACGGCTTTATTGGTTATTTTCCTCATTAGCCCATATACATTATGGAACAAAGGAACCGAACAAAATCTCATTACCCATCACTATGCAAACAATACTAGTATTTTTCTTTGCCTTCCTTCAAAATAGAACTTATTAGACAAGTCTCACTGCCAGTTCCTCTTTTTTTCCTTTGTCTTTACTTATTCAATCACTCTAAAAACAGTGATGTGGTCGCTAAATATCAATATAATCGATGTAATATGAAAATCTATCTCATCTTTGGACGTCTGAACAAAATAACATTTCCAGCAGCGACAGTAAAAACTTTAATACTTTTACTGTTTCGTTCGTTTAAATATCTTTGTCCATTGGACTATGTTCGATGTATGAACGGACTGTCAAACAACTTGGAAACAAAAACTTCTGAATTTACATGTTTCTTCAGTTGGAACAGGGTACTCTGTAACTATGGCGATCTGAACGCACTATTTTGTTAAATACCAATCTTTTTTTCAATCTATCGTCTTCAGAAAACGGTTTTAACCAAAAATGTTAGTTTAATCTCAGAAAATGTATTACTTTTGAAGCGTTTATTACAACCTCGACTATCTTTTTCTAATCGTAAAAATGTATTCTGTTAAATTGCCTATTTATGTAACTTCTGATATCATGAGTAAGATTTCATAAAACAACTGCAGGGAAATTATCATACATGCAATAATTACATATATAGTGACCTTCAAATGTTTAAGCTCATGGTTCAGATTAAGCTTTGGTTTTTGATCTTTCAGGGTCAATAATCAATTATTGTAAAATCTAGAGCTATAGGAAAACCTCTTGCGGCAATACTTCATGATACACTGTTGAAAGTAAGAAATATGTTTATAATTTTTAACCCTTTAAACGGCGGGCATTGTCAGTTGAGATTAGTGGGTATTATCAATTGACACTTTAAACTCTTTTAACAATATGCATATTATTCGATCATGGTTCGAGTCTAAATGAGTAACTGGCAAATGTAAAAATCACAATTTACTATTTACTCGTATTCGTAAGGTTATGTCATTGACTAGAAAATTTCACTCTATTATAGCTGGACAAAATTAAAAATAGTTTTATGTTAGCATGTATATTTTTAGAAAAGAGAAGCGTAAAAATCATAAAAATTTAGGGCAAAGAATGCACAATTCTTTTGCGCATGGACTGATTCACGGAATATAATTCTGTTATAATATTAGATTTATGAACCTAATATATGTTTTGTTACTTTTTTCTTTACTTTTCATAATCTATGAGTGTTAAAACATTTATATCTTATTTTATAAATAAATAAGCAAAATAAGGATAAATACGCCATGAAAAATGTGTTTTGCAACGTTTGGTGTACCGTTTGTGCAAAATTTCATATCGTTTAAGAGTTGACTGCCAGATTGTTTCATTTGATGAGAATCAATTGCATGCATTGGTTAGAGAAGAACATCGCCATAAAACTCAGAAACTTGCTCAGGAGGCTGCATGCTTTTATGTTACTGCCAATCGATATATTCACTGAATGGGTAGGAATGTCCAAACGGTCAATGCTAAGCGTTACGTTGAACAACCTAACAGGCTCAAATAGGCAATTCGGCTGAGTAGACCGGCGAGTGAGTGTGAATATTCAATATGATAAACATGCAAAAGCCATATTGGGAAATTCTGCCAAACAGACATATTCCCCTGAATGAGCTTTTTTTAGACTAACACGTTTTTTCGGTTGCTTTCTGACAATTTTAAGGTTGTTGAATGAAACAGCCTTTTTCAACCATGATTATAATTAATAACTACGTTTCAGAAGTTCCAATGAAAATAATGAAGAATTTTTAAGCGTAACGATTCATTAAGAATTTTTTTCCAGTTTCTCATATTTTTATATTCTTTATCTAACTGAACTTGCATGCACCATTTCAACTTTTTCATTTCAGTAACGTATTTTCTACCACTGTATGTTTTAATATCCAAAAGATATTTTACTGAGATTTCATAAATTGGTTGTATGTTTGAACTATAAAATGATTTCCACTAACTACTTATACAAATTTTTTTTTCTATAAATGAATAAATTCATGAATACATAAAGTAGTTTTTGAATTATTTCGAAATCTGCTTTTAATATTATTATTATGGCTGTTGATTTAATTTGGTCCATAGGTAGACATAGGTCATGTTTCGACCGTGTTAAACAAAAATCCATCCCGTAGGTTGCGCTTTCAGATGATACAGTCTGTGTATTCTAAGCCCGGCCCACAGAAGAATAAAAGAATAATAAATGATTTTATAGAAATACAATTATCTGCAGGAATTTGGGTAGATTTTTAAATCTTGATATTTTTCGGAAAAAATATTCTCGTGCAAGTTATTATTTCATGGATTTTATGAATATGAAACAATTTTTCAAACACAAATATATCCGCGTCTTTACACGGGTTTGCAAATCTTATACCAGGATGTTTTTCTGTATTTATACAAGTGAAACAGAGTTTATGACGATGAAATTATTTTGCATACAAGATTTTTGCTTATATACTTAAAATTATGTGCACCATCATCTAATTTCATACTTGGACCTGCAAGTCCAAACGAGTTGGGAATAATAAGCATACCTTTTTTACATGATAATTAAACTTTTATAGCTTGCTAATCAACGCGGAAAGGTATTTCAATACAGAGTTTTAAATTCGTCCCAAACCTCACGTGGAAATTGATATACAATTAATTACTAAAGAAGCTGTAAAAAGAGTCGACTCAATAGATTACTTTAGAAAACATTGGACATATACTACCGTATTTTATCTTTACAAAAGTCAGATTAGGTTCAAAATGAAATATTTCTATCACATCTGTGCTGCAAATGCTTAATCTTTACTTGTCAGCCTCAATAGAGTTAAAATGCATGGGGAGATATTTTATTTTTTTACTCTACAACCTCTTTCTCACAGACACAATTTTTTAAACTTGCCTTGTGATTTGTCACTATTTTCTTGGAACATTTTCAGCTGATATGAATTCTACAGTTACATAAATTAAAGAATTTCCTCCTAGGAGACAAGAAATGGAATCTCCTTCAATTCTTCCGACTTCCAATTATAAGAAAAAAAATTTCTATTCAAACACCTTTTTGTCACCCAAAGGACTTTTTAAAACATATTCCAGTGAGAGTAATACACTGAACAATCTGAACTGGATCTCTTCAGGCCAATGTTAAATTGTTATCTATCCTTTTATAATATCCACGTCCTACGATCAGCGATTCCATTTCTATATCACACTCAATTTATCATTAGCTTTTAGACTCTACATTGAATGATTCGATGTTTATATTTGAGTGAAATTAGCTAAAAAGAAACGAAGCTTAAAAAGATTGATAGGTATATATATATATATATATATATATATATATTCTTCTCTCTCTCTCTCTATATATATATATATATATATATATAGAGAGAGAGAGAGAGAGGGAGAAGAATATTGTTTAATTGTGATAGTATTTAGCACCAAGGTTGTTATTTTTCAGTGGCTGTTACTGATAAAATGTATTTTGGCAAGCAGGATTTTATCGTAAAGTGCACGATATTTGGGTGTAAAAAAGAACACTGATAGGTACAAAAAAGTTTCGCGAGGACATCCTTATGCTGTTCAGACACGTCAGTGCCGTTTATATTCGAAACTTTTTTGAAACTGTGAAGTCAGCATGAATCTGCTCTATTAAAGAGATAAACTTTTTGAAACTATCTCTCTGTCTGTCTCTCTCTCTCTCTCTCTCTCTCTCTATATATATACATAGAACGAGTGAGAGAATACTGGGGAAATAAATCTAGGGTTTTTAACTGTTTAAGTTTTCTAATATGAAGAAATAGATCAATATTTCATATATTTGGTGCGTTTCTTAACATAATACTCAGACGTTAAACTTAATCAAATGGATAGGTATATCCAAAGAGACGAAGTTAATTAAACGACAAACTCATACATGGTTAATTTATCAAACCTCGATAAAAATAGCATGCGTTAATATTTAAGAAATGTCACAGTAACAGGTATGTCAGAAGTGTTTACTTTCTTCAATTATTATTTAGCTTATACTTTTACGATGGAGATCATTTCCTTAGACTTGCCTCAGAGAACCAAAGTCGTCAGAGAAATACAGTTTTTTTTCTCTTGACTCTTTATTATTGATTTTGTCTCAATTAAATATACTCTCCATCTGAGAATATTTACTTATATACGTGTGTCTGTATGTGAATGTGTGTGCATGTTTGTGTAAAAATCTCAGTTATAATCTGAGGAAAGGACAAAAATTTCAATATTTATAGCATAACAAAATACTGGACTTAAAAAGCTTATGTTTGTCCTGAAATATACGATGTTTAAGTTCTCGCTTTTTTTTAACAGATAGCGTTCCTAGAACTGTGTACGTGTAGTTTCAGTTGATAACGCGCCTATAAGGAAGTACTATAAGCAAGCTTGAAATTCAGTGTATAGCATTTCGCTGAAGTGTAAATAACATTGTTTTTCAAATGTACATTAGCGAGGAATTTTACTGCACTTCTTTATACTAAAGTAACCTGTCACCCGACTTCCCTATTAGAACTGAGGCCAAACTGCACGACGTATATATTACCCCGACAGTAGTATCCAGAGTAATTTCCAAAACTCGACCCCCATAAAACATGTGGAGACGATGGAATCCCGGATGATAGTCCTTAAGAGGTGTGCTCCTAAACTTTCCCCTGTCCTCTCTAAACTATTTAACTATTGCCTTTCTGCTTCCTGCTTTCCTGCATGCTGGAAATTCTCTTCATTCGTTCCCTGTCTTTAAGAATTGTTGTTGAACCCTCGGACCCATCCAACTATCGCCCTATCAGTCTTCTACCGATATTCGGGAAAGTATTCGAGGCTATAATCAATGCTGAAATAGTTCATCATCTCACAGGCAATATGGATTCCGCTTTGACAAGGTCCACGGCCGACCTGCTAACAACCGTAACGGAGTACATGCTACAGGCCCTTGATGAGTCTGACGTGGCTCGCGCGGTTGCTCTGGACATCTCCGAGGCTTTCGACAGGGTTTGGCACTCTGGTCTCCTATGCAAACTACGCGGTTATGGTCTTACCGGTCGCCTGCTGACCTAATCCAATCTTTCTTAAATAACCGCAAAATGAAGGTCTTTCTGAATGGGCGTGCCTCTTCGTCCTACAGCACGAATGCTGGTGTCCCACAGGGCTCTATCCTGGGCCCGACGATCTTCCTTATTTTCATCAACGACCTCCCAGATGAGATCAAGTCCCAAGTAGGCATCTACGCAGATGACACTACAATATACTCCCGCTCCAGTAAGAAACCTGTCGTGGCGGACATACATAATCTTGCTGCTGACCTTGAGCGGGATCTACACTCTGTGGTGAATTGGGGCAAGAAGTGGCTTGTCAACTTCAATTCGTCTAAGACCAAGCTGTTTTCTGTCAAGCATTACAGGCAACCTCTTCTGCCTCCCATAAGCAAGTGATTCTCCCGGAGAGTAATACACTACGCCTCCTCGGACTTACCCTGTCCTCAGACCTCAAATGGAACCACTATATTGAATCCATAGCAAAATCTACTGCTAAGAAGATTGGGTCACTATGTCTATCCAGGATGTTTTTTCCACCTGAATCCATCCTGCATATATACAAGTCAACCATACGTCCGTGCATGGAGTACTGCTGCCATTTATGGTCAGGTGCCCCTGCCGTTCTCCTCAGTGTTCTTGACAAGCTCCAAAGGAGAGTCTGTAATGTGATAGGTACTGATCTGGCGACTCGACTGCAGCCACTTCACCATCGACGAAATGTGGCCTCCCTTTGTCTCTTCTACAAATACTTTCATGGCTTCTGCTCGGATGAGCTTAAGTCACTGATGCCTCCTCAACAGGTGTTTACTCGTGCAACCAGACTGGCAACTGGGTCCCACCCATTCACAGTCAGGTTAGCCAAATGCAGATAACAATTCTACTCCTGCAGCTTCTTCTATCGCACTTCCCGCCTGTGGAACTCGCTCCCGTATTCTTGCTTTCATGACGGCTACAACCTCCAGAAATTTAAATGCAAAGTCAATACTCAACCACTGGACTCTAGCTCTCTCCCCTCCCCTGTATAACCTTCCCTTTCTCTCCACCTATGTATCTGTAATCGCACCTGCTTTCTCAGCTTTCTATTGTTCCTTTCTAACTAGTTTGTACTCCTCACTCTTTTCTAATTAATCTTTTTACATTTATGTAACCCCCTGCACATCAGTGGCGTTTCCGCCTTGCTCGGGGTGAAATGATTAAAAAAAAAAGTTGAAGAACCCAGAATTCTTGTTGAGACTTACGATGGCAATACTCTGTCAGAAACAACATGCAAAGATTGTTTTAGAAGCTTCAAAAATAATGATTTTGATGTTGAAGGTAAAGAAAGTTTTGGCACACCGGAAAGGTTTGAAGACAAAGAATTGGAGGCAATACTTGATGAAGACTCATGTCAGGCGCAAGCTGTATTTGCATAATCATTAGGAATTGTTCAGACAATAGTTTAGAAACATTTGAAAGGATTAGGAACAATTCAACTGCAAGGACATTGGCTGCAGTACGAGTTGAAGCCAAGATACGTCGAATGGCATCTTATCAGGTGTAAACAGTTGCTTTAACGGCAAAAAAAGAAAATTATTTGTTTCGTATCGTGAACGGCGATAAAAAAGTTGATATACTACGATAACCCGGCTATGAAACAACATCGGCCGAAACGCCGAATATACATGGTTCGAAATTTTTGCTCTGCATTTGGTTAAGATCAGCTGAGTTTAGTTCATTATGAGCTGCTCAAACCGACCAAAATCATCATGTGAGATAGCTATTGACTATAATTAATGTGTTTGAGCCGATCATTGAAGAAAAAAGGCAGAGACAAGATAAAGTGATTTTGCAACATGAAAACGCTAGGCCACATGTTATATACTAAAGACTAAATCTAAACTTATTTATAAATGGAACTTTGTGTGTGTGTGTGTGTGTGTGTGTGTGTGTGTGTGTGTGTGTCCGTTGCCTATAGACTCCGAAACGGCAGAACCGATTTTCTTGAAAATTTACACAGTTGTACTATAAGCGCCTGCCAGTGTTCTTAGCTCGGTTTTGTGTCGAGGTACCCCAAATAAATATCGAAAATAGATAATCGAAAAAATCGGGTTTTAGAAGGAGTGGTCCGATTTTAATCAAATTTGATACACTCATAGACAAAGATATAAGAAACGATATTCAGAAGTTTCAAGGTTGCAGTTCTTACAATAGTGCAGAAAATCGATAATATATATATATATAAGGCAAGATATTTGTGTGTGTGTGTCTGTTTATCAACCTGTATGTCCTTTATACATATCCACTATTTTTATCCGATTCTCACCAAACTTCATACAAATATTCTTTGTGCTGAGTCTGAGCTCCAGGACCATGGATTAGTTTTAAAGCTTTACTGCTTGTTTATTCAATAAAATCGTGATTCTCTTCAATCTCAGACTCTAGACGACTTCGGATTTTCCTGCAACTTTCTTGGCCGGTTTCTATGTTTAAGTTGTTGAATACTTGCCTTCAGTTTATCTTTGTTGTTACAAGGAGTTTTATTGGTTTCTCGCTCACTTGCATCCAACATATAAAAATCAATGGAGTTGCAGTCTGGGGAGTTATGAATCCTCTAAATATTTCCGAAAGTCAAATTACATCAGCAAAAGATTATGGGGACTGTCTGCAATTAGTGTTATCCACTACAACTTTCTAGAAGCCAATCAGAGACTTAATGCAGATACTTACTTAACTCGCTGAAATGCATGTCCTCCTGCAGAAAATGAGATCTGCATTGGTGAATCGACGTGGTCCAATTTTGCTCTACGATACTTCGCGGCCGCATGTTGCAATAATGACTTTGCAAAAACTCACAGACTTGAGATATGAGTGTTTATCACATTCTTCATATTTTCCTTTCTTTCACCACTGATTATCATTTTTAATGACTTAAGCACATTTTTAAATGGTAAAAGTTTTAGGTCCAAACCAGATATGGAATTTACTATCTAAAAATTTGTTGCATCCCAGCCAATAACTTTTTATCAACCAAGAATAAATAATCTTATCGATCGATTACAGGGGTGTATAGATGCTCAAAGCTCGTATTTTGATTAATTTCATCTTTTCTACAGTTAATCTTTTCAAAAACAAAATTATGTTTCAAACATCGGTCATTATTCTTGTAACAATCTATTAGAAACATAACATGATTATTATTGTTATTTCCTTGTCTTGCTCTTGTATACACATTTCTTCCGGGTCCCAATCAGAGACCTCAGGTCAGAAATGATTCATGGCATCTTTCACTGATAAAAGAAATTAATAGAAATAAAAAGAAAAGTAAGATCTCACACATTTTAGATTAATAATGTTTTTTGTAATATGTGGGTTGTACTTGCTAGTACAAGTTTTTATATTTCTTTAAGGCATAGTGTGCTCGGAATTCTTTTCAATGTGTCTGTCAGAGACTTTTCCAATAAATCTGAGGTCCCTAACTACAACTGAATTTACTGATATCCTTATGTAACACATTTTGAGATTTAAATTTCAATATCCTTATATTTGGGTGTTTTTTCTTTAATATTCAATACATTACAATCTGCAGGGACTGTAATTTCAATAAGAAAGCACATTCTTTTCGTGTGGTTTTTTTTATCATAATGTCTCGCTGATTAGTTTCGATTGTTCTCTCTGTGTGTATTGAAACAACCCATGAAATCGTTACAGGTTTTATCTCTGTAAGCGGTTGTTTGTCATTTTCATATCAGTTTCTTGCATTTGACTTCACGTAAAATTTGCGGGTTTTTAGTCCAGATATTTGGTCCTCACTATCATGAGAAATTTAATATTCATTGAGTGTTAACACTGATACAGGATGGTCTAATTGTTTCTGGATATTTATCACAGAATTGACACTTTCAATTCGATTAAAACAATTTGTGAGTATTTGTGCTTGATAATTTCTAGTTCATAAGCATTGGTCCTGTGCACTAACAATAGAAAAAACCTTCAGTTCAGCTTTTAATCCGGTACTACGTAACCACTGATGAGTATGTAGTTTGCCTACATCAGCTTGTCTTGTACAAGCGGAATATTGGGCATGAAGAGTTTTTTCCATCCTTTCTTTATTTGGTACATTGGATTTGCTTTTACTTTCTGTTTTATGTTCTTTTCTGTTGCGGTACGTGTATTAGTTTTTATTTGTACTTCTTCATCCTCTTGAAATAACCTTGTGAATTTGCTGATTTCCTTTATTACTGAAAGTTTCTTATTTCTTTCATATTCTTTGACACAGATCATCAGCCAATCTTCTATAGTTCCTAGGTATCTTTGAAGTCCGACTGTTGTAGTTTTGTAAGACAGTTGCAGCTGAACTAATCACCTGCATCCTTTGGATTTAAGCGTTTAGAAACGATCAACATCAGTCTTAAGATAGTGCATACGGTGGCTAGTGAGAAGCTTTTTGGTTTTGACATACATTCACATGATATCAGCTATTGTCCAGTTAAAGATGTTGAAAATGTACTGCATCACAGGGGCAGGCAAAGTGTTCATGCCTAATATTCTTATAGTTTTATTGTCATTGTTGTTATTATTATTATTATTAAAATTCTTGTTGTTGTTGTTGTTGTTGCTGTAGTTGTTGCTGTTATTGAGGGAAAGAGCAGCACACTAAAAAAACTGACTCTAGGCTAAAATATACAAAGTCCAGTATGTTCAACATAACACCTTATTTGATAACTTTATACCAGGCACGTACATCAGAGTCAAATCAATATTGTTTTCCAATCTCATATATATATATCTTTTGGTGACAGGCCACAAAATGTTTATTTTAGATGTCATAGATGTTCATGATATTTGTATCTTTCTTCTGAGGCGGCGGTGAGGGAATATTCCATTACTCCGCTGTCTTTGACACTTTTTTGGCAAGGCGAACAATTGTCATCGTTTCAGAATAAAGCGAAGAAGCATTTTTCCTGGTATAGTTTTTATATTCTTTATTGTAAACTGTACCACTCAAAACGCATCTTGTCAAATAACTTTCAATAATTTTTTACATTTATCTTAACTTCAGTTTAGACTTTGAAAGAAATGTATAATATCACTTCCTACAATACTATCTTTAAACATTCCCCGGCCTCCACACACCTGCGTATCCCCTGAACCAGCAAAACTCCAGGTCGTTAATCACTTAGAACAAATCTAGATTTAAATTTATCTCCAAAATTACTATGGCGAAATAAGTTTTCATGTACTTTTTCTCACAACTCTCTTTTTTATGTTTATTTAACCGTAGTGTTTAGGTTGCTGTTATATTTTGGTCAAGATTCTTAATTTTCTGTATCTTCTCTCTTTGTTTACAATTGCAACACTAAATCTTCAAATATTTTATTTCTGATGAATCAGTTTTCATGTTTAATTTCTTTTCTAAAATCACCTTTGGTGTACTTGTTTGCTTGTGTATTTTTGTTTGTTTAGTTAATCGGTTGGTTTTTGAAGGGCAATAGAATTATTTTTCCATTTTTTCTTATTATCATTTATAGTGGGTTTCTTATCTATTCTTTTTCAGTTAGTAGTGGGAGTCCGTTCTAGCGAAGGGTAGTTATATACTGTTGCATTTGAAGGAATTTGGCTTTGTTGTAGATAGCCCACTATAAATCATAAAGAAAGGATATAAACTAAGAAAAGCAAATTGAGTTGAAAAATAACATTTTATATATAACGCATATCAGTTAATGTTTTTACAATTGAAGTAATACATGAAGTATAGGCCCAACGGAGATTAAAATGTTCATGGCAATAACAGGCTGAGAGAGAATTAATGCTTAAGAATTTGGGAGCGTATAAGTAAGGAATGTCTTTGATGTATTCGCCCCTCCTTAGTAGTTTTTGAGGCAGGGAAGAAGGAAAGAGGTAAGGGAGGCAAACGTAGTAAGCCGCTTGACTTTGGTCAAGCGAGATATTGATTACTCTCTTCTCCTTGAGTCGGTCTGCCTGTCGATGCTTTCTGTATCCGCTTTTTATCTCTTCTTTTTGGATCACAGCTGCTCATTTGGGATTTCACACTTGTATTTGCTTCTGAGCTTCCCATTGGCTGATAAATAAAATTCGCGTAGGCTCTCGAACTGGAAATTTAATATTTAATTAATTTTTAGTTTTCAACCGGAACATCTGCGCGGAATTGGCGGCGCAGCGACGACTTTTGGTCATTTGCTTTTTGGTCGTCAAAGCGCAAACATCTGGTCCATCTCTTTTGCTCGGTATCACCATACATTCATTGTTATCTTTGTTCATTTTTGTCTCAGTTACTGAATATTATTAAAATATTTTTTCTTACTACCTATGACAATCAATACGTAAAAGTAAAATAATAGAAACATTATACCGTTGTATTTATTTATTTACATTTTAATGAACGAAATTAAAGTTACATTATAAAATCTGACACGACAAAATAAAATATTGTAAGTGTTCCCGATAAAAATAGTAAAAATTATCAGTTAAAATTCAATTTGTATAATTATTATATAAATTTAAATATATCGGGAATTTTTATCAATATCGTTTGTCTAATAGAGGTTTTGTTGGAAAAACAGACAAATAGATAGATAGATAGATAGATAGATAGATAGATAGATAGATAGATAGATAGATAGATTTTTTAATGCAAGACCAAAGTATGAGGAGATATGGGATTCATAACGACTTGAGCCTCTACTTAAACAGGTTAATACTGTGGTGATTAGAGAAGTGTCTTCAAGTGAGTCGGTTACATATTTCAACATTT
Organism: Ascarosepion bandense; assembly: GCA_037127315.1. Taxonomy (NCBI): domain Eukaryota; kingdom Metazoa; phylum Mollusca; class Cephalopoda; order Sepiida; family Sepiidae; genus Ascarosepion; species Ascarosepion bandense. The sequence continues at coordinate 1,442,107 of JBBBDQ010001184.1, forward strand.
CTGGAGAAGTCGTCTGAATAGAACTCACTACGTAGATACGGAATATGAAGGAAATAGAGATATATCAACATAGTGAAGGTGGCATGGCGCGTTTAGCTGTGCAGGTTTGTAGTAGTGGAACTATGGAATGTAACTCGTCTGAAGATAAGTCATAGCTATAGCGGGTGAGTAGAGAGGAGCTAGCATCCTTTGTACATAGAAAGGTTTGAAGAATGGAAAGCAATTTATCCCACCCACAATGCCTCACAAACTCGATCAAGGTAGATCTTAACAAAATAGGATAGATAGATAGATAGATAGATAGATAGATAGATAGATAGATATCAATTCTCACGGATTAATTCCCATGATCATCTGTCATAGATGATCCTGAGTATTATTTTTCTTCTTCTTCTTCTTTGGGTCATGTCCCTTTAAAATATTGGCGATCATAGCAATCCAACATCCCCTGTCCTTTGTAGCCCTAAGTCAGTTTAGATTTTTTCCTATCTTTTATCAACCCTATCCCGTCATTCTTTTACACAAGCTCGTTAAGTAAGTTCTACACTGTTTTCTTCTCTCACTATTACCTTCAATATGTTCAGTTAGTTTCTAATATTCCAAGCCATTAAATTTCATCGAAATTTCAACTGTCTCTTTCTGATTCTATGTGTGTGTCCCTTTCCCCCATTTTATTCGTTGTTGCTCTCATGTTCAATCTAGCGTATTTCCATTATTCTTCTGTGGAACCACTTTTCTTCAAATCTCTTCTTCAAATCTCTTCTTTATCTGTGAAGCGATTGTTCGGTATTCACTTCCGTATAGGTGGACCGCCATTAGGTAACAATAACTCACTCCATGTTCTAAGTAGAAAAATTATATCATCTTTCTCTGGAGCTAGAAAAGAAATTAAACCGAGCAACCATCTTCTTTGTCCAGGAGCACTTAACTTCAGGGTTGCTTCAATAATATATGAGAATGAATACACTTTAATCCCACTTAGCGATAATATACAGTCTTTTATTTGTTTCTATATGAAGATTCAGGGTTAATGGCACGTAGACAGAGAAGGATATTCCGGGTTATCGTCGAAATAAACGCACCAAAGAAAAGTAGATATGTTTTTTTTTATTGTGATATTACAAAAGTATATTTCCAAGGCCATGCTAATGAATCGAGCAATGAACAGAAAAATGTTAGGTTGGATTTCGGAATTGATTAATGGTTTATCAGCACATTGTAGGTGTTCTAAAGCTAAAACACTGGATTATAAGAATATTTTTTTTCTTTTTTTTCGTTTTATGTTGCACTTAATGTTTTTCGTAAATAGCGAGAATTTTTCCAGAATCACCCATAGTTAACCCATAGTTGCAGGGGGTTGATTGATTCATACTTTTCCTTATGATAATTGCGCGTAAGGGAAGGTAACGAACTTGACTGGAATTCAAACCTAGCTCTCCGACTTTTCATTCCTATCAAGTTTCCATTACACCATCCATATCTAAACTATGATTTCGGAGACTAAAGTAGTAAAATATAGCAAAAACGTAATGCTTTGGTTATGTCCTCTCCATTTACAACTCTCCTTTGGGTACATTTTTGCGATTGTTTGTTGTAATATTTCCGACGTTAGTTTCCGATCCACCTATTCTTTCTGACTACACTTGAGTACCAAAAACAATTGCTTGTTTGATTAAATTGTTTGCTTCAGTTTCTTAATCTCACCATGATGTAAATTTGGCACGGCACGCTTATTAATTTTTTTAAAACACTTTTCGACTTTATTAACCAAACTGGCATCTTATAAAAAGAATTTCTGTCGAATGTGTCGGGGGGGAAAAATCAATAGAAAACCTGCGTGACTGTTCCAGACAGCACTTGTATTTGATACAAAAGATATATATATTTTGTTGTAAAAATTACTTTATCCTTCTTATACATAGTCTTTTCTTTATTTTCTAACCTTTTCTTTTCATTTGCCGTTTTATTAATTTCCTTTTTAACTACCTAGATGCTCTCATTTAGTAATTTCCTTTTTAACTACCTAGAATGCTCTCATTTTATTAATTTCCTTTTAACTATCTAGATGCTCTCATTTATTAATTTTCTTTTTAACTTACTTAGATGCTCTCATTTATTAATTTCCTACTTCTAGATGCTCTCATTTATTAATTTCCTTTTTAACTACCTAGATGCTCTCATTTATTAATTTCCTTTTTAACTACCTAGATGCTCTCATTTATTAATTTCCTTTTTAACTACCTAGATGCTCTCATTTATTAATTTCCTTTTTAACTACCTAGATGCTCTCATTTATTAATTTCCTTTTTAACTACCTAGAATCTCTCCATTTATTAATTTTCTTTTTACTTAGATGCTCTCATTTATTAATTTCCTTTTTAACTACTTAGATGCTCTCATTTATTAATTTCCTTTTTAACTACTTAGATGCTCTCATTTATTAATTTCCTTTTTAACTACTTAGATGCTCTCATTTATTAATTTCCTTTTTAACTACCTAGATGCTCTCATTTATTAATTTCCTTTTTAACTACCTAGATGCTCTCATTTATTAATTTCCTTTTTAACTACCTAGATGCTCTCATTTATTAATTTCCTTTTTAACTACCTAGATGCTCTCATTTATTAATTTCCTTTTTAACTACCTAGATGCTCTCATTTATTAATTTCCTTTTTTAACTACCTAGATGCTCTCATTTATTAATTTCTTTTTTAACTACTTAGATGCTCTCATTTATTAATCTTTCCTTTTTAACTACTTAGATGCTCTCATTTATTAATTTCCTTTTTAACTACCTAGATGCTCTCATTTATTAATTTCCTTTTTTAACTACCTAGATGCTCTCATTTATTAATTTCCTTTTTAACTACCTAGATGCTCTCATTTATTAATTTCTTTTTTAACTACTTAGATGCTCTCATTTATTAATTTCCTTTTTAACTACTTAGATGCTCTCATTTATTAATTTCCTTTTTAACTACCTAGATGCTCTCATTTATTAATTTCCTTTTTAACTACCTAGATGCTCTCATTTATTAATTTCTTTTTTATGTAACTTTCACCTTCAGCTTTTACTGTGTATTTAATGAATTAAGAAAATGATCAAAAACATTACTAAGCAGATAGAAACTGATTACACAGCATGCTAAATTACCTCGCTAGCAATAAACCAACGACAGAATGTTTAGATATTTATAAACTTTCACTTTTACATAATACGCACACAACACGTGTTATTTAAAAATCTTCTCCAGGGAAAATTACAGTTATGAACAAAAAGTTTCCAGAATTCTTAATAACTCAAACTTGTTTACCTTTTTGATTATAATAGGATTGTATTAATAAACTTTAACTACTCTGAATTAAATCACGTTTCTGCTAAAACCATATTGCTATCTTCTGCCTGGTTTCATATTAACTTTTCGTGGCAGTGATCAGATTGTTTAGTTCTATGTTTTTGAAATAATAACTGTTTTAACACGCTTTCAAGAATAAGCTATATTCTTGCAAGATCATTTGATATGTCGCCAAACCTTCTGGACTCTAATAAGTAAGGTAAGATGATATAGCGTCACGACATGAATTACTTAAATAGTAAAAATGAAGTACACTGATTATGACCATTATAGAAAATAGAAAAGTGAAAGTGAAATGAAATGCTAATATTTTCGATTAGCACTTAAATGTAATTAAATTATTATTGTGTTTTACTGCTTGATCAAGCCTAGAAACGGAACGTTAATTTACAGTGATGCTTGTGTAGTTTAAAACGACTGGTTAAATATCTCACCTCACAGTTTATTTTTCAGCTAAATAATATGGCTGATGATGTATTAATGGTTATTGCTGAAAGAGTGTATCCAGCTAAGATAACAATGGTGAAGCTCAGGCTGTTGACTTGGATATATTGTAGGCATTTGAGAGAGTTTGGCATATTGTTCTTCTTCACAAGTTGAAACGTTAGATTATTTCTTGACGAATTTTCGAACTAACTAATCAAATCGCAAAATTAAAGTTATCTTGAACAGCCACTCTTATTTTTTTATTAATGCAGACGCCGCCAAGGGATCTATCTTCCAGACGTAATTTGTTCCTAAATTTCATCAACGATTTTCCTGGTAGCATTAGTTCTAAATTCGGCATCTATGCTGATGACACAAGTAATTACTTCTGTCTTAATAGTAAGTCTGATCGCTTCAACGACGTCAAATTGGTAACTGATCTAAAAAAAATAACATATTTTGTTTTGATAACTGCAAGGAATGTCGTGCTAATTTTAACGCCTTGGGAAGTAAACTGCTTCATTAATCCTCTGAGAGAACATTTTCTGACTTCCATTTGCATGGCTGAAGTTAACGGCCAAAAGAGTAAATTGCAAACCTTCTCAGACTAACGTTTCCTGCTGATACGAAGTGGAAATATTTTATATCAATCAGTTGCCAGGCCTGCAGCCAAGAAAGTTGGTTTGCTACATTGTGCTAAACAATCTTTCTCTCTAGAATGTATCTTGGATATTTACAATTTTACCAATATTCCAAGCTCCGAATATTGCTGTTGTATATGATCTGGTGTTTTTGCTATATACGTAAAGATGCTTCATAAAATTCAAAGAAAAACCTGCAGTATTACTGATCCTGACCTAGCATCTCGGCTTCAGCCATTCCCCTCCCCACCGTAACATAGCTTTCCTGTACATTTTCTATAAATACTTGAATTGTAATTTTTCTAATGAACTCTTCTCTATATAAGTAGACTTTTATTGATTTATGTCTAGTACTATATTTACAGTTGAAATAGCTTGATGTAAAATCTATTCTAACAGTTTTTTTTATCGCCCGTCTCTTTGATGTGATATTAGTGTAAAGGATAATAATACGGAAAGTAGATTCGGCGAGCAGAGTTCAAATTCCAAAATAATCTGTTGTATTCCCTTTCTCACTTATTCCATTTGAAATGAAAGGAATATTTCTCTTTTCCCGCCTGTGTTAAATAGCAGGGTAGACTTCTGTAATCTTTGATGGCAATCAGTTAAAAAAACAAAAAAGGAAAAATCGTGGAAAATGCAAACATTTATGATAATTCACAGATAAAGAGTTTGCTGAGCACCATGACGGTTTACTCTCCGAAGTCTCACGATGTTTTAAAAAATACAAAATATCCTAAGAAATTAAACTGAAATAGGAGCATATATATACTCATATTTAGATGAATTTCTATCAGAAAAATTAACATGATAGTTCACCTACTACAAGAACTCTTCTTATACACCTATGATAAGAAACTTTGCCGGTTTTGTGAAGACTGACATGCAGAAAATCAATAATTTCTGCGTTAAGGGCATGGAGTTTTACAGTATCACATGATTAACTTTGTATTGGATTGTTATATTTTTACTTTCATGCAATTATTGTATTTAATCATATAAAGGCAAATAGATTCTAATGATGTTTCTGTTAGTCACTCAAAATTTATTTTATTCAGTTTTGGTTAGTAATCCTAACAAACATAACAGTATGCCCTGCAATTATAAAAATAAAATAAAATCATACTTAATCAATAATATCTAAACTTATTTATAAATGGAACTTTGTGTGTGTGTGTGTGTGTGTGTGTGTGTGTGTGTGTGTGTGTTACCTATAAACCCCGAAACAGCTAAACCTATTTTCTTGAAAAATTACACAGTTGTACTATAAGAGTCTGCGAGTGTTCTTAGCTCGGTTTTGTGTCGAGGCACCCCAGGTAAATATCGAAAATCGATAATCGAAAAAATCGGGTTATAAAATGTGTGGTCCGAGTTTAATCAAATTTGATACACTCATAGATAAAGACATAAGAAACGATATTCAGAAGTTTCAAGGTTGCAGTTCTTATAGTAGTGCAGAAAATCAATAATATATATATATATATATATATATATATATATATATATAAAAGGCAAGATGTTTGTGTGTGTGTGTGTGTGTGTGTGTGTGTGTGTGTTTTCTGCCTGTATGTCTGTATTTTTTCAGCCCTTTTATTTTAGTTTTTGCTTCGGGTTTGGCTCTAAGTAGTCCTTAGTCTCAGCCATGATACCATTTACTCAGAGGACTTATTTAGCCTTCAAAATTCAGTTTACGACGAAAAAACTTATTTGATATCGATACCAAGAAATCAAAATTTGACTTACATCCATTCATTTTTCTTTCCGTCTACGGTTTCGCTTTAACTGGAAACAACTATTGCTTTTTAGTCTTTCGTGCCAACGTCCAAAGTGTCTGAGCTCCAGGACCATGGATTAGTTTTAAAGCTTTCATTACACCCGAGCAACGCCGGGCTATACTGGTAGTTATATATAAAGCTACATTGAAAAATAACATTAATCCAGTATGAAATAAAAAGATCATTACGAGCAAGAAAAAATGTATAAACAATTCTATAGAAAACAAAGTAAAAGTGCTAGCGTAGCGCTCATCGGCTCATAAAGCATTTTGGCAAGACAAGATCAGAATGTAAGTTAAAAACTATGATAATGGAAACGGGAAACAACTCCGCTATCTTGACAACAAATTCATGACAATTTACTAATACTAAAATAAAGGAATCTATGATCAACAACGTCTTCAATAGACATTTCATTTAAAACGAAACATATTAAGAACATTGCCTCTATTATTTTAAACTCAATCTTACCTGTTATATTATGTTTAAGTTTCTGATTCTGACCCGTGATATCTCTAGTTGATTTTACTTTATAAGCATGATATAAAGCAAAATCTACTGGAGAGATCATGCGTCATAATCAGAAACTTAAACCTTGTTGCGGGGCTATCGACAAAACAGGTGCCGTTAACCCAGCTAGGAATGAAAGTAATACGATCGAATCAAGGGCAACGAACGACGAGGGTTTATAATTTAAGCCAAATTTCTATTTACAAAATCTGGCAAACGTATTTACAGAAAGTTTGTTGAGTCGGCAGTGTCAATCGTGAAGCATCGCTTGGTTCCAAGGCGGTAGACTAGTTGCTGGCAGGGTAGTGCAGAGGTGATGCTGGTTGTTAGAGGTTCTGCTCTCGGTCGTTCCAGAAAGGACTGGAGATGGTTAGTTCTTAGAAGAACTGTCACATACGTAAACGGCTAGTCCTAAAAAGGACTGTTGTACATGTACTCAGTTAGAGAGTCCTAAAAAGGACTGTTGCACCTGTAATCAGTTAGAGAGTCCTAAAAGGACTGTTGCATATGTAGCCGGGACTATGGCTTCTGCTGGTGCCTGGTGTGCCTGCTGCTTCTGCCTGGTGCCTGGTATGCCTGCTGCTTTTGCCTGGTGCGTCTGCTGCTTGGTACGCCCGCTGGTGTTGGTTGGTGCGCCTGCTTCTTCTGCCTAGTGCTTGGTGTTTCTGCTGCTTGGTGCGCCCAATGGTGCTGGTGGCTGCTGCTGCAGGTGTAGGTTAGCCCTGAAAAGGGCTATTGCATATGTAGCTGAAGAGCCCTTAAAAAGACGTGCACATCAGAAAGGAAAACCCTGAAAATAACTATATCAATGTAATCAGAGAGTCCTAAAAAGCACTGTCGCATATACAATTAGAGAGCCCTGAAAAGGACTGTTGCTGACAGCAGCTGCTGCTGCTGGATTTGGCAAGCTGGGCTGGAAGTGGCTGCTGTTGCTGGCTGGTAGTGGCTGCTACAGCTGGCTGTCGGCGGCTGATGCTATGGTCAGCGAAAAGGGTCAGCCAAGAGCAGGTGGTAGGAGGAGCACATCACATCCGCCTGATCCCAGGGATTATTTACACATCTAACTCACTTGAGAGAGATGTGACACAAGGTATTATTAGATGTGGGGAACCTAAGCGCGTACGCCCAGGTACTGGTCAAATATTACCTATTCACCGCAGTGGATAGGTTCACAACCGGTCTAAACTGGTCATAACTTTTTTTCTTTGGTCATTCTGGACACTAGCCCGAAGGCCGGGGGCCAGGCATTATTTACTCTTCTCCCCCCACTAAAGAGAGATGTGACACAAGGTCTTTTTTAATGTGGAGAACCTGAGCGCGTACGCCCAGGTACTTGTCAAATATTACCTATACACCGCAATGGATAGTTTCAGAAGCGGTCTAAAATGGTCATGACTGTTCGTTTTTTGGTCATTCTGGACTCTAGCCAGAAGGCCTGGGGCCCGGCATATTTACCATTCTCCCCCACTTGAGAGATGTGACATAAGGTCTTTTTTAACGTGGGGAACCTGAGTGGGTACACCCAGGTACTGGTCAAAACATACCTATCCACCGCAGTTGATAGGTGCAGAACCCGTCTAAACTGGTATTAAACTAGTCTTACTTTAGTGATTCCGGACCCTAGCTCGAACGCCGGGGGCGCGGAATTATTTACCCTTCTTCCCCAATTGAGAGAGATGTGACACAAGGTCTTTATTACTGTGGGGAACCTGAGCTCGTACGCTTAGGTACTGGTCAAAACATTACCTATCCACCGCAGAGGATAAGTTTCAGAACTGGTCAAAACTCGTTTAAACTGGTCTTTGTTTGGTCATTCCGGACCCCAGCCGGAAGGACGGGGGTCCAGCATTATTTACCCCTTTCCCTCAATTGGGAGAGATGTGACACAATGTCTTTTTTAACGTGGGGAACCTTAGCGTATACGCCCAGGTACTTTTCAAAATATTACCTATTCACCGTAGTGGATAGGTTCAGAACCGGTCTAAACTGGTCATAACTGGTCTTTTTTTGGTAATTCTGGACCCTAGCCCGAAGGCCGGGCGCCCGGCGATATTTACACTTCTCCTCCACTTGAGAGAGATGTGACACAAGGTCTTTTTTACATGTCGGGAAACTGAGCGCGTACGCCCAGGTACTGGTCAAATATTACCTATCCACCGCAGTGGATAGGTTCAGAACCGATCTAAACTGGTCAAAGGTGGTTTTGTTTTGGTCATTCTGGACTCTAGCACGAAAACAGGGGACCCGGCGTTGTTTACACTTCTCACACATGAGAGAGATGTGACACAAGGTATTTTTCAATGTGGTGAACCTGAGCGCGTACACCCAGTTACTGGTCAGATATTAACTATCCACCGCAGTGGATAGGTACAGAACCGGTCTAAACTGGTCATAATCTGATTTTTGTTGGTCATTTTGGACTCTAGCCCGAACGCCGGGGGCCCGGCATTATTTGGTCAAATATTACATATCAGCCGCAGTGGATAGGCACAGAACCGGTCTGAACTGGTTTAAACTAGTCTTTTTTTTTGTCATTCTGGACCCCAGCCGGATGGCCGTGGTCCCGGCTATATTTCACTTTCTCCCTCACTTGAGAGAGATGTGAAACAAGGTCTTTTTTAATGTGGGGAACCTGATCACGTACGCCCAGGTACTGGTCAAATATTAGGTTCAAATATTCAAATATAGGTTCAGAACCGGTCTAAAATGTTCATAACTGATGTTGTTTTGGATATTCTGGACCCCAGCCGGGAGGCCGGGGGCTCGGCATTATTTACCCTTCTCCCCCACTTGAGAAAGATGTAACACAAGGTCTTTATTACTGTGAGGAGCCTGAGCTCGTACATTCAAGGTACTGGTCAAATATTATCTATCCACCGCAGTGTTTACGTTCAGAACCGGTCTAAACTGGTCATAAACTGGTCGTTTTTTGGTCATTCTGGACGCCAGCCATTTTATTTCCCCTTCTCCCTCACTTGAGAGAGATGTGACACAAGGTCTTTTTAATGTGGGGAAACTGAGCTCGTACACCCAGGTATTGGTCAAATATTACATATCCACCGCAGTGGATAGGTTCAGAAACCGGTCTATAGTGGTCTTAAACTGGTCTTTTTTTTTTTGGTTATTCCTGGACCCCAGCCGGAAAGCCGGAGGTCCAGCATTATTTACCCTTCTCCCTCACTTGAGAGTGATGTGACCTAAGGTCTTTTTTAATGTGGGGACCTACCTGAGCTCGTACGCTCAGCTACTGGACAAATATTACCTATCCACCGCAGTGGATCGGTTCAGAACCGGTCTAAACTGGTCAAAACTGGTCTTTCTTTGGTCATTCTGGGCCAAGCCGGAAGGTCGGTGGCCCGGCTATATTTACCCTTCTCCCCCACTTGAAAGAGATGTGACACAAGTCTTTTTTAATGTGGGAATCCTGAGCATGTACGCCCAGGTAATGGTCAAATATTACCTAACCACTGCAGTAGATAGGTTCAGAACCGGTATAAACTGGTCTTAAACTGGTCTTTTTTGGTCATTCTGGACAACAGCCGCAAGGCCGGAGGCCCGGCATTATTTACCCTTTTCCCCCACTTGAGAGAGATGTGAAACAAGGTCTCTTTTAACGTGGGGAACCTGAGCCCGTACTCTCAGGAACTGGTCAAATATTACTTATCCACTGCAGTGGATAGGTTCACAACCGGTCTAAAATGGTCATAACTGGTCTTTGTTCGGTCAATGTGGACCCCAGCCTGACGGCCGGGATCCCATCTATATTTACTCTTCTTCCTCACTTAAGACAGATGTGACACAAAGTCTTTTTTAATGTGGGGAACCTGAGCGCGTACACCCAGGTACTGGTCAAATATTACCTATCCACTGCAGTGGATAAGTTCAGAACCGGTCTAATCTGGTCATAAATGTTTTTTTTTTTTTTTGGTCATTCTGTGCCCCAGCTGGAAGGCCGGGTGCCCGGCAGTATTTACCTTTTTCCTCCACTTGAGAGGGATGTGACACAATGTCTTTTTAATGTGGGGAACCTGAGCGCGTATGACCAGGTACTGAGTCAACTATTACCTAACCACCGCAGTTGATAGGTTCAGAACCGTCTAAACTGTTTTTAAACTGGTCTTTTTTATCATTGTTTACCCCATCCGAAAGGCCGTGGGCACGGCTATATTTAAACTTTTCCCTCACTTGCGAGAGATGTGGTACAATGTCTTTTTTAACGTAGGGAACCTGAGCGCGTACGCCCAGTTACTGATCAAATATTACCTATCCACCGCAGTGAATAGGTTCAGAACCGGTCTAAACAAGTCATAACTGGTCTTTGTCTGGTTATTCTGGACCCCAGCCGGAAGGCCTGGGGCCCGGCATCTTTTACCTTTCTCCCCCACTTGAGAGAGATGTGACACAATGTCTTTTTTAACGTGGTGAACCTGAGTGCGTACGCCCAGGTACTGGTCAAAAGATTACCTAGCCTCCGCAGTGGATAAGTTCAGAACCGGTCTATATTGGTCTGAAAATTGTCTTTTTCTTGGTTATTCCGGACCCCCAACCGGAAGACCGGGGCCCGGTATATTTACTGCTCTTCCCCACTTGAGAGAGATGTGACACAATGTCTTTTTTAACGTGGGGAACCTGAGAGCGTACGCTCAGGTACTGTTCAAATATTGCGGTAGATAGGTTCAGAACCGGTCTAAACTGCTCTTTTCTTGGTAATTTTGGACCCCTGCCGGAAGGCTGGGGACCCGGCGGTTTGGTTGAAAAATATCTGCCATGTTTCTCTCAGTCGTGGTCGGCAACTTTGCCCAGCTCGTAATATCTTTCGTTTTACTAATAAATTATCCTTCCACTTTTGAATGTACACATGGGTTTTGTTTGAACACCATGTGTACATAGATTAGTTTCAGGTCATTGTTCTTATGTACGCGTGTCTGTGTGTGTTTATATTTCGTTTTGTTGTTATTTTTCTGTGTTTTGGGGCTTTGGGAACGCTGAGTCACCGGAAATTAATGGCTTACTCTGTTTTCCGTAGTGACGCGTTTAGCCATTTGAGTAGCCGGCAGTAACTTCCGGCCGGGTGCGATAACCTAATATAACAAGTTAGGTTGAGTTTAAAATAATAGACGCAAAGTTCTTAATGGTTCAGGAATTAATAAAAAGTGATTTCTAAAGTATCCTGATCTCAAACTTTATATACTATATTTCAGGTGTGAGCGCACAGAACTAATGTATTATTAATGCACTCATTTAATTTTATGCTGTGTTACAGAAATAAAACAAAAGTGTTAATTGTAGATGCGAAAAGTGCCAGCAAAAAGAATTTGTAATACATTATTTTTGATGAGTATTTATCTTAAGGAGGCTAGGGTCGGTAACTGGATTTTTTTTTATTAGTTTTTATTTTACTAGATGTTCACTCAGTAATGATCCCGAGTTACTAATTAAGGTAGAGGATTACTAAATGAGGTTGATGAACATCAGAGGAGAAGATTGGAAATGCAGTTAATAAGAAAATGGAGGATAGCTATTAACTCTACAACATCCATCTTTTTGATATATCTTTTTATTAATAAATATTTTATTTTTATTAGGATTTACCGCCTCTTCTTTCTGGGAAACTGGCATAGGTTTTTCCTTTCTTGTATAAAATCTTTTCTTTAATTTATTATAAATAAATGTACCATCCGTCCGTGCATGGAGTACTGCTGCCATTTATGGTCAGGTGCCCCTGCCGTTCTCCTCAGTGTTCTTGCCAGGCTCCAAGGGAGAGTCTGTAATGTGATAGGTACTGATCTGGCGACTCGACTGCAGCCACTTCCTCATCGTCGAAATGTGGCCTCCCTTTGTCTCTTCTATAAATACTTTCATGGCTTCTGCTCGGACGAGCTTAAGTCACTGATGCCTCCTCAACAGGTGTTTACTCGTGCAACCAGACTGGCAACTGGGTCTCACCCATTCACAGTCAGGTTAGCCAAATGCAGACGACAATTCTACTCCTTCAGCTTCCTCTCTCGCACTTCCCGCCTGTGGAACTCGCTCCCGTATTCTTGCTTTCATGACGGCTACAACCTCCAGAAATTTAAATGCAAAGTCAATACTCATCTACTAACCACCGGCCTCTAGCTCTCTCCCCTCCCCTGTATAACCTTCCCTTTCTCTCCACCTATGTATCTGTCATCGCACCTGCTTTCTCAGCTTTCTATTGTTCCTTTCTAACTAGGTTTGTACTCCTCACTCTTTTCTAATTAATCTTTTTACATTTATGTAACCCCCTGCACATCAGTGGCATTTCCGCCTTGCTCGGGGTGAAATGATAAAAAAAAAATATATCATCTTTCCTACATTTTTTCTTTTTTTTATACTCTGAAAAACACAATTCCGCAAATATTAGAACATTTATATTTTTTGTTATCCGTTCTTTTTTCACCTGGTGACAACTTGTTGATCACCGATTTAATTTTTCTTGCGAACATCAATTCTGTCAGCGACATACTGTACGATGTATTGGGATTTAGCGTCATCCGATATACTTACTAATTTTTGTAGTGCTTCTTCCCTCACCTTTTCACTACTTGCTTTTTTCAAAGTTATCTTAAAAGTACTCACAAACCGTTCAGCATATTCGTTTAACCTTGGGTGATACTATGTCTAGTCCAGAACATTTTACACACATCTTCAAATTCAGAGGCAGTGATTTGTGTACCATTATCTGAGACTATGACACCGGAAATGCCATCTCTTGCAAACAGTTTGTGTTATAAAATTCACTGCAACTGTAAACTTCTATCTTTTGTTCTTACAAATTTTAGTCTATTTGCTAAAGCTATCCACTACCAGAAAATAATGTGATGCATTTACTAGAGTTGCGAAATATATACGCAGCCTTGACCACGAAGTATCTGTCTTTGGCCGGGCTGTAATTTTCTGGTATGTAATCATGATGCAAGAACACAATCTCTGCATGCTTTTAATACATTTCAATGTTTTGATCCATTTTGGTCCAGCATAAATAGCTACTCATTAAAGATTTCATACTTGAATTTCCCGAGTGACCATCGAAATTTATTTAACATCACCTTTTGTAATATACTAGGAATTACTACTCGTTGTGCAAACATCAGTACTCTATTACATTAGCGAGTAAACGTTCCAGTCTGGATTACGTTTAAAATATCGTCCATATTTATTACTTTATTTTCATCATTTTTTATTATTATTCTTTCTGCAATAATCATGTCTTGTTCTGCTTTTACTTGTATTTCTGCAAGGGTAACTTGTAATTCACGTACTACATTTCATAATATATTTTTACTTTCTATTTGACGTTTTAATTCTACAATAACTGTGTCTTCAAACGATTCAGTATTTTTTCGTAATGATCTTGATAACCCATCTACGTTTGGTATTCTATCATAAAATCGCAATTTAATAAGACGGTAACCCAGATATATCTATTCGTTGATTACGTAAGAATCCTTTTTATGCAAATCATAAATCGATAATAGATTTCTGCGTCTGTGGTCTGTCTGCAACCGAAAACGCCTTCTGTTTATGAATTTGTTAAAATTTGTAATTGTAAATATAATTGCTAACGTGTCTTTTTCGAACTGGCTGTATTTTTTTTCTGATGGTAGTAGCGAACGCCAAGCGCGTGTGACAGCTTTCATGTTACTGTCATCATATTTATGTAAATTTACTGCTCCTATACGATAATCACTAGCATCTGAAACTAATACGATTTCTTCATTGGGATCATAGTCCTCTAATGATAAATCTGACGTTAGTACTTTTTTTATTTCTTCAAACGCTTTCTGACGCTTTTCAGCCCAGTCCCACTTTAAGCACTTAAGAAAATTGTTTAGTAGGGCCCTCAAATTTTTCATATTAGGTATATAAATTTGATAATAGTTTGCTAGACCCAGAAATACTAGAACCTAGTAACGTTTATTAGAGGGGGCATATTGTTAATTGCAGTTGTTCTTGATGGATGTGATTGACAATCATTTTTGTCAATGTTTTGTCCTAAGTATTCTAGGTAAACAGAACTCACATTTTTCACCACTGATTTTGAATCCGTATTTTAAAAAAAACTGTTTTTACATGCCCGATATTTTGTTCCTTAGATACACTTTCTATTAATATATTACTCAGATAAGCAACTGAGAAATTTCAATCTGCAACCATCATATCCATACCTTGTAGAAATATAGCGAGAGCTGCTTTTATACCAAACTTTTTTAACCTGTATTTGTGAATATGCTGCAGAAAGTTCCAGCTTCGAAGGAAAATTTCGACATTTAACTTTAAAATTTCCCGTGGACTTTGTGATGATTAGTTAGGATTCTAAACATTTGTTTAACCCTGTCAAAAAAAACGTACAAACACGAACGTCTTTTTTCCTATTTTGAATGATTAATTATTTTCAATTACAACTATTTTTAAAGTTTGTTCAATATTTCGTTGAATTGACCAAATGCTGCAAATAATACAGAAGGTTTCGGTTTAAACACAGGCTTTGACATTTTTTTTACTTGAAATTTTGCTTTCAACTTGGAACACTAACCAATCATCCGACAGAAAAAACCTTTTCCAATTCTTCCTTTAAATGTTCATGCTTTTTTTTAAAAAAACTGGTCGTTTGTCCACTGACATTTTAGTAATAAACAATAATAGGTAAAACCCACAGCTTAAATAATTCCAGCCAGTGAGTACCGAATAAATTCACAGTATTTTTAACATTTTACACACTTTCTACGGAATAAGATGATACAAGTCTTTTTTCCAATAAAAAAAAATAATTTCTCACCTGATACGCTACTTGAAACTTTCGAAACCTTTTTAATATAATTTTTCGATAGCTTTCCATGTGGCTTTCTTGATTATTGTGATATCACTGCTAGTGTTTATTTAAATTGCAACCAACATTATGAATTTTTACATACAAAAAATTCCTTGTTTTGTGTAATTATTTTTCCATCGCTTCTCTATGTACAAACTTTTTCTTTGAAACTTTACCTTTATTTAGTTGTACAGTGTGTTTTTGTCCTACTTTTCCACACTTGTAGCATTTCGAATTCTGATTAAAGATCCTCTGACATTCGTTTGATCGTTTCTGCAGTGTAAGTTTATTACTCTAGAGTTTTATTATTTACCCACAATAATATATCATTTAACTTTTCCGTAATTTTGTCAATGTAGAATTTGTCTAAAGCTAAACGCGTCTCTATTTGCAGCAATAGCTCGTACTGCTATTTTGTTCGTATTCACCATGGCCATTACTATCTTTACCTTCTGACTTTGATATTTTCTGTCCTTCCGTATTTTCTGTATTCTAAACTTCTGTCTTTCATCCTAGAAGAGTTTTCTTATGCATTCGCTTCATCTCAGAAGCATTAGTCTTTATTTATTATTAGTGTTTCTTTAATATTTTATGCATTCTGTCGAACAACAGATATTTGTTTTCCCCATATTTCTTTTATTTTTATGGATACGTGCCGTATTTCTGAGGTTTATTTTTATTTTTGTTCACTTTCCCTTGAACCAGTCATATGTAGCTTACTTGCGTTTGTTTGGTAATGTTTGTGTTGAATGTTTTATATTCTGTTTATTATTCTTTTTTATTGTTTGCTGCCTCTTTTTTTCATCATCTAGAGAATTTCCTTAGTCATCCACTTTTCCTGGAGTCTCTTTCCTTGAAATAATTTATTGCACCGATGGCACTACAGCTTCTATAAATACTTTTTTTTCCATTCCCATGCAAGTTATATACTTGTTTTTAACTCAGTCACAAAATATATATTTGCTAAATGGTTTATTTGGTGGGGGGCATTATTTTGGTTTACTTTAATTATCCTAATTTTAGTCTAAGTTTGAATTTGATTGTAAATAAATTTTTCGTTGTCACATTCGGTACTTGGACCTACAAAGAAAACTGGTACGCGGGACAAGACGATATACCTTTTTTAATTTGAAATTCGAAATTCCAAAGCTTTCTTTTTACTATGTTTCTAACTTAACTACGGATGCCAGTGAAAATATGAAGTTATTTAGTTCCCTATAAGTAGGCTGTATGGAATATTTAGGTATTAAATATTGTTGAACACGTCAGAAGTTGAAATGAGTAAAATATTGAACTCGGCCACTCTTTTTATTGAGGAAAAATGGCTTCCTCGACAATGTGCATTTCAAAATCGTGACCTTTAACTTCCTTTGGAATAACTCTATTCAGAAATTACCTACGGTTTCAGCTACTGAACTAAGTTTTATCATCAATGCTTTGGTTTGTTCTCTGTTTTTTTTTTTCCTGTGTTTTTCTCATTTTCATTTTCTTCGTTATTGTTATTCTCTCTTCAACCCTTTCTCTATCTCCCTACTTTTCTTTGTGTCTTTTGATTGATTAGTCCTTCATTTTCCTATATTATTATCTCTATCTGGTTTCCTTCTTCAGCTCCCTGTTGTCGTCTGTTTTCCTCTTCTCTCTCATTCTCTCTCTCTCTCTCTCTCTCTCTCTCTCTCCATTCTCCTCCAGCTTTTATCTAACCCCCTCTCTTGTTTTATTATCTCTTACTTTTCTATGTTTTTTCTTTTTTTCCTTTGCTCTTTTTTGTTTGGCTTCTTCCAACCCGATTTTGATTTCTTCCCTTTGTTTTTTCATTGTTTCTTTCTATCACTGTTTTTACTTTTCTTATCATTCTTTTCCAACTTTCTTCATTTTCTCTTAAATAATTTACTTTTTCCATCTTTTATTCCATTCTTTATTTCTTTTTCCGATTTTCCAACAACAACTGTTTTACCGTTTTCAACATTTTCTTTTCTTTTCTTTTTTCTCACAGCATTCATTCTAAAACTTTAATGTGTGTTATCTACATTCTTAAATTTTCCCCGAGCGTCTAGTCTGATCTGAACTCTCTTGGCGAGCATGTCCGACTAAATCACAGATTGCAATTGACATATATCTACTGGCAAACACGACTTCTGCAAAACGAACTCTTTGCACTCAGAAAGACATATTTTCTTTCTTGGGCTTCTTGAAACTTTTCCAATCTAAATTCTTGCTTGTCGGTAGGAATTAGTTCTCTCTTTTTTTATTTCTGTAATTTATGGCATATTGCCGAATCTACGGTTTGTCCACCAGAATAAGTCTGTCTCGTTTCTCGCCAAATAATGTAAAACGACAATCATGGAATCGGCAGGTATCATCAGATTAACTAACCAATCGCAACCACTAACAGTACTCACTAACCAGATGTAAAAATGGGTGACATTTGTATATATTCAACCAAGAAAACTCATTCTAAAACACAATGTTTTAAGAAATTTTTACCCAATATTTACTGTCACTCAAAGTAAGGTTATTGAGTGATGATGTAAGAAAACAATGTAGTGTGCAGATGCATTGTGGTGAAGTAGATACCGGCTTGGAACGAGGAATCGGAGAGCCGAGTTCGAGTTCCATTTGAATTCGTTGCATTCATTTAAGAAATGAATTACTCCGTCGCTGCTTTCTCCAGCTATGGGTTAAATAGCTGGACAGATTGTGTTTTATAGCTTTAGTTTTCGCCCAGTCTACCGCAGAATGTAATTGCAATCTTCTGCGGGATATTCTTCTTCCCAGTCAGTCTTCCTCCAAACTTGTATCACGTATGCCACTTAACTAAGTATAGATAATGAATGAAAGTAAGTATAGATAATGAATGAAAGTAAGTATAGATAATGAATGAATCTAGACATGGAAGTGTTAAGAGTGTAAGGATCAGGAAGGCGTTCTATTTTGGGAGTCTGTTCCTACAAATAGTTTTTTTTCTGATAAGAAACTGCCCGAGAAAAACTTCTTAACAATGGTTATCAAAGAGAATAAGGTGATTTGACAATGTGTAACTATTATGGATTGTCGTAATCGTAAAATTCTGAGATGTTTGAATTAAAGAATTTAGTGTTTTTTTAAATCAGTTTCCATAGAAACGAACTAGAGTGTAGTGAAATGTTTCATGTATATGAGAACGGAGTTTTAGGATGGAAAATAACTCATTAGCCAGAAGGCCACGTAAACGTTCTCATGTCTGAAAATTGTAACTGTGCTGCTCTATCAATACATATTTGATTTAATGTAACACATGTAAAGCAGGAGAATCCAGTTGCATACAAAGACCTGATCATTTTGCGACCATCTTTAACGATGTATCCTGTATGCGAGTTTAACTTTAGATCTGGGGATACCTAATAGAGGCCGAAGCTTTTAAATGGAAGAAGTTGCACACTAAGAACGAACTTGGTGTCTAATCTGAACTGCAAAGCCATACAACATTTAATACTTTCTCAAGCATTCGCCTTTTGTGATGACAGTCATATAATTAACATAGAATTTCTTGCTGAGTTACATGAAGTTCTGATTGAGTTAACTGAGTACTTTTTGGTAGAATTTTCTTGGTTTAACCTTTACTCGCCCATTTTGAAACAAGAATAGCACCAAATAAATGCCCTTTTAAACATTACGTCATCACGTTACGCTTTTGATGAATTTTACATTATTTCATGTAAAATAGAAGATATCATTTTCATAGTAAATGGCATGGAGAAGGCAGCCATTGGGGTAAACTTCCTGTCGATTTGAAACCTTTTCTTCAAATATTTTTTACAGGATCTGAAAAATGATTAGCTGTAACAGTCACACTGAAAAATATCAGTTAACGTTTGAAATTTTTTAAAGCAAAACATTCAGTTCAAAATTCGAAAAAGACTTTTGGAAAGAATTGTATCTTGTCATGCTTAAACGATTATAAGGCGTCATCAGGAAAAATGTTATTTCACAAGAACAAAATCTAAATCAATTATGTGAAACTTGATTCATATTTTTTTTAATCATTTCACCCCGAGCAAGGCGGAAATGCCACTGATGTGCAGGGGGTTACATAAATGTAAAAAGATTAATTAGAAAAGA
Organism: Ascarosepion bandense; assembly: GCA_037127315.1. Taxonomy (NCBI): domain Eukaryota; kingdom Metazoa; phylum Mollusca; class Cephalopoda; order Sepiida; family Sepiidae; genus Ascarosepion; species Ascarosepion bandense. The sequence goes on from JBBBDQ010001184.1 coordinate 1,461,747, forward strand.
ATGAGGAGTACAACCTAGTTAGAAAGGAACAATAGAAAGCTGAGATAGCAGGTGCGATGACAGATACATAGGTGGAAAGAAAGGGAAGGTTATACGGGGGTCGGGAGAGAGCTAGAGTCCACTGGTTAGTAGATGAGTATTGACTTTGTATTTAAATTTCTGGAGGTTGTAGCCGTCAGGAAAGTAAGAATACGGGAGCGAGTTCCACAGGCGTGAAGTGCGATAGAAGAAGACGCAGGAGTAGAATTGTCGTCTGATATTTGGCTAACCTGACTGTGAATGGGTGGGACCCAGTTGCCAGTCTGATTGCGCGAGTAAACACCTGTTGAGGAGGCATCAGTGACTTAAGTTCGTCTGAGCAGAAGCCATGAAAGTATTTATAGAACAGACAAAGGGAGGCCACAATTCGACGATGGGGAAATGGCTGCAGTCGAGCCGCCAGATCAGTACCTATCACATTACAGACTCTCCTTTGGATCCTGTCAAGAACACTGAGGAGAACGGCAGGGGCACCTGACCATAAATGGCAGCAGTACTCCATGCACGGACGGATGGTTGACTTGTATATATGCAGGATGGATTCAGGTGGAAAAAACATCCTGGATCAACATAGTGACCCAACCTTCTTAGCAGTAGATTTTGCTATGGATTCAATATAGTGGTTCCATTTGAGGTCTGAGGGACAGGGTAAGTCCGAGGAGGCGTAGTGTATTACTCTCAGGGAGAATCACTTGGTCCATGCATATGGGAGGTAGAAGAGGTTGCCTGTAATGGTTGACAGACAGCAGCTTGGTCTTAGATGAATTGAAGTTGACAAGCCACTTCTTGCCCCAGTTCACCACAGAGTGTAGATCCCGTTCAAGGTCAGCAGCGAAGATTATGTCTGTCCGCCACGACAGGTTTCTTACTGGTGCGGGAGTATATTGTAGTGTCATCTGCGTAGATGCCTACTTGGGACTTGATCTCATCTGGGAGGTCGTTGATGAAAATAAGGAAGAGCGTCGGGCCCAGGATAGAGCCCTGTGGGACACCAGCATTCGTGCTGTAGGACGAAGAGGCACGCCCATTCAGAACGACCTTCATTTTGCGGTTATTTAAGAAAGATTGGATTAACATTTTATGACTACTTTAACTGCATTTTTATGCCTTAAAAATCTTAGGCTAAATCATGGGAAGCCGATAGTAAGAAGACTGTCCTGGCCACTCCGAAAAATTACCTTTCGAAATTTTAATATGGGTCCGAAAAGGAACCAATGACTCCTTTACGAAAAGTAGACTTCTTTTCGTCTACCATTTTAGCTACGTAACACAACAGATGAAATTGAAGGATAGTGATGATAGAAAGATTGTGTTATGCGATTCTTTCAGTTACTAGGATCAGCCATGAATGTCAGAATACTCATTTTTAACTATACAGAAACACCGAGCATTAGTGAACAATTTTCCTAGTAAGTAAGCTGGTTTCCAAACTAAAATCAGCATTCAAAATATCTGAAGGAGTTAAATAAAGTCTTAGTGAGATATGTTACAGGAATTTGAAGCTGATATCGATACCTTTGAATAATTATAGTTTTCTGGTGATAACATTCAGTGGGAAATATTCGTGGTTTGTGAAAAATATTTGTCTTTCTACTCACCAAAAATGTAATGCGATATTCGCTAAAACTTTGAAGCGACAAAGATATAATTCTGCTGCATTTACTTACGCGCAAATACCATTCATCTCGTCTCTCTCCAGCAATGGAATAAATAGCAGAACATATTGGGTTGGCAACAAGTTTACCGCAGAAAATAATGGCAATCTACTACGGAAAAATCATGCCCAGTCAGTCATATTTCTTTCGTTACATGTGATCTCATATGATACTTAGCTGATCGTGAGAAGAACATGTAACTAAAAGGAAGTTTTAAAGAAAATGACCTTACAAAGAAACCGTATACTTATAATCAGAAAGAGACAGCTGAAATTTATGGAGACATAATTGGGAGAGAGAACCTAGATGATTTAACATTTCTTCTTTTATGTGTTGTGTCCCTTTAGTGCAATCTTCTATATCTTCCTGCTACTTGTAGCTCTTAATAGATATTGTTTTGTTAATTACTCTAAACCCTGCTTTCCCATTTATTTGTTGAAGCCTATCAAGTATGCCACGCGCCGTTTCTTCCTCATGTTAAGTATAAAATGATAAGAAAAACAGTGACTTAAATACTTAGTGTGTTACTGTGAATAAACGACACAAGAGAAGCATAAAGGCTGGTAAAGAGGTTGAAGATTATTTAGGGCAGTAAAATACAGGAAGTTGTAGAGAACCGTGGTTGTATACGTACGGGACATATAAAAGAAAGAATACTTGCTCTTGTGCATTATCGCCAGCTCTTCAAACTTCATTTATGATAGATTTAATATTTTTTCATTCCCTAAGGGATCCATTTGTGAAGGAATGATATAACATTTTATTGTTATCATCATCAGATGCATTTGGGCAGTAAATTTGATGTTATTGATATTGAAAGTGATACGTTTATTTTGTCTAATTGTAACGTTTCAAATCATTTTAAGCTTGATTTTTTTTTTAATCATATCACTCCAAGCAAGGCGGCAACGCCACTGATGTGCAGGGGGCTACATAAGAGTGAGAAGATTAGAAAAAAGAAAACCGGAAACCGCATCCTAAACATGAAACAAGGGATGAGCCTCTTCACCTGTTCAATAGATGTGGGTGGAGTGTGAACCGGGCGATAATTTAGTCTATCTACTCCAATTGAAAAAGAAAAACAAAGTGAGAAGATTAGAAAAGAGAAAACCGGAAACCGCATCCTAAACAGGAAGCAAGGGATGACCCTCTTCACCTGTTCAATAGATGTAGGTGGAGTGTGAACCGGGCGATTGTTTAGACTATCTATTCCAATTGTGCAAAGAATTGAGATTTGTGCATCTTTAACTCTCAAGCAAAATAATTTTTTCATCCTATATATATTGGCATATTAAAACCAAAACAGATTTTCTCTTTAGATAATTAAAAAAAATTTCAGTTGAAACAGAACATGTAAATTTCACATCCTCAAGAAGGCAGTGGCGCACGTAGGCGTGTGACCCCCCCCCCCACACACACACACAAACTCTTTAAAAGTTAGTTCTGCGTCACATTATTATTTGGATAAATGTCCTTATAAAAGATTTACAGCGTATAAATGTTAATTTTAAAGTTGTTACACGTAAAACAGTAATCTTTCTTACTTTCAGGGACCGATTTTTTAATTCACTTGTGATAAGTGTAGAAAAAAATTGAAATTACCTGGTCAACATACACAAAACATTGATCAGGAAAAATGCAATGAAATTCAAATGTGAAAAAGAGAACGGTTAGAAAATACCAAATAAAAAATAACGGTTATATTAAGCACAATTAACTGAGATGCCAAATCCACAAAGGACAAACATCCAACAGCAGTTATCTAAAAGTTAAAGACAGCAGTCAGCATATAAAATATTGACAGCAAAGTAAAAGAAAGATTATGAAAGTACACAGAAAAGTCACAGTTTTCTACTGTTCAGTTCTGAAAATCGATTTAATATTAATCTAACGTGCATTGAAAAGAGAAAAGAAGTAGAAGAATTTATTTGTATAGACAAAACAACGGCTACATAAAGTAGACTGATGTTAAGCAAAATAATGTTTCACAAATGTGTGCAAAATTGGAGGGAAGACAGCAAGTTAAGGAGAAATGACCAGGTCGAATAATGCAAATTGACCCTGGAATGTATTAATTATATCAGAAGATTGGCGGATGAGAACCCAAGGAATTCAATTGCAGATGGCTATAATGAAGTAAAATATTGTGTACCTTAGTTGTTTCGATGATATCAATCGGATATTCTCTGAATAAAATTAGCTTTTGCATAGCGGAGGACAAAAGTAGGCTTGCAGTTGGTTCACGAATTGTTTCACGTTTTAGAACTAATTGATCAAAATCATAACTGTTCTTTCAGAAAGATGTCGAATATACACATTATACTTTGGTAGTAAGGGACTACCTTAACAAAACTTTTCCACAGCGTTGTTCAGGAAGAAGTGGTAGCATCGAATGACCACCACGTTCACTCAACCTAACACAAATGGCTTTCTTTTGCTGGATGTAATAACAATGTTTATGAAATCAATACCTACACAGTGACCGAATTAAAAGACTAAATTCCGGAAGTATTTATCGAAATTGATCCAAATCGGAACTCGAATCATGCTAAGTGTGTTAGTGTTTTGGGGAGGTTCGAGAAATATTGCAATTTGGATGGAGGACATTTTGAGCATGTAAGATAAGAAACTGTGCTAAAATTGTAATTAAATACTAAAAAAATTTGAATAAATATTATTCTAACAAGTATATATAGATGTAATAAATGTTTTTACAAACTAAAAATATCGGCATACCAAAAATATTAAAATCCCATATGGAAGCTCCACTGGCCAAACTGAACAGAAACAAAGCATCAGGACCAGATGACATTGTAATAGAGAAGCTGGCAGCCTGAGACGATATCGAATTAGACAAAATCACAGAAATTGTAAATGAAATTTACAATGGCAATATCACAGAAGTCCTAAGCAGATCGAGTTTCATTTTACTGCCTAAGAAACCAGATGCAAATGAATGTGAACTCCACCAAACAATTAGCCCAATGAGACACGTAACAAGATTCGAATTCTTATGAATAGAACTCTCTGCAAAATCAGGCCAGAAATAGGACAAGAACAGTGCAGTTTCGTCAATGACACTGGAACAAGGAACGCTATATCTATTATTAAAATGTTATCAGAAAGAGTAAGAAGGACGTGTACCTGTGTTTCACAGACTACACAATGGCGTGAGACAAAGTATATCACACATACTTGATACAGACACTCAGCAACATTGCCATACTCAGCAAAGCCAACAGAGTAATCAAGTACCTGTACTGGCAACAAACTTTTAGCATACAGACAGGAAAGATACCAAGATAGAAAGAGATGTAAGACAAGGATGTGTCTTCTTACCAGATTTATTCAACCTATACAGAGAGACAGTTTTCAAAGCAGTAAAAGTGCTAGCAAGATTTGTCATTGGCGGCCGCAATCTGAACAATATAAAATCTGCAGATGATACCGTGCTGACAGCAAACACTGAAAGGAAACTACAAGACCTCCTACAGGAACTAATTAAAGAAAATACAAAGAAAGAACTACATATAAACTACAAGAATGCATGGTAATCAGGAAAAATAGGAGCACAAAATGCCAACTACAGGTCGGGGATAGTAAAATCAAGCAGGTACAGAAATTCAAATACCTTGGAAATGTCATAGCAGAGAAAAAGTAGTGCAACACTGAGATCCGAAAATGTATTGACATAGCAAAGGATGCATTCCAGAAGCTTAATAGAGTAATAAGAGACAAAAAAACAAAGACAGTACTTGATTGTTATGTGATATCTGTCTTTCAATATGGCAGTTAATGCTAGAAGATTTCATTAAAAATGAAGGAAAGACTTGAAGCAACGGAGATGTTTCTCTACAGAAGGATGCTGGGGATATCATGGACAGAACGGAAGCAACAGCATGGGTTTGGAGAGCATGAATACAAAAAGGAAATTCATACTTAACCTCAGGAAAAGACAGCTAAAGTTTCTGGGACATGTACTGAGGAAGGAGGCCTTGTAGAATCCGATGTCCACGGGACGGATAGAGAGAAAAATGGACAAAGGAAACATACTTGATCGACTTGAGATTATGGAGTTGGGTAATAGGAGAAAGGGTGTTAAGAGCTACAAGAGACAGAGAGATGTGGAAAGCCATGATTGCCTATGTTCTGAAGGCACATGACACACAGGAGAAGAAAGTGCATATCTACTATGTTTAAGACTACATTTAACCAATCCTGTATAAAATAGACCGCAAAGAAAATTTACTGAATTCGAAACACAAATGGGTTCATTTGAATTTAACAAAAAACAATTAAATAATTCTCTAGCCAAATTAAACGAAAAAGAACCTATTTGGATCTGATGTTATCTGTGTTGTATGACGTGGTTATGGCTATGACAACAATGGAAAGCAGTTGGGCTCAGCAAAATTATGAAAACATCATATGAGGTTGCATGAGCTTAAACGACACTGTTGATATGCATTTTTCATGAAGATATGGATGTGCAAGATTACGTCTAAATAATAAAAGAAAATATGTTTCTTTAGTTCTAATTTCTTTAGAAGAGCTATTTTCCAGCATGATAACGGTTCAATACCTTCAGCTAAGAGGGTGCCATCCCTTATAAATTAAAAAAGGGGCTCAATTGACCCAGTATACTAACGGATTTAAAATCAAACCAAACACTTTTAAAATGGACTTAAACACCTGCCATCCAGCAAGTCAGAAGTAAATGATTTCATATTATAGGAGTAAAATAAAGACATTCAAGTGATTTTGTTTGAAAGGAACCAAGGATTGATTCACACGAACAACTTTCAAAACAATATAAAAGTTATAGTAACAACTCCGAATAACATCAGTTATGAAAACGACCCCACTGTACTTGGAAACTTTCATAACATTTACAAGAGCACTCAAACACTATTTATTATAGTAATATAACAAAAATATCCTTAAAAATAACTGTGTTGTCGACACCGCTTGAAAGCAACACCCGTTTTTTTTACAAAATGCCAAAACTGGAACTGGATGAAGAGTAGTTGGTTAAAATACCTTGTTTGCGTGGAGTTTTGATAGTGATTGATTCCCTTTGTCTAAGCTTTGAATATAAGTCCAAGACAGCGCAAAGACAACTGTAACGGTCACAGAAATGTCAAAGTTTGGATAAGTTTCCAACACCCAGGTGCAAGACAGGCTAAGACTACAGACGGAGGAACGCGGAATAAAAAAAAACAGTCCCCTAGAATCCATGCTTACACGTATGTTTTTCCTCTAATAAAACGATTTAATAAAAAAAGAAATCATCTTTCGTTGATACTATCTCTAGAGTAACGTTGAGGTCTAGTGACTACTTGAGGCACAACAGTGTGGTCAGTTTTTATTTTCATTAAGGTAAGTTTAGGAAAGAATGTACTTCTATGTTTACAAGCTATAAGAAAATACTAAACAAAAGTAGCCTGTCAGTCTTGTTTAGCAAAATATGAATGAAAACGCGGCTGTTTCCCAAAAGACACACGTTTTACATCCGCACTACTTGGGCGCATTTCTGTGATTCTGTCGTCATTTCGTTCGATGCAGGATGAATTTGTCTTGCGAACTTCAGTTTTAATTAATATTTGATTAGCTGATTACACAACCATTGACGCCGCCCTATGGATACGAAACAGTAACTTTCTTGACAGAGAATCCTGGCCATCGACCATCTGGGTTTAGTCAACTTACCATCAATAAGAGAAACACCGTCAGCCAAACTGAGCTCTTCCACTGGCTCTTCATAATCAGTAGTTCCACGAATTCATCCCTATTCGTGAAAGCGTGGTTGAACGGATGTTATGTTTTGCAAAAGAAATAATAAAATATGATGTTTTTTTGTTTTGTTTTATGGCATATCAACCTCGGCAGGTCATTTATTGCCAACTAAAATTTTATTTATTGCTGGTAAGACCGTTTTCTTTCAACAATTTATTGTTGTTTTTACATACGTTTTGTGTCTAGTTTCGAGTATCAAGATTCATTGGGATTTGTTTTTAAGGGCAGGGTCTCCAAGTCCTACCCTTGTTATTTAGCCCATAACTGGACGGAAGGGACGAATTAATACCTTTCCAAAGGGTACCAGTGCTTAAGTGAATGCAGAGTATTCAACTGGAATTCGAACTCGGCTCACCGATGTCTCTTTACAAGCCGATATCCACTGCACCACAACGCACATCCGTTACTAAACGCTTACAGCACCTGGTATTCCCAAGCGGTCACCTATCTAAGTACTGACCAGGCTCAACGTTGCTTAATTTCGGTGATCGAGCGAGAACCGGTATATTGAGATATCTCATTTTAACAGACATATTTACCCAAATAAAGCTTGAAATACGAAAGTTAATTTATTCAACAAAATTACCATTGGTTTCAATCAAAACCTCCAGATGAGCTAGAATCGCCCGAATCTCTTTTGGACCGTCTCTTTGTTTAAGTTGGTGACTGTTGCCACATTCATTGACTTCAGTTTATCTTTAGTGTCACAAGAGGTTTAATTAATCTCTCGCTCAACTGCGCTTCACGCACCAAGTGGGTTTCAGTCTGAGGAGTTAGGTGACCTGATGTAAGATGTGATGTGGTTGCAGAAATCATCTGACATTCATGCCTGAGTTCTCTTACTCGTGTGACATGTTGCAGAGTTAAGTTGACAGACATATGGTCCCCATCTTGACCCAGCGCAGCATGACCTTCTCAAAGCACTTAATATAGGCTTCCGTGCTGATTCTGGTGTCCCATTGGAAAGATAAATTGAGGCATAACGTCACCATTACTAGTGATCTTTCCAAACACCATAGTAATTAACATTAGAATCATACATTTTCCGAATTTTCAAACACTCTGAAATTGTCGTATTGAAGTTTCCAGCATGAATACGAAGAAGTAAAGAATGCTGCTTTTAAATGTCTGGTAGAGTGAATTGCATCATTGTGCCCTGTTTCTCACAGACTAAGTCCAGTTGACTTTAGTATACTGTGCAGTCGACAAAATAAAATAAAAAACAAACAACTCAAATGCACTAAATTAAAAATATATATAACGTATTTTGTTTAGTCATAATGGTAGTGCACTTTAACCCACTCAAAAATAACCGGAACTGTGTAGGAATGCCATTTACTTTCAAACATATAGACAATTATAACTTGAAGTTTAATGAAGCAAGTATAAAAGAAATACTAATCAATCGAAGTGTATGTTTTCTTTTTAATAAGGATATTTTATTTCTGTAAAATGTCTGGTATTTAATTATATATATATTTTTAAGAGGGGTGAGGTTTTCATTGATTAAAAGGCAAGAAACTTTACACTAAAACACGTTTACTTTATACCAATCTTAATCACTCTATGAGGTAGACATTTCATTATACTCTACTGAATTTTCTTGAAATTAACGAAACAAAATTCAGCTTTCATTGCGTCTTGAGCTTCTTACCTTTCTCGTATCTACTCGAAAGGTTGGCATTTCAGTTTCAGTTAATAACCAGAATATCCACTACTGATTTTCAAACACACCGGAACCTTTCGCCTAAAATGACTTGCATCGGACAATATTCATTGCCTAATTTGGCCTAGAACTGTGCCAAGCTATAATTAATAAATATTGATAAAACGAAATTGTTTATTATGTGCACTATATATAATTCATTATATTATAATTAGATACTCTAGATTTTATTTATGTTTCATTAGAAGCCCTGGAATACTACTAATATCACTAATAATAATAATTAGAAATACAAAAAACAAGAATCGTGAAATAGAAATTTCAAAAATTTGGCGCATGAAGACATCAATAATCCTAGTTGTAGTTGGTGATCTCGGATTGATTACGATAGACTCATTGAAGGTATTTCTGGTAAACAATGCATTAAAGAAATAATAAAATTTGTACTTAAAAATACAGCTAAGACATTATGAAGGGCTTAATCTATATAAAATGTGTGCGATATCAAAGTTTTTGTTCTTTAGATATTATCGAAATTTTTTTTTTTTTATGAAATTCTGTTTTATTTTAATCTATCTGTTTGTTCTTTAAATGAACCTAAATAAAATCATCCGTATTATATTTCCTTTAGCTGTCGATATTTCGTAATTTTTTTTTTAACTATTATAATTTTCTTAAAGACAAAACAAAACAAGAAAATAAATTAAATCCGATGAAAAACAATTTCTACGGTATTATTTTATAGAAAGTCTACGTATTTATTGATATATTTATTTTCATTTATTTATTGATTTAATTTACTTATTTAATTTATCTTATTCTGATAACCCTATTTTTGACCAACGACTTTATTGAAAAGATAAATGATAAAGTGGACGAACAAATTATTACATTTTTTTTTTGCAAGGACTATTGATGGTAGCAACAATTTTTTTTTCCGTTGAACGACCGTTACGTCCAAGTATGTTTGTTTTTTTTCAACCAGCGTCTCTCTATTTGAATTTTTCTTTTTCTCAATATGAAATTCTGTTTTAATATAAACAGGATTTTTTTCTTTAGATATTATCGAATATTTTTTTTTTTAATGAAATTCTGTTTTATTTTAATCTATCTGTTTGTTCTTTAAATGAACCTAAATAAAATCATCCGTATTATATTTCCTTCAGCTATCGATATTTCGTAAATTTTATTTTATTTTATTTTTTTTAACAAAATACTCTAGTATTGATGTTTTGTTTCGTTGAGCCGTTGCTACGCCAAAGGGTTTGTTTTTTTGTTTTTTTAACCAGCGTCTTTCTCCTTGAATTCCAATCGCGTCTATGTCAGATGTCGCTTGGCAGCCCATTTAGGAGAAGGAAAACTCCGAACAACAACCTGCAACTCAAGGTGTTAATCGTGCCGAGGAGTGAATGGCTACTGCGTTATGAGGTCACAAACGATCCCCTACAGGCTTCGGGACCCTGTTTGTAAAAGACCGTTACCCAACGTGCCGGGCAACTTTACGTGGACTTTTGGACCCGTGCGTCACTCGTGGGAAAAACATGAAAAATACAAATAGAAATAAAAAGTCCAATATGGCTCTTCCAGTGGATAAACAGGGAGCCCGTCCTTCAGGAGGGAACCTACCTGAGGTCGAAAAATCTGCCATAGGAACAAACTCCCACACAAAGAATGAATCTTCAGGTCCCCACAACCAGGATAATCCTAATGATGGTCCTGAAAATTCTCCAGCTAGATCTACAACCGTATATTTAAAGAAAGAAAAAATAAAATGGTCTCGTGAGGAGTACAAAGTCGTTATGACTGCATTTCATGAAGCTTTACTCAAACCTCAAAAAAACATGACTCGCCAAACAAAAATATGACATTTGGCGTGAAAAATTTGGTCAAGCAAATAGAAAGTATATTGACGGAAATAAATTAGCCAATGTACGTAGGTACATTATTCGTAATAACCGACTGACAGAGGCTGAAATTAATGAAATTAAAAGAACTGTAACAAGAAGAGACGAATCAACAAAATATGAAAAGGAACAACGAGTTCTGAACACATCGAAGATAATTATTTGACGGAAAATAAGAACAATATACAGGAAGCCAAGATAGAAATAAAGAACCATCTAAGTCAAATACAAAATATTACAATGGAGGAACGAGAACAGCTCCCAAAATTACAACCAACAAAACACAACCTCCGAACTATTAAACTCTACAATGCAACACTGAAATTAATACTGGATGAAGACACTCATACAAATCTCAACGAAGTAATATATGCATCAGCAATAGCAGCAACAAAAAAATTGAATATCAAAATAAAAACAAGGGTAGTCTCGCAGACATGAAGATCCACCTTGGAAAAGAAAAATAGAAAAAGAAATCGAACAACTTAGAAGTGAACTATCAGTAATGGATGAACTGAGTAGAGAAATAAATGTAAGAACTAGGAAAAGCAGAAGAGCCGAAAGAAAATATAACATTAGGAATGAAAATGAAGTCTTATCAAATAAAGAAAAAATAAAGCAAAAAATCCAACTGAAGGCTCAAAGAATAAGACGCTATGAGAAAAGAGCAAGATTTTATAGACAAAACAAGATTTTTCAAACTGATACAAAGAGATTTTACAGGGATATAGGTAAAAAAAGAATTGAAGTGACAGTCCCCCCCCAGAATGGAAGAAGTCACACAGTTCTGGGAAAAGATATGGGCTTGCCCTAAAGAACATAGCAAGGAAGTACATTGGATTGCGCAAGAGATAGAACGAATGAAAAATAAACCAGAACAGACATGGTCTGGAATTATAGAAGAGGATGGTTAAATTTACACTAAAAAAAAAGCACACAATTGGAAATTCCCAGGTATAGATAAAATTCCTAAATTTTGGCTATATTATTTAAATACAGCACATAAAAAACTAGCCAAAGAACTTCAAGAAATGGTTGACGATCCCACTAAAATTCCTGCATGGATGACCAAAGGAATTACATTTCTTCTACCCAAGAATGGTGACACAAACAACCCGAAAAACTACAGACCAATTACATGTCTTCCGACAACATATAAACTATTAACATCTATTTTAACAAGACAGACATATTTATTCTTAGAAAGAAATGGCATGATACCGCTTGAACAAAAAGGGTCCAAACGTGGCTGTTATGGTTGTAAAGACCAATTGCTAATTAACAAAATGATCCTGGAAAACTGCTACAGTACAAAGAAAAATCTTAGTACTGCCTTGGATAGATTAACAAAAGGCATTCGATAGTGTGCCACATTCCTGGATTTTAAAGACTTTAAATATATACAAGATATCGCCCGTCATCATCAATTTCATCAAACAGTGCATGTCTATATGGAAAACAACCCTTTACCTCAATCATATAAATGGAACCTATAAGTCTGATGAAATAAACATCAAAAGAGGTATATTTCAAGGTGATGCTTTATCTCCCTTACTATCTGCATATCATTAATAGCACTAACCAGTCAACTTAATAAGACAGAATGTGGTTATAAAATAGGCCAAAAGAAAATAAGCCATCTATTTTACATGGATGACTTAAAGTTATATGCTAAGAATGATAATGAGCTGGAAGGTCTTCTGCAAACTGTAAAATGCTTCAGCGAAGACATTGGAATGAAATTTAATTTGAATAAATGTGCTAAAGCTACAGTTTTGCGTGGATCAATACAAGAAACATCCTCAATTAGCTTAGACCCTGCTGTAACAATAAAAGAATTGAAACCAGAAGAAGCTTATAAATACCTAGGTGTAAATGAGAGCGAAAACATTCACCATAAAAAAATGAAAGAAATAGTGCGTAAAGAGTACTATAGAAGGCTACGAATGATATTAAAAACTGAATTAAATTCACAGAACAGAGTTATGGCCATTAATAGCCTTGCGGTCCCAGTTGTCCAATATAGCTTTTAACATCTTAAACTGGACTCTAAACGACATCAGGCGAATGGATGCTAAAACAAGAAAGCTTCTTTCTAAGCATAAGATGCATCATCCAAAGGCTGATGTAGACCGTCTATACATACCCCGTAAAGAAGGTGGAAGAGGTCTTATTCAGCTGGAATTGTCATACAAGACAACAACTATTGGCTTACTAACATACATAGAAACAACAAGGAAATTGGATTGGATACAATTAGTAAGGTAGCATGATGAAAGAAAGAAAAAATATTCAATAATAAAAGAAAGCAGTAAATACAAACAAGATTTACAGTTAGTAGATTCTGTAGAAAAGCAAAACAGAAGCCAAGAACCAACTATTGCGGCAAAAAAATATGAAAATGAAAGCCAAAGATAAAGCTCTTGAACAGATGAAACAGCGCTGGCAAGACAAACCTCTGCATGGCCAATATCCAGTACGTGCCAATAAATCCAATGTTGTCAAAGTTAATACTCATCGATGGTAACGTGCATCTGGATTAAAGTCCGAAACTGAAGGCTTTATTCTTGCAGCACAAGACCAAAGTCTTTTCACTAGAAACTTTCCAGGCAAATATTATGCATAATAATATGGATCCAAAATGCAGGTTTTGTGATAAACACCAAGAAACAATAGACCACCTAATCTCAGGCTGTTCTGTGCTTGCCCCAAATGAATATAAAAATCGCCACGATAGAGTTGGGCAATATTTACATTGGGCAATGTGCAAACATTATGGAAAAGCTGTAAACAAACACTGGTATGAACATCACCCAGCACCGGTTACAGAAATAGAAGATGTAACCATTCTATGGGATTACATCATCTACACAGACAGAAAAATTGAAGCAAACAGGCCAGACATTATTGTTAAAAACCTGAAGGAGAAAACTTGTCTATTAATTGATATGGCTTTTCCAGCGGATTGTAACATAGCAATCAAGGAATTTGAAAAACTGTCAAAATATAAAGACCTGGAAATTGAAATAGAGAAAATTTGGAAATTGAAAACAAGAGTTGTTTTGCCAGTGATAGTAGGTGCACTTGGAATGATAAAAAATGGAACAAAACAATACATTGAAAGAATCCCTGGAAAGCCCAGCTTAAGAGATATACAAAAAATTGTCTTATTAAGTACAGCCCACATACTAAGTAAAAGTTTATCTATGTAATGCTGGGGATGATAGGGAAGATAGAAAAACATGAAATGGAGCCATAACAACAAGCCACTACCTGCCTTAGGTCTCCCCGCAGACTTGGTTGGTAGTGAGACCAAAGCAGAAATCGAAATATGATGAAAAATGACATAATAATAATAATAGATGAAAGTGTTTATACTATTTACATTATTAGGACTATTGTCCTTATCTTTGTTGCCATTTATGCGACATTTCGGTCATTGTACGCTCCTGCCTTCTTCAGGTGCTTAGAATTTCGAAACGAACCCTTTATTACGATCACTGGGGTATATTATTCTTACACTCACAACTCTTTTGGTCAAGTCACTGGAACTAACCAACGTCTGAATCCACTGGGTTATGTGTCCTTAAGGACAAAGAATAACTGAATTTCTGGGTCTTATAAATGTCATATTCAGTAACAATTTTTCCCAGAGTTCAAATTGAAATTTTTATGCTAATGGTTTTCTCTAGTATTTTTTACCAGATCTCATATTGCAATTTTGACACTAATGATTTTCTCTGGCACTCCGTATTACTGGTTTCTATATTGTATTCATCTCTATGCTTGTCGGCTTAGGAAGTTTTTGTAGCCTAGCATATGTGCTGATTCCTTACGTTTACGTAGTTCCCAGTGGCGATCTTTATCTATTATTTCATCCTCATCCCACAGTCGGCGGTGATCTCTATCTCCCTCTAGATGGAATAATGTTAATAGTGTGAATACTACCTCAACTCATAAATATAGACAAATACCTCAAATTGTGTATAAAAGACATGATAAAATATGCCTTTATCATACATTGTTTATAGTGTCGAAGGTATAGATGCCAAATTGGAAAAAAATTAGCTTGGAAAAAAATTAGTTTTATAAAAATTGAAGAGGCTGGAAAATCTACAATATTCTGAGACTGTGATCTTAAGAAAGACAGCGTTATGCATGCTCGTCATCCGAACATTATTGTGCGAAGTTAAAGACACCAAGAACTGGCATATTATTGATGTTGTCATAGCACATGACACAAATATAGCAAACAAGGTGATTGATAAAATTTTAAACTACGCTGATGCGAAAGTTGAGATGGCAAAATAGACTGGAATTCGAGAAGGTAATGTCTAGGTCATTCCAATAGTGCATTAGGATCAATACCATTTTGGGATACTATAAAAAGTTGACACCATCCAGAAATTGGATCTTTTTGAAACTGCGTATATTTTGAGGAATGTGTTGTCTGTCAGAGGTGATTGTTAGGACTTGACAGATAACTTATGTACCTATGCATTCAACGCCTTACGCCTCTGTAACAAAATATAATCATAATACAATTATTTATTTGTTCCATGCATATATATATCTGTTATATAATGAAACGGAAATAATTATTTTCTGGTATTATTTGTCCTATAGACCCATGCCATTTCATGTAATAAAGACAAAAGACATAGAATTTTAAATTAAAAGAGAGACATGAACTCCATCTTTGAAATTGCTGATAGTCCAACACCATCTTTTGATGATGTTTCTAAAGTTTGTACACACAGCGGGTTTTTCTAGAAGATATAAAAGGCACGTGCTGCCACTCTATAATCGAAAAGGAAAACAGAACAAGCTTTTCACAGGTTTGTAATTTTAGTCAGGAACGGTCCTTCAATCGATAAAATATATTAAGATTATAGCAGCCTGACAGTTTTTTTTTTCATTTACAATAAACAATGTTTTATGATATTGCTAATAACGAATGTTACATATAAATTTTAATATAAAAGCAATAATACTAATATGTAATTAAATATTCATTTTAGATTCATTAATTTTCATAACAACGACTTATAGACGCGTTATTAGGATAATTCTGGAATAACGTTAATCCATAAGTATATGAAATAGAAACGTCTAAATATTGGCTCATTTGGTTCGGCTCTGAGTTTCTGTATATTTTGTGATTTAAATAGGAAAAGGCTTTCTTCGATGACGACGCTGAATATTACTAAATATATATCACGGACTTCAATTTTTTTCTGTTGTATATAATAAAAACTTTTATTTCGTTAGTTATTAATCTTGGCACAGTCCAAGGCCAAACTTTAAAAATAATAAAGAACTACGCGAGAGAAGACGGAGAAAAGTAAATGGAAGGGTTTATACTATTTATACAGAGAACAACTTGCTAACAAAGTTTAGGAAAAATGTTACATGTTCTTTCTCAGAACCTGAAAAGGCAAGGGCGGCGAATATTATAATGATCTCTCTTTATAAGCAATTCCAAATCGTCTTCTTCTAAATGACTGTGCATTTTCCACGTAGCGGTAAATCATCCTCAAATTTATGGCATCTACCTCTAAACGCTTCTCCGTGTCGTTTGGCGCGTTAAAGATCACATGACTTTTCAAGCTCACTGCAAGTAAATTAGGCCCAAGGAAAGACAGCTTAAACATTACAACGATCTTTTTTTTAATTGCTTAAACTATCAGCTGAATAAAGAAAGCGAGACGGTGACTTCAGTCTGCCAAAATTGACAATAGATCTAGTCGACACTTTGTTTTAATTGGTTGCACGATAAATATGGAAAAGGAGAATACTTCTGCGCACTCAGATTATCCTTATCATCCAGCATATACCTAACAACAACCTAGTAAAGATTAAGGAAGTTTACACTTTGGCAAAAATAAAGAGAAAATAAAGAATGGAAGATAGGTAAATTTATACATAACGTATAAAGTAGAGTCAACTAACACAAAAAGACAATATACATATAAATGTATATGGTATTACAAATTTCGAAACGAAAAGTAAAATTGGTAAAACAAAGAAATATAATCTATATAGATTCACTGATTTAGGTAATGAATGCTCTTTACAAACAGGATTAAAAGTAATAAATAACTGCTTCATTATTTAACCTTTTGGGAACAATTTTAACAAAGGCCTTCTTTATTTCCTTATATTGTAACAATTCTTCCACAATATTTCCACAATTCCACATATCTTTCAGTGAAATTTTCACTTTCCTAAAATAAAAAAAGTATATACTTAGAGTTTATAATTTTAGTTCAAATATACGGAAACGTTTGGTGTTACTTTTAACCGACGCCAAAGAATATGGGTTAAACTGAAGCCTTTTTCCATATATCTGTATTATGATCATAATCTAGTGTTAAATTGAAATTATGAATATTGATGAAGTTGATGTTTTCAGTAGTTTGCTGGTAGAAAGGCATTTTAGGCAAGTGGATTTTTGTTATAAAGTACTCGATATCAAGATAATGACAGAGCATTAATAGGATTAATGTATACAAGTTTGTCTTCACTCTTCAAAAAAACAAAAAAGTCTCTGAAGAGAGAAGACATCGCAATATTGTCATCACGTAGTTGGCATGACTGAAACAACACGGTTCAGCTAAGTACTACACATTAATTTTAATTATAATTTTGGGAAACCAATATTTCACTTAAATGTGATGAAAATCTTCCATGTTTTCATCTGAAAACTAAGGAAATGAACGTTATCTAATGTGGGCGTAACATGAAAAAAGATCTCAGTTTAATCCGCAACTTTCTGAATTGATTGATTGATTCGTATTTTACAGCTTATCAACACTTTTCGGGTAATTCAAAATCAGAAAATATTTTTAGATTGTAAGAATGGCTTTTTACAAAACGAAACAATAATGGCTTAGTGATATCCAAGTCATAGAAATTAACACATAACTTAGGGAAAGAGGTGGTTTCTAACATTTCCGAATGGTATTTGCGCGAGTGTATATAACGAACTGAAAGGTAACTAGAAATCAGTTCTCCAATTGACAATACCCTTTAAAAAATCAGGAACCCATTTCATCTTTCCTGTTTTCTTCTTGCTAGATATACTGACAGTAATATTAGTCACTGCTATGCTACTATGATTAACAGAATATATTTGTATTTAGCCAAACCACTCGCATGTAGCTCTCAGTTACTAGATAAGAAGACATTAATGACTGAGAAAAAGTTACTAAATATATTTCGGTGGCTAGATATTCCATAAACATTTCTGTTTTTTTAACAACAGCTGATTAATACTGTGACTTTAACGGTCTTTGGATTATCTATGAGATTACACATAATCTGACGTTATTAATAGTTGAATAAATACATAGTGACTTATGACTTGATGCTGAAAGGACCAGTGAGAAAAAAACAATGAAAATCACAATGTTTGTATTGATCCTAAAACTGATCAATACTTTGCAGGATATTTAAAACCAGAAAATGTTTTATATTGTAAGAATTTTCTTTGCGCATAATAATAATGATTTAGCGATACAAGATTTACTGATTCGTAGCTTTCCCCATGACATTTGCGCGGGGGAGTATAACGAACTCAACGAGAATTGAAACTCTGCTCGCTAATTTAAAATTCTCGGACATTATCATTTAAACCACCCACACATCCAAGCTTACAGCAAGGGATATTCCGAAGTTGTCACCAATCTAGGTACTGACAGCCTCGAAGTTGCTTAACTTAAATGATCATAAAAGAACTGCTGTTCCAACGTGATGTGGCCTTAGGCCATATTCTTCTGGTGTCAATTTAAACTGACATCTCATCTCCTATATAACTAAACTATAACTATAAATTAATAAGTTTGGTAAGTGAAAAAGTTTATGAATAATTTTGGAAAAGTACCAAGATTTCAAATGAAATAAAAAAACAGTCATATTGAAATGAAAAACGGTATCATTTGTAGCTAAGCCCAAGAGAATATTCGTTAAACATCAATCGAATTTTATGATCAAAATTTCGAGAAATGCTTACTTCAAAACTCTTCTGTGAATAAATAAAGAAGTTTTTTTTTTAGGCAATGTGCAAATCAATAATTATAAACAACTATTTAGAAAAATTTCGTTGGAAACAAAGAAAAGAGCATTGGAATGTTATGTGATGTCTATCCTCCTATATCGCATCAAATGCTGGACAGTTTCCTCAAAGATGAAGGAAAGACTCAAATTAATAGAAGGTATACAAAAGGATGTTAAGAATATCATTGATCGAACATGTGAGCAACGACGAGGTTTTGGCTAGAATGGAAACAAAAATGAAATTTATACTCAACATCAAGAAAAGACAGCTGAAGTTTCTGGGACCTGCAATTAGGTAGGAAGGCTAGGAGAATCTGTTAAACACAGGGCGGATGCAGGGAAAGATAAAAAGGAGAAAAGAGCGCGTGACATACTTGGCAGAAATAACAGAACAACATATATTAAGAGCAACAAGTGAGAGTAAGTTAGCTATGATTACCTATATCCGGAAGAGATAAGGCACATAAAAATAGAAAAAGTTAAATAGCTTGAGAACCTGTGCCTTTATAAACTGAGAAATGACGTGATGGCCATAGCTTTTGAAAACAAAGTTTAGAGCACCGCGTAATTCACAACAAAAATATACAATATTGTTGTATCCCGGGAGGGGATAAACAAAGAAAGAATAGTGCAGGAAATAACTTAACACTGAGGATATATAAATAGAGAGTTATTATACCTAAGTACAATAGACCAAATACAAGTACACCAACGAACAGTTAACAAGAATAACATTTAAGAAGGCAATGTCTCTGTATAGGACGTATGCATCCGGCTTGAGAAGAAGGCTTCCGTCTAGTGACGTCTAACTCTCGTCTAAGGCCGATGGCTCTCGATCTCTCGTATAATAACGAAGATTCTCGATCACTCCCGTGTAATGACGAAGACTCTCGTTTAATGACGAACACTTTGTAGTTCGTTCTAGTCCCGGTCTTTTATAACCCGGGCCATACCCATTCCTGGATAAGACAGGATATTCCTCCACAACAAATATATATCCACAGAACTGGTGCACATTTATACTGTGAAATATGGGAAATAGCGACTGTATTTTTATGTCTTCTCAAAAAAGGAATTCTAGTAAGCTTTTAACAAAATTGGCAGAAACAATGTACATTTTCGAAGCATTCTTAATTTGACTGAAATTATTTGAAATAAAAACGGTAAGTCAAATATAGTTATTATGATATTTCGATATTATGTATTCGTTAGCGAACTTGTCTCGCTAGCTCAATTACGAATGAGTAGTGAGTTCGATCCTCACTAGGTGCGTCATATTTTAGTCATTGTGCCACATCTAATATTTGGGAAAGTTTACTTGGTGTAATCACTAGCAAGCTTCTCTTGCTAGGTCAGTTACGACTGGGGAGTTAGTTCAGTCTTCATTCCAACTGTGTGCCACAACTAACCGACGTAGTATGATAATATAGTTTTGCGGTTATGCAAAAATAATTGTGCTGGCTATCAGACTGTTCATTTCAAAGAGATACATGTTTAGTCCCTCATACGCCATCGACATTGAGAGAATTCATCATGCCTATAAAGGGTAAGGCAAAATCTTGCACCAGAGGAACAATTGATTAAAAGTATAATTACACATTTATTTAAGAATTATTTAATTGTTATATGTGCTGTTCAAAAAGAGAATCAGAATTTGTTAGAGTAGAAGAGGCAGTTATAAACAGCCTCAAATAAAATTGGAATACGATTGACAAAGGTACGTTTGCAATACTCATAAGCGTTGTATATGTCTCGAATAATTCATTGCACCTTAATATTTAAAATAATATATTGGTTAATATGTACTTGGGAGATTAAAAACAGAAAAAAAAACGGTTTCCCGTTTTTGCCCGTTCTCATGCGTCTCCAGTGAACGATATATTGATAACTCACACAAAGAGTAATAATAGAGTGCGTGATTATATTGTTTCTTTACCGGAATATTAGTGTTTTATTATTATATATATATATATATATATATATATATATATATATATATATATATTGCATCTGGCCAAAACCTTGATGCCAGTCAAGTAGCACGAGTAAATACATGTGAACGAGAAACCCAGGGAAAAATTCGTCAGAGCAGTTGCCATGAAAATACTTGTAGAAAAGACAGAGCGGAGCAACATCATGTCGGTGCCATATCAGGATTGATAATATAGCAGATCTTTCTTTAGATTTTGTCGATAACCTCAAAATGAATAGCACTCAAGCCGACATAGCAACAGTATTCAATGCAAAGACGAATGGTTGATTTATAAATATGCAAAATGGATTCTGACAAAAATGACATAATGGCCCGACGCAGTGACCAAACAATCTTAGCAGAATATGCAGCTATAAATTCGATGTTGTCATTCCCTTTAAGGTCATTTGAGAGACTGATTCATTTTGATGAGAAAGTCATCCATCCTGATGGCAGATAGGAAAGTTTCTCTATGGTGTTTAATGTAGAACAGCGTCGTTTTATTTTTAATCGTTTCATCCCAAGCAAGACGGTAACGCCACTGGTGCGCAAGGGGCTACATAAGAGAAAAAAGATTAGATAGGAGGAAAGTAAAGAAAAAGAACCAATTACAGGGTGTGTCAGAGAAGGAAGAAAGAGAAGGATGGGAATACAGGTGTGATGGCAGTCGCAAAGGTAAAGAGAAAGGAAAAGATATACAGGGTGATGTAGAAAGAACTGGAATCAAGTGGTTAAGAGATCGGTATTGACATTGCATTTAAATCCCTGGCGGTTGTAGCCGTCAGGAAAGCAGGAATATGGAAAAGACTTCCACAGGCGGGAAGTGCAAGAAAAGAAGCTAATGAAGTAGAATTGTCGGCTTTATTTGGTTGATCTAACTGTGAATGGGTGGGACCCAGTTTCCAGTTTGGTTTTGCAGGCGTTGTAATTTACGATCCATTTCCTACTATATTCAATCACAGACTGAAGGTTATTTTGAAGGGCAGCCAGTTTTACTTTGTTAACCTTGGTAGACTTCCTCTCGAGCCGGGAATAAATAGTAGTCACTTCTGCATAGATGTCTACTTGCGAACTGGTGACACCAGGAAGATCATTGGTGAAGATGAGAAAACGAGTAGAACCTAGGATATAGCCTTGAGGGGTGTCTGTGTTCGTATGAAAGGATCTGGAAGCTTACACGTTGGATTGGATTAAATCAAATAAGTATCCAGAAATACCGTATCTCTAGAGCTCACACAGAAGGCCAGTATGCCAAGCCCTGACAAATTCGTTTTGAGATATCAAGAACAACAGTTCTAGCTTTGCCGTTCTTATCAAGAGCCTGGCACATATATTCAGTGATGGTCGTTAGCACATCAGCGATAGACCTGGCCAAAAGGAAATCATATTGTTTGTCAGAGAGAAGGTTGTGAATGTGAGATGCCTATTTCAGCATTGTTAGTAACCTCGAATACATTACAAAAAATATTTAAGAAGTTAATACGGCGATAATTAGAAGGTTCAGAGGGCTTCCCATAGTTCTTAAACACAGGAACTACAGGGAAAAACTTACAACAAGCAGGAAAGCGGGAACCACGAGGCACCAGTTATAGAGCTTCGAAAGGACTGGAGCCAACTTAGGGGTACATTCTTTAGGTCGATGACTAGTATTTCATCACATCCGCTTATCTTATGGAAGTCAAGTTTATAAATGTTAGAGACCAGAAACAGGGTTACACATATTTCTCAGTTGAGCCTCATTTCTAGGTGGGAACTTTCGTCGATGCCAGGCGAGCAAGCAGAAGAGAACCAAGTAAATGAACGAGATTTAAGTCGGAATTTCCTAGCCGGATGGAAGCATCTATGCCGACTTTCACCCTAGAGTGAAACTTCAGAGGCGCAGTAAAATATTCTGCTGGTAAAAAGTTCCTGGTTGGAAGGGAAGTAGAAATATATATTTAAAGACACCACATCCTGATAAGAGTTGCCAAGAGGACAGAGCTACATATCATGGCCAGAGTCAGGGATAGAAGTAAGGAACACATCCAGATAAGAAGCGCGTCCATCAGAGTTACGGGGGAAACGCGTGGGGAAATTCACCACCTGCATGAGAGGCTGAGTGATTGTTAAGTTCACCGTTTAAACTCCAGCGAGATCGGTCAGAGAGTTTTCCAGACACTAAACGGGATAGGTATTGAAGTCACCGAACAAAAATAGCGAATGGGTGAAGGAAAATGGCTTTATCTATATTGCTTGAAATACCATCTATTATGTAAATGTCAAGAGAAGAGGCGCGATTGGGAAGAGATAAATTTCTAAGTTTTGCAAAGAGAAACGGAAAGATGGAGGGGACAGGAGATTCTCCAGAGATATCCCTATCTAGAAGGAGATCTTTGCTGACATAAACACACAGGCCATGGATGAGGTCATCGGACCTTCCTAAAGAGATGAATGTATCTAGGAATAGAGAAATCAGAGGAGAGATATATAAGTTTAACCCTCTAGGGCCATTCGTATCATGTTTGATACAGTATTTCCCTATAAGGAAACATTTGGTATTTCCCTATAAGGAAACATTTGGTATTCATTGACTGAGCAGTCAGTACTGCTTTCATTTGAAATTTATAAAATATTTCTCTTAAAAATTTTTTTCAGGAAAATATTTCTTTCAAGGCTTGTTTTCATACTGTATCAAATATGATACGAATGGCCCTAGAGGGTTAATAATATAATATGATTAAGGCTTCTACTTGTCATAAAGTGGGGGATCAGTTCTATATTGTTATGAAGTAATAAACAGATCCCCCACTAATTACTACTTAACCCTCTAGGGCCATTCGTATCATATTTGATACAGTATTTCCCTATAAGGAAACATTTGGTATTTCCCTATAAGGAAACATTTGGTATTAATTGACTGAGCAGTCAGTACTGCTTTCATTTGAAATTTATAAAATATTTCTCTTAAAAAATGTTTCAGGAAAATATTTCTTTCAAGGCTTGTTTTCATACTGTATCAAATATGATACGAATGGCCCTAGAGGGTTAAATTTAGTTTCGCTGAGAGCAAGGATATCTGGAAAACTTTTGTAGAGGAACGATTTTACTTTGCAATATTGGTACAGATATCAAGGACGTTAAAAAGGAGATTTTGAGATGTTCATGTGCTTAGGTGTTCTTTATTTGTTTATTTATTTTTTTTGGCTGGTTTAGTTTTATAGTTTCCTCCAGGGAGTTGAGACTTTACGAATTTAAACGTGCTAGAAGCTAGGTCTAATAATTTACCTTTGAAATTGCTAAATGCAAGTTCTGTGCTAACAGTTTCTACTGGCGCACTCCTCGCTTGTCAAAATCCCTTCCGATTTCTCACTTTCCGTTCTACTTTGATTTTCAAAAAGTTAAATGTTATGCCAATCGTCATGGTCTGTTATCTTATTTCCAGTTCTTTTATTTTTTTCACTCCTTCATAATGTTTTCTATTTTCATGTTCTCTCACACGTTGTAACTCCCTGCGTCTTAGTTATTTGCTTGGAGTGAAATAATATAAAACAATAAACATGCTTATTTTGGAAGTTAAGGGTTAACTCACAAATTTTAAATAATCTTGACGTATTATGATGAAATGCATAAAAACTATGATTAATTTAAATTATCTTCAAAAGATCAGTTTAGCTTGAGATGCAAATTGCATTAATTAAACAGAAATTTTTGTCATTGTCATAATTTTTATTTTTGTTGTATTTGATAATAGATAAATTATTTCAAAATTATTATGTGATTACTAGAATTTTTATTAAACAATAAACAGAGAAATTGACTGTTTTCCTTTTCAATTTATTTGTCTTGCTAACTCATTAACGCTGCTTTTAAGAGCTGAACTACTAAAATTAAAGACATCATTTGTCAGGATTTGCTTTTAATTGTACTATACCCCACCCCGTGAAGCTTAATAATAGCTTTACAACAAGTGTGCACATGGCTGAGTGGTTATAAAGTGGGCACTCTGGTCATGAGACAAGATTTCGATTCTTATCATAGTTGATCTATCAAGAAGGGGAAACACGGGTTTACAGAAGTTTGTGGTGCTGTGGATATCGGCTCGTAATGAGGAATTGAGCAGCCGAGTTCGAATTCCAGTTGAATTCCAATATTTACTTACGCGCAAATACCATTAAGAAGGGTATTAATCCTCTTCCCTACAGTTATGGGTTAAATAATAGGACAGATTGTGTTCTACAGCTTTGGTTGGCAACCAGTCTACCACAGAAAATAATCGAAACCTACTGCGGGATAATCACCTGCCCAGTTAGTCATGTCTCTTTCAAGACATGATCGCCCATGTGTGTACCACGTATGACACTTAACTGACTGACTGACCATGTGTTTACACCCTCATTGTTTTTTTACGGCCACATCACGTTGAAACACCGGTTCCCGTAAGATCACCGAGTTAAGAAACGTCAAGCCTAGTCAGTGCCTAAATAGATAGCATTTTCTCGCAGAAGCTTCAAGGTCCGCTCTGTATAGTCACTGTATTAATCACCGGTTATAAAAAAAAAGTACTGGGAATAGCTATTATCCTAAAGATATTTGGAAACGAATAACCAGCCATTACTCCATTTCTATCTAATGACTGAGGGTTATATGAGAGTGAATTCGCTAAATAAAAATTTATTCTCTTAACTATAGCGTATCCAGTGAACGATATATTGATAACTCACACTAAGAGTAATAACAGAGTGCTTGATGATATTGTTTCTTTACCGGAATATTAATGTTTCATTACACACACACACACACACACACACACACACACACACACACACACACATATATATATATATATATATATATATATCAGGGTAGGTTGATTTTCACTTTTCTTAAAATATTAAAAGATCTCACTTACCGAATGTTCTACATGGACCTATTAAGTACTGATACAAAATATTAAATCAAATACTTCAACGGTTTTTTGAGCGTTTGGCATCAAAAAATCGTAGACCAAATGATACTGAAAATTCCTCATTTTTGCAAGATTTGGCTTGAATATTAGTGAGAAAACCAAATAATTTTAGTATTTAAATCAGGGAATGTCATTTTATTTTATAAAAATTATATTAATTAAAGAAATGATGACAAACTGCTGTTTGCTGCCAGGAAGAAGCAGCGCATAGCATCCTCCAAGTTCGGTACCAAAGACTACTGGCGCCTCTGCAAACGCGTGCTTAGCAAGAGTAAGTCCTCAATACCCCCACTAATAAACAAGTTTGAGGTCCTCACCTCCTCAGCGGACAAGGCTGAATGCTTTGCCCATAGATTCTCGACCAATTTGACTCTGGATTCGTCTGGAATCAATACACCCGATTTCCCATCTAGAACTGAGGCCCAATTGAATGACGTCCACATCACGCCCTCGCTGATTTCTAGCATACTCTCAAAACTGGATCCTCACAAAGCGAGTGGTGGGGATGGAATCCCAATCATAGTTTTAAAGAATTGTACCCCTGAACTCTCCTCTATCTTTTCTAAGCTCTACAACCTCTTCCTATCTTCCTCCTGCTTCCCTGCCTGTTGGAAGTCTACTTCTGTGGTTCCAATATTGAAGAACGTTGGTGAACCATCGGACGCCGCAAATTACCGTCCCATCAGCTTTCTTCCTATCTTCGGCAAAGTGTTCGAAGCTATTATCAATGCCGAGTTCGTTCAGCATCTCCCGGCCCACGAGCTCCTCTCGGACAAACAGTATGGCTTCCGCTTCACCAGGTCCACTGCTGATATGCTAACGACCGAGTACATATACCAGGCTCTCGACAAGAATGGTGAAGCCCGAACCGTCGGTGAAGCCCGAACCGTCGCCTTGGATATCTCTAAAGCATTCGACAGAGTATGGCATGCCGGCCTTCTACGGAAACTGCGAAGCTATGGCATAACTGGACTTTTGTTGGACTTAATCCGGCCATTCCTCTCTAACCGCACACTGAAGGTGGTATTAAACTACCCTACAAATGCGGGTGTACCTGAAGGCTCTATCTTAGGTCCTACGCTTTTTCTAATCTATATCAATGATCTCCCCGACGCCATAAGATCTCAAGTAGGCATGTACGCCGATGATAAAAAAAATCTGGTGTTGCTGACAAGGCGAACCTCGCTGCCGAGCTTGAGAAGGACTTCCAATCCGTAGTGGATTGGGGTAAGAAATGGCTCGTAAAATTCAATTCTTTCAAAACAAAGCTGCTGTCAATTAACCACCACAGACAACCACACCTCCCTCCCATTAGCATGGAACAGGCTTGCCTCCCAGAGAGTAAATCACTACGCCTGCTTGGCCTGACACTCTCAGCGGACCTCAAGTGGAATGACTACGTTGAATCCATTGCTAAATCCGCAGCTAAGAAAGTCGGCTCTCTGTGCAGGGCCCGGAGATTCTTTCCGCCTGAATCTATTCTGCAATTATATAAATCCACTATCCGCCCGTGTATTGAGTACTGCTGCCACATCTGGCCGGGTGCCCCTTCTATTCTCCTCAAGGTTCTTGACAAAGTACAGCGAAGAATCTGTAGTGTGTTTGATACCAACTTGGCTGACCGCCTGCAGTATCTCTCTCACCGGCGTGACGTAGCTTCCTTGTGACTCTTCTATAAATACATTCATGGCTTCTGCTCTGACGAACTTAAATCACTGGTGCCCCCTAGATGTGAATTTGCACGAGATACTAGATTGGCAGCTGGGTCCCACCCTTTTACAGATGAAATGTAACCGCAATTTCTACTCCAACAGCTTCTTTCCTCGCACTTCCCGCCTGTGGAATTCCCTACCGCATGCTTGCTTCTCCCATGGCTACAACCTCCAGGAGTTTAAATGTAAGGTCAATAGACACCTCCTAACACACTAACTCACACCCACTCTCTCCCTATGTACAAAACAAATACTATTTTAATAAAGCTTAATATATAGAGTCAAATTGCTCCATATAAGAGCCCTTAGACAAAAATGCTGGTCTCAATTTCTGACTCAAAACTTTGGCTGTAATATGTTGATGCCTTGCTTCAAAACCATATACAGTTTGCAAAGATTCCGTTGTTAACTTGACTGCCCGTTTCATGCCTTGGGAATGTGAGAGCAAATTTGGCAAGTCAAGCTTGGTTCCATTTAACGATGATTTCTGAAGTTCAAATTCAGAATGTCTTCCGTCATTGGTGGTTCGAAAATGCCACATAATGATAAATTTATGAATCGTGTCCAGTGTGTGGCATTAAAATTAATGGTTGGTATTCTTTTGAACCTTTTCTTCGTTGACTCCTCACTCCTGAAGGAATTTAAAAATTTATTTATTGATTCATTTAAAACCTTCCAGTCTCTACTATAATAATTATGGTGAAATTAGATAAAGTCTTTAAAATGATTCTATAAATTGCAATAAATAATTGAGTCATTGATATATAAATAAATATTTACTTACCTAATGGCCAAAACTCTTTTTAAAGCTTCTTCTCTTACTTCAACTTCATCAGATTTGAGCATGGAATATAGGTTTTCAGACAGTAAACAAAATGTACTTCCTTGTATATTTCTTAATATAATCTGTTGGATTACATGAGGCTGCTTCTTTATCTTCTGGATCATATTAAAAATGTGATTGTGGAATTTATTATTTCTTTTAATTTCAAATCAACAAGTGTCATACACATTTACAATAAAATGTATTAAACTGTGGAGTTTTGTTGTGAGCTTTTGTTAGTATGTGCCACGACTCCATAAACGCATAAGCCTGATGGCCAAAGTTAACGACCTTGCCTGGTTTAAAGGACCAAATTTCCGGAGGCATATCTAGAGTCAACCTTACCTCTAGAAATATCCACTGTGTATTCATACAGGAGTCTTTGGTCACAACTAAGATCATGTATTTCATCAATTTTCAAAATTGAATGCAACGGAAAATGATATTTGTGGTAAACTATGGCAATCATTTCAGCATAATTTCCCCAGAGGAGCACTGAATGCTGTAGGGCCTTTTGTGCAACCATCTATGTTTTTGAAAAGAGCTATGAAAGGTAATTCATTATGATTCAAATAGCAGCCAATTGTGTGAAGATTTAAATATTTTTTTATAAAATTGCAACCATTCCACCTTCACAGCCTGTGTTGGCATTAGTGTTGTCAACAAGGAAAGACTTGATAGTGTTGTCACTGTTGAATTCATGCAAAACATCCACTACTTGCTCTGCATGAACAACACCTGTTGCACGACTATTAGGGAGAACTCTGTGTATCAGATTGACTTTCATGTGGTGCCTCCTTTGTAAAAGTTAAATGGCGTTCTTGTCCCTTAGTTTTTGTCATAGTTTTCTATCCATTTTCCGCCACAATTTCCTCATACAGCAATGTGTCCTTATTCGTTCTTCCATCAACTGCAATACATATAAGGTTTTCCACACTTTCATCATGTTTTTGTTGGGCAGTTGTTTTCACTTTAGACTTTGCCCTATCAATTTTGCATTTATGTATAATATTTTTCATATTAATATTTGGTATAAGAAGGCCCATAGCCTTCAAATCAAAGAGCAAGGCATTGACAAGGCTGGCTCTAAGAATAGAAGATATGTCCCCACTGACTAACTTGAAAGCATATCTTGGAAATTATAAAGGCCTTTTGGATGACTCCTTGGCTGCAAATATACATCTTCTGGTTCTTTACCTGGAGATGAGTAGGAGGGAGAAGAAACATTAGCATGGACACTTGATGTTGAAGCTGTTGGTAATGAATCTAATTTTTTTCTTAACCTCTCTTTCCTTTTTACTTTTTTATAGCACTTTTATCAACAGGTCTAATCTGGAAAGTGCTCTTCGGCCCTATTTTGTCCCTCTGATCCTTTAGGTATTCACGATCCTGAAATACCTAAAAAAATATATGCACTATCAAAATCAAAATCCACGGATATTTTTAAAATAAATTTGATAAAATTTGAAATAAATACATTAAATTAAAAGTAATCTTTACTTACCTTAAAGTAGAGTTACTTCCGAGAATAGCTCTTAAATAGGCTTTTTAATAAATAAATATTAACTTTAAAAATATAAACAAATCAGAATAATTATAAAAATTGAATTTTTCATTAAAATAAGACTTAACTATTAAAAGAATACAAGAGATATTCGTGATAATTAAAAGCGTAAAAGTGTAAACAAAGTAAAAACAATCATTTACGGGGATTACCATAAAAGATAACAGTAAATAAAACGGCATACGTAAATAGTTATTTGTATATTAAACTAAATATCATAGTGTTTTTATTCCTTTTTAATTTTGATGTTTTCAATTAATTTTCTAAAAAAAAGAAAACTAAACTTTAAAATATCTATTATTAAGCGTATTGAATTTGTTTTCTTTTTGTTAAAACTCGGGTTTTATTTAAGCGACACATGTTTCCGGTGACACCTATATCGCGATAAAAATACCAATTTATTTCGTCTTTAAGTTTTATTGCTCAAATAAATACAAAGTTTTAATGAAAAATATTTCTTGTGATAACTCTTGACATTATTTTGTAACTTTAAGTGCGATTTTTTACAGTTCCAAAATCGACCTACCCTAATATATATATATATATATATATATATATATATATATATATATATATATATTGCATTTGGCCCAAACTCCCGCCATTAAGTTACTGCTCATTTGCTATCAACTTGGTGGGTGGAGAATGCAAGTTTTTGCTAGTTGCAATCGCTTTGGGCTAAAATATAACTTAACATTCGAAGCTGGAAAGAGCTCCTATAAAAGATGATTTAGACTCGATCCCAGAAGATATTCAGTCTGAGATGGTATGTAACATTAGCTGAAAAAAGAAAATTCTATCCCTTCTCAAATTTGCTAATCGCTTTAGGTTACCTGAATATTGGCTTTCTAATGGCGACTATGTCCTTCCTGCCAGAGCTGCAGGGTACTGTGATAGAATTTGCAGGTTTATCTGCGCTGGAGCGGTACATGAGACTGTCAAAAAAGTTTTATTCAAGGCTCTCCAAGAACATTTCGTGTCTCACATATCTAAAAATGTCCACGGGGACGAGGCTAACTTGCATAGTCATCTGTAGATCTTTGTGCCTGTTCATCTCCACTCTAACAGATGACCTTTTTTCATATATATATATGTATATATATATAACGTGTATATGAAAAATATGTATTGAAATAAAGGTACATCAATGATTATGTGGCCTAATAATGACGAGTGTTTTCTGTGTGCCATGTCCCTTTAGGACGTTGGCGATTATGTTTCTCTACAATTTCCTGACAATTTTAACTCTTTGTAAGTCTTGTTTTTTCCTATCGCTCCTAAAACCTCTTTTGCCAACTATTTAGACAAACTCGTAAGATAGATTACTCACTGCTTTTCTTGTTGTTCCTGTCCTGTGAGTGCCAAAGTTTTCAAGCCCTCTTTTCTTATTATGTGCCCTAGATACTTCAATTTTCTTTTCCTAATCTTAAGTATAAGTCTCGCTTTTGTTTCCATTTTTAGTAAATCTTCATCATTGCTGACATGTTCAGCCCATGATATTCTCAAATTTCTGCTGTAGAACCACATTTCAGTTGATTCTAATCTCTTCATTCGTAATAATTGTCTAGCATTCACTCCCATGTAAGAGAACAATATTTGATAACATTTCAGTACTTTTTTCTTTGTTTATAGAAAAATTTTCTTGTTTCTTAAAACATACTTTTCGAAGACATCTTTCACTATCCTACACAGATTAAGCATATATTTTGCCCAACAAATATTTAGTTTTCTACATGATCTGTTTTTGGGAATAAGATTTTACATAGATAATGCAGGTAGATCAGACAGAAAAAGTTTCAGATCAAAATTGGCGTATCTGGCATCATCTGCCCGATTAAATATCGTATTGTCTTTTAACACATGTAACAGAGTTCTCATTCTTTTTCTGTCTTAAAATCGTCTCATGTTTGCTTGATCTTCAAAAACTATAAAGAAATAATTATAGCGGTATGTTCGGTTGCTTTTAAATTAACCGGTGGCGGTTACTGCGATTGACGTAATCAACAGTCATGCCAATTTGTTCAAAGACGAAATAAAAAGATCAAATTTTTTTCAGTGGCGCCAATCTGTCTGATTTTATGAGTGTCGAGTAGATCTCTCGATGACATCTAACAAAGGACCCTCAAATCGCAATTAATACAAAAATATATAAGTGTCAAAAGTTTCAACATACCTCAACGCTGCTAGAAACAATCACAGCATACAACATCGATATATTTTTAAGTTTATGGCGTTGAAATTTAAAGATTTAGGCAGTGTCTACGTTTAATATTACACAGAAAAATCATTTCTGCGGACAAGTGTTAATTTACAAGTCTCCTATATTCATGACAAAAAATATTTGATTATTATTACCATGACTTAATGATTTCATATTTCATATATATATATATAATGGACTCACCCATCGGATTTGATGTATGAAGATCTGACAGATTAATTGTTTCAAGGTAAACCGCCAGAAGACCCACACAAGTAATTTGATTAAAGTGATGTAAGATTGTGCAGAAACATTCACACTTTTCAGAACTATTTATACATACAGTCGGTGCATATAAATGCCACAGATGAAGCAGACGATTGACCTCATGCTATTTAATTATCCCGCAACTGGTTGCCACTACCTGCTGCGGTAGACTGGTTGCCAGCCAAGGTTATGGAATCCACTTTGTCCTGTTATTTAACCAATAACTTGTGGGATAAATACCTTTCCCACGGATATGACTCGTAAGTGAATGCAGGGCATTCAACTGGAATTCGAACTCAGCTTGATATATATATATATATATATATATATATATATATATATATGTGTGTGTGTGTGTGTGTGTGTGTGTGTGTGTGCGTGTGTGTGTGTGTGTATATATATATATATATATATATATAATATTAACTATGCCAACAACAATATCAATAGTAAAACTAGTATTAATCAAGCTATAGATTAACTCGTCTTGTATAACCCACCGAGAATAAACTCGGAGGAAAAAAAGGGGAAGCAAAAAAAAAAAAACAAACGAAGTACATGAGCGCAAAAAGTTAAGCACTCGTAAGAAAGAAAAAAACCCAAGGACAAAAATCCTAACACTAAAGCGCTCAATACCAAAGTAGAGCAAACAAAGACAGAAATCTAAGCAAAAGCCAACAACCGACCACGGTTTCACCTAACGGCTCGTCAGGGAAATTGGCTAACAGCAAAGATTTAAAATAGCAAATATATAGGAACTCAAATCAAAAGATTTTTACATTTTTGTTGTCAGCCAATTTCCCTGACAAGCCGTTAGGCAAAACCGTGGTCAGTTGTTGGCTCTTGCTTAGATTTCTGTCTTTGTCTATATATATATATATATATATATATATATATATATATATATATATAATAATAATAATAATAATAATTGGAATAACTATTTTCTGCGTTCCTGAGTATTGGAGTTCTCATCGAAATTTTCTTTTCGTGTGAAATGAATCCTTTCTATGTTGGATCTGAAGAGACGTCCGCAGCCATTAAATTATAGGGTAGGAATGTTCCGTAATGGGATGATGCTGTCTGTAATATTTTTGGTTTCTTTTTTTGTCTTCTGTTTGTCTACTTTTCTTTTTTCTTTTTTTTGTGGGGGTATTATTTTTACTTATATTTTTGAATGCTCTTCTTCAATTGGTTCTTTCTCCAGCTTCCATCTATTATTTGACCGAATCGATTTCTGTCCCCAGAATGTTTTCTAAAACCATTGATTTGAATAGCCTTATATTTAGTAGCTTTTATAAAATGTTGGTTGGTTGTTTTGTTTTTACGGCATATCAACCTCGGCAGGTCATTTATTGCCAACTAATTGTTTATTTATTTATTGCTGGTAATACCTTTTTCTTTCGACAATTTATTGTTTTTTTATATAGGTTTTGTATTTAGTAATACTTTGTTCTATTCGAGTATCAAGATTCATTGGGATTTGTTTTTTAAGGGGAGGGTCCCCATGCCCTACCCTGTTATTTAACCCATAACGGGAGGGAAGGGACGGATTAATACCTTTCCCAAGGGTACCAGTGCTTAGGTGAATGCAGGGTATTCAACTGGAATTCGAACCCGGCTCACCGATTTCTTTTTTCGAGCCGATATGCACTGCACCACAACACACATACGTCACTATACACTTACAGCAACTGGTATTCCCAAGCGGTCACCCATCTAAGTACTGACCAGGCTCAACGTTGCTTAATTTCGGTGATTGAGCGAGAACCGATGTATTCAACGTGATATGGCCGTAAGCACGCCCAAACATCACTATACGCTTACAACACCTGGTATTCCCAAGCGGCCACCCATCTAAGTACTGACCAGCCTCAACGTTGCTTAACTTCGGTGATTGAGCGAGAACCGGTGTATTCTACGTGATATGGCCATAAGCATTTATAAAATGTTCAGTAAAATAAACAGTAATATGTGAAGCATAAATAAAACAAACATACACAACGATAACAATGTTAAAATAAACGGTTGAATTAATAACCTTATGGAACTTGAAATATATAACACATAAATTAATGCCAAACTTAAATAATTTAAATATTAATATGCTTAAAAAGTTTTTTTTAAATATATTACTGAGTTTCCTTTACTTGAAATTAAATTTTGTCACATAGTGTTGTCCATATTTTTTTTAATCGTACCACCCCGAGCAAGGCGGTAACGCCACTGAAGTGCAGGGGGCTACGTAATAGTGAAAAGATTGGAAAAGAAAAGGCCGGAAACCACATCCTAAACAGGGAACAAGGGATGAGCCTCTTAACCTGTTCAATGGGGGATATATAGATCTATCTACTCTACATCTAATTGAAAAAAAAGAAACCAAAGTGAGAAGATTGGAAAAGAGAAAGCCGGAAACCACATCCTAAACAGGGAACAAGAGATGAGCCTCTTAATCTGTTCAATAGACGTGGGTGGAGTGTGAACCGGGCGATAGATAGATCTATCTACTCCAATTTAATCTTTCAATTAACCATTTTGAATACTTAGTATTGAATGAGCGAATCACAAATAACATTTCATTACTAACATTTCAAACTTAGCTGAAAATCCGTTGAAAAGGATTAGCTTTCTGGTTGACCTTTACCAAGAAGAGCACCGAAAATGTAGAACGCGTGCGCGCTCAAATTCAAAGCAAGTCGGCGATTGACAATGTAAGAAATGGAAGCTCTGTACATTTCATAGTCTGTCAAAAACAATCAGCAAGATCAAGATAAACAAAGAAAGAATAGGGAAGGCAATCAGGAAAAGTGAAGAGATTGAATCTTGCTTGATCGGCAGCCGACAAACAACAAATCCCCGCATTCAAAACACAGAAACGGGGAAGTTTCCAAATGCAGGCATAAGATATTGTGGAGAGCTGATTATACATTGACATCCTGTCGACAATGAACATTTAGAATATCACTAATCGTCACTGAAATACCTACAAATAATAAACTAGATGTTATAACAGATAAAATAAGTAAAGCGATAAGGTGATAGACGCCAATGTTTTTATAAGACCGTAATTTTATCTCGAGATTGAAGATTTGAGCCACGTTGCTTTTACATATACAATGGAAAGATAGTTGTCCAGTTGTTTTAGAGTAGCTATTGCCCAAATTCCTACACAATTGTACATTGTTTTTCTTTCTTTTTTTCTTTTTGATTCTTTTTACATTAAGGTTCACTTTGTAAATGGTCCAGGAGCCACTTGAGTTAGAAACTTACGCTAAGCTGCAATTTGTGCGGATATAAGTGGAAGATAACGGTTACTCCTAGACTTGAACAGGGTAAAACTGTAGTGATCAGTGAAAAGTTCTCTTCGGAGTCGCTTCCACAGAGCAGTGATTCGTGAAACGAAGCTCTTCGAGTATTTATGGAATATATATATATATATATATATATATATATATATATATATATATATATTTGTATGTGTTATATCTTAGAGGTGAGAATCGTAATAAAACTCCATAGCAAATATCAATTCTACATTTTAACCTTTTTTTTTAAATGATGAATACCATTTTCACAAACTCTTTTTCAATATTCTACGTAACAATAATCAATTTAAAATCAATTTTACATCGAAGAACTATTTACATACAAAACATCAAATGCACGTAGCCATTTTGAAAACAAAATTAATACAGAACAACCGTTCAAAATCTATTTGCACAAAACCGCTAAAGAAAAAACTGTTTGCTCTAAAAAAACTTTCTAAATCTCTTTAAATAAATCGTTTATAACTTTGTTAAAATAATTCAGTATGATATCCATTTTTCGTAAATGTTTTTTTAAATCAATATCATCCTGAGAGCTATTTCGACATGAAGATCTACTACAAATCAACATACTGTGTAAAAAGCTCTTATTATTTTTTCTTGTCATTTTCAATGTACAATTACCTCTAACAGCAGTCCCCAGGCACACCAATTCACACATATAAAATAAAATTAATCTTTAAACATTTCTGTTCTTTGTTAACTCACAAACGTGCTGCAGGTCGCAGTTCTTCCCACCTCTTTAATGATTTTACGGGAAATGGGGAATTACATTAATAGTTCTTTTAATGTCGTCTTTCAATACATATACTATGATTGTTCATCTAATGTCTACATATTTTTGTCTATTTGGTATTGATGAGAAAGCCATTTCCATTATATTTACTCTGCTTCCAGTGCTCTTAATTTTTGCTAAAACCGATATTAATATAAAGTCTTTTTATAATGTTCGTTTCTTGAAATTAACATACATCAATGTTAAAAAAAATTCACGTCTTGAGCCACGAATACTTTTTTCACAAGTATTCTAGCATTGATAATCCTGATGGTAAAACCTTTATATACGATTGCAGGTACTTACAAAGTTTTAAATTAGAAGTTGCCAACTCTTAACTGTTAACCACAAGAGAGGTCATTACCTTCCACACAAAAAGGTTTGCAAGCTCTCAGTATTGTCCACACAAAACACTACATATGTCGTTCTCACAGAATCCATCAAGGGTGATTTTAAAGCCATTTACATTGGCGACAATCATCGCATTCACTAGCAGCTTATACCCTTTCGGTGCATGAGCACTTAGTTGTGTTGTAATGGTTAACAAGCTTGTCTCGCTATATTAATTACTACAGAGTAATGAGTTCGAATCCCACTAGGTGCTACATACTTGCGGCATCGTGCAACATATAAGCTTCACTTAGAAAATCATTATTAGGTACTTCGACTCGGTGAAATGTTTAGCAAGCATGTTTTGCAAGACCAGTTACGACTGAGTGGTGAGTTTGATCCTCACTAAGTGTTCCATACTTTTGACCTTGTGTGCCATCTAAGCTTGCCTTAAAAAATCATTATTAAGCATTTCGATAAAATTGTTTCGCTAGATTAGCACCGAGTAGTGATTTCGATCCTCATTGGGTGTCCAATACTTCTGATTATGTGCCATATTTAACCTATGCTTACTAAATCTCTATATCATTTTCGTGCAAATTCCGTCCGCTTATGTGGATGGCCAAATAGACTTTCTTTTTTTTTCCTTTTTTTTTTTTGATATTCTGTGATAAACTTTGAGAATTCTAACAGTTAATAAAATTTGGATATTTCATCATCATCCCTGCTGCAGGCCAACCTAAGGGTAAACGAAACAGACAGCACCCTCTAGGATGATCTATTGTCGGTAAATCTTAGTACTTGTCATGTCCGTTCACCTTTTATGTGTTTGACCAGTTTTTGCGTAGCTGTTCCCGCTTGAGTCCGTTTTCAACAATACCTTGCATCATGGTATTGCATAGACTGTTATATGCCGTGTGATGTCGTCAACCCCTGACATCTTCCGACATTTAACAGTGACAAGCAGCCTTTGAGAATTCACCCGCCCGATCGACTCAGTTGATTAAAAACTTAATTGGGCGATTAAATTTTATTGCTTTATTCGCCCGCGGTCGATTAAAAAGCTCTCAACGAAACGTGTCCCTTCAAATATAGAAAAAGAAAATCTGATTCCTTTTATAACCCAAAAGTATGCCATTGAAGATTCAACAATTTACTTAGAATGACCTACAATGATATTATTGAACTTTTTGGTCTTATGCATGGGGCCTGATTTACGTCGAAATGTGTAGTTAAACAAAAGGCAGTGACACCCCGCAATCATTAAAGCAAGATCTGACGAATGGAATTTAGATTAAATAGCTCCTGTCTCGCTTTTATCGTCCCGGTCATTGTATAATTAACGCTTCCGGAGTGGAGCCAAATGGCAGAGTAGAGCCAAAATGTTGTCCATATTAAAGACGCAGACAGATTTTTAGAAAAACATATGGAAAAATATTATCCTTGGCATCTATATTTCCTTCCCTCTTATGAAAAGTAAAAAAGAACATTTGAATGAAAGAAAAAAGAAACGCATAGTTCTTTCAACCATGCAGCGAAAAACAAATTATACAATAATTTTTTCATGGAAAGTCTTTTAGAAAATCAGATTTGTTATTTTTTTTTATCATCTATGAGATGGAGGTTATAGTCAAACAGAAGAAATAAGCTACCAATTTAGGTACCTCCACTCAATTGCCAAAAAAAAAAACAGCATATGATGATGTTAAAAGGGCTAATACTTAATAAAAACAAAGTCTTATCATCAAAATGTTTATGATATTATTAAGAGTAAAGACCAAATTTTGTTGTTATTATTCTTATAAATATGTGAAATCATTTATAAGACGTTCGAAATTTTAATTAAAATTTCATTTTTTTTTTTGTTATCCGTCGGCGATTCACGCTGGTTACATAAGGCGACTATTAAGAAAATGGAGTCTGTAGAGTAAAATGATTTTGGGGCGAGTAAATTTTCCCTCACTCTCGACCGCCGGTCGAGTGATTTCTTTTTAAAATCTCAAATACTGGTGACAATGATAGATCCCTGTCAACGCACGAGATTTTGGCCTTGCTACGTACATAGTCAATGGTTTCATACTTTCGATAGGAGATGCGGAGAAGCTTTCTGAAGCATTTGTTCTTGGTTGCCTGAATCCTTTTTCCTGTCTCAGCAAGGAATACCCACGTCTCACAAAAGTAGTAGAGGATTGTTACAACCAGTGATTTGCATAGACT
Source organism: Ascarosepion bandense (assembly GCA_037127315.1). Lineage (NCBI taxonomy): Eukaryota > Metazoa > Mollusca > Cephalopoda > Sepiida > Sepiidae > Ascarosepion > Ascarosepion bandense. The sequence goes on from JBBBDQ010001184.1 coordinate 1,500,996, forward strand.
GGACATGCTATAAAACATTTGATTGCTGAAAACAAACCAAATGAAATGAACCAAATGAAAAACATACCCATAAAAAAATGTAGATAAATGTAGGCGATATATAAAAAAATATAGTAATTAGACATAGGAAATTAGAAATAAAATCGCTAACGTCTCTCTACAAAATTATAACGTCTCTCTCCTATATTTTCTAGCTCTGAGCAACATTTGTCTTTTTATTACCATTAAAATCCCTCTTCTACTCTCCATTTACCCTAGTTTGTCAGGTAGTTTATTTGATATTTTCCTGTGTCTTTCTTACCTTCAGTATGTCCTGTGAGCGTTTCATCCTCCAATGCCTCTTTCTTCATGATACGTTCAAGAATTTGGAACAGATAATAAACTCTGTTCATTTACCTACTGACAATCTTCACTCTGTGTTTCACAGAATTATATTCACTCTTCAAAAGATTTGATGGCAAAATTTGATTACTTTTCAGTAATCAAATATTCTTTAAAATTTGTAATTTAATTTTATACCCATGACATTTTAATAATGGAAATTCAGATATTAATGCGACTTTGATTTTCTTCAATGTTATTTACACCAATTACTATTCATTTACACTAATTCCTATTCATGACAGAAAAAATCGACTATAAAAAATAAACTAAAAATATCAACTAAATGCAGCCGTCAATTCTACTGTATCAGCTTTCTTTCTCGCACATTCCGTCAATGGAAGTAAGTTCCATGTACTTGAATTCCTAAGAGGTACAATCTCCAAGAATTTAAATTCAACATCAATTCCCATCGCTTGTCCAGTTGACTCTAGTCCTTCACTTGTTCTCTCTTTATCACCTCGTTTATCTTGTTATTTTCCGTTCTCATTTTATCCTCGCAACTCTCTTCAGTTTATGACGGAGATTAAAAAAATAGTTAGAACCATTTTTGCATTCAAAATTTACTTAAAATCTAATTACTTAAAAAATTCTTAATACAGATAATTGGATAATTATTAATTTCAATCTACAGAAAATTGTGTAATTATAGAAAATTCTGACATATCAGTAAACAAATTAAGTTTAATTTTGATGTATCGATAAAAAATCCAGTTTAATTATCGAAGATGCAATTGAGGCGATATCATCTGCTAAAGTTTGAGCAGGAATGTACATTTAACATTATAGAACACACACACGCATCTCTCTCTCTCTCTCTCTCTATATATATATATATATATATAAATAGTCATCCGCAGACAGATCTGTTTCGCAGCTCATCAGTACGGTTAGACTCCGATTGCTTTTAACCCAGGATTGAAACCCGACTGAATTGGCGTCAGTCGGCGATTCTACCTCTGGGCTACGGGTGCTCGGTAGAAAAAGGCAGACTTTTTAGCGTGTATATTATCGTTATACATGCCCAATAGCCAGAATGTTCTAATTCATTACTGAATGAGCTATGCATACATGCCATATTAGCTACTATTCTTCCAGAGTGCTCAATCAGGGTGTGAAAGCGTAAATAATCATCCTGAGACAGATCTGTTTATATATTCTAATAAGGAAAATCATCCGATTACGTTACCTAGGTTTCAACCTTTCGGTATCTTCAGGCGTTTTATATTAACTGATCATCCAACGCTTTTTCGAACGTATAACAAGAACTTCCAATACGCAAAACTGAAGGTTTTTATAAGGGGGGAGCTGGTCAAGACTAGCGAAATAATATAGTAAACACATTCATCCCTGTTCGTACAGGACCGAAATATATTTTCCAAAGTTTTACGTTTATTTAGTAACCTTTCTCATTCTGGAAATGATATTACGGAAAACTTCTTTTCTTGCCATAATCTGCAGATATCCTCACCATTAAAGCATATTAAAATGAAACTCCAGACTTTTGAGCTCGTACGAATCCGGATGAAAGTGTTTGCAATATTATTTTATGTCAAAAAAGCATTTGATGATCAATTAATACAAGACACCTGAAGATACCGAAAGGTTGAAAACAATGTAGTATAATCGTCTGATTTTCCAAATTAGAATATTTAATATCTCTACCCGTGAATGTTTTTTATCTTAAATATGTATTGACCACTTTTGGATACATTTATTTACTGGTCTAATTTGTCCCTAACCAATAACTGTTTAATAATTATATATATATATATATATATATATATATATATATATATATATATATATATATATACTTTCGAACATGTGCAAACGACATTTACAAACTACAAGGACATGCACAAAGTGTAGTTTGTGCATGTTTTAAAATATGATTAATAATAAATATTCATTGGTCAATTTTTATATTGAACTTTGTTTTAGATTAATGTTTTGAACGTTGCAATTTTTGTTCGTTTCTTATTCATTTATATATATATATATATATATATATATATATATATATATTAAAACAGAAATAGTGATTGTCTAAAATGCATTCTACTCCCTAGCACGAAGAATTTGCGCAATAGTTGCTGACAAAACCCTTCGTAAAATACACCTAAAGGGACTACAAAAAACACTACAATATACCCCACTCGACTAATAAACAAGCTTTTCCAACTGGCACAAGAAATACCATTAGAATTTCTCGTATAAGCCTCCACACACAATAAATGCAATTCATAATTATTTACAAAGATAAAAAGATTAATAGGATTTCTCGACAAAAATGATAAAATAAAAGAAATCTTAAAGACAACTAAAATAATTAAAAGCAAACGCCAACCCCAAAAATGTAAAAAAACATACTAACCTCATCAAAATTCAAGCAACACACCACACAGGGTGTCACAAAATGCAAAAAGGAAAGTAGGGTATATACATGAAAACAGAAGGAAACAATTTGAACTTCGAAAAGACATCTACATTCGAAATAAAAACAAATCTGAGCTGCAATTCGAAAAACGTAATTTATACTCTAAAATGCAATGAATGCGCAAAATTAGACAAGACCTGAATAAAAGAGTAGCCCTGTAGAGAAGTAACATTAAACTAGCCAATAACAGAAATTTATACGCTACACAACACTTACATGAATGGAGTGGAGGTAAATTCAGAGTAATGCATATCTACCAAAATGCAGATTATGACTCACTCATGAAGCAGGAAGGACTATTTATAAAAAATGCAAGCCTTCCCTCAACAAAACAATATGAAAAACCTAAGACACACAGACACACTAATTCAAAAATTGCAAAAAATAGTATTCCAAGAAAAACGAAAAGAACTAAATGACCCGTAAAATTGAATCGAAATCACTGAAATCAATTTTGAAGGATAAAAACGAAATCAAATTTCAAAAGTCAGTTTAATTTTTTTCTGGACAACAAAAGGTGAATGATTCCCAAAACAGAAGAGATTTAACGGGCGAGTGTGAAAAAAAAATTAAATACGAATCCATATGAACGTTCTTACCTGCTGACCGACTACTTATTTATATATACACAGTATTTTAAGCCGTCAGAAAGACAAACAGATCTCGATATGCAACGTTACAAGTTTATTCGCCTGAAGAGAGTCAACGTTCGGTTTGAAACGTGTAGCGAGACAAATATCATTATGGACACTTAGTATATTATACAAAAAGCAAGTAATAATAATTATAATAAATCTACACTTTAAACAAAATTTCACGGCTACTCGCACTTTTTCTTTTATATATATATATATATATATATATATATATATACATACATATACATATTAGTCATCCACATACAAGCCTGTTTTGATGTATCTCATCTTGCTTTTGGCCGGAATCGAAACTTGACAGATTTAGTGTCAGTCGGAGTCGTTACCCATTAAGCCATAGATGCATGGAAACAGAGAAAGGAAAATTTTAACGTGTTGTATATAAGCAGTGTATACACATGCCAGTCATCGAAAGAACTCAATTCATTTCTGAAGAGTCACGTATATATATATATATATATATATATATATATATATATATATATATATATATATATATATATATATATATACTCCTGGTCAAAATAGGAAGACCAAATACAAAAGGGTTAGAAATATAAAATACTGTTACTTTAATTGAAATATATTTGCGAAACTATTACTTTTAAGTAGAAAATATAGTTTTTCAACAAACAAGTGAAACTTTTAAGCTTTTAATTGATTAATTTAAATGAATATTGGAAAGTTTGTTCGTTTGTTTGTTTTGGTCATAAAAATAAGACTATGTGTTAAACAAATACTGGACAAAAGATTTAGAACTAATTAGTGTACTCATATCTTCGAGCGTGTAAATATCTACTTAGCTTATTTTCACCACTATATTTCAAATTTTAAAATGACTAAAGGTAAAATTTTAGAAAAGTCCGAACTGGGCATGATTGTTGATCTTCAAAAACGTTGTCCTTCTTAATGAGTCATTGCAAAGGAAATTAGCCGTAGCAGAACTGTCATTGCTAACTTCAATAAAATCCGCATGCAAGTAGTTAAGGCAGATTCAAACATAACATCAAATAAAATAAATGCGAATACAGATGCTTAATGCAGCATTTTTTTTTAATCATATCACCCCGAGCAAGGCGGTAAAGCCACTGATGTGCAGGGGGCTACGTAAGAGTGAAAAGATTGGAAAAGAGAAAAGAGAAAGCCAGAAACCACATCCTAAACAGGGAACAAGGGATGAGCCTCTTCACCTGTTCAATAGACGTGGGTGGGGTGTGAACTGGGCGATAGGTTAGTCTATCTACTCCAATTGAAAAAAAAAGGAAAAGGAGTGAGAAGATTGGAAAAAAGAAAGCCGGAAACCACATCCTAAATAGGGAACAAGGGATGAGCCTCTTCACCTCTTCATTAGACGTGGGTGGAGTGTGAATCGGGCGAAAATTAGTCTATCTGCTCCAATTGAAAAATAAAGGAAAAGGAGTGAGAAGATTAGAAAAGAGAAAGCCCGAAACCACGTCCTAAACAGGGAACAAGGGATGAGCCTCTTCACCTCTTCAATAGATGTGGGTGGAGTGTGAACCGGGCGATAGGTTAGTCTATCTACTCCAATTGAAAAAGAAAACGGAAAAGGAGTGAAAAGATATTCGACGGCATTTAAGGAAGGGTTTAAGAACGTAAAATGGCTACAGATGCTTTACCATCTTCCACTCCATGAAATCTACAATTTGATTTGATTCCGATTATCAAAGTTGGATGTAGATAAATGGAAGAAAGTGTTGTTTTTAGATAAGAAAAAATTCAACGTTGATGGCCAAGACGTTTTCCCAAAAGAAATTTTCTCAACACGACATAGTGGAGGTGGATCAATTATGGCCTAGGGTACATTTTCGTACAATAGAACTCTTGACTTGCAGGAGGTTAAACACTGCTAGTTACATTGACATGTTAAGAAAGACATCGCTAATTACTGGTGGTCCTCGTTTATGTGGAGAAAAAAAGATTTTCCAGTAGGACAATGCTGCAATCTATAACGCTCGAAGGTCAAATGAGATTTTTTTATAGAAAACAACTTTCAGTTTTTGAACTATCCCCCGAGCTCTAATCGAAAATGTTTAGGGATGGCAAAGGATGTTTATAAACATGGGTCGCAAATTGAAATTCTAGATGCTCTTCATGCTACAGTTTATACTTCCTGGGCGTGTATCTCAAGCACCCTCATGCAGAATTTAATAGTGAGTATGGCAAAGCGAATTTTCGAAGTTACTTTCCAAAAATGTAAAATATACTGAATATTGAATTGTTTTTGTGGTTGATTTGTTCTGTATTTTCTATTTCTATTTACATGTTTTTATTTTCCTGACCAACAAAAAATACTTTTCAATGTTCGTTTAAATTAATCAATTAAAGTTTAAAATTATCACCTGTTTGTTGATAAACTACATTTTCTAATTAAATGTAAATGTTTGGTAAATATGTTTCGATTAAAGTAACAGTATTTTATATTTTTTAACCCTTTGGTATCTGGTCTTAAGATTTTGACCAAGAGTGTATACATTTTTCTGAAAAATTATGAAGTTTGTCTTTAATCTTGTAGATGTATTGCTTCATACGTTATTTTTAGTAGATACTATTCTTTGGGTATTTTAAATAGTTTAGAAATTGTGTATATACTGCACTACAAATAGTGTACATACATATAAAATACGTTTGAAGTGATATAGTGTGTCCATAAACTCCCTTTACAATTTAAACAAATCATTACAATATCAAATAAATAGAAAAATATATGGAAATTATTATAAAACGTGGAGTAGATATCGTATTTGTTTCAACTGATTTAATGCACCTCTATATAGGCTATCTAAGTTGCACGAAGCACATTCAGGTGGTCGTCGATCGAAGTTGACTTCAGGTGTTCTTGGGCGTCCACTCCACGTATTATCCAACAATGTCACTGTCTCTACATATTTTTTGTGCCATGCACGAATTGACGGACATGACAGTAGGTCTCTTCTATAAATTGATCAGCGCGACTTCACTGTTGACTTGCTCAATGATCAAGCGTACCATATGAAGATGGTCCTGGATAGTCCTGCCCTTCACAGCACAATCAGACTAGGCAGGGCATCCCCACCGTTCTTATCCTTGCCTAGTAACTTGATAAAACCCCTGGTGAAGCGTTGAGGTATAGACCCCTGCTTCATCCAGTTGTTGAAAATCAGTTCCAGCAGAGGTGCAAGCACGGGCGACTGCCTCACGTACAGTTCGTAGGGAAGACCATCTAATCCCGGAGACTTATTCCGGCCAACTAGTTTCAGCGCTTCCCAGATTTCATCCTCTCTTATGGGCCCCTCGCACCCAGACGCTTTAGCCGCCTCAAGACGGAGAAAGTCAGCCAAATCGGTAGCGAACTGAGCAGAGCTCAGACCGGGCTTCCTGGTGAAATGTTCCTGAAAGTAATCACGAAATGCCTCACATATGCCCGCGTTTGTAGTCACGGTCCGATTATCCGGCAATGTGACGCACGCGACATGTTGTTGAGAAGCATTCCTGACTTCCTCCAACCGCAGTTCAGCGGCCATATTCGTCGCCTCGCAAGACATTCTTTTTAACCTAGCCCTAACTACCAGAGCTTGGTCCTTTCTGATAAGCAGAGAGGCAAGCTCGGCCTTAGCTATGGTTACGTCCCCACTAACACGGGATTTAACAGCCCGATCAACTTTTTCTCCTGCTGTCTTTTATTCTGCTAAACTAGCTAGATTGGGCCGATTATTAGTCAGCAGCCAAAGACCTAATTTTCGATTTTAGTTTATCACACCACCTGTTCCCAATGACAGCCCCCGTCAAGTCCCGCTGTATCATTAGTTTCAGATGGTCCTGGAAATCTTTGTCATCAAACAATGATGCACTCAATTTCCAGTATCCAGCCAACCTAGGATTAGGCTTATCTAAGTTTACCCGGACGCGAACGAGCCTATGATCTGAATAAATTATCGAATGAAATTTTGGACATTTTACAAGTCCTACGTCGACTCTCTTAACAACAACTCGGTCGAGGTAACTAGAACGTACCACCGTAGCCGAGTCGCCACTATTTGTCCAAGTCCACACAATTTCCTGCAGATGCTCGTTACGATACTTATTGACAAGATCAAACTTGTCGATAAAGTCCCGAAACGGCCTCACGTCAGGATTGGTAGTACCCGTATTTGAACCTATACGATCTAAATCGGGGTCAAGGACGGCGTTCCAATTCCCCACTAACACTACCGATTACCAGCCAGGAAACACCTCCCGAGAGTCCATCAAAACATGCTGAAAAAAGATGAAAATCTTTAGACAAAATCTTCTCATGATCATGAGCTGAAAACCGGGTCTCCTGCAAACAACATACATCCACCTCGAGACTCTGAAGATCACTAACGAGTCTCGCAGAGCGAGACTCCGATCTCAGGTCCCGGGCATTCAGACTAGCTAACCAAATTGCCATGATCGAACCGATTAAGGTTGGGCTTCCACATTGAACACAGCCGGGGAGAGGACACCCACGGCCTGTCCCATTGGTCCTGTACCCATTTCACTTTTGATGGATCCATCATAGGACAGGCCACCAGCGTCCAGGGGAAATATTATTTTCATAGCTTTATATAGGGAGGGATGAACAGAAAATGGGGGCCTCCCAGCACAGGACTGTCTCAGCTTAGTAGCCTCCTCATCCTTCCAAAAAGACATTGCCTCCTCCATCATTTTCCAGACGTTGCTGGAACCAGGGCCTGCTCTAATGACAGTTAGAACTCTTTTGGCTCTGAGAAGATTCGCATCATTCCCGTATACTTTCCGGAATTTCAAAAGGGCTTTCAGTTCTTTGTGTCTTTTTGACAGATCTAATGATTTTTCGGATTGTTCTTCTGTCACTTTACACACGTCTTTCCCTTTGTTATAGACTGTGCGCACCTTCCTTTTTTTCTGACTTTCTTCCGAGTCAGACGCTGAAGAAGGGCTTCTCAGTCTCTTTTCTTTTTTCTTGGGAGAAGATTTGGGTGTTTGTCAGGGGGGAAATGGGGGTGGACATAGGAGTGTTATGGGCAGGGATTTTTTGGAAGCACTTCTCAATACGGTCAGTTTTGATAGGGAGGGTTTCAATAACCTTGTCATAGGTGGAGGGGATTTTTTTTTTGGTGGATGGGCTGGAGGAGACCGAGGATGATGGACCTTTGGATACTCCTAAATTTGATTTGGTCTGCCTCTTCTTTTGCAATTCTTAAATTCTTAACTGCTCTATTTTTTGCCAGCATGGCTCGTTTAGTTTTTGTACGTCTGACGCCGTTTCGGCGTAAGTCGGTGGAATGTCACCCGCAGAGCTGGTGGAGGGAATGGGGCTGTAGGTGCCTTTAGTCTTGTGGTCTTCAGGGGACTGAGGCCCCGCTGTTTGGACCTTCCCTCTGCCCCTAGCAACGACTTGCCACTCACCCTCATCCTTCTCTTGACCCACATTTGTGGAAGGCGTTCGAGTCTGGGAGAGTGGGAGATTTTCCCCAACCGGAGGTTTGACCACACCGGTCCGAGCCGCTGCTAGACACCGCGGGTTTTACATTATCGGTCAGAGGGGTATTTTGGTCGACAGTGGCTGGAAGTCCAGAGGCCTTAATCCCTGGGGAGGAAGAGACGAGGTGACCAGTCTCGCCACACCTCCAGCATTTTTGGTTTTCTACCAGTCACAATGACCGGTATGTTCCGGACACAAAATTCCAAACAGTTGGGGATGGAGTCGAAGGCTTCCTTATCGATCATTATATCAAAACTCCATCCCTCGTTTAGATTGTCAGAAGAGGCTCACAGTATTTCGCCACACTTGGAGAAAAATGTAGTTAAGTGCTCTCCGACAATCTGAGGAGGGACCTCGTATACTGATACGCTGGTCTTTCGGCGTCCTTCATATTCGGTTGTTAGGATTAGGTCTTTCGTAATTAACTCCTTCTGTGCCATCTCCAGGCAGTCTTCTGCCGTGAGTAGCAGCACCTCCCACATGAAGTATCTAGTCCATTTTATTATCTTTGGGGTTTGATCCCCAAGGACAGCAGTGTACGGATTACTGTGTCTTTTGTAGAACGACAAATTTTGCGTGATCGCTTGTCGACTACAAAGACTGACACCATTTTATGTTCAAAACTTTGTAATTCTTGAGGGTTAGCCAAAAGCACGTCCTCTTTCAAAAGGTGCACGTAACCACTGGCCCTCTCCAAGAACTCTGCTAGGTTTATAATACAACTTGGCGGGGACATCCAGGATGATGGCGATTCCCCAGCCGTCTTCTGGTTTGTTGCTTGCTTAACATTTTCATTTGACTTTTTTAGTAGCAGGGCTACTTTTTTCCTTCTCTGGGTCTTGATTTTTTGTGTTATCATTATTTTTTTATCAGAGGGTCGGCTTTGTAAGGAGACAGGTCTCTTGTAACCGACCGACCACCGTCGGCCATTCTGTTGCCTTCCTCTTCCTTTCTACTTAATTTGTTCTTATTCCCGCTAAAATACTAATAATAATGGGGAGCTGATGGGCACGGAATGGGGAATTACTGTCAGAATAAAAATAATTTGCCGTAGCAAAGTACAGAAATAACATGGACAATTACAGTAAAAACACGACAATGAGGGGGGCACAAATATACAAATCCACGTATCAAATACAAAGGGATAAAATTATCGCTCGAGGACGAAACAGAAAATATACAAAATTACACAAACAAATATGAAATTATAAATACAGGAAAGCAAAAAAATGAAGTATCGTCTGAAGACGAAAATAAAATTAAATAACTTTCAAAAGTAAGTAAATAAAATTCAGTCGAAACACAAAAATTAACTGTTTGCTTTGGACGAAAGCAAAATACAATTACTCAATAAAACAAACGACAAAAAATTTGTCCAAAAAATAAAGACTGACGATTAACTACACACAATAAGCAAAAGTTGACAGACAATTAACAATTAAACAAGAAACGGAAAAATATAAAGTCAATCAAGAAATAAACGCAATAAGATTAAAAAACTAAAAAGAAAACAGAAAATAAAGACTGAGAAAATAAACGGTTGACAAATAAAAATTAAAAAGTCGGCCTAAGACCGAGAAGGAAAAATTAAACGGGAAAAATAAAAATAAACTTCTTAAAAGTCAACTGCATGAGTCTTTTTTCCCCAAATAAACTTTCTCTGTTTTTCCATTTCAGGTCAAGAAGAATAAGAAAATATCAATTAAACAAAAATGGAAAAAGAATCAAAAAATAAAACGTAAGACTTTAGGTTTTAACAGAAAGAAGATAACATGGCGGCCGAAGTCGACCAAATAAAAAGAAAAAGAAAAAAGAAAGAGGAAATAAAAGACTGAAACGAAAAACGCAAATTTAAAACAAACAAAAGAAAAAATTTCAACTTAAGTCAAAAATGAAGTTCTTTTTTTTTTTTTTGCGCTCAGGTAAGTCCAAATACAGGTCCTCACTGAAAAAACGACACGGTCTAACGCGGTCAAAAAGCAAGCAGCAAGCCACATATGTTGAGTTTCCCGGCTATTTATATATACGTGGGGCATTGTGGGTAATCCTTCTAACGGTTATTTTGGCGGAAGTGGCTTGATTATTTATTTATTTGAGTAAATCTATTTGACTTGTTATTTAACAAAAATTATTTAACAAAAATATTATTTAACAAAGATATTTAACAAAAACACAGTAACAAAAATAAAAACACAGTAAAAATCAGCTACAGTTTCTGAGAACATGGCACAAATAATAAAAAAGCATAACAAAAAAATATCAACAAAAAACTCGAACAAACCACACCCACGTGTAACTGCAGAATAAGGAATGAATGTCCATTAAACGATGATTGCGCTTAGCATGAAACAGTCTGTCGACTTCAGTGTTGACTTCAATGTTCACTCTTTTATATATTTACATACGCTCTATCTCTGATATTGAGAACTTTATACTATAAATATAGCACACCTTAAAACTATATATATATATATATATATATATATATATATATATGTGTGTGTGTGTGTGTGTGTGTGTGTGTGTGTGTGTGTGTGTGTGTACACTACCGGCCATAATTATTAGGCCACCCCAGTTTTTTTAAAAGAAATTATGTATTTCATAGTATTTTTAGTATTTATTGTCAAGTGGATAATTCTAAATAAAAATATTCATTTTTAATACTGGACAATAATATGTGCATCAAATGAACTGTTCTGGTGTCCAGTTTTTGTGATATATTCCCCATGCTAGTCTTTCTTCTTTTCCTGGCTGCCTTGTAAAATTTTGCAAAGTACTAATAACAAAAGAACCATTCTATTTTCATTTAGAATTATCCACTTGACAATAAATACTAAAAATAGTATGAAATACATTACTTTTTTAAAACTGGGATGGCCTAATAATTATGCCCGGTAGTATATATATATATATATATATATATATATATATATATGTCTGTGTGTTTGTGTGTGTGAGTTGGATGAGTCTAATAGCGATTACTACGGTGTTTAGAGTGATCACTAGAAATGGTGATGTTATGCTTCCATTTGTCTTAATACGGGGCTTCAAATTCAAAATGGTGTCAAACATCAAGTTCCTTGAGGCAGCAGTGTTGCTCTGAGTTAAGAGCGTAACTGCTGGAGAGACCCTATGTCTCTTTTGGTTTGGTTTTACAGCATATCAACCTAAATAGATTATATACTACCAGCATTCATTTACAATAGATGAATAAAATATGTACTTTTTGTAAGAAATCAGCTTGTAGATCAGGTTTCATTGATATATTTTTGCAAAGGATGCTTTTATTAAGATCCTGTTTTCATTGATCTATTCTTTTCAGGTATATGTTTTGTAGAAAAATTGATTTTATTGGTTTAGTTTCGTTTATTTTTTTACGTCCTATCAACTTTAGTGGGTATCTTGTCGGCATCAAATAACAAAAAATGCATATTCTATTCATACGAACCTATCCTGAATATCTTATTTAGGATAGGTTCTTATAAATAGAAAATGTATTCTTTGTAAGAAATCAGTTGGTAGATCAGGTTTCATTGACGTATTTTTATAAAGATAGTTGTTCGAGAATCAAATGCATTGCTGGTAATATTCTTTTTTTTTTTTTTTAGTCCCGGCTGCCAAACAATTTCATCGACTACATCACCTCTTACATTTAGTAACGTAACTTTTCAGGCTACAATCGATTTGGTTATTATGTGTAGGGCGCATTTGAGCGGGATACCAACAATACATCTTGTAAGGCAGCTATTATCGCCGCTGAAGACAGTCCAGAAGAGATGCAGAATATTCTGAAGTTGCCTGGAAGCCATGGTCGAAACCAATTGAGATTTTCACTAAATAAATTTACTCTTTAGTATTTCAAGATATTTTGTGTAATTTTGGTAAATATATCTGTTAAAATGCGATATCATTGTTATTTTAATTTTTGCTTAATCTAGACAACAATTTAATTATATATATATATATATATATATGTATATATATATATAATACTTAAAAAATATTATTCTCTATAAAATAGTAAAACAAGGTAGTTACCTTGGCAAATTTCAGCCATGTAACAAATATTGTTTGGTTCCAAGTGTACAGCGAACTCATGTTATCAAGGCTACCAAATATTTATCTTTTCATTTCATTGCGACAACTTTTGGACTGGGTTAATTAATTTTGCGACATGTTAAGACTTTCTGTGCTATTTATTATTTAAATAAGAAATTAAATATATATATTTGTGGGGGGGGGGTCTGTAAGTCTTGACTTGGTTTCGAAGATAGGTAAATGTTTATCGTTTATAGTAGAATCACTATATTAAACCAAAATATTAATCGTGATATTCAATCGTTAGATTTTCACATTATTAAACTAATGATGATTCCTTTCATCTCCAGTAAGAATATCTTATTAATATAATTTCATCAAACTTTATCCTCAAATATAAACTTGCTTTCATTAAATCTGGATCCTATCATCATACTCAAGCGAACAAAATTTAATAAACGGATTCTTTAATCTTTTCGAAAATACTGAATTTACTTGCTACATTCTCTTAATGAACGTTTCTTTAATTCCATCAAAGGAACGGCTTTTTCTCAAGAATATCTTCAATTAAATCTTAAAACAGAAAGAAAAAAAGGCGGAAAACATTGATTATACAAATGAAAGTTTATCTCTTTATAAACCTGCAAGTTACTTGTTCACCACTGCTGTAGCCTGGTATTGAACTCACAACTCAAGTCAAAGGAAGTAGCCAACGTCTATATCCACTGGGCCATTATCAATGGTTAACACAATCAATGAAAATTCGAATAAAACCTTCTTATCTAATATTGATCTGATGTAAGTTTTGAATTACAGCTATTACATCTGATCGATGGATTTATTCAAGCACAACTATATAGCAAGTATGAATAAAACATTTTGATTAATTTTTTATCAAACTTACAGCTGAGCTGAACATATAAGGCCAGATGACACGACTTGTTACTGTAAAATGGAATAAAAGACTCACAAACAAATCTGGATAAAATTTCGTTTTTTTTTTTCAGAGGAAATCAGATTGATGTACAATTAGAAATTATCAGTACATTCTGTGTCTGTAGTAATCACAGATAATGATAATAGCAGTATTAGTTGTTTCTTTATAAGATATTAATTAACTGCACTATTGTAAGAACGGCAACCTTGCAACTTCTGAATATCGTTTCTTATGTCTTTGACTTTGAGTGTATCAAATTTGATTAAAATCGGACCACTTCCTTCTATAACCCTGATTTTTTGATTATCGATTTTCGATATTTATCGGGGATACCTCAACACTCGCAGATGCTTATAGTACAACTGTGTAAATTTTCATTAAAATCGGTTCAGCCGTTTCGGAGCCTATAGGTAAAGGATACACACACACACAGACACACACACAGACAAAGTTCCATTTATAAATGATTTTATATATATATATATATATATATATATATATATATATATATATATATATATATATGGACCTATAGTCGAGTGATTAGAACGTTTACTTTTTTACCATGAAGCTAGGGTACAAATCTCACCAAGGTCAATTGGTCAGGAAGTTGACTTATTGATGCTATTGATCTGGAGGAGGCGATCATTTGTAAAGTGCCTGAAAACCATACAAAGGGCTGATTCAAGCCTTTTTTTGCAAAATTGCGCAGGTATCTACCTTCAAAGGGGTGTCGATGTTTGTTATAACGCGAAGTCATTGTGGCCGAGGGTTTGACATTCCTAGCGTTGTTCAAATATTGATTATGCTTAATAATCGCTCTCTCCCAGAAACTGTAAATAAGTTCCTCTCGGCACAGTATATACCACAGGTGGGCTTTGTGGGTGTTGAACAAACACAAGCGTGCCTTAGCTGGCTGCCCCAGTAGACGAGTATTTTCGAATACTAGTGACCAGCCATTATATATATAGTAGAAAAACTTTGACTGGTGAAAATTGTTTTCGTGTGAGGGTTTTGGTACTTCATTGTACCAAAAGAGTCACAAACAAATCTGGATAAAATATCGTTCTTTTTCAGAGGAAATCAGATTGATGTACAATTAGAAATTATCAGTACATTCTGTGTCTGTAGTAATCACAGATAATGATAATAGCAGTATTAGTTGTTTCTTTATAAGATATTAATTGACCGAGGAACCTGTAGGTTGAAATTTATAAAAAATTTCTCTTAAAATAAGTTTTCATAAAAATGGGCTTCTTCAGTCCAGTAGCTGTTATCGCGCTTTCCATTATTTATAGAGGCTTCCTTCCTAGCTTTTTATTTGTAATAATTTGGAATGTTGACTTCTTGATTATGTTATTATTTTCTCTATAGATTACATGCGATATCCACTATTAGATTAAGGCGTTAGTTTGAGTATTTGGTAACATAGTAATAATGAGTTCAATTCCTAGGCCAGGTAATAGCAGCGCATATTCAATGGAAGCCTGGCGAATAATACTTGAGCAAAACTAAAATAAGAACGTAACAACGTGTGAGATGGACAACAGAAAGATGACAGCATGATCACGCATATTAAATAAATGGTTATCCGGATTGATTGACATTTTCGTTAGGTATAAGCAGTCGTTTATCGGTTATTTAGGGTCAAAATGTATATCTTGAGTTTTAGAATAATTATATTGTCTTTTCTTTTTTGAGTGAATGTTTTATAAATATTTTTCAAAATAACATTGATTTTTACATATTACAATTTAATCCATAATCCATAAATGGTGATGCATTCATTCCATTCCTAAGGGCATTTGCGTGCAAATGAAGATAATAAAACTGTCTGGATATCGAACTCTCCTTTTTTTTTTAATTCCGAGCAACCATCTATTACACCACCCACACATTTCCAGATTCAGTCAGTTAAGTGCCATACGGGATACACGCTTGGGTGATCATATCTCAAAAGAGACATGACTGACTGGACAGAAGATTTTTCCACAGTAGTTTGCCCTTGCTTTCTGCGGTAGACTGGTTGCTAGCCAAGGCTATAGAACCCAATCCGTCCTGTTACTTAACTCATAACTGGAAGGAATTTCATAATTGTATTTGCGCGTAAGTGAATGCAACGAATTCAACTGAAATTCGAACTCTGCTCCACCTATTTGTCGTTCCGAGCCGATATCAATTGCACCACAACGCACATCTATTACCAAAAACGAAAAATGATTGAAAAACAACCGAGTAATCGAAGCTCGAAACGTTGAGGTATATAAAACATAATGATATGTTCAGAATCTTAAAAAACAGAAATTAAAATTATTTATACTTGAAAAATATTATTTAACTCTTTTGGTAATTGCAATCATAATAATGAATTTATTACCCGCTACTTTAATTCCAGAACACGAGATTCTGTCGGAATACATCGGGGAATGTTGGATGACGTTTGCTGAAAAGATATCCGTAAAGATTGGCTCAAAACTTGGACTACAGCAACAATTAAAAAGATTTTATTTTTGTTTCATTACCATCGACAATTTCTGTTTTTCCCCGACCAGGAATCGTTCAAGATGTAAACAACCCGACTAATGGCGAAGGCTCGAAATGAGAGAGATGAAAAAAATAGAAATAGCCATTAGCGTCATAACAACGCCATAACATCGTTAAAAATAAATGTTTCAGAAAAGATGAAATCGAGAAACATTAATGAAAGGCCTGCTGCAAATACTTGAAAAATTACAAATACCGCATCTAAAAACTTGGCTTAAATTTTATCACTTTTTCTTTATCCAATCACTCTCTGTCTCTGTCTCTCTCTGTCTCTGTCTCTGTCTGTCTGTCTGTCTGTCTGTCTCTCTCTCTCTCTCTCTCTCTCTCTCTAAACTCTCTCTCTCTACATCTCTCCATATTATATTTATAATATATATATATATATGATGGATTCTCCCGTCGATTTCGATGTATATGGATCTCACAACCTCATTCAAGTTTTATGTTTGTGTCGTATGTGACACTTCACTTCCGCTAGTGACTTCCATACAAATAAATTTCAGTCGAGCCTCAATCTTTTACCAAACATCACTGATGAAAGCAAGTCGTGTTTTCAAAGATTGCCATGAAGTCCTTATAAAGTTCCCTGTAAGTAAATTGTCTTATAGCAACCTTTTGCGGTAAATATTTAAATGTATGTTATTCTTTGAATTTTAGTCTCTCTTGCTTTTTAAATTTGTTATCATTGATATTTTCACTTCTTTCTCTTTGTATGCTTTATTTATTTATTCTATGTCTATTGCTATTAGTGAAGAAACTTTTCATTTCAGGTTCCCGCCCAAAATTTGTTAAAATTTACGCATGATTTTTCTATTAATGCTGAGAATCATGTCTGACCTTCCCGAGTTTTTTTAGTTGCAAGTAGATATTACGACACATGCAATCATAAATTAGTATGAATTCCTTCGTATTTTATGTGCCTTTTTCTCTGAAAAAAATAAAAGAAGAAATAGTTTTTCTCCATATATTCTCAGCATAACGACTTTGCTTTAAACTCAAATAGGGGTAGATGAGTAACCATTGTCTTTTAGTCTTCATGTATATGAGCGACCCTGCCTTGGTACGCTTGGTCCCTGGCAGATTTGAAGTTTCAGACCCACGGAGGAGTTTTGTTGTCCGACTTCTAAGCGGGTGATACACATGCACTCAGTGTATCGCGCCTGAATCTATACTGGGTGATTAAGCTTGCTGGAGATAAACGTTTTCTTGATTTGGTCTTATCAGCTTGATAGTCAGAAATTCGAATCTTTGAGTAACTTTAAAGAAGGATATACTATCAGCAGGTGCATGATATTGTCTATTGTACTGAAATTTTTTAATGGTTTTGGGACCGTACAGTAGTTTCCGGTGGGGTTTCTCGATTCCCCGATGTGTTATAATGTTACAGCAGTATCTCTGGTCGAATCAACCCAGGGTGTTTGTGTAACCGCCTATCAGTCATCTAGCAAATCATCTAAAACAGACATGAAAACAATCAATTTACAAGCAAACAAAATTACCAAACCCAAACCAAAAACGTAGATCCCACGTATACAATCTTCTACATTAATCCATGATGTCTTTATCCCAACTTTCCAGAAGAAGTTTTAAACCTGACCTAAAACAGTTATCAATCCTTCAATCCGGCTGCATGAGCTCTTAATACCAGGCTATTTACCCATTATAACAAAATGTGACCACCTAGATTGCCAGGATTTAGTGCTTACATCAAGGACAGGCTTTCCTGCGAAAGAGACACAAAAATACGACGATCCTAACCTCTTTTATTTGGGTTTACGCGTGGCACTTACCTATATTACCACAATTGTCTTTACTTGATATCCTTCTCGGGAGAAAAGGCCGGTGATTCATAATTAGATATCTGAGAGGATTAGCAATATCCTCACTGAAATTCCATTTGCCAATTTTCCCATAAGTAGTGACTTTAATGTTCACCACAAAGAGTGCTAAGTCCACTCTAAAAAAACCGATGAGGAAGACAGATATTGCAGAAACGTTTACATCACTTATGTTTTAACCCAGATCATCAAGGAATCAACCCGATCCCGGATGCAACGGTTGAGCAGGTGAAACTCCTCGGCCTGTTTCTAATATCCTGCCCTGACAAAAGCATAGCAAAAGTTTTACAACACATTGGCACATCTGACCATTCCCTAAACTTTGTCCGGATTAAATCCAAATCAATGATATCCTCTGATTTACCGTTGCATAGTTGGGTTTTCGCTATGAGAAGTCAGACTGGGACAAACATCAGCCTTATATGATGGAAGCTTCAAACATGCTGTCTCCAAAACTGCTGCCCTAATCTCCGAATAGAACCTTTCTGTAATGGAGTGCTTTATAACAAAAAAGAATTTCAACAAAAAACTAGTTTATCCTAGTTTATCCCTGAATGTGATGCTCACCGGAACCACCAGTTCAATTTAATTCTAACAGTACCCCACATTATATTATCGAGTGTCCTCACTGGATACTACTGCATAGAATAGTACACTCTGATCCTTAATTCTTTCAGAACCGCCCG